>OY725196.1:5735000-6935000 GCA_963241965.1 Tortrix viridana | reverse complement strand
AAGGTCAAGGTGTCCGTTCAAGGTTAAACGTTTGAACATCGTTCATAATTGTTTGAATTTGTTCATCATAATTTGGACATGGTTTTTGGGTAGGGTTACATTGTTTTTTTGTATTGATAGATAAATTTAGTGGAAATAGTTTAGTTTAATTTCGAAGTCCGGCACATTCTAACACGTAAAAATACTAGAGGTATAACTTCATTAACAATAATTTAAATATGTCAAATTAAAAACACTTTATTTTAACAATAAAAAAAACTTTTAATATAATCAATATCAAAAATTCTTACATTTAATATTGCACTAACACTCTACTTTCATTGGCTATATTGTAAGTATTTGTGTTTGATTAAATTATTCCACCGCATCTGAAAAGAAAAAATAAATAGTTAGTTGTGCTGCCACGAGCGTATAGATGGCGTAGATACCTAAAGAAGGTGAAATAACCACGGCTAATGAAACTGATGTACCTAGGTTTAAAGGTATTTGCGAAAATCCTGCCCAATCTCAAGGGGGCCCTGGACGGCCAATTTTGTGCTTGTCAAGCAATTTTGACCGTTTAGAACGAAGCTTGATGTGTTAGATAAAGCAAACTAGCGAGCTTGATAACGCTTGACGAAATTTGTTTGCAAGCTTGTCAAGCATCATTGGGCATTTAAGTTAAATTCAATCTCATAATATTTAATGCGGACTTTAGTATCCTTAGGTACAGTCAAGGACATAAATATGTGTATATTTTAGTACCTTGTCTATTTAATATCATGTTTAAACTGCCATATATGAATGTCACCAGCGATTAAAGTGACAAGGTACTAAAGTGTACACATATTTATGATTTGACTGTAGGTACATACACATGACACTAACAAACAATAACATCAATTTTTAAAATGTATAATATGTTCATAATTAATAATTATACTAAATTATAATAATAAATATCAGGGGACAATCTCACACAAATTGACCTAGTCCCAAACTAAGCTCTAGGCTTGTACTACGGGTACTAGACGACGATATACATACTTATATAGAGAAATACATACTTAAATATACAGAAAACATCCATGACTCAGGAACAAATACTCGCGCTCATCACACAAATATTTGGCATACGGGGATTCGAGCCCGGGACCGCTAGCTTCGTAGGCAGGGTCACTACCAACTAGGCTAACCGCGTATTTTCATTTATTTATAACATTTTATGTTTATTTTGGTTTCGTCAAAAAGCTCGGCTAATGCTGTAGGAACTATTTCCTGCCTTATAATGCCTAGGAGCGCGTGGCAACTTTAGTTTGCCCCGTCAATACTGATTAATGAGATTAACACAATCGGCGCAGATCACAATACATCGGCTGTTTCGAAATGTCATACATTTGTATGTAGGTTTGGCGGCAGGGGACGTACTGCCGACGGCTGCGAACAGCCGGTGTTACACCTGCGGGCTTAGCATGCATGCACAAGATAAAATTTGACAGGTGGAGAAATTAATACATCCATTCCATATTCTAACGTAAGACTGAACGCTTAAAGGTGTCTCGTCCTGACTTTTATTTTATTACTAAGCGATTTTATCCGGTATTGCTAGAGTAATGAAATAAGTAGTCCAAATCTATTAAGAGCCTGTGCACACTAGCGTTTTTGACCGGAGGTCTAAGGCTGCCTTTCCATAGAAGCGAAATGGAGCGGAGCTGTGAAAAGAGGTATGTGATTCCACTGACTGAGGCGGAAAACCAAATTTGATACAGTCGTCTCCGCTTAACTGTTTCCATTGAAGCGGAGCGGAGACGAGATGTGGATTACAACCAATGTGATTGGTCGATTCCTACACAGCTCCTCTCCGCTCCGCTCGTTTCCTTCTATGGAAAGGCAGCCTATGGGCTAAAAACGCTAGTGTGCGCAGGCTCTAAGCTAAGCATGATATTTAATTACTCTAGCAACTTTTTATTCGTGCTGTCACTTTGTTCTTGTGATGCATGTTAGGCTCGCTGTTGTGTCATAATTACGTACATTTGGAGGTTAGATAGGCGACAGCAAACGTGCAGTGTGCTAGTGAATGATATCATTTGATTCTAAATCAGACAAGATCGGTTAAAAGGTCATAGTACCTAGTCATGTTTTATAGTAAGTATCTACCTCATAAGAATGCGTAACTCCATAATTTAAGTTTAACATACTAGTATAAGACCATATCTACATACAAATGCTAAGATTATACAGAATAGAATTGCAAATCAGTATACCATAAACATACCTATGTCTTTATAAAGAAAGGTCAACGGCCGGGTAGCCACGCCTCTCGCGGGACACGCCCACGCCAAGCCCCGCCCACTGATAGCATAATTACGTAATCCAAGAATGAATATCATGGAATGGATGAGTCAAATCGATGACGACTTTGATAGGTATTTGAGTCGACTTTAAGAGAGCATCCTGTATACGAGAAGATAAATATCGTGGTGAAGGGATATTATTCTGTTACTGTATTATGGACGTAAATATCGCGGTGGATAAATGTGGATACATGTGGATGAATGTGGATAAAAGATCCGCCGAATATATGAAATAATGTATTAGCGACTAGCACTAGCACTACCGTGCGGCCTACTTACTGAATAAATATCTTTTATCTTTTTATCTTTAGTAATTTAAATAACTCCAAATTACTAGTCGCTAATACATTATTTCATATATTTTATTATGCGAATAAATACAGATGTAAGAGATTAATTTTCGAAATTGACCAAAGTACTTTAATCGCATTTTACAGTATGTAAGTGCGAGAGTGATGGATGCTTTATCCACCTGGTACGGAACCCTAATATTATAGGATACGATGTGAAGATTTGTGAGAATGTTTGTATATTTATAATGAATTTAACACTCATGGCCTATTATGGTCGTGTTTATCACGTAGATAAAACATCTCTCACTTTCTGACCAGTATGGTAAGTGCAAGAGTGACGGATGCTTTATCCACATTTATCCACCGGGATAAAGACGACCATAATACCAGTGCAGCGGGCCTATTATGGCCGTGTTTATCGCGTGACAAAGCGTGGATAAAACATCCGTCACTCTCGCGCTTATATACGTGTCAGAAGGTGACGGATGCTTTATCCACGTTTTGTCACGCGATAAACGCGACCATAATACGGGCCCTGGTCCACGTACAGTCACCATCAAATAGATAGCAGACAAAAGGTTGAAACATATCGCAACACATTCTTATTCCTACAGTAATAAAGATGTGTTGATATATTTGGCCACTTTCGCTGCTCCTAATATGATGCTGACTGTACCAATTTAAATTAAAACTGTATATATTTCAGAAGACGCGTAATTCAATGGATTTCTAAGAAATGCACATTCGCGTGCAATTGTTACATATGCAAAATGGAGGCTAGACGCGTTTTTCTATAACGTTAATACATGCATGTTGCTGAACTTAATTGCTTGATTAACATTGACAATTACAACCACCAGCAGCGCGGCTGGCAAATCTTGTATTAACTCGCATCTTGCCATGACGCGACGTCATATCTTGCCATGACGCGACGTCGTATCTTGCCACGACGCAACGTCGTATCTTGTAATGTTTGGGTCCTAAGCAAGGTTATACCCGTAAGAGACATAATAATATGCAATAACGAGTAATTACTGATTTTTTTACGACGGCATTAATTACCAGCCCGTATATTATCGACCTTACCTTCGATTTTGGCCTTAACTGCCACCATTGCCAACTATAAATAACTAACGTTTGTCGTGAGAATTTTGTCGTCACTCAAAACAATAACTTAAGCATAAAAGGAGTCATAAAATTACAAATGATATTAAGTATCAGAATTGTTCATAATATTTATTTGTTGATTTGGAAAAGGTGATTTTATCGAGTGTTCTTAGCTAAGGTGAAAATCCGTGATGATATATGTTTATAGCAATAATTTAAGCCTTATTACTTATTTATTACCCACCGAAACCGTTCGGGGGATCATTTCCAAAATGCTAAAATGCCTTTTTAGGTTACCTATCGATTTTTTTTGTTTCAGGGACATGTTTTTTTTTTTAATCTGGGCCGCATTAAACTCATATTCTGGTATATCTTTATCATATATTGTTAACTGGTAGCTTTTATTACCTTGACAGTGAGGGCCTGTTTCACAATTGATAAGTAAATTCATCTGTCAAATAAAGATTCTCTCCTTGTCTATTTTCAAGTGTAAGAAAGGGAAAGGGCTAAATTTATTTAACAGATATCCTTTACCTGACGATTGTGAAACCGGTGGTACGAGTTATATAGTCAACAGTATGAATGAAGCCCTTATTTGTCTGATTAAAATAACCAGTTAATCTGTGGAAAAATGACGTTCTTAAATATTAAATTTACTTCTTCATTTTATAATCTTAATACTAACATTTAATATTAGAGGTACAAATTGACATTCATTATCTTAAAACCAACAACGCTGTGAAATTATAAGCAGTGCGCAAGCCACAAGAGGAGCGATTATAAAAAAATTACTAGCTTATAATTTGACACCTTAGAAAGAAAGAATGCAATCAATTAATTAAAGAACATTAAAGGCTTATCAAGGTTGTACAAAATAAAATCACTACATAGTATAAAACAGTCGCTTCCCGCCGTCTAGTCCCTTTGTAATGTAAATACTTATGTATGTACGCTTAGATCTTTCAAACTACGCAACGGATTATAATGCGGTTTTCACCATAAGTTACATAATTGTTCACGGAATGTATGTATATAATAGTACCCGGAGAGGGTCGATAGTAAAATATAAAATCATCTCACACACATTGATCTAGTTCCAAATTAAGTTCAAAGACTTATTACCTTATTAGCTCTAAGGCTTATGAGCTGTCAAAACCTGAAGTTACAGCTAGTCAAATAAACGAGAGTTATATGACTCATACAGCTGTATTCCTTTCAATGTCTGGAATTTGGCAGGTTTTAAGAGCTCATGTACGGCCTCAAAGCTTGTACTACGGGCAGACAATGATATATATCTACTTATTATAGCATCCAGGACTACGGAAGGGTCCATAGAATGGAAATCGAACCTAGGACCACTACCTTGGTAGACAGAGGTAAACTGAGTTAACCTACAGGGATAGCGCTATAGGAGTCATATCTCTGTCCTTTCAACTCCCTTACGGCCGCACTCAGAGACGTCAATTAGCTTTTAAGTTTGATTAAAGTTGCTGCTGTCACTTTCTTTACTATAGCAATATAATAAGACGCAGCAACTTTAAACTTAAAAATTAATTGACGTCTAAGTGCCGCAGTTACTGCCTAGAGCTTACCTGTTTATGATAAGGGCTCTGATACTATTTCAGGATAAGGATAGATTATAGATTAGATTCCGCTTATAACTTGGACTCAACATTAAGCCAGCTATAAAGCTTTTCTAGTGGCCGATTATTTGGAATGAAATCGTTCTTGTTCAAATTAACCGTGAACTCGGCGTTACTAATCGGTGCACGCGATTAATTGTAATTGGTTTACTTAGTTTCATTTATGGCATGGCGAAGGCCAAAGAGCAGGCCACCAGGACGGCTAGGAGGCCCGCGACTTGTTTAAAAAAAAAATAGTAGGGACAATTTCACTCAAATTGACCTAGTCCCAAACTAAGCTCTAGGCTTGTACTATGGGTACTAGGCAACGATATACATATTTATATAGAGAAATAAATACTTAAATATATAGTAAACATCCGCGCTCATCACGCAAATATTTGCCCATACCGAGATTCGAACCCGGGACCGCTAGCTTCTTTCGCTCGGATCTTCCTTTCTAACATGTCTCTAACGATAGAGACGCACTGAGCGACAAGCGAGAATACAAGTGCTAGCCGCTCTGGCCCCGCATTATGGTCGCCTTTATCCCTGTGGATAAAGCAGCCGTCACCCTCGCACTTGCATGCTGGTCAGAAAGTGACAGATGCTTTATCCACATTTATCCACAGCGATAAACACGACCATTTGATAACATTTGCAAACATTTGCAAATCTCATCTGAATTTTCCAAAATGTTATTTTTCTTCATATTATTTATTTATTTAGAAGCTTTGGTTAACCTTGAACATGCCAGCTCCAGCTGGGTCATACACAACCGCAGAAACAAAAGTTGTCTCCTGTACCAGAAAGTTAAGGAATTTTAAACCAATTTTTGTTGGTTTAAGATACAAGGTGGGCCAAAAGAAATCACCCTATTGGAAGATGCTCTCATTTTTGCAAATGGTCGCCAATGTCAAATCTGTTTTGACATTTGTGGACTTGACAGATGCAAAATACAAGTGAACAAGCCATGGAGCGATACACTCCCCAAGAACGCGGAATAATCGTGTCTATTTTTTTGCGTAACAATTCGTCTGTGGTGTTGGCGCAGCGCGAATTCCGTCGCCGATTCCCCGGCCGTCAGACACCGACTGCGCAAACACTGCGCCGTTTGGCCACCAACCTTGAAGAGTATGGGACCACACGAGACGTTGCCAAGAGTGGCCGGCCCCGGAGCGCCCGTTCTGCCGAGAATATCGCCGCTGTTGCCGAGGATGTCGAGCTGTCGGCGGAAACATCAACCAGACGCCGTGCCACGCAATTAGCCATCAGACGGACGTCCCTAAGGCGAATTTTGGTCAAAGACCTGCGCATGTTCCCATACAAAGTCCAGTCCGTGCATCAGCAGCTGCCTGCCGACCGCCAAACGCGCGTAACCTACGCCCAAGCCATTCTCAATCTCGAGGAAGAAGTGGACGATTTTTCGACCAAAATCATAATGAGCGATGAGGCTCATTTACACCTCAGCGGGTACGTGAACAAGCAAAACTATCGCTTCTGGGGCACCGAAAATCCACGAGTGATGCACGAGGAGCCATTACACCCGCTCAAAGTGACTGCATGGTGCGCTGTTCACGCTGGAGGAGTCATTGGGCCATTTTTTTTCGAGAATGCCGCTGGCCATACGACAACAGTGGACGGTGCGCGCTATAGGGCCATGTTGACCGAGTTTTTTCTGCCGCAATTGGACGAATTAGGACCGAACGACATGTGGTTCCAACAGGACGGAGCAACGGCACACACTGCGCGAGCCACAACCGATATTCTGAAGGCGGCGTTCCCGGGTCGCCTCATCTCTCGTTTTGGCGATTTGCACTGGCCCGCAAGATCACCCGATTTAAGCGTTCCAGACTTTTTTTTGTGGGGTTTTTTGAAGTCCCGTGTTTACGTGAACAAGCCCGAGACTCTGGAAGCCCTCAAGGACAACATTCGACACGAGTGCGAGAATCTGTCGCCCGAAGTTCTCGCCAAAGTGATGAAAAATGCCATAAAACGAGCCCGTGTGACAATCAATTGTGACGGCGCCCATTTGGCCGATATAATCTTCTCGACTTGACCAATAAAATTTTAAAGGTTTAAATTAATATAATAAAAAAACAGAATCCAAGTTTTTCATTTAGAAAAAAAAAGAGAGTCAATCAACATCGGATGACTTCTTTTGGCCCACCTTGTATATCCGCGTAACGGGAGCCCGGTGTAGTTTTGGCCCGTGTCGAAATTATATGAGTTAAATACTCTTAACTCCTAAGTCGTTAACTTTTAGGAACAGAAGCGACAATGTGAACCTAAATATGTGTATAACCCAAATACAATAACACTTACAAATTATAATCACACTTAAAATTATCGCTAAATGAATAGAAATAAAAAGGTTACCAAATTTGAATACGGATAAGACAGAGGATAAGTTTTAAGTGTGTATTTGTGTGTCTGTCTGTATCGTAGCTCCTAAACAGTTGAACCTATTTGTGACGTTCTCAATATAAAGGGACCTTATGGAGGCAGGCGGTTACGCCATTTTTAGAACTGTTACCATATTATTCGTATAGTTACAAGAATAAGAAGAGCGTAACTGCCTTCCTCCATAAGGTCCCTTTATATTGAGAGTCACATTTTGATTTAGTTCTTTATATTCGCGATGTACTGAGGTCCAAGCACCCGCGGCATCAGCAGCATTGATGAACGTAGAGGAAGCAAAGGAGGATTGGACCGGTGCACCTGGCGTTCCAGTTCCTACCCCATTGGGAGACAGGCGCGAAGGTATGTATGAGTGAAAGGTGACTTGATCTAGAATGTTCTTAGCTTGGTTTGGTGAAAATCCTTTAAGCCATTTAAAGGTGGACATTCACGGTCAGTTAAACTGATCAGTTGAACTGACGTACATCCAAACACTGACCGTGAATGTGAAATCTTAAGTTGAAATTATACGAACTCAAGGTCAGCTTCTGGATGTACGTCAGTTAACTGATCAGTTTAACTGACCGTGAATGTCCACCTTAAGAGTTATGAGCTCTGCTATGTTATTCTGTTAACGCATCGTCGTTCAGTTCTACTCAGTCGATGAATAGCCGTCAAGGTGGGTAAATGACATTCAACTGCCTGCACATTCATTTAGTCGCTGGTTTCACAGCTGGTCGTCTGTGAAACGAAAGTAGAGGTCCTAACTTTGTCTATTATTTATTTTATCTATTATATTTGACGTTCACAATAAAAAGGGACCTTATGGAGGAAGGCAGTTACGCTCTTCTTATTCTTGTAACTATACGAATACTATGGTAACAGTTCTACAAACGGCGTAACCTGCCTCCAAAAGGTCCCTTTATATTGAGAACGACACATATAGTTATTAAATATTTTATTAATAAATGGCTGAAGACGGTACATAGTTTTTTTAAGTAATGATAAGTTCTCGAGGGAATGTTAAATGAGTAAAAGGAATTAAGACAAAAGTAATTACTTAAAAAAAAAACCCGATACGTATGGTAGTTTATGGAATATGTCGATTTAATTATTATCGATCTTCGGTCTTAAGAATATAGAATTGTCGTAATTATTTTATACAATGACACATTAAAAGTTAATTATTATAAAATTGCTTAATTGTCATTGTCATTACCTATAGTAATTTACCTCCTGAAGCCCGACGTCCTACATATAGGACAATTGACAAAATGACTTTTAACTTTTGTTGACTGACATAAGGCTCTGTTTCGAACTAGCGAAATTTTGACTTAGGCCTCAGGAGGCTATGTTGTTTTTGATGTCCAGTATATGGTGGAAGGAAGATCCACTTTTTAACCATCTGAGCTAAAAGAAGGGTAATGATTTTAACAGTCTTTGTATGTATGTATGTGTGTCATATGATTCGTCAAAGACGTGCGTGTGTCATAGGCTAGATAGATAGATTTTGACGTGTAAAAGTGCCCGTGCGGCCTACTTACTGAATAAATATCTTTCATCTTTTTTTATCTTTTATCTATACAAACATTGTAAGGGTGAGTCATACTTATCACAAGTCAGGTTTTTTTATACATAGCCTCCTGAGGCCTAGGTCAAAATTTCGCTAGTTCGAAACAGAATCTTATGTCAGTCAACAAAAGTTGAAAGTCATTTTGACAATTGTCCTATATGTAGGACGTTGGCCTCAGGTTATATTCCGGTCTTAACACAAACAAATATCGGCCCAATATCCACAACACCAATACGTATAAACAAAAGAAAACACATTTTGAAATGTAAAAAAAAACAACGGCAGTCGGGCTTTAATTTGGCTTGAAGAAGGCAAACGAATACCCAATCAACCTGTTGGTACGTGGTAAGCAATCTTTAGGCTGTAATCTTAACACTGCAAATGCGTTGCCTTCCCTGAGGACTAAAAATGCCTCTATGATAGTCTTTTCACCGATTCTTTTATCCCCACACAGGAACACAATGGGAATACTGCGGGCTAGCATGCATCCATGAGATAAAATTTGACAGGTGCTAGAAAAATACATCTATTCCATATTCTAACGTAAGACTTATAATCATAATCATAATCATTTATTCAAACATATTCTGTTACATTAGTTACCAGGGGTCCCCACACTAGGCTACGCCTGTATCGCGGGGAACCAGTTAAAAATTAAACATCAGAAGTTAAGTTACATTCTAGTCTAGAACATCATTTGACTAAGTAAGAAATTTAAATCTTAAATACCTATATTAAACTTAGACTAACTTATCTAAAATAGTTTCAGTCTCAGCATAATTCAAGGAGAGAAGGAATTTAAATATTCGTTTCTTTGCTTCAGTTAAAGTGCAGCCCTTCAGGTTACAATGTTTGTGAATCATATTGTAGGTAGATGCTTTGACGTGATCCCCAAAACGTTTACCAAAAGCGGAACATACCTTTGGGACCGGTAGTTTGAAAACGCGTTTTTTTAGTAGGTACTTAACGCTTAAGGTTTAAAATAAAAGTGTCCCGTCTTGATATCGCTATAAAAATGTGAAAATCGCTATAGTCGCTTAGTAATAAAAGGTAATAAAAGCCAGGACGAAGTCTTACGTCAGAATATGGAATAGATGTGTTCATTTCCCTAGCATCTGTCAAATTTTAACTCGTGCAAGCCCGCAGGGTGGTGCGCAAGATCCAGACGGAACGTTTTGGCGCAAGAATTTTACTAAAGGTGGACATTCACGGTCAGTTAAACTGATCAGTTAACTGACGTACATCCAGAAGCTGACCTTGAGTTCGTATAATTTCAACTTAAGATTTCACATTCACGGTTAGTTTTTGGATGTACGTCAGTTCAACTGATCAGTTTAACTGACCGTGAATGTCCACCTTTATACTGTATTTGCTTTTTATGTGCACCACTGTAAGTATTTAATTGACTATTTGGTCGATTGGTATAGAATCATCATCCTCCTAGAGATTTTTCTCGTTCTTCGTCGAGGTACGCTTGACCATGGTCCAGATTCGGCCAGTCTGGTTATTACAGTGGTGCGACTGCCATCTGACCTCCGTAACCCTTGTGACAGGGGAACCAAACCAATTGAATCATGGTTACACATTTTGCCAACTAAAAGTGCAGGTTTCCTCACGATGTTTTCCCTCACCGTAAGATCAATGGTTACCGTGCAGTACATAAGATAGAAAAGCTTGTTATGGCGACCGCTTGGGGGTTCGAACTCGGTGCCTCACAATCACGAGTCGACACCGCGAGCCACTAGGCTACCGAATGGTATAAATAATACCATTAGGTATTTAGCCCACCATTGTTTTTGTGCGATTAACATTCAATATAATTACCGTTGTAAAGTCAGTTTTCCTAGTAACGTACACACTGTTTAAAAAGTCACAATCGATTAAAACCTTGATATTTTTATGAAGTGTGTGTAATTATAATGCTTTAATAACAGGCGCATTTTTCCAATATGTAACGTCTAATCCTCGTTCAAACCGATGCCTTGGCGGCACCGCGAAATTTATTCGATATGTATTAGTTGCTAATGCCGGCACTTCACTTGGCTGATATTTATTATTTATATTGTAGTTGCATCTATTTAATTGGATATGGCAAATGTAAGAGATGCAAGATCAATTATAAGTGCCGGCATAAGAAGCATTTAGTTGTGAACTATGGATGTTCTAATTTTACTCGTCATTTAAAACTACGAGTAAATGGATGGTGATGTAACTTCGCATTTCGATTTTCGAGAAGACTAGCAAAGTTGCATGTTTCGAAAGGTATTGTCGAAATCTGTCGAAATTGTATGGATTGATAGACACACACACACACGCACATTACAAATATTATTCATAACTATAAGTATTACAATCTAGAAAGAGCGAGACCACCTGACATAGGTGTTGTTATACCCCTTCTATACGATCGGATGGTTGGGTCAACCGAGAGGGACGCAGCTATCTGTAAGAACGAGACGTATATATTACTATCTCATTCTGACAGATAGCTGCGTCCATCTCGGTTGACCCAACCATCCGATCGTATAAAAGGGGTTTATACCTACTTACTAGGAGGCCTCAACCTTGTATGTAGTTATGCAAAAAAAGTAAAATAAATATTTTTATTATTTTATCATTTATCAATAAAAACTTATGAAACATCACTATATGGAAAAATCGGGATACCTTATTTATTGAATTATTATATTATTTTATTATTATTTCCTAAACAAACCGTGCTAAAGGCGTACTTCAAACGATGCGAACGAATTCGCCGCGCGCCGGTGTGGCCCCGGCTGAATGTCTGCAAGTTTTTCGTCATAATCGATCGTTACGCACTAACAATCGATTAACAGAACCCGCTATTAGCCGCGGACAGTTTAATTAGCTGCTTTTCACGTTTAAGCTCACACCCAGTGTAAGGCTGCCTTTCCATAGAAGCGGAGACGAGCGGAGCGGAGAGGAGCTGTGTAGGAATCGACCAATCACATTGGTTGTAATCCACATCTCGTCTCCGCTTGACTGTTTGACTGTGAGACGAGATGTGGATTACAACCAATGTGATTGGTCGATTCCTACCCTATGGAAAGGCAGCCTAAACCACCGATTTTGCACTGAAATAAATACCTGAGCGGCTAGCACATCTTGTATTTTCTCGCATGTCGCTCAGTGTGTCTCTATCGTGATAGTATAGTTAGAAAGAGAGATCCGAGCGACAAACAAGTCGCAGACCACTTTGCTAGCAGTCCTGCCATAACGCATGAATTAATGAATTTTATCGAACACTATCTTGCGCTTTCCGACTCAAATTGACAAAACAATAGAAAAAGCAGCAGCTTCTTTCAACGAAATTTTACTTTTTTTTTTAATTTTGCTGATTGTGTACGTAATGCTTGTACATTTATCCGAAAAATAAAATCGGATTAGAAGTATAACTATTAGTTATAAGTACTTTGAAAAGTTTTAGCAAAAAACAAATGCAAACAAAAACCATTGGTTGACGACGCGGTCAGCGTAGTTGGTGGTACCCCGCCTACGAAGCTAGCGGCCTTGGGTTTGATTCCCGGTAAGTTAAAATAAGATCATTTATTGAAATTATCAAAGAATATTTTACATATCAGACTTAGCTTAAAAAACTAATAGTAGACAGTCAGTTTCATTTTAAAAATACATTTTCAATTTAAGCAAGTAATATTTTTTCAATTTTGGTAAAACTAGTACTATTTTGGTAAGGGCACATAGTTGTGTAAATAACAAGAGTACTTGTTCCTGACACTTCGGCGGTTTTTAATTATTTATTTCTCTGTTTAAAAAGGTTTATCCTAGTTTAGTACCCGTACAGTAGAGCTTACATTGGGAAAATGTCAATTTTTGTAAGATTACATTTAAGAAGTAAGGACACTTTAAAAAAAAAACAACGAACACCCAATATGCGCGCGCCTGTCTAGTTTTTCCTATAATTAACGGCCGCACTCAGAGACGTCAATTTACTTTTAAGTTTCATTAAAGTTGCTGCTGTCACTTTCTTTGCTATAGCAATAAAATAAAACGCAGCAACTTTAATGAAACTAAAAAACTAATTGACGTCTCTGAGTGCGGCAGTAAGTCTCTATCCTTGCCTGTTGACCTAAAAGTTGCCCTAATAAACGATCTACACACATGTATAAAATAATTGATCCTACAAATTAACTCCTTAGATTATTAATAGATGGTAGTTATGCGAAAGGGAATTTTCCGATTGCCATCTTATTAAATGTTAAAAACAGTTGCAGGCTTTTAAAAATACCTTATTATTGTTACACTATTAGAAACTTTAACTTAACTGTTTGCACGAAATCGCCAAAACTTTTTTCAGTATTTTCATGCAACCTATTAAATATTATTTAATATTAAATACTTAATTACCTTCACAAAACAACAACACACAACACAATCACAACACCAAACACACAGTCAGACGCGTCACAACACAAACCCAAAAACCGATCCGAAAACCGTTGCATTTGAAAGAACCGGTTTTTTTCTTAAACGGTTTTTGCGCACTGCAAGCGCTCCGATGTCTTAGAGGCAACTAAAAAGTGGTCGACTGAAATCGCGTAGGCGGTGTGGGCGAAGGAGACATAGATATCAGTTTCTGTGTGGTGGAAGGAGACGGTTGAAACTGTCGTAGGCGTGTTAAAGGGGGAGTGGTTTGCATAAGTGACTTCCATACAGCCTAGTTTCCTTTGCCTCGGCGTTGCTATATTTTATTTCTGTGCATTGCCGAGTGCATTGTCTGGTGTTTTTTTAGCTTTGAACTTTACTATGAAGCGTGGTGGTTTAATTTTATTGCGGTAGGTTAGTGTTTGATTCGACTGTACTTTCTTGGATATACTTATTAGATAAAGGTTTTTTTCAGTGGTTGTCGTGCAGGAACTAATTTTAATTGGTTCTAATGCATTGTTAGTTCGTATTTACGTTTATAATATAGTTATTTGTTATGCAATGCTGCAAAGTGGTTATTTGGCGCGAGAGCCATTAAATCCCGAGTTATAGAAATATAAAATATTTATTTCGAAAAAAAAATTACAATAGCGTAACGAGGGATTCAAGGCCTCGCTCGAGACCCAAATAACTTTGCTGCCGCGCGAAACACAATTTTTCACCTCACCGTAGCGAGGAAATCACTGTTGGAAAAACAATTACACAAGCGTCACATTTGTGGCCGTGCTCGCGCAGCCCCCTCCGCGCACAGCACCAGCATTACTTTCCACGCTAGCGATTAAAGTGGACTTTTGCGCGCAGATTTTGACCGACAAATAAAGCCTTTCCGAGCTGGTAAGGTGCACGGTGAAAAAAATCTAGTTTCGTGTAACAGAATATTGTAAATTCTACTTGATTTTATTGTATTATATGTGACAACTATACGTTTTTTACACATTAATATAATATTCTAGTACCATTTAATGGTAATACCATTTACCTAGTATCGTAGGAAACAAATTTGACGACGCGGTTAGCCTAGTTGGTAGTGACCCTGCCTACGAAGCTAGCGGTCCCGGGTTCGAATCCCGGTATGGGCAAATATTTGTGTGATGAGCGCGAGTATTTGTTCCTGAGTCATGGATGTTTTCTATGTATTTAAGTATGTATTTCTCTATATAAGTATGTTTATCGTTGTCTAGTACCCATAGTACAAGCCTAGAGCTTAGTTTGGGACAAGGTCAATTTGTGTGAGATTGTCCCCTGATATTTATTTATTTATTTATTTAAATTTTGTGTAGTAGATATACAAAATTTGTTGGATGCTAAATGCACATTTTACTCTGTAACTATTAGATAGTAACCACTACAATATCAACGTTTTCGTGTACTAGAATATTTTAACTAGAATTCTAGTATTAACAAAAATATGACTTGTTGTCATAAAAAAATAATCTGTTAACCATAGTTGAAATCTTTTTTCCTACACCAGAATTATAACTACAATAAAATCTGGTAATATTGTAAAATATTTTTTTCTCCGTGTGAAAAAGTAATTTTCGGCCCTGAAGATTATGTTTTCAGTGTTCCTATACTACAACCTTAACTTTAAGCGGAGGTTTTGGAAAACTAAAAAGTATTGGGCTTGACTAAGAACCTGTTCTAGTAAGATAAGAAGTAGTTCTGGTAGAACAAACAATAATAAGCTATCGTTTGGAAATGATTTAGATGGAACTAATTCTACTGGCGATTCTTGGTTCTTGTTAAAAAATATCAGAATCATTGCTTAAATCTCTTTTTTCTGGGTTAAGGGATACCTAGGTTACTAAGTACTTGGAGTTATAATAAAATCGTTTGAGTTTTCGTCGCATACTTCGTTATTTTACGTGTGCCAGCTGACGTTGTATAAAAAGATGGCAATCACAACTCAAATCAATCTCATACAAACACCGTGACGTGTGCGCGTCAATAAGTTTAAGTTTGTTCATATTTGTCTATATAATTAAGTTAGTCTTTGCCTAGTACCTATAGTACAAGCCTAGAGCTTAGTTTGGGTCTAAGTAAATTTTCCTTTGATATTCTTTTTTTTAAAATTTTTAATTTGTTCTGAACTGTTGTTAGGTTCCGTACCCGAAGGGTGCGAAGGGACCCTATTACTAAGCCTAGGTTACGCTGTCTGTCCGTCCGTCCTAACTTTAAAGAGCTGTATCTTTTGAACCATAAAGCTCGTTGATTTGCAGAATAAGTGATATAACGGCGGATTTTTAAAAAATAATAATAAAGTAAAAAGTCAAACATTTAAAGGGGAATCCATACAAGAAACATTTTTTTCAAGGTTTTTTTTTTTATTTGTTCTATCGTAAATATGGTAATACCTACAAGTGTCAAATTAAGTACGACTTATAGAACAAACCCTGTAGAAAAACAACAAATAATAAAAACCGGCGAAATGTGTACGGAACCCTTATTGCGCGAGTTCGACTCGCACTTGACCGGTTTTTAATTAGTAACTTTTGTAAAATATAACTTTTTCAGGATATAACTAGCCTGACAACGGTCCTAGATAAGATGTATTAACGTTAACGATTTTAGTAAACTGACAAAATTGATGGAATTGGCATACCTATGCGTTCAAAATGATAGTTCGTCACCTATAATAATCCAGCCTATATACGTCCCACTGCTGGGCACAGGCCTCCAATCACAATGAGAGGGTCTGGGCTATAGTTCCCACGCGGGCCCAGTGCGGATTGGGAACTTCGCACACACCGTCAAATTGCTTTGCATGTGTGTGCAGGTTTCCTCACGATGTTTTCCTTCACCGAAAAGCTCATGGTAAATTTACAAATTATATTTCGCACCTAACGGCAATCCTATTAAATTTCGTCAATTTCGAAAATCGCTAACGTTAGAGTTATGCACTTTGTGCCCCCAGTTGTTCAAACATTTGAAAGTTGCTAACTACATTTTTTGTAATTAAATTACCTAGACTCACTTGAACAGCATGATAATGAAGGTTGGTTTTTTCCTCCATTCAAGTCAAAACGATTGTTTTCTTTTAAGGTAGTAATTTTAAGTGAAAATTCATCAGAAGCTCCAAATATTAACATTAAAATTGTCTTTGTTTTATTTTCCAGTAAGAAAGACAAAATGTTTTAAGTTGCTTTTTTATTTCCATATTTTGTTTCATTTCTAAGCAAAAATAAGCTCTAACTTTTTAACACAGACAGCTCATTCTTGACATAAGGCACAGACAACATTTATATTCAGCCAAATGACCTCAAATTTGTGTTTATCTGTTCCTGCCTATTTTTATAAAATGGTTTTCGGTAAATCAAAAGAAGGGGTTGAATAAATTAAAAATTAAATTAATTAAATTAAATTATATATTATAGTAAATAAGACAAAAATGAATGGTGTGGATGGACGAAATGTGAACGGTAGGTACTAAGAAAATTTATTCGCTGGCATTAATTTATGTGACTTTATTTATAATCATAACACTGTTTAGCTTTACTTGTCTACTTATATTATAATATAAGTAGACAAGTAAAGCTAAAAAGTGTTCGGAAAAGCATATTTTTTTATCTTATTTGCGAAGCAGCGATAAACGACTACTACGCGGACGATGTCGCGGGCAAAAGCTAGTAATAAATTAAGGACGCTGTTTGAATGAAGTATTGGCAACATTTCCCAATCGCTGCAATGTGTAGGTTGCCATGTAAAAAAAACAGTTCCACCTGTCACCGCGTAGACTTGTTCAAATATCACCAATTACCAATTTAGTAATATCATTAGTTAAGACACTCCTTTATAGCCATCGTGGCTGATTCAAGACAAATACGAATAAAACACGTTATTATATTCCGTTTATTAGCGATCAGTCGTATAAAAATATTTATAAAAAAGTACTATTGTATTGAAATAATAAATAATAATTCACCAATACTTTTAAACATCTAACCAAACAGTAATAAAAAGAGAAACAAAACCAAACATTTCTTTTTCTGACCAAACATTCCTCTGTGGTCAGTATTTTATGCAAGTTAAAATTTCAAATATCGAACGTCCGAATGGTTTCGGTTCCAATTTTCAGATTTGAACTTGGAACGTCCAGTTCCGATGACGCGCAAAAACTCACCGCGCAATGCTGGCCGTCATCTGCCCGCGCAGGGAAAACAGTGGAGTAGCCATTTTCCTCCGATATTATAAATGTTTGCATATTTTTTTTAATTAAGGTAAATTATTTTTTTATATTTTGTGTGTATATTACATTTCATAATTAGTTAAGGGCGCTAGTTGAAAAGATGTCTGTTTTATGCAACACAATGAAATCTATGATTAAGGCGAAAAACAGCTATGAATGAAATGTTATGGGAAATTGCAATTTAGATTTAGTCATAAACAGGAAATGATTTTTAAATAGGACATCATT
This sequence comes from Tortrix viridana, assembly GCA_963241965.1. Classification (NCBI taxonomy): domain Eukaryota; kingdom Metazoa; phylum Arthropoda; class Insecta; order Lepidoptera; family Tortricidae; genus Tortrix; species Tortrix viridana. Next base: position 6,916,794 of record OY725196.1, on the reverse strand, counting down.
ATTTTAACAGTTTTTAATGATTCACGGTTAATTTTATTCGACATAATTAAAAAATAAAAAGGTGCTTAATAAAAATTAGTTAACTGCGGTCTATATCCCGTTATTGGGTCGGATATCCTATATTTTCGAAAAAAATCGTATTCATCTGGCTTTCTCGATTAAGGTTCTTATACTCCTATATCGCGGCGTGTCAACGTCAAACAACTGCGGTAACTGCAAGCGTCGCAACGGTCAACGGCTGCTGCCGACGGATTGCGACGGCTGCAGTGGGCTCTTGGCAGTGGGCGTTGGCAGCGTGCCACTCGTGTATAAGAAACCTTATCTTTTTTTTTATTGACTTAGACAAACTGTTTGCATACAGGCAGACGGCCCACCTGATGGGAAGTGGTCACCGCCGCCTATGGTCATTTGCAACACCAGAGTCATCACACTCGTCACTAATGCGTTGCCGGTGTCATGACACCCTTTTTTTTTAAAAAGCCCTAGGATTGGAAAAATTTCAGCGGGAAGTTCATTCCAAGTTCTTATATCTTATCGATGGGGACGCAAGCGGAATGACAAAGCAAATTATACGAACTTTTCCGATTTAATAGCATGTCAACGATTCACTACATCTGTATATTCCAAACATCCATACAAAAACATTTACAACTAAATATAATTACCAAAACGACTCCTTGCCGCCCCTGTTCGACACAAATATGCCGCCTAGCTGGGCAGACTATGCGCAAAAAGAGCGTCCTTACCGAGCGCCACATACGTGCCGCGTGCGAGCGAGATGGCACCAACCAGCGAAGCTCGGCCCTTCGCAGGATCCTAACGAACATCCACGTAAATAAGGCTGTGAATAAAGAGTCTGAACTTCAATTAACTATTTACAATATTGTGTTTTTATTGGTTACTAGCGCTTGCGCGACTCCGTCCGCGTAGAAGTCGTTTATCGTATCCCACCGGAACTATAAAATTTTCCGGGATAAAAACAATCCTATGTCCTTCCCCGGGACAAATTTCCTCCATACCAAATTTTATATAAATCGGTTCAGCGGTTTAAGTATGAAGCGGTAACAGACAGACAGAGTTACTTTCGCGTTTATAGTATTAAGTATGGTTGTACTTGTACCCAATAAATTGTCATTTTGATTGTAATTATTATTCTCATGCTGGTCATTTTGATGTTCAGTTTGAAGTTCATAATCTAGGTGTGGGCAGAGTGGGCCCTCGCCCACAGCCTTGCACCTAGGGGGCCCTCGCGCGAGGCCCCTTTAATGCTGCTTTTCCAACAGAGATCTGCGCAGCTGCGTAGCTAAGGATGTGTTGATATCCAACAATTAGGATCTTTTATTTTCATAGCTTAGCTTAGCTGAGCGAGTACTGTACACACAAGGTTATAAACATAGATACGTCCAAAGCCTCAAAAATATGTAACCACGACCTTATGCCGCCGTAATAAGGTCGTGGTTACATATTTTTGACACTCTAACCGTATCAATATTTATAACCTTGACTGTACGATCCATGTATTGACCTTGGGAATATATATAATAATAATAATAATCCAGCCTATATACGTCCCACTGCTGGGCACAGGCCTCCACTCACAATGAGAGGGTTTGGGCTATAGTTCCCACGCGGGCCCAGTGCGGATTGGGAACTTCGCACACACCGTCAAATTGCTTTGCAGGTATGTATGTGCAGGTTTCCTTACGATGTTTTCCTTCACCGAAAAGCTCATGGTAAATTTACAAATTGTATTTCGCACATAAATTCCGAAAAACTTAGAGGTGCGCGCCCGGGTTTGAACCCACGACCCTCTGCTTAAGAGCCGGCAGGTCAAACCATTAGGCTACCACGGCTTTTTGGGAATATATACTGAAAGATAACTATTAAATAGAAAAAAAACCCCGACAAAATTCTGCCGTCCTAAGCAAAAAGGCGATATCTCAAATTCAATTGCCATAGCAGATTCAGTCCTCTCCTCTTTATAATGAAGTAGCAATTGCTACAGCAGTTTTGTCTGAGATATCGCATTTTAGCTTAGCAGGGCAGAATTGGGGCCCCTACTTACAGAGCTCATTTCTCTTTTAAACGGCTTAACGAATTTTCATCAAACCAAGCTAAGAACACTCTCGACTAAGTCACGCACGATTCTAACAAAAAAAACTTAATCAAAAATTTGAAGTAAATAGGACTGGTTTATCCATCTTCAGTTAGTGGTATTTGATAGATAAGATGTTCGATTTTCATATAGTTTTCATATTATATATTTGATAGAGGATTCGGAGCTCTTAACTCTTAATTCCCCTTGCGGATTTTTACTAAAAATAGCTAAGAAGAGTCTCGATTAAGTCACCTTTAGAACAAAAAACTCATTTGAAATCGGTTCATCCGTTTGAAAAGAGCTACAACACCACAGACACAGATACACAGATATACAGACACATAGATGCACACGTTAAATTTATAACACAGTTTTGCGTCGGCTGTTCAAAATATCGACGAAAAATATCGTTCAAAATATCGAATATATATGAAAATTTATGAAATTGGAGTATCTACTTTAGGACGTGTACATAAAGTAGATATTCGGATTTCGTAAAATTTCATATACGAGGTTGAGTCAGAGACCCGTCGATATGTGATTTGAAGCTGTTTAATTTAGCTACACTGAGAAAAAAGTTTGTTTAATGAAACCGAACTTCGTCTACCTGTAGCTTAAAAAAAGTGACTACATAACTAAGGTAATACCTAACCAAAATCAATCAGCATTAACTGTTTTATTCCTTACAGACAAACAGTTTGTAAATCAAATAAAATTTAATATCGCCATATCAAATTTTGCTAATTTCTGAATTAACCGAAGTTGTTTGGTTAAGTATTTTTCTCAGTCTATTTTCTGCTGAAACCATGTTGTTTTCAGGGTATCTTAACCACTATTTACGTAAGTTACCTTAGACTTGTGGCTACCAAAAAAGTTTAACTCGTGCGGCGAGAAATGCAGCAAATGAAATGAAATGAAAAAATGAAAATTATTTCGATAAAATAATATTTAACCCGTGTTATACTCGTCCTGCTCAATGATCTTTACAAATGACACATTAGATTCTGCGCGGTAATTAAAATTATTCATATAAACATTCCCTATGTAGAGAACAATGGGCAGGAATCGGAAAATGATTCGGTAATTCGGTCAGCAATTTTTTTAAAGTTACATTTATATGTGTAAAATGTGGGTTTTTTCTGTCAAAAGTAAAAATATCTAAAATACAAATATGCCAAAACTTAGGAAGTAGGTTTCAAACAGAAGTTTCTAATGCAGCTTGAGGAAATTATCCTTTTTTTAAATCGCTCACAAAATTACCTAAATCTTATAAAATAAAACTGCAAAAACCTCACCATACTATGCTTTTTTTTACTGACTTAAAAAAAGGTTCTCAAATCCTCTTTTTATTAACGAAGCACATAATTCCTCTTAAAGACGTCTTTTGATCTTAAATCTTCTTTCTCCCTTACTCGTTCGCATGCTTCTAACTCACACAAAGTGAACCACCTATTTGAATTGTTATTTACGCCTACTAGATGGCTCAAGTTAGATTGGTTATCATTGCAAGAAAGGATTGCAGAAGTGTTCCCGTCCTTGTTTATTCCGCTGTTAGAAAAGGAAAGGTATACAGCCATAATGTTATTTTTAGTATGCGCAAGCGTCACCCTTTCAGACTGAACTGAATGTGTGAATGGATGGAATTTTTTTTAAACGTTTGCAATTGTATAATATATCATTTGAGACAGATTATCCTAGTTTTGGCTGTTGAAAATATAATACATTGACTTAAGAAATTAATCTTTGTACATACAAAATCATCTATATACCTAAATAAAAATCCATTTCTCATTAATGAGAAATCATCACTCGAGAACGACTCGACCGATTTGGCTATTTTTTGTTATACTTATACGTAATTTGACAAGGTTTGTATGAAATATTTTGGAACATTGCACTCGTGCTTTAAAGTAGTAATTGCAAATAAAGTGGAATTTCACTACTTCAGGGTTAGCTGGAAGAGATCCCATTTAGGGATAAGTTCGCCGTTGTACTTTAAATTTACGATGTCAATGTATTATTTAATTATACTTTTTGTGCAATAAAGAATTTACATACATACATACATACATTTCTCTATGTTTCCCCTTAAAATGGTAAGGAACTTAACAAGGTAATTAATTTAAAAAACTCAGAGAAAGAAGATGAAACTAGTAATATACCTACTTGCACCAGAGACAACCTGGTATAAACCTATTTAACTATAGACACAAAAAAGCAACGCACAGACAGACGGACAAAAACGCCGATGTGTAATCTTGTCGTGATTAGATAATTATCGAGTACAGTCTGCTTAGTTATGTTATGTTACGTAAACCTATGAAGATATTTTTGAACAAACTTTTTGTTGTTTTTGACCCTTTATATATATATATTGTTAATATAGTATGTTAGTATGTTCGCGATTACCTAAAAATCTTGAATCGGGAATATAATGTTCATACTTTTGAAATGATTAAACCTTTTAAGCGCCGCTTAATTTATCATTGAACGTGCCCGTGTCGCCGCCTATACAAAGTAACAGAAAATTGTCTTAATTATAAGACAACGGCGATAGTGGCTGGACATTGTGTGTCTTATATATAGACTACGGCGGTTAAAAGGTTAAGCATATTATAGGAACTTGGGCAAATGGCTATGGGACAAACGATAATTCGGACTAACGATGGATTTCCAATAGACCCTTAGTGAAACTGAAGTCAATGTTTTGTGAATAGTTTAAGCCAAAAAACCGGTTTCAGTTAAAAAAAGGATTGGTTATTTGAAAAACTACTTTTTTGAAGTCAGTTCACCGATTTTTACGATGGAAGGTTCCCATATTGGTAAAATAAAATGACATTGATATTTATGATTTTTTTTAGATGTTTCCTTATCGCGGTTTATTTGCCGCCGACTGTATTTGCGATCTAGGTTGACAATAGAATAGACATTGTTATATATCACATTATATAAACCGATTGATAGGTATTGGCGAAAGTCTGTGTGAGAACTGGTTTTTCTCCTCTGTTGCAACGTGGGAAATGATACCAGAAAATTGTGCGAGGTACGCAGATACTACGAGAATAAAGTTGTTTGTATGTACAGTATCAACAGCAGAAAGCTAGCTTAAATAAACCGAACTGCTATGTTATTCTGTTAACGCATCGTCGTTCAGTTCTACTCAGTCGATGAATAGCCGGCGAATTTACGTCGTCCGTCAAGGTGGGTAAATGACATTCAACTGCCTGCACATTCATTTAGTCGCTGGTTTCACAGCTGGTCGTCTGTGAAACCAGCGACTAAATGAATAACGAGCAAAGAGCTAGCTTTAATCAACCGAACTGAATGCTTATTGATACTGATATCTATGTGTATGTTAATAACTATAAATACAGCCTTGGCCAAAAGTATTGAGCACCCCACTTTTTCCTTATATAACTTAAATTACAAATAAAGTATTATTTTTCCATTTCGAAAATACACAAAGACGTAAAATATAATGAGTGTTTTAACATGTGCAAATCGTAAGTAGATATCATTTCTATGTTTACTCAACTTCTGTGTGAAAACTGAAACTAGAAAACTTTCTATAATAAAAAATATAAATGCCCCTTTTAAAGTTTGACTTTTATATGAAAAACGCATGGGTGCTCAATACTTTTGGCCAAGACTGTATTACTATACGATCGCGACGGTAGCACGAATCTAACGACAACTCGTTTGTTAAACATAACATGTCATTTGTTTTCCATTGAGTTAAAGGCATTTAGTAAGTCTAGACAAGTTGCATTCTAACTTTTTTACAATGCATCCTTCAAAATGAATGACTGCATCCATACATTGTAAACTAACATAATGCATAAACTTTTCACTTACGAATGTCTCAGGCAGTTTTTTTTTATCGGGTTAATCATAATTTAAACTTCATTAATACACAAAAAACATTAACTTATCAGCAACTGTTTTGGCTTTCTGCAACCTTGTCAAATTTACTTAACTCTAATAAAATAAATTCAACCTATACTTAACCTAATTAATTAATCGTACCCGTGCATGCAAGGCAGGTGTGATTCTGTTAACGTCTCGCCCTTCACATCGACTGAGACGAAGATTAACCGGTGAATTTACGTGGTCTGTCAAGGTGTGTAAATGACATTAAACTGCCTGCACTTTCATTTAGTCGGCGGTTTCACGGTGAAGCGTTAACAGAATAACATGGTTGATAAAACAAAGTCGCTTCCCGCCGTCTGTCCCTCTGTATGTACGCTTAGATCTTTCAAACTACGCAACGGATTTTAATGCGGTTTTCACCATCAGTTAGATAATTTTTCACGGAAGGATTACCTAATAGTACCCGGAGCGAAGCGAGAGCGGGTCGCTAGAAATGTAATAATTGACGATCGTTTAGTAGGTGGAAATAGTGTTTTTTAAAGCTCGGTCGTTAAATTTTTGTATTGTACCATAAGCCTCTTCGCAAACTGTATCGTGTTTTGTCTCCACAAACTTTGTATTAATGGATAAGGACAACCGTATAATTGGCCGATAGAAATTCAGTTGTACCACCCACGGACCACCATAGAACTCTGTCATAATGACAGCGACACATGAATTCAGTAATTTATCATCATCATGATCATACCAGTCGATGATTTCCACTGCTGGGCACAGGCCTTCCCCGAGGATCTCCACGACGGCCAGTTTGTGCTACTCGCATCCATCGGCTTCATCACCTTTTTATGAATTGCTGCGAGTTAAGTGTTTGAAATTACTAAATATGGCTGTCACAGGATCAAATATTTACAGAATTATACAGCGGGCTTAGCAAGCATACACGAGAAAATTTGACAGGTGCTAGGGAAATGAATACCTCTAGTTATTCCATATTCTAACGTGAGACTTAACGCTTATGGCTTAAAATCAATGCGTCCCGTCTTGATAAAATCGCTATAGTCGCGAATAAAACGTAATAAAAATCAGGACGAGACACTTTTATTTGAAACCTTAAGCGTTAAGTCTTACGTTAGAATATGGAATAGATGAAAATGAAAATGAAAAAAGTTTATTGGATAAATGAAACACTTATATAATAGCACGACCCTGCATCCTGAGCTAGGAAACCCTGTGTTACAGGACGCAGTTTCGTTCGGACTCACATTTTAAAAACACTTAACACTATTTAAACACGCTACATTTGCGTGTGTTCGTGTGTGCGTGTGCGTGTGTGTGTAAAAGTAAAAAGTAAAATATTTATTGGCATAAAACATACAGCTTTTACCTTGGTCCTGGATCCTGAGCCCTAAGTCCCTGTGTTACAGGACCCAGTAGTACATAATTTTTAAAGTTTTCTTAATTATATTGTAGACTTTACAGAGCCTTCCATTATACTAAACTTATCACTTCATAGTATAAAACAAAGTCGCTTCCCGCCATCTTTCCGTTTGTATGTACGCTTAGATCTTTCAAACTACACAACAGATTTTAATGCGGTTTTTACCATCAGTTAGATAATTTTTCACGGAAGGTTTATGTATGTATACTTAGTACTCGAAGCGAAGCGAGGGCGGGTCGCTAGTACTACAGTTAAACACTTAACTATACTTCCAACATTCTAGTTAGCGAGCGAGTGTATGAATGGGTGGTTGTGTGTGTTTTGTATCCGATATAACACTTGATGCTTAATTGATAGATAAAAAGATGTATTCATTTCCCTAGCACCTGTCAAATTGTATCTCGTCCATGCATGTTAAACCCGCTGCTAGAGGCTGATGACTGAAGCCAGTAACGTCATTATTTTTGCTCCGCAACAAAGGTTATCTGGTATGACCAGCTTGGTCACAGATTAAGACGTTTGGTTTCAAAACATAATTTAGCTCAAATTCAACTGATATCTTTTTCTCGCTATCACCACGCAATAGCGTCGGTCTTCTGCAACTTCACTTACCATTCACTTTTCGATTCAGTCAGACAGGATCACAGGAACTTGTGCGAATTATAATTTAGTTTATCAGTTATTTATTTTATTATATATTTATAATACAATATTCGTAATGGACCATTGTATTAGTGTGCTGTTGATAGCGGTGATGCTGCTCGGTGAGTCTTCAGAACTCGTTTTTGAACGGTGTTACATTCCTCGTGTAAGCCAAGAGAAGTGTAACCATTTGAACAGTCTTTGTATGTATATATGTGACCAGAATCGAATGTTCCACTCGAGTTTTGGACCGATTAAATGGGGTGTCATATGACTCGTCAAAACTGTGCGAGTAGCACATGCTATATAAAAATTATAAGAGTGCGTACTACTCGCAAGTCGGATTTTTTTTATTATGGCACTGAAACAAACGGCGCACACGTCACTTAGGGCCGTATTAATAAACTGATCTCAACTGTGATCCCCGTCTCAAGATACGCCAAAGTAAACGTCAATCCATGTCAAACTGTCATTTTTGACGCATCTTGGGACGGGGATCACAGTTGAGATGAGTTTATTAATACGGCCCTTAGTGAGTTATGAGATCTTAAATATTTCTCGAAGAGTATCTGGCAAGAATCAGGTTACATATTATTGCTATAGTGTACTTGATATTGGCTTGTATATATTTCATGTAAGGCACCATATAGGCAATTCGGGGAGACGGGTCAGCGGTCATATTTTTGAGATAAGCGAATTATAATTAATATAAAATTACAGAATACATTTCAAATTAAAATACCAGCTTTCCGCCCGCGACTTCGCCTGCGTTGAGTCATTACTTTCGTAAGTTAAAATAAAGCCTAAGTATGTCCACCCAGAAAGTTCATTCTAAATGTTGGTGAAAGAATTTTTGGAATCGGTCCGGTAGTTTTTGTGTACATTCGTTACAAACATACAAAAATACAAATCTTTTCTCTTTACGAGTATAATATTAGTGTAGATTAAAGATATAGTTCTTTCTGGATGCAGGCAGTACTCTGGCGGCGTCCTTGACACCGCAGCGTCAAAACGAGGAGTACCGCAGTCTCCCCGGAGGAGGCTGGCTCAAGCTGCACCAGGAGGGCGCCACCTGGCTGCTGGCACTCGCGGCCTGCCGGCTCGAAGGTATTCAGTATATATCAGCACTTTAATTGTAGAACCCTGTCACAGGAGGCAATGATTAACACTGACGTAATTTCTTTCTCGTGACTTGACGCTGTAATTATTGTGACAGCGGGCTTAACAGCATGCACGAGATAAAATTTGACAGGTGCTAGAGAAATGAATACATCTATTCCATATTCTAACGTAAGACTTAACGCTTAAGGTAAAAAAAAAGTGTTCCGTCTTGATAAAATCGCTATAAAAATGTGAAAATCGCAATAGTCGCTTAGTAATAAAAGGTAATAAAAGTCAGGACTAGGCACTTTTATTTTAAACCTTGAGCGTTAAGTCTTACGTTAGAATATGGAATAGATGTATTCATTTCCCTAGCACCTGTCAAATTTTATCTCGTTCATGCATGTTAAGTCCGTGGGGTTCTATACTCAACAACAATGTTGGATCAACAGCCGCTTTGCTTTTAAATCGTAGTTATTAATATTGTTATGCCTACTGCAAGAGAGCGATTTTACTACAAACAAGCATGCGTTCATCGTGAAAGCTTAAGATAATGAATAAGACCCAGAATAAGAAGCCAGATCTGTCATTTGTAGCAAAGAACTTTTACTTTGATAAACGAAGTTCAATTTTACGCTAGCGGCATTCCTCTCTCTCAATACCTACAGTCACAAATGATCTGTGATCGATTTTATTGTTTCGAAGCATCCACCCAGTGTGTTGGTGTTGCAGGCGGGGCGCTGGCGTCGCCGCTGACGCCGCAGCTGGCGGAGGCGCTCCGGGGCGCCGCACGGGGCCTGCCCGGCCCCGACTCCGAAGGGCTCCTGACCGGCGTGCACGCAGCCGCCGGAAAAAACTTCAGCTCCGTTGAGGGTAGGCACTATAGGAATCATCTTTAGGGCTCTGACTACAAGCATCAGGAATCTTAATGACCTGCGTATTGAATCCGTCGCTCAATTTATTTATTTATTTATTTATATAAAGACACACCAACAGTAACATAAACAAATTATACCTACACCAAACAAAATATAGAAAGTCACATTCCCGTTTATGCACCAATTATAGGCGTGCAACAGCATTGGCATAGAGGCTAAAATTAAAGACTAAAATTTACAACACACAGATTAAAGGAAAAAAAGAAAAAAAACGAGCAATACTAAAATACCTATAAACAACAATTACGTGCCCTATGAGTCTCGGGTGTGCGGTAACGATGGTTTCAGCAGTCTACGTCGCAGAATTGTTATTGAATTCAGATAAACGTCAATGCAACGGGCTTTGGCTAGATCATTGTATTGCTTCTGCAAACGGTAGAGAGGCAAGGATTTTCCTAGCTTAGTCCTGGTACGACCAAGGCGGAAGAACGTGAGCCGACAGGTCCGTGTATTGTGTTTGGGGACAGCAAAATTTAGACAACGCAGCAAAGACGGCTCTTGGACATCTCCATTAATAATTTTGTGAAGGAGTGCCATATCAAGATAAATACGCCTCTGCTGCAGACTATCAAGCCCAAAGTGATTAAGTCTTGCACTGTAGTCAGCTCTTTTTGAAATACTTTTGCCACCAACCTTGAACACAAGAAATCTAGTGAATGATCGTTGTACCCTCTCTATGCGATCGATATGCACCTGATACATTGGGTTCCAGATCTGACAACAATATTCGAGTCTTGAACGAACAAGTGAATTAAAAAGAGTTTTAAAAGTTTGCGTGCGTTTGAAATGACGACCAATTCTTTTGATAAAGCCGAGCATTCTGTTGCTTTCACTTATTACGGAATCTATGTGGCTTCTAAAGTTAAATATTATATGATTTTTCACTCGAACTGCCAAACGACCGGAGCGCGTGTCAAACCATGGTTTTAAACCAAGTGACCTTCGAAGATCTGCCAAGGGCGTTTAAGGTCATGCAAAATTTGGTTTAAAACCACTGTCTACACGGTTTTAAATTCAAATCAATTTATTTTCAGGCTACTATAGGCCTACTATCCTCCTATACTGCTATACTATACTATCCTGCCTACGAAGCTATACTGAAGGTACGGTCCCGGGTTCGATTCCCGGTGTGGGCAAATATATTTATGTATATATTTCTCTATATAAGTGTGTTTGTCGTTGCATAGCACCCGAATTGTGTGAGATCGTCCCATGACATTCACTTAAGGGTGTGTTTTTGGCTAACGTCTATGAGTGATGGCTTTCGATCTGAGCCCTTAGCCAAGATACCCATCGCTAACTAGCATTTCTATTCGTTTAGTTTTTAAACCAATCGCGTCATTGGTAGATCACGTGATACGAAGAGTCACGTGATCTACCAGTGACGCGATTGGTTTAAAAACGAAACGAATAGAAACGCTAGTTAGCGATGGGCATCTTGGCTAAGGGCTCTGGTGGCCGCCTGCTCGCATGGGTATGAAAAGAATCATTGTTGCACAGGCACGATGTTGGACAGCATCCCGTACCGCTGGGCGCCAGTGCAGCAAGTCCTGCCGGACGACGCGGAGCGCTGCCTGGCGCTGCTGCCTGATGGTACCCTGGCAGCTTCCGACTGTAACCAGCAGCTACCCTTCGCCTGCTACCGCGACAACACGACAGCTGCGGAAAGTACCAATGCCCTCAGAAATGAGACAACGGGCCTAAAAGCTTGCACTACAAATGGTACAATTGACAACGGTAAGCGACCTTGTCACAATTTAGACGATTTTTTTATTGAACGTTAAGGGAAATGTTCACACAGACCACCTGATGATGAGCGGGCTCTGAGATCAATAGTAATTTGCAAGTTATAGAACTTAAGATATTTGCTGACTCGTCAACCGTGAGAGCTATAATGAATTACCTCTATGCTATAGTATTCGCAAAACTTAGTGGCGAGTCGGGTCATAAATCATCAGAATCATGCTATCTCTCTCACACCTGCACGGGCTTATGGAGCGGGCCGTGCGACAATAGTGCAGGTAGCGTTAGGCATAAAAAGGAATGTCGATAAAGTAATGAAACAAAGAAAATAAATAGCGTGGTATTATTTTATTCCAGTATTGTATAATTACTATCAAATTATTAAATTACGATATTGGATTAATTAACATAAAATATTAAATCATCAAATTTATATTACATTACAATAAAATAATTAGTATAACAAAAAAATAACTAAACAAGGAAAATAGGTACCTACTAGCTATTCATGTTTGTCTTCAGTGTCACTATCGTCTTGTTGATTATCTACATACATCCTACATATTATTCTATATCCATCCTATATACCTACTATAAATTATACGTATTACAATTATTTAATGCATTTCTCATTATCTACTACTAATAATCACGTATTTAGCTAATTATTTAAAAAATATCTTATATTTATTTATTTTATTTTTATTCAAAAAATAACTATGCACCCAAAAAACAAATTAAATATTGATATAAGATTTCATTTAAAAATATAATAATTATATCGACGTTTACGTCTAAAGTTATCGACATGTTACCACCCCTACGGTAATTGACTTTTATTGCTCGACTCGCCAATTAGTTTTGCGGAGGATACTAGTAATTTCACTGGTTGACCCCTCACCGGAAAAAATAAACACTGCTGCTCATTTTGGCGGCAGTTTAAAGCGCAAGATGATAGCGACCTGGGCGGGCCCCGCACAAGGCTCGACGACCACTATAGTCCGACAAGTTTGTAAGCGACCGTCCCGGGCCGATAACAGACGTTGGGGGAGGTGAGGCAATTGCTAGTACACGGCGCGGGCTTCCTTTCCCCCGCAGCCCGCCCCCGACAAAGCTAAATTCCCACAATGAGGCATTTCACGCGATAAAATAGCTTCTACAAAACGGAGACACGTTAACATCGGTTCACCCTTGAATCACCGGCACTCATTTCATAGAATGTTTTACTTCGCCGAATTTTCATTTCATCGACAGGCACCACGTGCAGGAGTTATAATTTTTTGGTGGTCACAGGTCTCACCTAACCTTCGTAACCCATGCTTAAGATAAACTGAAAACAATAAGGTTTCAGCAGAAATTAGCTTTCGATTAAATGAAATTCGGTGAAACGGCATATTCGATGAAATGAGTGTGCAAAACAAGGGGACACGCATTATATCTTATCGCAGCTTCTGATTTTCATTGTGAATTAAGCTTAATAAATAAAATAAATAAAAATGAAAACTTTTTATTTCATTCCAGGAATGATCCATAGTGTGTTAGTACAATAAAGCTTTAACCTAGTTAGTACACGGCAAAAGTAAATAAGAAACAAAAATTTAAATTAAAAGTAAGAGTTGAACATCGCAGGAGCAACCAAAACAGATGGTGTGTTTTAATTGCTTCTCCCGATGGCAACTTGGACCCAGTAACGTGTGAGTGGGCAATCCTGTCGCTCGGCCCAGACCCTCAGAAGGCTGTTGCTGCTGCCGCGCACCCGGCTCATCAGTGACGCTATCCTTTTTCGCCTGATGGCAAAAGTCATCAGTGTGCGCCTCCGCGAACACACCTGACGCACTACAGTGCTTCGGCAGCCGCACCAGCAGCCTGAGCATGTCTCGTCCCCGTCTGTCGCCGGAGAAGTGGTCGGAATTCAATGAAACCGTTGACAGAGTACACGCTGGACGCGCGCACGGGCTCGTGCTACAAGCTGCACCTGGTTGGGCAGCCGTGGGACCGCGCGGCGGAGGCCTGCGCGGCGGAGGGCGCGCGGCTGCTCGTTGTCAACAGCGACGCGGAGGCGGAGGCCGTGCGCGACCTATTCGCGCGCTACCCGCCGGAGCGCTACCCGGTAACGACCTCTTACGGGATGCGGAGCGCCTTCGCGGGCTTCCACAAACTGACAGTGGAAGGCGACTGGATCACTGTCTACGGTGAGCATAATCCATTAACAATTTTTTGCCGTTTTTTTTTTTGGATTTTATGAGGTCCAACCGCATTTTTTTACGGTCCTTGTATTGTTTGGTCGAAAATCTTGTTGCCTAACACCCTTTTAGGCTGAAATTTTAGGATTGAATGAATATCTGTTGTGTACATTAGTTAAGTTAGGTTAGTTTTATAATAATTAAAAAAAAAACCTGAAAAAAACGTTTTCGACTAAATGATTTTCGACCATACATACATTGATTAAATAAATAATCAAACTTATATCAAACAATGATTAGACCACCCGATATGGCCTTCCTGTTTTACGGCCACAAACTGTTTAGAGACCAATGTAAAGAGTACTAACTAAGTTGGTACTTAAGTACAACGAAAAGCATTTGACTATAAAAATGATAGTATGAACTTTTCTTTGTTCTAGGCGAATCCTTGGAGCAGGCTGGATTTAACCGGTTCTGCTCCGGGGAGCCGAATAACTACGATACCGAGTTCTGCGGGGCGGTCGGAGCCAGTGGCTACCTGGGTGACCACATGTGTAATAACAGCTATCGCTTCATTTGCGAGAAGTTACCCCTGAATATAAATAAAAGAATTCAATTTAATTCAATTCATTTCAATCATTTATTGATAAAATATAAAATTTTACATGTCATTTATTACTTACAGCTAGGCATTTTACATTGTTATAATGGTTATTATTATATAAGTACATTAGATTATTATTATTATTATCATTATTATTATTATTATTATCATTATTATTATTATTATTTATAAATACATTTTTACATTCAGTTTGGCATGGGTCAGCGAACCAGTTCGTGTGAAAGTAAATAAGTAGGTAGTCTTATCTTATGGGACATGCGCACTTGTCGGCCGCCGGAGTCTACTGAGCCACGCTACCGACGCGCAGGCATATTTATGTCAGTGAGAGAACGAGACGGGGGATTCACGTCGTCTCTGTCACACCACTGCTCCGAAAGGCTGCGGGTAGATGTTAGCTTCAATAATTCGATCCACCCGTCAAATATCGTATTTAATTTGTTGAAATTGTATATAAGTAGGGTTTTGTAAATAAATAGATTAGAAAACATTAGACTACGACGCTGGTATCATTTCAACCTTCAGAGCCCTACAATTGGTGACCCCGACGTGATCCTAACTGTAAAGAATGACTGGACCAAAAGAAGAGAACCCACCTGGACCATCCGCACCGACAATTTCGTACGACCTCGCTGGTATCTCGGTGCAGTCTCGCATTTTACCATTTTGGCGTGAACAACCTCGTCTGTGGTTCGCACAGTTTGAAGCGATAATTGAACCATTGAAAACTGGTGACGATCAGAAATTTCGATACGTTTTGGGCGTTCTCCAAGCCACTGATGTTCAGCAAGTCAGCGACATAGTACTGCACCCTCCAGCGAGCGGTAAATACGACACGCTAAAAAAACGACTGCTTTCCGTTTACGAAGAATCCGCATCGAAGCAATTCCGGAAGCTAATTAGCGGCCTAGAACTTGGCGAACAGAAACCCACACAGTTGCTACGAAGAATGCGAGATCTGGGGGGTAACATGGTACTCGACGACGGCCTCAAAATTATGTGGATGAACCAGCTGCCATCACACGTGCGTACCGTTCTCTCTTTGAGCACAGAAACTTCCCTGGACACTTTAGCAGAAATGGCTGACAAGATGTTGGAAAATACAGAACCCGCTACCGTCGCATCCATAGCTACATCAAGCTGCTCACAAAACATCGAGAATCCTCATCTCGATTTATTTACGAAACAAATGGAAAAGTTAACACTCGAAATTGCAGCACTCCGTTCAAGCGAGACGCAACGCTACCGCTCACGTTCAACATACAAGCCTGCTTACAGAACCTCGCGCAACTCGTGCAGGCCTGGAGACGCTGACTGGGAGTGCCGATACTATTTCCGCTTCGGTGACAAAGCAAGACGCTGTGAATCGCCATGCAAAAGAAGAAACAAGCCGTCGGAAAACTAGCGAAGACACCGACTCTGGCGGGCGTCGGTGTCCCAACAGCAAGTAACCGCCTGTGTGTTTACGATCGCGACACTAGAGAACGTTTCCTCGTCGACACGGGCGCAGATATATCGGTGTTATCATCGCATCACAAGAAGCAAACATCATCAACCACCTACAAGCTGTACGCCGCAAATAATACGCCGATCGATACCTACGGCGAAAAAACAATTAAACTCAACTTGGGACTTCACCGGGAGTTACGTTGGACGTTCATCGTAGCAGAAATTAAAACCTCTATACTCGGCGCTGACTTTCTACGCCATTATAGACTACTCGTCGACCTACATAAGAAGAAACTGCTAGACAAAACTACCGAATCACACATCGATGCCTTAGAAGTGACCACACTCGAAGAAACGGTTCACATGATAAGCAGAGATCAAGTGTACTATGACATCCTGAAACAATACCCAGACGTACTACGGCCCATGTCTCTCAAGGCTCCGGCAAGACATGACGTGCAGCACTACATTGAAACAACCGGTCCTCCACTCCACGCCAGGCCACGACCGCTGCCGCCCGACAAATTTAAGGCGGCCAAAGACGAATTTGAGCGAATGATGGAAATGGGTATATGTCAGCCGTCAAGAAGTCCCTGGGCAAGTCCGCTTCACGTCGTTAAGAAAAAAGACGGTTCACTGCGGGTATGTGGCGATTATAGACGCCTGAATGCTGTCACTCAACCCGACCGTTACCCGCTGCCTCGCATGCAAGATTTCACCTACCAGTTACATAACAAAAATATATTTTCCAAGCTAGATTTGAAAATGGCTTACTTCTGGATACCCATGAGTAAACAAGATGCACAGAAAACAGCCATAACTACCCCATTCGGGCTGTTCGAGTTCAACTGCATGACATTTGGTCTACGCAATGCCAGCCTAACCTTCCAACGCTTTATGCACGAAGTCCTACGAGGCATCAATGACGTCTTCTGTTTCGTCGATGACGTACTGCTATTTTCTACCAACGAAGAAGAACACAAGAGCCTACTACACCAAGTCCTTGAGCGCCTTAATAAATACGGCGTAACTCTCAACGTCGACAAGTGCGAATTCGGGCAGTCAACAATTAACTTTCTGGGATACGAAGTTTCACCACAAGGCGTCAACCCTCCTGAAGAACGTATCAAAGCAATATCCAACTACCCGAAACCAAAGACCATCTGCGATCTGCGTAGATTTCTGGGGATGCTAAACTTCTACCGAGAATGCCTACCACATCAAGCGGAGCACCAAGCAGAGTTAAATAAATTCTTACACAACACTAAGAAGAATGACAAATCGGCTATCGTATGGACGACCGCAGCAGAATTGGCTTTTAATAAATGCCGCCAAAGCATATTAGAAGCTACCACTTTGTCGCATCCTGTAAACAGTGCACCATTACGTATCATGAGCGATGTTTCGGACCACAGCATTGGCGCCGTCTTGGAACAGAAAGTCGACGGAAAATGGAAGCCACTTGCATTTTTCTCAAAATCAATGAGTGGGACACAACGCCGATACAGTGTGTACGATCGCGAGCTTTTAGCCATGTACGCATCTGTTAAACACTTCCGGCGGCTCATCGAAGGCAATGACGTCACGATTTTTACAGATCACAAGCCGCTCACTCATGCTTTAACACGAACATCGAGCAGTAGCGACACTCCACGGCGAGAACGACAACTACACTTCATAAGTCAATTTTGTTCGAGCATTCAGTACATCGAAGGAAAAGAGAACACAGTTGCCGATGCACTATCTCGCATTGAAGAAATACAATGTCCTTCCATTATCGACTACGACAAGCTCGCTGCCGATCAAAGCAACGATGAAGACCTAAAAATCATAAAATCGCAACCCAACTTAAAGTTCACCGAAGTCACGCTGCCCGGAACACGCCGACCAATCACGTGCGAGCACTCCACAGGGACACTACGACCATACTTACCGACTGCATATCGCTACGCCGTTTTTAGGGCGCAACACGATCTCTGCCATTCAGGTATTCGTGCAACCCGAAAACAAATGACTTCAAAATACTTCTGGCCTGCCATAAACAAAGATGTTGGAATCTGGACACGAGCGTGCATTGGTTGTCAACGCGCCAAGGTACACCGACATGCAACACCAACCATCGGCGAGTTCCCGCCGTCACAGCGCTTCGAACACATACATATCGACATAACTGGCCCATTAAGACTATCCAACGAGTATAGATACTGCGTAACGATCATAGATCGCTGTACTAAATGGCCTGAAGCTGTGCCTGTAAGAGACATCACAGCTGAAGTCGTCGCCAAAGCATTGTACGAGCACTGGTTTACTAGATTCGGATGTCCACTTCGCATCACCACGGACCAGGGGAAACAGTTTGAGTCCACCATGTTCAACTCACTGCTTAAGAAGTTCGGAGTCACACGAATACGCACCACTGCGTACCACCCACAAGCGAACGGCCAAGTCGAAAGGCTACACCGCACTTTAAAAGCCGCAATCATGGCTAGAGGAGAAACTTCAAAATGGTCCGAAGAATTACCTACTGTGCTACTTGGCCTCCGCACAGCGTTACGCAAAGATAATAATTTGAGCCCGGCATTAATGACTTATGGATCAACGCTACGCGTCCCATCAGATTTCTTCGTACCTACACAGTCGAAAATCGAAGATGCAGAGTGTGTTCGCCGTCTAACTGAAACTATGGCTTCACTGGTGCCTGCAACAATACCGCACGCAACACGGACACGTCCTTTCATTCATAAGGATTTGTCCACTTGCACACACGTATTTGTGCGAAACGACACGGTGCGGCCGCCGTTAACACCTCCATACGACGGCCCGTTCGAGATACTTAAACGCTACGAAAAATGCTTCAAGATACAATTACCACGTTCAACAGCTGTCATCACCATCGAACGTCTAAAGCCGGCATACATCTACAATGAAACCAGCAATGACGACACGACACCTATAGAAGAAACCTACACTACGAGATCCGGCAGAGTTACGAGGAGGATGCGCTTCGCTTGAGGGGGAGTGATATGGGACATGCGCACTTGTCGGCCGCCGGAGTCTACTGAGCCACGCTACCGACGCGCAGGCATATTTATGTCAGTGAGAGAACGAGACGGGGGATTCACGTCGTCTCTGTCACACCACTGCTCCGAAAGGCTGCGGGTAGATGTTAGCTTCAATAATTCGATCCACCCGTCAAATATCGTATTTAATTTGTTGAAATTGTATATAAGTAGGGTTTTGTAAATAAATAGATTAGAAAACATTAGACTACGACGCTGGTATCATTTCAACCTTCAGAGCCCTACAATCTTATTGTTTGGCTCTCGAAAAAGGCATCTACAGTGTAAAAGGCATCAGCTGCGAGTTTGGCTTTAAGTTTATTAGTAAATGCTATTCAGGGTATTAGTTAAGGGCAAGATTTTAACGGTTGGCAGAATGTTGACGTTTTGTTCTGCAGAAAAATGCATTTGGTCAGCAACTTTTGGTCAGCTAAACTATCAAAATTTGATCAGCAATTACTGTCATATTGAGCTGCTCTAAAATCGATTGGTAAACCAATTATAGTAGATTGTACAACAAGTGCATAAAACGCACCATTTTACGCGAGATGTTTATCCATCCAAGCGAGCTTGCGAGCGAGGATGGATATAAAGTCGAGTGTTAAATGGGTTTTATGGATGAGTTGTACACTCTACTTTTCACTTCGATTGCGAGGAAATGAAACAGCAATATGATAAAAATAATAATAATAATAAATGCAACGAAATAAAAAATATAAGTTTATTTCATGAAGCTTTATTGTGTTCTTTGGCTGTTGGTATCCTTGCCAGGCTACCACCACTCTCATAGAAAATGATAAAACCTACAATTTGAACGCGCATATAGCTATTTATACTTACGTTTGTTAATACGTGTACTGCGAGCGTGCGCGCTAGAAAGGACCTTACGCGCTCGCGCTAAGTGTATCAATGGCGTCGTCACGATCAAATTAGGGTTGTCAACATTATGATAAAAATAAAATAAAATACTTTTGTGCGCACAAAGCGGCTAATAAAATATCTTCTATGCATAGTCACATGTAAGCAAAACAACGTGGGTACGATAAAATGTATGTAAAACGTCGTTGAATGTAAAACTATAGAATGAAAACATAGAAAACTATCTAAATAACCATGAAACCCAAAGTAAATATGTTGTACAAGCAAAAATAAAAACCTAAATCCAATTGATCTAATAGGTATATGCCTAACGCGTGGCTTAAGTCCACTGCACTTTGTATTACAAATGAATATATCATTACATGGTATTAAACTCACCTTTCTTCGTTAGCTGGAAGTGTGAAAAATGATAGTTTTTGATTATTTTTCTTATTATTCATACATCCATTAACCGCATAGTATGCATGATTCACCATTTTAAACTTAACTACTACACTATCGCTAATACCTAATATACTACTTCAACTTCACGAATAAAATTAAACCAATATTAAATAACTTTGAGTAAGTAGTACGTCAATGATCAGAACACGTGCTAGCGACCGAATGACCGCGCGGTCCGCGCGGCGCCAGCGCCACCTAGCGCCGTCACACTTGAATGCGTGCCGGCGCGGCGTGGCAACATCGCTGGCAGCCCGTTTCGATAAGTCCGTTCCACAGGTGTCCAAAGGTCAGAAAACGCTAGGCTAATACCGGATGTACTTTGCGGAGTGGTGTATCTGTTACGAAGTAAGGTAATCTGTGTCCTTGCCTTGGTCTGAGAATAATAACGAAACGAAATAAAATAAAGAGGTTAAAGTTAAAGTTGTTCGTGTGGCTGTTGGACCGATCGCCTAGGTCTTCAACGAAGATTTTACTTTATGCACTAGAGCATAAGAAGCGACTGTATGTCGCCTACGCACGACATAAAGACGAACTTTTAGAGCATGAGAAGTGAAAAATATATTTACTGCATTTTGTGAGACACATAATAAAATTTCGTTTAGCTAAAGCACGGAAAGCATAATGCTTAATAAATATAAGAAATAGACGATAAAGTCGACGGAAAGTCCTATTTTGCGTAGTTAAGCCGCTTCGCGCCTTGACACGTCTCTAACCTAACCTAACTTATCCAGTTGAAAATGACCTAATACTTAGGTCATTGTGTGAAGCAGTGGGTCCAATCTTTGATAGATACCTCATCAACGGTTTCTTGGAATGCATTTACTGCTGCTTCTGGGCTTGAGAATCTTAAACCTCTAAGTTTATCTTTTATTCTTGGGAATAAAAAGAAGTCGCAAGGTGCGATGTCCGGACTGTACGGCGGATGCATCATCAGTTCCACATTTGAAGCCTTCAAATACGCATTCGTTCTCTTAGCGGAATGTGCGGACGCGTTATCGTGGTGAAGGATGACATGACTGCGAGGACGCTTTTACGAACTGTTTCTAAGACACTGGGCAAGCAATTATTTACATACCAATCTGGTGGCTGTTCTTTGATTTTCAAGCGACACTGTTACATAATGTCCAGTTTTTCCGAAGAAAGATGCAACCATTTTTTTGCCAGTGCTCCGACTCTTCTTAACTTTTGTTGGCAACTCTTCAAAAGGAAAGACCCATTCTGCTGACTGGCTTTTTCTTTCCGGTTCGAAACAATACACCCAGGTTTCGTCACCTTTTACAAAATTATAGACAGTCAATGACTCTCCTCCATTAAACTTATGTATAATTTTTCGGCACCACGCAGTCGTTTCTGGCCTTCCGTTATATCATGCGGTATTCATCGAGTGCAAAGCTTCCGAACCTTCAGTTGCTCATGCAAAATGTTTTGCACTTGACTCATTCCTATGCCTATACAACACGAATTTTCTGACTGGTAATTTTTTGTCTGTCTCAATTAGTTGTCGTACGGTATCGACATTAGCTTCAGTACCTAACCACAGTTACCGGCCGACCTTCTGGAGATGATCTCGTCCACGTCTAAATTCTCCGAGCCACGAATACACACTTCATCATTAAACGCCAGTTGAAGTCTCTGGCAACTCTCTTGTTGACTAAGCCGCAGCGAAAATCGTAAAAAATAATTGAGCGAAAATTTAGCGAGTTAGTTTCAATTATAATAGCGACACAATTATCTGAACCCCGCCAAATTGAAAAAAACAAATGACAGTCTCGTAAATTGAAAAGTAATATGTTCATAGAGAGTTCCATTTTCAAATTCTGTTATTGCTTTTTTAATGTATTTATTGTAAGTTCCAGAAACTTTCAGTATGCCCCACGTATAGCAAATTTGATATTTCTACTAACCTTTTAAATACTGCTTATCAGTTGTGTAATCTTGCTTAACAATTAATCATTTTGCGAATCAAATAACTATTTTGTGTCACAATTATTTATTTACCGGACACATAATATTTAAAATAATGACCAAACATTTATTAATTTGCCAATAATATTTGATTTAGTTGCGTACCAAGTGTTGTGCCTGCGCCGACCAAAACATTACACGCTTATCAATTTTTAACTGCTGATTTGTGATACTGATCAAATAGAAAAACTGCTTACCAAAAAATTTACTCCCTTATATTAATAAACACAGTTGTTTTAATTACAAATATAGAGTAAGGCGCAAATGTTGCTACAATATAGAACAACACTCAGTATATAATGTAGCAACACTCGTGCCTCACCCTGTATTACGATTTTACCTTTTCCGTTTGAAATTCGTCGAACGAACGATTCCTTCAAGACAGCCTCCTGTGGACCGTTTCACGAAGCTACAAGCTATACATATATTACAAGCGGAACTCTCTCTCTAGCGATTGCTAGAAAGCGACTTCAGCTTGTTATTTGTAACTTTTAGCTTCATGAAACGTCCACTGTATTTATCACGTATTTGTAAACAAACCGGAAAAGGGATAGTCAATTGACTATTTGTTATTAAGTGCAATTGAATTTTAGGGCCGTATTAATAAACTGATCTCGGCTGAGATGCCCGTCACAAGATGCGTCAAAAATAACAGTTTTCTATGGATTGACGTTTATTCTGACGTATCTTGATACGGGGATCACAGTTGAGATGAGTTTATTAATACGGACCTTAGACTTATATTCCGCAATCCTTACATACTCGTAAATATCAATCTCACAGAAAACTAAGTGTTGCGGACGCCTTCACTCCACTTAGATATAAAAGCTAAATGTAAATAAAGATATAAATGTATATATAGGTAGCTAGAAATAAGTTGTTTTTCAAAACGATTTTGTAAGGACCATTGCCGCCCTCTTGTATAAAATATTGAAGTACCATGTGTTTTATTTGAAGAGGAGGAGTGCCTGGCCTGACTTAGAACCTGATCCCCAGAGGTCAGGCGCTCCTCAGAAGCCCGGGAGGGGTTTTGAGTCAAAAGTACGACGTCAAAACCCTCCCGGAGCCCACTAAGTGACCTGCTGCTGCCACGTAGCAAGCCTGGCAGCAGTTGGCATCACCCCGAACAGAGGGCGGCAAACCCCTAGTGAAGGGAGAATTGACCCCGTACCGATGGGCTTACGGTATTAGTCATAGGGGTAATAAAACTACATACACGATAAGCCAAAAACATGTAAAAAACTCGATCCACGCAGCGGCTCACGTTATGGTAAAGGTTGCTGAAATATAACCCGGGTAGCGATTAATGGAAATTGAGTTTTCGAAAGGAGGAGTCAAGTCGGAAGTGAGTCGGAACTGGACTCGTGGAAAAGAGAAAAACAGCATCAGAACGAGACAGCAAGTCGAGCCCAGTTGAGCTACTCCTGTGAGCTCCTTGCTGCGCCCGCTTTCCCAAAATCGCTACCTGGGCGCTCACCTTACTAGTTGTGCACCGTGCCCCTGCGTGGATCAGCGGTTTTGATTTCCAAGAACTGGACGCTCACCTTACTAGTTGTGCACCGTGCCCCTGCGTGGATCAGCGGTTTTGATTTCCAAGAACTGGGCGCTCACCTTACTAGTTGTGCACCCTGCCCCTGCGTGGGTTTTGCTGATTGACTTCCACGAACTGAATAAACTTGTTAAAAGAAACGACTTGGTTACTGAGGATAGTACCCCCCCCCACTGTTGGGAAGTGACTCACGGTCGGCTGAACCGAAGCTGGGACTTACGCCCCCGGCTGCCGAGGCCGTGGTCTCCGACAGTTACAGTTTTGGTCCTTCGAACCGGATCCTAGTACCCACTAGGGAAATGGGACTAGTACCGAAGGAAGTTGACGAGGTCGAAGCTCGACGCCGCGCCGAGGAACGTCGGCGCGAGGAGGAGCGGCGCATCGAGGACGATCGCCGTCGACTAGCTCGTCAGGCGGTGACGAACTTAAGGCGTCGAGAGTCGATCGACGACCCAACCAGTGAGCAGCCTGCGCCGCTCGTGTTCTCCGAGGCACCAAACTCTCCGAGCGAAACACAACCTAGTGCCGGGCCGCCACAGGAACCGGCCGTCCCAGGCGCCAGCTTCAGTGAACCACAGATACTCCCGCCGCGACCAACGGTGGCCTTTACAACGCCACTAGAGGCACCAACCGGTGAGGCAAGAACGAGGCGAGCGGCGTCGCAGGTATCCAGCAGCGCTGTGACGCGTGTGCGTCAAGCTGAGTGGAACGCACGGATGCGCCTGCTCAAGATGCAGGAGCAAGACATCATCCACAGAATGGAGCAAGAAGCCGAGCTGCATCGGGTGCGGTTTCAGTTGGAAGAGGCGCTGCTCGCAACCCAGATTGAGGCGATCGACGGAGAGGGATCGCTGGCCGGGACCGACTACAATGTCAACACCAGGGTGGCGGAATGGTTGACTCAGAACCAGCAGCCGTCCACCAGAGGTGATGCGTCACTGATGCCGCCACCAGCTGCGCTGGCGGAACGAAGAGCGCGGCCCGGACCGGCTGCAGCCACGGTGGGCGCGAGCCATACGCCCACCTTCATGGATACCACGGTGACGAACGTCGCGCCTGCCTACCAAAGGGTGGTGCGCCCTGACTTCACAGCAACGGTCAGTGCGAGCCACACGCCGGCTCCACAGGCGTCGCAAGTATCACGGGCGCCGCATGCACCACAACCACCGTGGATGTCCATGCATCAACCGCAAGCACCGGCCAACTTCGAACCACCAGGCGCTCACTCTCGACCGAACGCAACCCCCAACGATCGGCGGGGGGAGAGGAGCGCCAGCACCGAACGTGCCATAAAGGCCGTCGCTGAAGCAATCGGCGGCGTGGCGCGCCCCCGGCTACCGCGGCAAGTCTACGATTTACCGAGTTTTACCGGCGGCTGGGGCGAATGGCTCGCCTTTGAGGCGGCCTACAACGAATCGACCGAAGCCAACGGGTTCACAAATAACGACAATATGGCGCGGCTTCGATTGTGTATAAAGGGAGCGGCACGCGAGCTGATCGCGCCGCAGCTATTCACGACCAAGAACCCCGGCGAGATTATGACAACGCTGGGCGAGACCTATGGGCGGCCATCGTGTATAGCCAACGAGGCGTTAGGCACTTTAAAAAAGCTGCCAAGACTGACGGCCTCGCCGGCCCCCTCTGATCTCAACTT
This sequence comes from Tortrix viridana, assembly GCA_963241965.1. Taxonomy (NCBI): domain Eukaryota; kingdom Metazoa; phylum Arthropoda; class Insecta; order Lepidoptera; family Tortricidae; genus Tortrix; species Tortrix viridana. Next base: position 6,891,160 of record OY725196.1, on the reverse strand, counting down.
ATTGGCGGTGAAGGTGAACAATGTCGTCAGCATCCTCATCGCAGTCAAACAATATGGTTACCTCTATAACCCGCAGCTGAACACGGAAATAATGGAGCGATTGTCACCAATATTAAAATTCAAATATTGCGACTTCGCGACGGAACAAGGCGACTCAGCGGACCCACCGATCGTCACGATGGCCCGCTTCCTAAAAAGGGAAGCAAGCCGCGCTATGTGCCACTGGACCACGGGAGAGGGGCAGGCGGGTGCATCAACAGCACCGCCCGCCCGCACCGAACAAAGGACGGCGCCTAGGAGGGCGCCACGGAACGCGCCGCGGCCATCCGCGGCCTTTGATCCACCACGAACCACGCCTGTACACGTAACAACCGTTGCGGACGAAGAACACGACTGCCTTTTTTGCGCCGACCGTCACAAAATTATGAACTGTGAACGTTTTGCCGCGCTGAAGGTGGATGACCGCTGGGAGTGGGCAAAGAAACAGGGTGTCTGTTTCAAGTGCCTGAGCAGCAGGCACCGACGAGAGCACTGCCGCGCCCGGGGCTGCAAGAGCCCGGGGTGCCGCCGCCCACACCACGACATGCTGCATGCAGACGCGCCGCCTAGTTGACTAGCGGCCACTTCGCCGGCGCCCCGAACCGCACCAGCGCCCTATCAGGCGCAGGCGCCCCGAACTGCGCCGGCACGAGGGCCGGCGCCCCGAACCGCGCCAGCGCCCTATCAGGCGCCAGCGCCCCGAACCGCGCCAGCGCCATATCAGGCGCAGGCGCCCCGAACTGCGCCGGCACGAGGGCCGGCGCCCCGAACCGCGCCAGCGCCCTATCAGGCGCAGGCGCCCCGAACTGCGCCGGCACGAGGGCCGGCGCCCCGAACCGCGCCAGCGCCATATCAGGCGCAGGCGCCCCGAACTGCGCCGGCACGAGGGCCGGCGCCCCGAACCGCGCCAGCGCCCTATCAGGCGCAGGCGCCCCGAACTGCGCCGGCACGAGGGCCGGCGCCCCGAACCGCGCCAGCGCCCTATCAGGCGCAGGCGCCCCGAACTGCGCCGGCACGAGGGCCGGCGCCCCGAACCGCACCAGCGCCCTATCAGGCGCAGGCGCCCCGAACTGCGCCGGCACGAGGGCCGGCGCCCCGAACCGCGCCAGCGCCCTATCAGGCGCCAGCGCCCCGAACCGCGCCAGCGCCATATCAGGCGCAGGCGCCCCGAACTGCGCCGGCACGAGGGCCGGCGCCCCGAACCGCACCAGCGCCCTATCAGGTGCAGGCGCCCCGAACCGCGCCAGTGCCCTATCAGGCGCCAGCGCACCGAGCTGCGTCACCCCAATGGTCGGCGCCACGAATTGAACCACCAGAACCGGCGTTCGAATCTACGCCGGCGAATGAAGAACACTGCATCACAACAACCCGCATTCAAGGTCGGGTCGTGTTGAAGGTGTGCCCCGTGACTGTGCGGGGCCCGCAGGGCGCTGTCGACACATACGCCCTGCTCGATGACGGCTCTACGGTCACGCTGATCGACGCTGACCTTGCCGAGAACATTGGAGCCATTGGACCCGTCGCGCCGCTCACTATCAGCGGAGTTGGTGCGACCACTGAACAACCAACAAGTCAGCGTGTCACTGTAGAGGTGCAGGGGAACGGACCGACCCACTGCATCTCGGCCCGCACCGTACGACCGCTGACCCTTGGCAGGCAGACACTGCCAGCCAGCGTCACAAAGTTCCAGCACCTGCGCGCCTTGGAGGACGCATGCTACACCGACGCCATACCTCGCCTGCTTATCGGAAATGACCACTGGGACATTATGATAGCCCAGGAGGTGCGGGCGAGGAAGCGGAACGAGCCTGCGGCGGTGAAGACTCAACTGGGTTGGGTCATCTTCGGATCCGTGCCTAAAGTGATGACGCGGACCGCGAACGATGAAGTTATCATGTACGCGCAGTCAGCTGGGAACGACGACAACCTCGCCGACGAAGTACGGAAGCACTTCGCAATTGACGCACTTGGCGTATCTATAGTCATCAAGACTAGGCCGGAGGATGAACGTGCCGAGCGGGTGTTCAAAGAGACCGTCACGTACCGTGACGGACAGTACGAGGTGGGGCTACCATGGAAGACTGATAGCAGCGCGATGCCGGCCACAAGTGAGATGGCTCGTGCGCGCTTCATCAACCAAGAGAAGAAAATGAAACGTGACCCCGAGTTCGCCGCGCAATACGAGGAACAGATAACGAACTTATTTGAAAAGGGATACGCTGCGCCGGCAGGGGAAGAGGACCAGCGGCATCCGCGAGCATGGGTGCTGCCACACTTCGCCGTGCGCAACCCGAACAAACCTGGAAAGCTCCGGGTCGTTTTCGACGCGGCCGCTAAGGTGCAAAATAGGTGCCTCAATGACTTTTTGATAGACGGCCCTGACCTGCTACAGTCCCTACCGGGCATCCTTTACCGTTTCCGGGAGGGCCCTTATGCGGTGACGGCGGACATCCAAGAAATGTTCCTACGTATTAAAATACGAAAAGAAGACCAACCATCACAAATGTTTTTATGGCGTAGCCCGGGCCAGAACACGGAGCTTCAAGTGTTCAAGATGACGTCAATGCTGTTTGGCGCATCAAGCTCGCCGTTCCTGGCGCACAGTGTGCGCAACCACAACGCGCGAAAGCATGCGAAGGATTTTCCAGAGGCCGAGACGGCCATAACCCAAAGTCATTACATGGATGACTTCGTGGATTCTTTCGCCTCCGAGGAAGAAGCGATACGAGTGTCAGCGGCAGTCGCGGAGGTACACCAGAGAGCCAGTTTCTACCTCCGCGGCTGGAGTACAAATAGTGCCGCGCTAAGAAGCACTATTGAGCCCGACCGATTGGCTGGGCAACCCGCCCAGTTAGGACCAGCAGAGAACAAGATACTCGGCCTTCACTGGAGCCCGGACGCAGACTGTCTGGGTTTCAACACTGCGATGCATCGGGTTCCGGCCGACGTAAAGGAGGGCCGAAGAGCGCCGACCAAAAGGGAGGCACTGAGCACGGTCATGTCCATATACGACCCCCTCGGCCTCCTATCGCCGTACACCATTACGGCAAAATTGATACTGCAGAACCTGTGGCGGCAAGAGATCCCATGGGACGAAGGCATCCCGGAGGACGACGCCGAGGATTTCGCTGTCTGGCTAAGCGGGCTAGAAGCGGTCGCGGCGCTGCAACTTCCCCGTTGTTACCATGCGGGGGGAGAGATAGCACGCCGCGAGCTACATGTATACACTGACGCCAGCGAGGCCGCCTACGCAACGGCGGCCTATTGGCGGTGCACTACGACGACTGGCGATGTGACGATCAAGCTCGTGGCCGGCAAGGCAAAAGTCGCGCCCCTGAAGCAACAAAGTGTACCACGGCTTGAACTACAGGCCGCGGTCATCGGGGCGCGTTTGGCAGATCAAATAAAGAAGGAACATCGGATTCGCATAGACGCGGTCTACTACTGGACTGACTCACGAACGGTATTACAATGGATCCGGAACAATGCGCGCAAATTCTCTACGTACGTCGCGCATCGTCTTGGCGAGATCGCTGAACTCACGCGCCCAGAACAGTGGCGCTGGGTACCAACGCTACAGAACGTTGCCGATGACGCAACACGCCCGGGATCAAGCGCGCCACGTAGCCATGATCGATGGTTCTCGGGGCCAGAGTTCCTACAAATGGAACCCGAAGCCTGGCCCAAAGAAGACGTCACGCCGCCGGGCGACATCGAACAAACCAATGTCACACGCGCCGCGACAAGGAAGACGGCGCTACAATGGTTGCCGGACATAAACCGGTTTTCAAGCTACGAACGGCTTATACGAGCAACAGCGCGCGTCCTGCAGTTTATAGACAATTGCAGAAAACGCAGCAGGGGCCTGAGCCTCGAGCACATTGAGCGCGCTGAAGAAATGTGGCTAAAACAAAGTCAGTATGACACTTTCGCCACCGAGCTTCGCGACATCGGCGCCGGAAGGACGGTGGCGCGTAGCAGCCGCCTCTATCAACTGGACCCGAGTATGGAAACCGGGTTGCTGCGGATCCGCGGCCGAATCGATGCCGCACCGATCCCGGAAGCAACTAAACGACCTATCATACTCGACGGGCGGCACCCGTTAACGCGTTTACTAGTACAACAAGCGCACCAACGAGCCGGCCATGCTGCTAACGAACGCGTGGTCAACGATCTGCGACAACGGTACTGGGTCCTAAGCCTACGACCCACGGTACGCACTGTCGCCCGTACCTGTCCGATGTGCCGAGTGAAGAAGGTGGGTCCGAGCACGCCAGCCGCGGGCAACTTGCCTCGTGCGCGTTTGGCGCCGTTCAATCGCGCCTTCACCTACACCGGAGTGGACTACTTCGGACCACTGCAAGTGACGATCGGACGGCGTCACGAGAAGCGGTGGGTGGCACTATTCACCTGCCTGAGCACCCGCGCCGTCCACCTTGAGATCGTGCATACGCTATCAACGGACTCGGCGATAATGGCGCTGAGGAGGATGGCGGCACGACGAGGATGGCCCCGTGTGATCTACAGCGACAACGCGACCTGCTTTCACGGGGCTGACAACGAGTTGCGCGCCGCCGTCGATGAATGGAGACCTGCGCTGCGCGACTACGTCCAATTACACCGCACCGAGTGGCGCTTCATTCCGCCCGGCGCGCCAAACCAAGGGGGCGCCTGGGAGCGGCTAGTGCGAAATGTCAAAACCGCGCTAACCGCCACACTTCATGAAAGGGCACCGAAAGAAGAGGTGTTCAAGACCCTGTTGGCAGAGGCTGAGTACACTGTTAATGCTCGGCCTCTCACCCACGTCAGCGTCGAGCCTGAAGATGAGGAGGCCCTCACGCCCAACCACTTTCTGTTGGGCGGTCCTGCAGGCCTCCCGATGACCGGCGAGTGCCATGCTGCCGATCGCAGAGCATGGCGCGCCGCACAAGCCCTGGCCGACCACTTCTGGACCCGCTGGGTGCGCGAGTACCTACCAACACTTGCGCCCCGCGGGTCCCCCAGCGGAGAGGAACGCCCACTACAAGTTGGAGATTTAGTGGTGATCGCCGACGCTACGCTGCCCCGCAATTTGTGGCCGCGTGGCGTCGTCACTGCGACCCACCCTGGACCCGATGGAGCCATCCGCAGCGCAGATGTAAGAACCCGAGGAGGAGTCTTCCGTCGGCCCACGAGGAAGCTCGCCGTCCTTCCCGTCGCAGAGGCTACGCCAGCGGAACCGCTGGACTGACGCCGGGGGGAGAATGTTGCGGACGCCTTCACTCCACTTAGATATAAAAGCTAAATGTAAATAAAGATATAAATGTATATATAGGTAGCTAGAAATAAGTTGTTTTTCAAAACGATTTTGTAAGGACCATTGCCGCCCTCTTGTATAAAATATTGAAGTACCATGTGTTTTATTTGAAGAGGAGGAGTGCCTGGCCTGACTTAGAACCTGATCCCCAGAGGTCAGGCGCTCCTCAGAAGCCCGGGAGGGGTTTTGAGTCAAAAGTACGACGTCAAAACCCTCCCGGAGCCCACTAAGTGACCTGCTGCTGCCACGTAGCAAGCCTGGCAGCAGTTGGCATCACCCCGAACAGAGGGCGGCAAACCCCTAGTGAAGGGAGAATTGACCCCGTACCGATGGGCTTACGGTATTAGTCATAGGGGTAATAAAACTACATACACGATAAGCCAAAAACATGTAAAAAACTCGATCCACGCAGCGGCTCACGTTATGGTAAAGGTTGCTGAAATATAACCCGGGTAGCGATTAATGGAAATTGAGTTTTCGAAAGGAGGAGTCAAGTCGGAAGTGAGTCGGAACTGGACTCGTGGAAAAGAGAAAAACAGCATCAGAACGAGACAGCAAGTCGAGCCCAGTTGAGCTACTCCTGTGAGCTCCTTGCTGCGCCCGCTTTCCCAAAATCGCTACCTGGGCGCTCACCTTACTAGTTGTGCACCGTGCCCCTGCGTGGATCAGCGGTTTTGATTTCCAAGAACTGGACGCTCACCTTACTAGTTGTGCACCGTGCCCCTGCGTGGATCAGCGGTTTTGATTTCCAAGAACTGGGCGCTCACCTTACTAGTTGTGCACCCTGCCCCTGCGTGGGTTTTGCTGATTGACTTCCACGAACTGAATAAACTTGTTAAAAGAAACGACTTGGTTACTGAGGATAGTACCCCCCCCCACTGTTGGGAAGTGACTCACGGTCGGCTGAACCGAAGCTGGGACTTACGCCCCCGGCTGCCGAGGCCGTGGTCTCCGACAGTTACACTAAGCTCTAGGCTTTTGTACATTAAACTCTAAAGTAGCTGTACATTTAAGTACCTTGTCGCAGTAATGTCCTCGTATGCGGGAGGTGAAACAAATACCACGTTCTAGACTCTTCAGATTATCATATAGACCACAAAATTAAGCAAAAAAATACAAAAGTATATCCAAATTTTGAGCACGGATCCGTGTTAGCATACGACTTCTGGGTTTGACCGTACTATGGGTGGGTACTAGGCAGTGATAAACAAAAAGAAATATAATAGTAATTTGAATAAATAAAATAGGTATATTGCACGTTTATGATTGAGGGGTAACTGCCGCACTCAGAGACGTCAATTAGTTTTTAAGTTTCATTAAAGTTGCTGCGTCCTATTCTATTGCTATAGCAAAGAAAGTGACAGCAGCAACTTTAATGAAACTTAAAAGTTAATTGACGTCTATGAGTGCGGCAGTAAGTGAAGTCGTTACAGTTGCGCGATGAAGGCGATAGATGGCGTGCTCGGTGGTATCTAACGTATCGGGTTATGAACCGTGGAGCATGCGCGCGCGCACAAAGACGTGGAGCCGCTTCTAAGAGATTCATTTGTTCATTTTTTTATTCACGCTGAGGAATAACATGCAGATTTTTTGGTAGTCACAACACAAGTCTAACCTGACCTAACCAACGTACCTAATGAATGTATAAGATAAGCCTCATGGTTACACACCTTAAAACTATTTTTTTTTTATCTTGCCTCTCTCAAACAGCTTTAATTAGCTATCGATAAGCTAATTCAAAAAGCAAGACGAATACGAGCGAACTCACCCGACAATATACGATGTTGTTTGAGTCTGCACTACATCTGTAGGTACATTATAATTTTTCGTGTCTAAAAAGAGATAAAAGATATTATTCAGTAAGTAGGCCGCACGGGCACTTTTACACGTCAAAATCTACCAGCGCTTTCAAGAGGAGACCACTGCTGAGAAGAAGCGCCGGAAGAAACTCAATAGTTAGTCATCACTAAAAATACCCTATTACCTTGTTTAAATCCATCATCATCATCATTTCAGCGGAAAGACGTCCTCTGCTGGACATAGGACTCCCCCAAGGTTTGCCACAAGGACCGGTCCTGCGCCGCTTGCGCCCATCGGTTTCCCGCAATCCTAACCACGTTGTCGGTCCACCTTGGAGGTCTGCCTACGGTACACGGACGCCACTCGAGAACTCTTCGGCCCCAACGGCCATGACTATATCCATTACAACACATTTCTCTATACTGACATTATTTAAAATAATATATTTATAACCAAACGACTCCACCCCACTTTTATTATAAAGCTGCTATCACACGAGCGGAAACGATGACATTTTCCGCAGCAGTTATGCGATTAATTCCTATGGCACAAACAGGTGACGCAAAGGTCAATGTGAACCGGTCCCAAGTCAACGGCTCCTTATAAATAATAACACTTCTTTCTAATTAAGATAACGCGCTGGTATTAGCGATTCCGGACAGGATACTCATGTACGAGCTTGTCTCTAGTTCTAATTGTATTATTTTTATTTCCAAAGACATTTATTGGTTTGTTCAATACATTCCAGTACACAATGAATTTTTTAGATAAGACTTTTTTCGGATTTACAGCGTTTTAGCTCCTATCGGGGAAAGAACAGGCAACCCTTTTGTTTGCCGCTGCTGGGCTGATCACCACTCACTGAGTAAAATGGCCGTCTCAAGATACGTAATCCTCGTCTTCTAGTTAGGTAAGAAAGGTATGGAGACTGGAAATAGTTAAATTTCCGCCACTTTCACTGAACTAATGAAACAATAGTGTTTCTATGTTAAGTAAGAAATATGACGTAAAAAAGTAAGTAATAATAAATAGAACAACTTCATAGCAAAACTATAAAAGGTAAGCAATTATAAATATTCATAGTACGCCGTAATAGCTCGGAACAATAGCGATATCTCTAATATGAGAACAAGCTTTCTAAGAACATCTAACGATGGCTACTGTTCCAGCAATTACAGTATAACAGAGTAGTAGTTATAGTATAACATTAGGTTTCCTGATTTTATAAGTTAGACATATCGAAAAAATAGAATTATAGTATCATTGTCATAAGTAAGTTCTATTAAAAAAATGACTAACTGTTGAGTTTCTTGCGGCGCTTCTCAGCAGTGGCCTCCTCTTGGGAAGCGCTGGTAGGTTTTGACGTGTAAAAGTGCCCGTGCGGCCTACTTACTGAATCAATATATTTTATCTTTTTTATATCAGGGACAATCTCACACAAACTGACCTAGTCCCAAACTAAGCTAGACTTGCACCACGGGTACTAAGCAACGATATATACATACTTAAATAAAGAAATACATACTTAAATATTAAAATCCATGGCTCAGGTACAAATAGTCACGCTATCAAACAAAAATTTGTCCATACGGGATTCGAACCCACCGGGATTGCTAGCTTCGTAGTCAGGGTCACTACCAACTAGGCTATAACGTCGTCCAACGTCATTTAAACAATACTAGCATAATATTTTTGCATAATTCCTAATGTATGTAAACTCTTTAGTGCACAAATAAAGATGGATGAATTAAGGGCCTATTTCACGATCGACAAGTAAATACATCTGTCAGTTAACCTCCTGAGGCCTAACGTCCTACATATAGGACAGTTGTCAAAATGACTCTTAACTTTTGTTGACGGACATAAGACTGTTTCGAACTAGCGAAATTTTGACGTAGGCCTCAGGAGAGTAGCCCTCTCCTTGTCTATTTTTAGTGTAAGAAAGCGTAAGGGCTAAATTTATTTGACAGATATGCTTTACGACACAGACGATAAGCCCCCTACTTACCCCCCCCCCACTTTCAGAGCTCGTAACTTATTAAATGGTCCACGGATTATAGCCAAACTTAATGCACCAAAGAAATGCAAAAAATAAACCACTTTATATTATTGATTGCCTCCCTTGCTCGTATTTTACCCGTAAACACTTATATAAACCTAATGCCCATAATAAACTTAAATATAGTAATTAAAACAGCGATAAAAAATAGTGTTTCATGACCATGCAGAATTGCGGACCATACATATGCATGGGTTGTCAGACAGGCAGCGAGGCGTGCGGAAGACGGTAAAATGTCAAATATAGCGGAGTTATGTAAGGCTTAACATTAATGTGGGAACAAGTTAGGTTACAATCGTTGGGAATTTAGCACTGGATCAGAATTGGGGGCATTTCGGTGCATTTCCATGAAGCTAATCTAAATATATACCATTTCTAACTCAATAATGGCTTGACAGATTTTTATGAAATCTGGCACACAGGTAGTTTATCACCTGGATTAACATAAAATATACTTTTTATCCCGGAAAATTTGATAGTTCCCAAGGGATAAGCGAAATACGACTACTACGCGGATGGAGTCGCGGGGTAAAGCTAGTATGTAATGTATAGGTTTGTAAACTCACCAAAATTACAGCTATAGTATATTAATGTTGGTATCCGGTTGAAGCCGCTTTTCTGTTTCAAAGGGTCTATTTTACCCTGTCAACCATGACGGCTATAGCCGTTATTGGCAATCAAAAAAATTAAAACAATGGATCTCTTTCTGATTGTCCAACCAAAATAAATAGGAAAACGTAGAATGTTTAAATTCAGGATAGTAAATATGACGTTTTCAAAGACAACACTTATTCACAATAAGATATGGCGGCGTGTTAAACGTCGTTAGTAACCAAATAAGGAAAGCAAGCGTTAAGTGCATAAATACTGCAATTATGCTGAATATGCGTGAGACCGGCGCCTAATTATTGTTTATATTTTAATTAACAACGGAGTCCGTTCACTAAAAGCAGGTGTTTAATACAAGGGATCAAAATCTTTGTTAAATGTGACATCTCCAAATTTAAAAATATTTGTGCCAGACGTTAGAGTATCTACTTGAAACCATGATATAATTAAATAATATCCTAATGTGTCCCAAAATATTTCTATGGGATATTCCTTTTTTGTTACCAAAAACGTATGCATTTCGGTAACAAAAAAGGAATTTACCATACAAATATTTTGGGACACATAGGATATTGTTTAATGTTAAATGCTCAGTTCTAGTTTCCTACCGGTTGTTCGACAAAACACATATTGAATAAAATAAACGACTTTTTTTTAATTTGCACATGATATTATATAATAAATAATAATAATCCAGCCTATATACGTCCCACTGCTGGGCACAGGCCTCCACTCACAATGAGAGGGTTTGGGCTATAGTTCCCACGCGGGCCCAGTGCGGATTGGGAACTTCGCACACACTGTCAAATTGCTTTGCAGGTGTGTGCAGGTTTCCTCACGATGTTTTCCTTCACCGAAAAGCTCATGGTAAATTTACAAATTGTATTTCGCACATAAATTCCGAAAAACTTAGAGGTGCAAGCCCGGGTTCGAACCCACGACCCTCTGCTTAAGAGTCGGCAGGTCAAACCATTAGGCTACCACGGCTTATTATATTGCTTAAACTTATTAATTTTAGGCTAGCAACCCGCCCTCCTTTTTTTGTTTATTTAATCTTTATTGTACAAAAATTGAGGAACTAGATAATCTTTAATGGACGGGACGCGGCTAGCCTAGTTGGTAGTGACACTGCCTACGAAGCGTCTCGAGTTCAAATCCCGGTATGGGCAAATATTTGTACCTGGGTCATGGATGTTTTATGTAGTTAAGTATATGTATATTTATTAGATGAGTATATTTATCGCTGCCTAGTGACCCATAGTACAAGCCTTGAGCTTAGTTTGGGACGTCAATTTGTGTGAGACTGACCTCCAAATATTTATTTATTTATTTATTAAGATGTGGGTGTGGCAACGTCTAATGTGACCATTGCATGCGCATGAAAAGCGGAGCGTATCCGACAGCTCGGAATAATTGCTGATAATTATAGAAAAAGCACGATCGTTTCAAAGTTGCATACAGCAATTATAGAACCATCAAAGTCTGATAGGCGGACAGTACGGTGCACAAAAAATATATTAGTTTCACCCGATGTTTGCAGAAACAAGAAAATTGGTTGCTCCAGATAAACATGTCTGTTACATATAATATGTTTGATTTTGTTGTCGACTGTACGTGTCTTAGCGTATATAACCAGGGGCTCTACTTTGAAATCCGTAAAGGTGGACATTCACGGTCAGTTAAACTGATCAGTTGAACTGACGTACATCCAAAAACTGACCGTGAATGTGAAATCTTAAGTTAAAATTATACGAACTCAAGGTCAGCTTCGGATGTACGTCAGTTAACTGGTCAGTTTAACTGACAGTGAATGTCCACTTTTATACGAACTACGTCTATTGCTATCCTTTTTGCTCTCCACGCGTAACTAATTCGCAAGAAAGTGACGAGGCGATCCGAAGTTCGAATTACGGATTTCAAAGTAGAGCCTTTGATCTTGGTCTTGAGATGCGTCAGAAATGACAGCTTTCTGTGACTTGACGTTTAGTTTCAAGTACCTTATGCCGGCTGAACGAACACACTCGACGAGACACCCCGAGATAGGCCGAGAGCAAGTACATACTGCTTTTGTTTTGTCACGCTCTTTCACGTCTCGTTTCGCCGTGTCTCCGATCGCAGCCTTTTTCTGCGAGACTCTCAGCGAGAGGCTCTCGACGATTAACAGCCGGCATTAAAACGGGCATCTTACACAAGATTGTTTATTCCTGATTCCTGATAAGGTAGTCCTAATGATTTCGTTGCAACAGCTTGAGACGGCGATCTTTAGGGCCTGTTCACATCTAGCGTCTTTTGAGCGTTTGCGTCCTGCCAGCGCCTAGTGCATAACGTAATCCCCTCGCCCCGTTACCCGCTACCGCAGGCGTGGCGGGACGCCGACGCTCAAAAGCCGTCTCTGGAATACCCTCTTGAAATTCGACAAGCAAAGTGTTTAAGCGTAAGCTTCGCCAACATTTACTCAAACAAGAACTGGAGTAAAGCGGCATCTTCTATCACGCACTGTTATTGTATGTAATGCGTTCTATAATATTGATACCTATAATAGGTATATATATATATATATTTTTTTTCTGTTAATCACGTGGTTGACTGGTAGAGAATGCCTGTAAGCATTAAGTCCGCCATTTGTACGTTTTAAATAAATAAATAAAAGACACTTGATGTGAATGGGCTCTTAATATCTTTAATATTATTAATATATCGTAGTATTCTTCGACGAACGCTAAATGCACATTCATTCGCCGAACACACCTTATTCCCGTATAACAGGAAACGTACAAACAGACAAAAGTTAATATGTTGCGGTATCAGTATAGCGACGACGTGACGGCGCGATCTGATACTGTGACGTTCAGAGCCGCTGACACACTTGGTGTAGAAGAACTGCATACGATTGATAGCTGGCGGTAGCGAACGTGTTGAGGGAGGGCTTTAAAATTTCATAGTAGCATTTGCAGACTTTTTGGCTTGAAATATTTAATTTTACTTCTTCGGTTGGTAAATATTATCTTAAAAGCTCTTGCGCGCGATTCCGTCCGCGTAGAATTAGCTATTCCACGCGAAATAATGTAGCCGTTATTCTAGGATATAAGCTATCTCTATTCTAAATTTCATACAAATCCGTCCAGCCATTTTAGCGTGAAGAAGTAACAAACATACTCTTTCGCGCTTCATATTTATTATCTTTTATACAAGTATCCCAAAGTACTCATTAACCCCCTTACTAATAAACGTTGAGTAACGGCTGAGTAGTTATACAATGCTTTGTCCTTATCTGTCGAATTCAAATGTCACAATGACAGATAAGGACAAAGCATTGTATAACTACTCAGCCGTTACTCAACGTTTATTAGTAAGGGGGTTAGTGTGTAATAAAAAAATATAACCCATTATTCAACACACATTAAACACAATACCATGTAATGGTAAGAAATTACTGAAACATTCTCGAAAACATTTGACAGCAAGGAGAATGTTCTGTCTTGAAGGAGAATTTACTAGAACTTCTTATAAAAAAGTGTCTGAATTGAAGAGGTGTCTTGCCGGTTCATTGCTAGTATTGCTACGCTAAATTCTTGCTTGCCTTAATTGCTACGTTAATATTTTGGTAATGTCTTATGTGCGTGAACATTTAACAAAGGTTTTTTTTCAATTTTACAGAAGCTCCCCCTTAAATATATATTATAATTATGTGTACTATTCACAGCGGTAAAATTATCAAATAATCGCACATGTAGATACACAGCGATGTTAACAATTTGCGCAGTTCACATGCTTTCATTCGACTATACAAACATTCATACATACTCACACGCAGATAATTACTACTGTAAAAAAAAATGGTTAAATTTTTCCTATGTCCCATTTTTCCTACAGTACAGTTAAAGTAATATATATATATATAACTTCCCTTTTCTTTGGCATATGATAATTCTAAACTACCTCTAAACTGCATCATCATCATATCAGCCGAAAGACGCCCACTGCTGGACATAGGCCTTCCCCAAGGATCTCCACGACGGCCGGTTTTGTGCTACTCGCATCCATCGGCTTCCCGCGATCTTCACCAGATCGTCGGTCCACCTTGTGGAAGGCCTGCCGCTTTCCGGTCCGCAGCCGCCACTCTAGAACCTTTCCGCCTCAACGGCCATCAGTTCTACGAGCAATGTTCCCCGCCCACTGCCACTTAAGATTCGCAATTCGCTGGGCTATGTCGGTGATTTTGGTTCTGCTGCGGATTTCCTCCTTTCTGATTCCATTGCCCTTTGAGTGAGTTTGAGCTTTCATAATGAGGCCCATTGTAAAGGACCACGTCTCAGTTCCACCTCTAAACTTAGTACCAATTTAACCAAACGAATTTAAATGTTAATGTTCATACGTTTTGACAGCTGTTAACGCTCTAATCGTCTGTTTAGTTGTAGGTGAAATTCAACATTACTCTAACATTGTGCGTATTCCGACTTGTAGTATACATTTCCGTTTTTTTTATCAAGCCCAAGTCAAGCCATGCCTCTTCCGCCCTCTGCATGCCCTAATGAACTGTTATCAGACGGACACGCGATTATTCCGAGTTTACATATTTGTTCAAAGTGAATGTATGTATAATAATGTCAGGGTTTATTATTGCATCCCTAGATGGCGTTGTTAGGTATAGAAACATGCTAACGCCAATTTTACTAAGGAAATAATATATGTCATTTATATTGCTAATTAAATGTCTAGATGGTGCTGTTACGTACAGAAACATGCTAACAGAAGTTCACCCTAGAATGTATAAGGCGTTTGAGTAATTTTTTATTAAATGTTCTCCATGCAAGCGTTAAAGATGGTTTAATTTATTTGAAAGAACACTATCAATCAACAATATTAATGTGACATTCAGCGTTTAATTACGATTCGACCTACGTTTTTAAATAGTACATTAAAAACGGTTTTTTTGATTCCGTAACGGGTGCCAAAGGGGTTCTATTGCCAAGTCTACCCCATGTCTACTCTGTCTATCAGGGAGCGATTTGTTTCACATAATCATTTTTCTTCATAATGTATCGTAATTCATAATCATCGCAAGTCCTAAAGTAAATTTTACTGGAACCGTTCTGATTTTAGGATGTTTATAACAAACCTAACCTAACCGAACCTTATTTACCAGTTGGGTAATTTTAAAATCCTGAAACAATAACGGTTTCAGTTAAAAATACTTTAGGACTTGCGATGATTATGAATAACGATACATTATGAAGATAAATAATTATGTGAAACAAAGCGCTCCCTTTTTACCGAATGAGCCAAAACAAAAGAACAGAAGAATTGAATTAAAGTCTATGTATGTATGTATGTGACCTAAAATCAGATGTTCCACACTAGCTCCTAAACTATTGGACAGATTTTAATGAATGTGGTGTCATTATGATTCGTCAAAAGCTTGAGAATCTGAGGCTATATAAAATTCTGTGCATCGGTATATATAAGCTTAGTTTAGACTACAACACTATAAACATTAAAGGTAGGAACACACAGCCCACGTACGTAGCGTATGCGATTCATTGTGATATCTGCACTCTTGGATTTTTATGAATGATAAGTGTTTCTATTCATACAAATTCAATAGTCCAGATATCATAAAGCATCGCGTACGTTGCGTACGTGGTATCAGTGTGTTCCTACCATCAGTGTAGTTTCCCGGGTTCGAATCCCGGTATGGACAAATATTTGTGTGATGAGCGCGAGTATTTGTTTCTGAGTCATGGATGTTTTCTATGTATTTAAGTATGTATTTCTCTATATAAGTATGTTTATCGTTGTCTAGTACCCATAGTACAAGCCTAGAGCTTAGTTTGGGACTAGGTCAATTTGTGTGAGATTGTCCCCTTTATTTATTTATTATTATTAAAGTGTATCCACCCAGTGTCTGTGAATGACAGTAGCTGTCTCTAGTGCACCTACCCAAGCAGCACACAAGCTGTATAAGAGCTTATACAGCCCTTAAAATGCTGAAACTAGAGTTGTAATTGCTGCATAAGCTCTTATACAGCTTTTGTGCTACTTGGGTATACACCTGTTTACATATTCGTGTAAGTTTTAGAGAAATTATATTGAAAAGGTGTTTCGATAAATCTTCTTTCACCAAATTAGCTACAATTAATAATTTAAAGCTTTTTTTAAATCGCCAACCTCGCGAGGTAAAACATTTTTAATCTAGATGATTTTAACTCAATTACTTATATTAAAAACTCTTTAAAATCACATTATTTCTTCTGAGTAACGTCTTCTAAACTAAACGACGTAGACGTTCCATCTACTTCTGTTTAAAATTCAACTGTAACTGGTTCGCGTAAAGTCGAGTTTACCTGTTACTGTTTTTTTCTTTTAATTATGGTTAAAGATTTCATAGATGGCGGCCAGGGCTTATTTGTTACAGAGCCACAGAGCGTGGAGCACTGGCAGTTTGGAAAGCAGGGGTTACGAACCTTGTAAAAAATATATTTTTTTTTAAATAATTTTTTTTCTTGAATAAAAAAATTACTAATGACTTAAATTTATTTTACATAATTTTTCATTTCTCCTTTAGAATATTACGGTTAGATTTTTACGGGTAAAATTGAAATACCAGAATGCAATTAATTTTTTTTTTTTTTTTTATAAGAGTGGTAGGCAAACGAGCATGCGGGTTACCTGATGGGAAGTAATCACCACCGCCCATGAACACCGACAACTCAAGAAGAGTTGTCGGTACGTTGCCGGCCTTTTAGGGAGATGAACGCTCTTTTCTTGAAGGCCCCCATGTCACAACTGGCCGGAAACACCGCAGAAGGAAGTTATTAAGTTAGTTAAGTTTTGTTATTTGTGATTAAAATCTCGGATCTACTTCGCAACTAGGGCCCTACTGTTCGAAGTTACGTTAGCTCCATTTCTCTGGGTTTAGGCACATCTCGTGAAAATCAAGGTCACGGGTATCCGATGTTTTGAATTTATATGATAGAAAATACAAATTGTCAGAACAACGGCGACATAATTATTGGCCCGTATTAGCTTGGTAAGAAAACGCCCTTTATATGGACTAATAAGATATTAGGCGAGTTCTGACCAAAGGTGTTCTAATAATAATTACAACTCTCGACGACACAACCAAACTCGACTTGACGACATAACCAAAAAATATTAAAAGTGTGACAGAAGGAAATATGAAAAACTTCATAAATACTAAGGGGCTATAACTTCAATATATTTGTATAATTAACTAATTATTAATTAATTATAGTTACAATTCAATTCAACATTGTAATAATTCTATTAATTTTTAGCAAAACTCGCAGTAAGTTATATTGTTAATATTGCGGTGTTTTTTACGGAAGGAAATGTGTTGAATTAATATACTACGCACTAATTCCAATTAATACAAAAACTTTATACACGTCGGAAATACGATGCCAACGTTTTGTTAGCTTGTTTATCCTCATGCCATTAATAATATATAA
Source organism: Tortrix viridana (assembly GCA_963241965.1). Classification (NCBI taxonomy): domain Eukaryota; kingdom Metazoa; phylum Arthropoda; class Insecta; order Lepidoptera; family Tortricidae; genus Tortrix; species Tortrix viridana. Next base: position 6,873,885 of record OY725196.1, on the reverse strand, counting down.
TTTCGTACTAACTTGAAATACCTGTGAAGTAAATAACAAGATTATGTAAACTAGAAGTCAATATAATTAATTATGTAGGATAAACCTTTGAAAATCAGTAACTATTTCATAATTACTCGCTTATATTTCTGTTCACATGAAGTATCACATTAATTATGTCAACACCAGTAACATACATTGTGGAAAAAGCAATACAGAATTGAGTATTGAGTGTCACATTATCAAAACATTTCGGTGCACCTTAAAGATGCGATAGCGCATTATTAAAAAAACTGCATATCGCTGCTGCACTGATCTAAAAGAACGGTGATACAAAGTCTACCGACTCCAAAAACGTATACAGTCGTGCGCGTACTAAACGTTTCAAACACAAAAACGACATTCTTAAAAAAAAACGTAAACAACGCATTATTCGCAAAGAGTTGGCGAAAAAAAGTGTCAAAAAAAATAATGTAAAAACCAAAGTGTGGCGCCCCTGGCTTGAAAAAGTGGTGACGCGGAATGAAAATTATAGATCGATGTAAAAAGGCGGTAAAAAATTGCAACTAACGTATTCTGCGCGATAAGCGCGCGCACGCAAGCCAGCGAGCCCGCAAGCGTGGAGACGGCTTCTCCTAGGATAATGTTCCTATCTATGCATGTTTGTTCATAATCGATGCACTCTGAAACTACTAAACCGATTTTAATAATATTTTTACCGGTTCACCCTTAAATCACCGACACTCATTTCATAGAATGTTTTACTTCGCCGAATTTTCATTTCATCGACAGGTATTTCCACATGGAGTTACAATTATTTGGTGGTCACAGGTCTAACCTAACCTACGTAACCCATGCTTAAGATGACCTGAAAACAATAAGGTTTCAGCAGAAATTCGGTGAAACGATACATTCGATGAAAAGTGTGTCTGCAAAACGAGGGGACACGCATTTTACCATTAGGAAGCCACATTAACCAGAAGTACCTAACGTAGACTATATTTTATCCCGCAGGCTATTATTTTAACTCATTTTACCGGAGCGAAGCGAGGGCGGGTCGTTAGTAATAATATAAGTTTGACTGCGAGCTTAGTTGACTGGTACTTGTGTAATGCTACTAACATGCGTGCCGCTTGCCACCTAGTGTCTCCTTCGTAATATACTAGTTAGTAAGGGACATCAGAGCTCATAATTCTTAAATGGCTTAACGGATTTTCATCAAACGAAGCTAAGAACACTATTTATTAAGTCACTTCTAACAAAAAAAAAAAATTGGTCCATCCGTTTCGGAGCTACGATGCCACAGACAGATACACAGATACAAAGACACACAGATACGATACGGAGCACACGTTAAACTTATAACACCCCTCTTTTTGCGTCAGGGGTTAAAAATAAATTAAAAATATTAACATTGACAAATGGATGAGTTTCAAATAAACAAATATACTCGTATAACTTTACCTGAAGCCGTCTCCACATTATTCGCGCGCCGACTCGCGCGCATTTTCGCCCGCGATCTATTCCAATATCGCATTAATTAGATGATGCACTTGCACCTTCACCGTTATCACTCTTGCGCAGTAGGAAAGGGATAGATATAGAGGGTGTTGTTCACACCTGGTGAGAGAGATGATGAAAAGGGATAGAACAACAATAATTATTGAGAGTGGTAATAAATAATACATATTTTGTATTTGTAGTAAGTTCATTATTATATTTAGCGTCTGTTTCACAATCATCAAGTAAACCATATCTGTCTAATAAATTTAGCCCTTACCCTTTCTTACACTTGAAAATAGACAAGGAGAGGGCTATCTTTATTTGACAGATGAATTTACTTGTCGATGGTGAAACAGGCCCTTAGTCAACTATTTAGATATTACGTATTAATACTTTGTTTACGTTTTATTATAAGTACCTACCTACATTAAAAACCTAGGTACAATACCTCCGAACGTTTAATAATAAATTATCAGGGAACAAACTCACATATAAAACTTAAAAATTAATTGACGTCGTTGAGTGCGATAGTTAAATACATAGAAAACAAATAAAACTCGGGATCAAATGCGCGCATCACAAAAATGCCTTCACCGAAATCGAATTTAGGTACGACTGGTGAAGTTCTCAAATTTTATTCGTACCTATTAGCCTCCTATATAATAGGTACTTGCACGATCTCTGTGATTATGCTGGTCTGGTACTTACTCGATTTATTATTTTATATTAATAATCGTGCGATATTTCAGTAGCTCATCAATTTATTCAAGTAAACGGAACATTGAATTCTTATCGTTGATTGATTCAATACTAAATTCACACCTTGCATGTTTCTATCTGCTCGCCATCTCTCGTTTAAAATTGAAAACAAGCATGTAGGCGATTCGCTTTCCAGACTACTGAACTAGAAATTCTAGTATGTGGGCACAGCGCCATCTCTTAAATGTGTGTAGCGGTTTTTTACCGACCTAGTTTACTTGGTGCTGGACAGCGACATCTATCATCGCTTTTCCGAAGGTTAACATACTAGCGCAAACTACGCAGCAGAGCTCATCATTAAGTAGTGTTCTAAAATTCAAATAGATGGCGTTAAAACAAGATTGCCGTTGGTCGAGGCTTGAAGTGTCATTGCAATACGATAGAGGGCAGCTTTGTGAAAGGATATAACAGATGGTGGTTTATTTATTTTTTATAGCAACGGAACTACCAAGGAATGATAATTCTCATTTGAATAAAAAAGTTGCCAATAAACTATGTTATGAGTTATGAATCATAAAATGCAAATATTTAATTCAAAGAAGAAGCAGGAACATTTTTTTTACTAATCCATGGCAACCGCACAACGCTAGTTTCTCACAATTATCAAGAGTTCTTCTACTCACCAGCAGATGGCGGTGTTAGTTGTTAAAAAGGAGTCTACTCTGCAAAAGGTGGAAATTGAACGGTTTTAATGTTTGTTGTTTAGGTATAGGGTGCTAATAAAAATCCAAGGTTTCTAATTAATATAAGTAGCGTTTTGACTTCCAAATAAATAAATAAATTAACGAATAAAACATGGGGGCAATTTTAGATTTTTGAGCGCTCGAAACTGAGCAAAAACGGTGAAACCGTAGTATTTTAGAAATACGAGCGATAGAAAATTTAAAAACGAGTAGACCGCACCATTCGTTTTCATTTCTTTCTATCTATCTTTCATTTAAAGGAGGGTGGGCATTTCATATGGACTTCTGGGCCAAGAGCGAACATAAATGAAGGTCATGTATATGATAAGGAAGGATTGTTCGTGAAAAACAAGAATGTGCCAGAATTATACTGGGAAAATCATACGCAGTTATACCCATTACACAGTTATCTCTTCTTTTTTCTGCACCCAGGGCTGATGCAATCATAGAATATTATTGCACGTGTAAGAATGGGTCTCGAACAGTAGGCTGCTGTGCCCATATTATGACCCTTATTTGGTTTTCGGGATATGCGCACTTTCACCAAAACATTTGCCTTCCGTCCACTAAGCATGAGAATATATTTCCTGTTCCAGAAACAAGCTCAGAGGAAGAAACGTCAGATGAAGTGTTATTTAGAAAGGGATTTCAGTACATTATCTATCAATATCATTTAATATATTTTTTTATAAAACGTCACAACACAACATTTTAGACTAACTTTATGGTAGTAGATATATAATTGTACCATAACTTTATAAAAGATTGAATTTTCAGGAAAATTGCATAAAGTGATATACACTATTTAATACGGTCTACAATTTAGTATAGGTACGTGTCATCTCTGTTCACTTATGGCCCAAAATCCCATCCTCCTTTTGTTTAGACATTTGTCTGTCAAATCAATCAAAACGACTTTAACTTCTAATTATGTCGTATGTTTATTTATATTTAAAATATGATTAAAAAAATTGTAATTATCGACTTTCTGTGAACAACGAAAGACGTGAATATATTAAGTCAATCACTACTAGCTTTCGAGTGACAGCTTTAAAAAATACGGATAATTCCGATTTGTTTCATGCGAAAATAATCGTGACATATTCTTTTCGTGTGCAGGGGGATTTTTGACTTTCGAGCGCTCGAAATCAAAGTCTACTGATAGAAAATAATAGCACACCACTCACCACCACTCGCTTTAAAGTTTTCTATCGTTCGTATTTCAAAAATACTGATTCACCGTTTTTGCTCACTTTTTAGTCAAACTTTCGAGCGCTCGAAAGTCAAAAATCGCCCCTGTTGTGTTCCCGGCAGGGTGAAATCTCTTACTAAAGGTCATCAGATAGGCTAAATAAATTAGGTATAATTAAGTATGGATTACCAAAGTAAAAAAAGTTATATACAGTTAGAATTTTAGATAGATATACCTAGTTACATAAAGTGGTGGGAGTAGGTAAGTATTAAAAAAATTTAGGTAAAATTGGGTAAAAAGAAACTCCAATTTGAATCATTCTTTTTTATTTTTTAAAATAATTATAGCTAACCGTTTCGGGAATAATAATTACTATTATCAATTCAATGACACAATAAGCATTTTCCGTTGTTAAAATTAATAATTCCACAATAAAAATAATTATATGGGTTAGTTTGCTCATAATTCAATTTAAAAACTATACTTAACGTAAAACAACACTAAAACTTAACTATACGTAGTTCGTGATTGACTAAAATATCGAGTACAATACAAAAAAAATAACTTTTATAAAAAATATAATTCAATAAACACGTCACATGTCAACGCTAGAAAATAATTAATTAAAAAAAACATGGCATCGTTTTTTTACATTAAATATAAACTTAAAATGAAACACTATACATCAAAATTACAATTAAAACTGTCGCGATGAATCTAATCAAATTGTATGTATGTACGTTTGTTCGTCTAAACACCGATAAGGTACAATTATTTTATCATCACATCACATGCCTATAGTTATTTACATTCTTTTTTTTTTATTTTAACATGCCAAACACGAATTTTGACTTCTAAACATTATTTTATTCTAATTTCTAAGCAAATGGAATTTTACAATTTTACGCCGAAATATTTTAATTTTTCAATTTACATTAAGCATTTCCAATATAATTGCTCAATTTACAATTTTTAATCCGAAAACTGTATCATAATTTATGACATTATGACACTAATATTTTTGTTAGTTTCCAAAAGAGTTCCATACTTTTATTTGATTTTTTCACGACATATTTTTTACAGAATTCAATGCTACAGCTGCCATCTGTTTCACATTCTGTAGAATATTTGAAACTTTGCAATAATGACAGCAAAACAGTCAATATAGTCAGCTTTGAATTTTCTGTAACAAAAGTCCCGTCCGCTTTGACAGTAAAGTGACAGGACGTCAAGAAAAAAAGACTAGAAATACACCAATTGAAAGGGGGCACAAAATTTGCTTGTAAATACAATAATTGGTTGTAAATAACAAAATTGTAACAACAACGCAAAATGCCTCTTGCGGCATAGAGCGGCTAGTTAGACAAAATATGCGCTGTCGGTTTTTTTGGTGACGTTTCAATTTTTCAATTTCAGTTTTCTTAAAGAGTTTGTGTCCTAAAATAAAATATTTTAACGTCATTGTATTTTAATGGATAATTCTAAATATTGTCATTTTTGTGTTCTTGTTTATAAATGTAATTTTTACCTCAAAATGGACGCGACGCCGAGGCCGGCGCGGCCGGCGCACACCAATGTCTTCATTAACTATAGTACTATGACATTAAGCACATTGAAGTACACAGTTTTTTTTTGTATTTATGTTTTTTATTCGTTGTCCACTACTTTATAACATAGACTAAGCTTGCGTTTTCGGAATCAACTTACTCTTTGTTATTTTGCAGGCCCATTTATAAAAAAATACTTTTTATTTTTACCAATTTAAATATTTTTTATAAATGAGATGCTGAATTACATTACATTAATTATACTAACTTACAATATAAGATAATTACTATTATGTGAGTTTAAATTGAAAACCTGGCTATCCTGTCTATACCTTAACAATACGAGTAATAATTGTATATTTGGCTAAATATTTTAAAACAAGCTCAAATACATAACGTAAACGACGAAGCTTTAAAAAAAGAACTTTAACAGTCAATGAGGATGTTTAATGTCAAATCAACGGCAAGTCATTCTGAAAACTTAACAATTCATATTTCCAATCGCACGCACAATAAGTTAACATTTTGAGCGCAATTGATAATATTTTAACTTTAAAATAAAAAATGTAATGTAACCGCTGGATTTGATTGCGATTTTTGTCGAATTAATAATATAAGCAGCATTTCCACGCAACAAAAAAACACTTGAATCAGTGTTTTTTTTGAGAAAACGCTGGCTTAATAAAAATCATCAACGAATTTCCCTAGTAACATAACAATAACACAATAGTTAATAGCGAATAAAACTAGAATGAGGCGTCGTATCCATTTTTAAATAAAAATTTAACCGACAGCGCATGTAGAAAGTCGATCAAGAGGAGTTACTTGCTTGTTTCCAAGTAGTACACCAAATAAATCCAGTTCTATTGATACTAATCCACCGAGCCACGGAAAAAGAAGAAAAATTGAATAACACGTTATCGGAACTTTTTTTTCCGCGACTCGGCTTCCAGCGACGCAAGATAATCGCTTATTTAGGCTTTATATTAGTATTAAATGTACACAGCTTAACTACGGAATTTTTCGTAAAAATAAAACGTAGAAAATCTCCTTTTTAATTTTTCATAAAGTTAAAAAATTGATTCGTCAACTAAACGTAATGACAACTCGCAGACACGATCTGGTATAACTATTCCTTCGATGATCATAGAAAACTTGAGCTTGCAATTCCGTGGGCAATGTTTTCCGGACACTATTTCAAAAAACTTACATTAAAACTTTATTACACTCGAAAATACATGCGTATATTTTTATACAAATATTTTTTACCGCTACGCCCCGCGGAACTGCGCGCTCTTTTGACATGAACACTTTCTTGGAAACGTAACTTTTGATATAATATTCTAAACGTAGGATTCACTGTCCGTGCTTGCTTCACCTTCCAGTTCCCCAACGATCGTCTATTAATTATAACTTTAAAAATACCAAACGTCCATAAATTTTTCCTTCTACTAAGATCTAAATTTAAAACAATACCTTTTATACAATATTCATAGGAACTTCATTTGTTGTTATATTAAATTTATTTAATATATTAATTTATGAGAACATTTTTTACATAAATAGCGATCCGTTCACGATTTTTTGTAATTGTCTTTGTCGAAAAATGTTCGAATTTTTTTTGTATCAGTCGAAATTTGTTTTTTTTAAACTATTATTCACGTTTCCTAGAAAACATTATATTCGGGTAACCGCGCGTCTCTGGTGTAACTGGCCATTTCTCACCAAAAAAATCCTTGAAAAATCTGCCGAAAAGTTTTGTATCGAAAAACCAAAAATTAACTTTCAAATCATTACAATTAATCCTCGTCTAACAACCAAACGTCACAATAAAAATTATAAACCATTTTTGGGCTATTGCATTGTGATTTTGTTGACTATTTACATTGATACTCCGACAGGTGGCGCCACCGGGCTGTGGGCCGACCGGAAATATCAACATTAATTAAAGAATGAAATAATTACGTACATTAAAATCAGCTTACTATACCTTACCTATGTTACGATTATACGTAGAATATACTATTTCGTGTGAACAAATCCGAAAGAATCCAATTTGTACGCACAAAACGGTAATTATTTATAATACATGGTGATAATAATTATTAAAAGAATTAATATTCGGCAACACTTGACATTCTCACAGTCTAATTGGAAATTGGACGTTTTGAATGAGTTTTGAATCTCCGTCCAATTTTCAAAAATGTCCAATTTCCAATTTGTTTTGAATTCTAATGCTATGCGGCAACTTGTGGAGCAACTAGATGCTTCGATTGTGTATTATTGAGGCAAAATACCTCAACTCGAGTAGATATAAAATGATTCACCGGGCTATTGTGATCATTTAATTGTAAAATGTGTAAATTAAATCATTGTTAATGTAAATATTGGGCTAATACGTCAACATCCGGTGTTGATAAGAATGTCTCGTGTCTTTGTCTTTTTAAGGTATTCGCCGAAGACGGATGATTTTGAAATCTTCGACTTAAGTCTGTTTAGGTGTTAATTCTGTCGTTGACAGTTTCTCGTTACAGTGAAAAATCGCTATTTTTTCCTATTCATGTACATTTCCATTTCAATAATTATTTACAGAAAAATAAGTAACGGCAGTCTTCAGAAAAATAATAGTCGGTATTTTTATTTACAACTATACAAAATATTTTTTAAATAATCATATGTTTTTTTTGTTCAAAATAATCGTATATTAATAAAAATAAAATGTTATTTTTCGAAACAAAAGCAACTTGTAACGTGGCTATATTATTTACATTATTATCTAATATGGCATTTAATAAAAATAACAGTTCACGCCAAGAGAAGAATTTAGTACTAAATGAAGTAAAATATAATTTTCCAATTCATATAAAACTCAATTTGTGCGTTCTACACGTGACTAGCATAAGTGTTATTGCGTGAAAAGAATCAAAATAATAACATCCAATATCCCTAAATAATATTTGTAAAAATATTCTTAATGGAAAACGAAACAATATTGCAATCGCTAAATGCGAGTCGTGTGCGGTTTTGGCACATCCCAACGTTTGTACTGAGCGAAGAACCGCTAGTGGTAAAGCTAATAAAAATAAATATATCATTTAAATAACGTTTTAAATAAATATAGAAGATTGCACAGAATATTACTTGTCGTTATTACTACTCCTAATTACTGTCGGGCGAGTCTGTGTTCCGTATTGTTCAATAATTTCATTTTAGTCATTATTTAGTTATTTACAGTAAAATCTGCGCTAAACGTTCCCTATATACAGCAGTTAGCTCTATCTAGGCGTTATTTACTTTTATTGTAATGCGTTATTATCACTAACATTGTATAATTTGTAAACTCGAAATGAATCACAAAACGAATCACTAACCAGAGGCGATTTCGCACACTCTGCAACTAAAAACGCATAATAAAGCCTTTTTAACTAAGGAAATCGCGTCGGATTAGTAATAACTAAATTTTCATGGCTGAGGGTTTTGCTGGAGGTGAACCGCTTGCTGCGCTGCTTGCTGGGCGGCTTGTTGCGCCGCTTGGGCTTGTTGCATCTGCTGCTGTTGGACTGCTTGCTGGGCAGCTTGCTGGGCAGCTTGTTGGGCGGCCTGCTGGGCGGCCTGCTGGGCGGCTTGAGCTGCCTGAGCGGCCTGAGCGGCCTGAGCGACCTGCTGGGCGGCTTGTTGAGCCGCGGCCGCCTGAGCCACTTGCTGAGCCGCTTGCACCGGCGATGGCAAGTTAAACCCGAGCATCCTCGGGTCGTGCAACCGGAGCGCCTGCTCCAACCTCTGCTCCCGCGCCATCCTGAACGCGTCCAACAACTCCGGCGACAGCTGCCCGCTGGCATCGTTCGGCGCCTGCGGGGGGAACCCTCCATTATGCATCAAAGGACTCGGAGCCTCATTCCCATGTGCAGCAGCCGCTTGAGACACTGCTAATCTCAAAGCTTCCGCCTGGCTTCTAAGCAGAGCTTCAGCTTGCTGGATTCTAAGGGCTGCTTCGTTAGGAGCTGGCGGTGTTTCCGCCTGCGGCTGAGCTGGTGGCGGTTCTCTCGCCAACTGCTGGCGCATGGCTGTAACTAGATTAGCTGCTGCCACTTGAACAGCGTTAGCGCCTTCGCCGGGCTGAGCCATCATGTTGGCTGCGGCGGCTGCAATGGCCGCTACCCGTTCGTCTCCATACGCTTGATGTCCATTACTCGCTGATCTGAGTAGGTCTGTGAGTTTGTTCACAGCAGCTCCTGCTTCTGAGCCAGCTGATGACGAGAGGCGGCCGTTGGAGGAGGAGTCGGAGTGTGCGGGGCTGGGAGGGGCCAGATTGAGGAGCCCAGAGCCTCCAGCTGAAGACACGGCAGCCATGAGATCTCGCTCTCGGCGCTCTGCTGCAGCACGGGACAAGACGTATTGGGCAGCGAACTGGTGCTTGGGTTCCATTCGCATGTGTTCCATGTGGGAGAGGAGACCTGGAAAATAAGATGACATGTTCATATTTCAAATAATAACAACTAGTTCATGTTAATATAGATAGGAGATAGTGACATTTATTTTAATTGCTGGGATTCTGGCTAGAGAAAACAAAATAAAGAATTTTGAATAGGTGTACCCGGTATGTAAAAACCTCAAGAATAACGTTAAAATGCTTTGGTAACTATAGCAATTAGATATAAATATAATTTTAAATTCAAATGGCATTTCTATTCAATGTGATTGATTGATAATTGGCTTGATTGTTAATTAATTAACTATCTAAACCGCCCAGTTTCAGTCACATGGACAATAAAATGCCTCATCATTCAAATTATTGATGAGGATTAATTATGTGTGTTTAGCTTGTCAAATGATATTGCTTATTATTCAAAAGCTTCATAGTTTTGCGGTATAAAATAAGAGCAAGCTTATTTATAGAAAAATACCAGGCTGCATTGTCATCCAGTTCTGAGCTATGTTTAAAATTTCATGTCTCTAACTCAACGGGAAGTTAGTTTAAAGGAAGTGAGTTAATAAACTCGTGGTAAAAACATTACATATTCGCGCTCATCAAACAAATTTGACCATAGGTACCGAGAATCGAACCGAGGACCGCAAGCTTCGTAGGCCGGATTACCAACGAAGCTTACCACGTCGTCAAACTGATTACGTCGTAACTTTGCTTGAAGACACGGCTTTGGTTGCTGGAAGAGCGAGACGTCCTAACACAGGCTCTGTAAGCCTAAAGGGAGGCCTCAACAACTGTAATTCTTCAAACTTGCTAAATGGTAATAAAGACTTTTGAACTTCACCAACCGCACTCTACCGTGGTCAGTCCCCGGACCCTCAAGTGGTTAACGATGAATAAGTTCAGCACATTTGCCTACAACTAGAATAAATCCACTTACCACTTTCATGTGTAAAGACCGCCTGGCAGACAGAACACGGCCACATCCTCAGACTGCTGGTCAGCTGGGTCTCCGGATGGCAGGCCAGATGCTTCCTCAAGGATCCTTCGTTCACGTAGTGCTTTCCACAAACCGGGCAGGGGTGATTCGCAGTCCGCCGCTTCGCTATATAAGGATCAGTTGGTTTAGCTTGAGCTGGGTATGGTGAGGTCGCAGGAGGACCTACGAGCCACCAGGATAGGAGAGGTTAGTGGGTTAGGGGGAGAGAAAGAAAAAATACAGGTTAGTGCTTGTTAGTGAAAACGACGACTATATGGATGATTTTTTCTTTGGTCGTCAGAAACTTAAAGCTAGAAAATTCTGGGGAGTCTTCGCCAATGGGGAAGGCTATATAGATTCAATTCATCATTATCATCTTAAAATACGTCTTTTGCTTGACCCAAAGGACTTTACCCCGCCATGATCGGTCGCGTGAGGGGATCCAACTGTTTCCTGCGATCGTTGGCAAATATCAATTGGTTGATATTAGAAACTGCCTTACCCATTAGCGGAACAGAAAACAAAAGGCATGACGACAGAAAACGAGGAAAATGTAGCCATTAGAAACATAAACAAAACATGTTATGATAACAAAACGCCATCCGAAGAATCTGTACAGCAAACCAAGAAGTGTTTCCAAAACACACTACCCTTCTAAGCATAACAGATTCCCCGTGGCTTCCAACTTACGCTAAATTACTATTATATTGTTTTATGGAAACGATACTGTTTTGTGCGTTCAGTTTTTAAACCAACACCCCTGCTGGCTTCGCGCCAGCTGGAAGCTTTTAAATCAATAAATGTTTTATTGCAAAATATTTACACAACCAGAACGTTGTTGTAAGATTCGTACGCCCAAACTCCCAGCTAGCGACACTTAAAACTAAATATTAAACTCATCTGTTCCGCGTTTAGAATCCACGAAGTAAACAAATCTAAACTTGTCCCGGAACAAAGGAGTTCTTAAACTAGACTTATGACTATTTGCCCGCAAAATACAAAAACGTTTTCAAATTTTTGCAATGACTGGCCAGAAAGATTCCCGAATTTCAAAAATCGAACGTGCGTTCGGGAACTTACTCGCAACGCCGCTTGCGTTCGGGTCCTTGTGCGTGTTCTTCATGTGTTCGACTAGTGCTTCACCCCCGAACACTACTTTATGGCATATGGGGCAAGGGGTGGCGGTGGCCCCTCCGATCATGAGGGCCGCATGTTGCTGCAAAACACCAAGGTGCAGCTGAAGCTCCTGTGGCGCCCGCACGAGTCAAAAATTAGCACACGTTTTAAAACACATGTCAAAAGGAATTTTGGAAATCATAAGTACGCCGAAATGGAATTTTGATGGCTGGCCGAAAAGGGTTTTAGGAAAATTAAAATAATGGCCAAAAAGTTAATTTTGATTAATAAATTAAATAATGAATGTAAGCTTAAGTCGCATTTTTAATAAAAATAAAAGGATACCAAAAATTAAATCATTACTAAAACGGTGACATTTTGCAAATCTACTGAAATTCATGTAGAGATCAAATAAGAACAATTTGTAGTTTCACGGAAAACTAACTTTAATTGTGACATTATATTGACAAAACACTAATTCTGAACTGAATTATTCCAAATCTACTAATAAGTATGCATAATAATCCAGCCTACATACGTCCCACTGCTGGGCACAGGCCTCCACTCACAATGAGAGGGTTTGGGCTATAGTTCCCACGCGGGCCCAGTGCGGATTGGGAACTTCGCACACAGCGTCAAATTGCTTTGCAGGTGTGTGCAGGTTTCCTCACGATGTTTTCCTTCACCGAAAAGCTCATGGTAAATTTACAAATTATATTTTTATATTTTTATAAGTATGCATATTACTAGCATATTACTAGAAATTGGCAAGTAAGATATTAGCAAGTAATCATGGCTTATTTTTTAATTTGGAAACTGGCCACAAACTATGAATCAAGAGTCATATAATCTTCCAACAGGCCAGTAACGATGACAAATTTCAAAATTTTCAAACTGGCCCAAAATTATGAATCAAAAGCCATATAACATGTTTCTCTTTTCTAAACGTGATACATACCTTGGCCGTGTGTGTTCTGAGGCTGCTCTCGGTGGCAAACCCTTTGCCACAGATGTTGCAGTGGAAGGGTCTGTTCTTGGCCCGTTCCACCTGCGCGTCGTGGTTGCGGAGATGCTGCTGGAGGTTTGACAGCTGGATGAAGGCTCGCCCACAGTCCGGCAAGTGGCATTTGTAGGGACGTTCTCCTAAAAAAAATAAGTATTGAGTTGTAGGTAGCCGGTGCATCGATAGATATTTTATGGGTGATTAGATGATGACCATAATGGCTTTAGATGAAAAGGTGAGAAAGCGCTTGAAGCGCTTGTTAAGTAAATGTACGATTTTAATAGGTACCTAATCGAACTGGGTCCGATCATTTGACCAAAAGTACATACTTTTGAAAAATGTATCATTTTACAAACTTACACTTTGCAAAAACGTATTATTGGTTAGGTTAGACTAGAAGCTCACAAAAAATATGCGAAGGGAAGCACCTTTTTGCGAAATAATTTGTAAAATGATACAGTACCTATGCCGATGATTTAGTAAAACATACCTAAGTGATTCCTTAAGAACTTATAATACATACTGTATTAAGAAGGGTATTAGGGGGATAAGTGTTCAGGTTTCTGTACCCACATTTCATCATCTGTTTTTGGACCAAAATGTAAAAAAACAACCTCTTTGAACCTGGTTTCCCGATGGCTATTGTATCAGAGATCAAACTTGACCAGCATCTGCACTGCATTCAATGGAACAACGGGAAATGTTTTACATAAAATGTGACGTTCTCAATATAAAGGGACCTTATGGAGGACGGCAGTTACGCTCTTCTAATTCTTGTAACTCAATGAATACTATGGTAACAGTTCTAAAATCGACGTAACCGCCTGCCTCCATATGGTCCCTTTATATTGAGAACGTCACAAATAAGTTACAACATCTTACCCGGAGGACAGACAGGTGAAGCTTGTTTTCTGTTGCAATAAGTAAAAAAACGTTTTCCTGATTGTTAATATTATTATAATATAATATTTATTTATTTATTAGAATCGTATACATACATTGTGTAGCATTACAGTAGGAACCAAAGCGTGAGCGTAAAAACTAAGGACTAAAACTAACTATGTATGTAAAATATGTATATAAAATATGCATGTTGTATAGTAATATAATATAAATATAAAATATAAAATATGTATGCAGTATAAGCTTACGTCTTCGTATTGCTATTACGAGACATTTCAAATATTCTGGAACATATCTACTCGTATATATACGTTTTGTCACTTAATGCAAGTTTGAATGAAGTTCAATTGAAGCATTGGATAATAATACTTAGAGAATATAGAGTCAATTTAATTATTTAATTAATTTCTTGATACATTATAGTTCAGAATTGTAGCTGCGCGTGATTTAGTGTTGACTAAAGATTACTAAAGTCGATAAAGTTAAACCGTCTCTAAAATATACAACGACAATAAAGACTATAAACGTCTCACTGGGTACAGTCTAGGCAATCCATTAGCATTGGGGCATAGTCCACGCGGGTCTAGTAAATCTGGCTTGTCTATTATTCTAGACGCGATCGCTAATATGTTTTTTAACGTTTTAACCATTTTACCATCTAAAAGTCACACGTCACGTCACGTCTTATGAAGTTGAAATAGACAATATCAAACAGCAATTCTACATTCGTTCCTTTTTCAAAATATCTACCGGCCTAATTGACCGCAGAATTCAAACGCCGAGTGTTATCTCCAAAAACAAAACACGACCGTTGGTCCCGTTCGAAATTCGAACGTTACGCAACCCGGTCACCGACCGGTCCGCAAACCCAAATCAAAACCCGACCTAACCCAACGTGCCGCCCGCCATTTTTTAAAATAAGACCATAATAAAACCAACGCATACTTTTAGCCTGTACCGGCAAGCAAATGCATAGGTCATTGACTGCACACAAACGCAGAACGCGCACACGAAACCGTACTTTTATAATGCGTACACGTCGATATAGGGTATCTTTTAGACCTAAAGCTGTGTTGGTGATTTTGCATGTTAGAGAAGAATGCGTACATAGCGCGTGTAAGGAAAGATATTGTAGAATTATTTCCTAGATGCGAGATAGATATATGGCGGAGCCTGACATAGCGAAACGTGGAAATATACTGTTGGTGCTTCGTAATACTAATCGGCTATAACGGTCGATCGCTACATTTATAGGCACTAAATTTTATAACAGACTAGCCTTTATTAGGTTGGTTTTAAAGATAAAAGTTGGAATAAAATTTTATTTGTTTTGGATTAAGCAGTGCAATGGTCTGGCAAAATAATGTAGAAAATAAAATAAGATTATTGATGGGGATTTAAACTGTTCTATTTTTAAGTTTCTTTTTCACGTTACACCGCTAAAATCTAAAATAAATAACATTATAAAAAACACTAGATTAAGATAAGGGAACGACTAAAGTAATCGTTTAAATCACTTTCGTTTTATTCTAGACGTTAACGACTATTCAATAATAATATTAATTGAGTTTGACTACATTGCTTATTACTATACGTCTCATGACTATAAACATATTATATCTACTTATTTTTGTTTAGATATATTGCAATAAAACACAAATCTATGTAATTGATTAGATGACTTTGTCATGTCTAAGACAACGTAGTCATATAGCAGTTACGCTAGTGCTCGCTCATATTAGGTATAACCGCTATCATTGTGTCCACAGGAAAAACAACGTTATTATATTTGTATTAGATACAATTTGTAATACATAAAGAATACAAATAGAACTTATTGATTTACGTTATATCTACCACAACCCCGAAAACTTAATAAAAACTTAAATGTCTTCGAAAAAAAATCCTTTTAACAATAAAAAAGACCTTCTTTTACGCAATAAAAAACTCATTCCGCCACTCTACAACGAAACTTGTGTCCAAAGATTTTCTAAAGCTTATCCAATGCCTTTTAAAAAGAAACAGGCAACCATAAATAAAATCTGCAACCTTCCGGGTTGGCTATACTAAGAACTATCTATTGTGCCAGCTATTTTTCAACCTAAGCAACCTACGCGTTCCAACGGCCAGCATAACTAGAACTCCTCAAAGCTTTAGCTTAAAGTTCAAATTTAAATAGCAAAGAGGTCAAGTTAAGCTGGGCCTTGTTTATGGCTAGGTTATTTTTGTTATTTCTCTATGAATAAATGTAGGGAAGGGAAAGGCGTTTGCCTTAGCACAGTTAGGACGATGTACGATGGCCTAAAGGATGGTATCTGAGATTGTATGGCTAAGTACGCTCGGCTGCAAAAATGGTTATAATTCATACATTTTTCTTAGGAAAGTGGGCGTTATTTCCGTTTTTTTCGTTTTTTTTTTTTGTATCGTATATAATGCTAAAAGTACTTTATCTAGGCCCTTTTATAACGATATTATCACACTAGAAAAAACAATAATATTTGCGTCAGTAAAAATATACCTATAAGATTTTTTATTATTATTTATAGGTTACTTTGTTCCACCATTAGCTTTAGATACACAGCACACAAACATCAAATTAGCTAAAAAGGTCAGCCTGTCGCAAAAATGCCTTCCTAAAAAAACAATAAATAAAAAAGTTAATTAACCAAAACTCTCTGCGCCTTTCTAGCTCCAGCCTAGATGCGCCTACGCATTCGATTTACATACAAAAGTACTTCCTTGCAAGTTGCGCGTAGGCATAAAGCATTCTAAGCTCGGAGAGAGACAGCAGAGAAACGATTTAACATGAACTTTATTTTATTTTATTAAAAGACTAAATAAAACAGAAAACAACTAATAAGCTAAAACACTATAAGGTACTCATAAACTACTAATAAGATATATGTAGTTTTTTTTATGCTCTCCTCTGCTTTTGTGTCATTGTCGGTTAAATGCTTATTTTTTAGCTTTAAATCTTGAAGCTGAAACACATTTAAGTTTTATCGTAGCCGAAATTACAGAGTTTTAATAACATGGGTTATTGAATATTGGATTGGCATCGGAATTAGCGCACATTTGAAAAGAAATGACGTTGTTTACAATCAAAACAATCTCATGAAAGTTAAGTGAGATTATTGGTA
This sequence comes from Tortrix viridana, assembly GCA_963241965.1. NCBI lineage: Eukaryota > Metazoa > Arthropoda > Insecta > Lepidoptera > Tortricidae > Tortrix > Tortrix viridana. The sequence continues at coordinate 6,856,655 of OY725196.1, read as the reverse complement.
AGTATATTCCTGTTCTTTAAACAAAATACTGGCATGAAATTAAAAACGGTTTCGAAGTGCCTGATTTTGCAACGAAAATCATTCCACAAACTCAAACAAGATCGTTTTCAAAAAAGTAAAAATCAAATCAGGCCACGTACAAAATTAAAAAGCAACTATTCTAAATATGAAAAGATTGCATGCGGAATGCATCGCGCGTCGATTTTAAAACGACCGTCGGCGGCGTGTAGCGAATTTATTTTTGAATTTGGAACGCAGACTTACGCGCCATTTCGACTTGTATTCAAATAAATCTTGTGTGTTTTCGCCGTTTTAATATCGTTCGAACTTTGAACGCGATTTTTTTAAAGTATGGCTTTAGAATTGCCAATGCTTTAAAAAAACGGCAAATACCACATGGCGGTTAAAATAGATAAATTGCTTTTTATTTCACAATTTTACTAACTTTTCTATCAACATCTGAAAATAAAAATCATATTTTACTCGTAACATCAAACATCAAATCCTTCCCGGAAAACACACACACACACTCACACACACATACAAGTATATAACATCCTTTGCAAACAACGCATACATGAATTAACGTATTGAACGATAATTTAAATTATTAGGCTTAAAATGCGTGCACACATGCATTCCACCCCCCGTGGGGGCGGCTCTCCCCAACTATTTTGGGGTGGCCAGTGGTAAAAAACGGCACACCTGCGCGCGGCTGAATTTCGTATTGACATTTTCGATCTCCGCCATTTTGTTTTGGGTATATAATTGTGTGCGTGTGTGCAATTATTATATAATAGTTAAATGAGATCCAATGAGTAAAGAGTTACAGTGGAATTATAAATTGTCCGCCTCGAAGTAACTTTAGCTCGAGACTATCATAGTTACAGACCGGGGGCTTTTAAGGCATCTGCCCACTACACCGGATCATACCATTAATGTAACAGGAACGTGTCAGACAAAAAAAAAACTTTGTATCGAAAAGTATGAGACTATGCCAACTAGACCGGTCCGTCAACGACCGTCACTTTCTATAGCAGTGAGCGTTCGTGCCTGATACGTTCATAGTACGGTCATGGTATGATACGGTGTAGTGGCCAGATACCTTTATGGACAAAATAAAATAAAGTAGGTTATTAATTTAAGATTCATGTGCCGAAACGCTCTTAGATTGGGCTGGATGATTAAAATCTCAAATCAATTACGTACATTTTAAGAAGTGTCAAAATTATAGCTAGTATCAGTTTTGGATGAAATGGGAAGTCGTGACGTCACAGTTCACTCTTAACAGTTTTTATTAATTTAAAAGTCGTAACAATAGCAAATGCGGCCGGTTTTTTCAATATTTTGTTTGTCGTTTGTGCCAAGTAATTTATTTTGTCTGAAATCATCCAAGCATCATCTCTGTAACTAACCTCGACAAAAGATCGGTTAATAACACCATAATAAATGACCTTTGCGGACATTACTCCTAAAATTCAAATAATACAATTGGAATCAAATTAAAAAGCGATACCGCTAACTTATTTAAAACAACCCCTTCCCACGTTGGAACTTAACGAAAGCCCGAAGCTTTTTCTCGAGAGCTTTTTTTTAATTTTCACCACCGCTATCTCGGCAATGCTTCAGTGGTCAAATAAAAACTTGAGGAGTTCACGGACAGAGGAATACTTGGAGACTTCCTCGGTCTAAAGAAAATTTGGATCGGATTGAAATGTTATATACCTATAAAGAAATACCTTGATTTTTTTTGTTTCAATACCTTTTTGCTGTCAAGCAGAGAGATGTTGCTTCAAAATGGATAAAAACCTCCGACAAAATGGAACCCTAATATCAGAGCTTATAACTTTTAACCGGCCCAACGGATTTGCCCCAAACTTAGCTAAGAACATTCTTAATCAAGTCACCTTTCGAACAAAAAAAAACTGAATTAAAATCGAATCATCTGTTTAGGAGGTACGATGCCATAGACGATACACACGTTAAACTTATAACACTATCGGGGGTCAAAAATACTCCGTATTAGATACCAAAAATATACATAAGATTAAAAACGCAAAACAATGGGCATGTTTCGCTATCTGTTTTATCTGTGGATGCTTTCTGATGTGCATCAGTTTTATTGCATAATGTCTAAATTTTATTTGCAATTTGTCGTTCAGTAAAAGCGTCAACACTACACACGTGTGTGTTATTTATAGGAAGGAGATTTTGGTAGGCCATTTGTTAAAACTACAGAAATAATTTTCCAATATCACACCATTTCTAAAGCGTAACGCGCGTTCCTTACGCACATAATTGTGAGATACCTTAACCATAAACTAAAAGACAAAACTAAAAGATTTATACTTAAACGCAAAATAAAAAAAAAACTAAACCTCCAAAGACGACTCTACGGCTCTCAACAAGCAGTCAAGTTAAGAAAGATAGCCAGCCAACTTCTGAAAAGGGTACAACGTTTCGAGGAGATTCCGGGGAAAACGAATAAAAAATAAAACGGTTTTGCACAAGAGAAAAATGCAAAAAGAACAAAACTCCGGTTCTCTTGGCAAGTTTTCCTAAAGTTCGTACTGTCTGGAAGGGTTGGCACTTGTTTGTTTTTTATTGCTTCTAGAATGCTTTATAAATACCAAAGTTTTTTTTGTTATTTATCGGGAATGATAACTATTTAATTGTTTTGCTATAACGTCACTAATCCCAGGTTTTGGTTTTATTACATACACAAAGCAAAGGAAATATTTGTGTTACTTATAGACCTTAATACCACTCGGTCGATTGAACTCTTGGGGTGATGTTGGACACATTACAAGAAAAATTAAAAAGCCGCAACCGCACGGAGAGCGGTGGAAAATATACATAACATTAGCAAGCTACGCTTTGTCCAGTACTGACGTAACATTTAATTTATGCAGTTAAAAAAGGAGTTTGTTAAAAAAATAGCTGCCGTGAAAGTTGGTTAGGTTCAGAGCCAAGATAAAATGAATATTAATAGTAAAATTCTAACTTTACTATGATTCAGCTAATGATTTGAGAGTCTATAACCAGTTAGTTGTAACTTGTAAAGTTACAACTAACTGGTTAGTTTTTATGAGTAGGCATAATTTCTAAAAGAAATGTTCGTAAAATTTTAATAATGCAGAGAACGCAGGGGTCAACCCTAGCAAGACTAAGATCGTGTGAACAGTAGGAGGTTGGCATCACTCGACGATTATTTTTATTCATCCCCGCTCTAGCTTAACTTTTAAAACGTGTCGCATCTCTAGCTTCGGAATTTAAAAATTCAAACTGCTGCAGTTGAATTGGGAATTTCGGATTGGAACGAAGTTTTAAAATGTTCCCGTTGGTATTTAGTTTTTGATGAAAGTTTTAACGTTTCGTATGAATTATATTTAATTGGGGATTTTAAATTTGGAACGGTGTTGGTCGTGTAGTTTTATTTGAGTTATTTTATTTAGAATGTTTTCTGCATAATTATACTTAATTATAATATGACACGTAATCATATGTGTATAATATGTAGTGAACTAGTGATACTACTAGAGAAGCTAAATGAAAGATAGCGAGCGAAAATAATAAACTTTTTTTAAACTAGATTAACAATAAAATGAACTGTAATACTGTAACACAATACTCGTTTATATGTCATTCAATAGCTACGGTACCCTTTCATGTTTTTTCTGTTTCTATTATTTCAACCCTATGATTACCTGGCATTGTCTTTTTTAAAGTCCGATGGGTCCGGTACGTCAATCTGTATTAGTTTAATAATAAGTAATTATTATTTTATGAGAGATATTTTTAAAGCTGAACGTGTACAGTAATGTACAGTAAACATTTTTTTTGTGACAAAAGAAACACAACTAAGTAATGCATCCGCTTTCAATAATAAATAATGCTCATTTTTATTGTTGTAAGTAGATTAAATTAATTGAAATTGATATTTTATTGTTATAAAAACCCAGGAAACAAATAATATAAAACTAAATTTTGTTTTCTATCACTTTTAGGGTTCCGTACCCCAAATAAAAAAATGGAACCCATATAGGATCACTTTGTTGTCCGTCTGTCTGTCTGTGTGTCTGTCAAGACCCTTTTTCTCACGAACGCGTGAAGGTATCAAGTTGAAATTCATATCAAATACTTACGTCTGCAATTCCTTGGATCAGTAAAAAAATCAAACATCTAAGTCAACGAAATCAAAAGATACAGCCGTTTATGCCGCATATTGAAGGGAATCAAAACCTATAGGGTACTTTCCGTTGACTTAGAATCATGAAATTTGACAAGAAGCAATGTCTTATAGCACAAGTAAAGGAAAAAATCCGAAAACCGTTAATTTGTACTTACATCACATATAAAATAGGTCCAATATCAACTGACACTCACTAAGTACGAAAGTGCATACTAATTGCGTGTCAGTTTATACTGGACTAAGTTTATGTGGTATTCCCGTGATTTACGAACTATTTACATGCCTACAAGTTTGTGCGGAACCCTCGGTGCGCGATTCCGACTCGCACTTGACCGGCTTTTTTTTAATTATATTGAATCCGAATTAACGTCATCGTGATCTCAGCTCACAGTGGTCCACAGCTGAACATAGGCATCCCTCATTGATTTCTAGCAGGAGCGATCCATTGCAAATAACAACATAAATTTATTTAAACAATGCCCTGCAAACGTCCAAAATCCTCGTAACGCTTAACAATCACTTCCTCTTATTACCATCCCTTGTCTTTCGTAAAAAAACAAAAGGTCACCCTTTGTCAAAAGTGCATCCGAAATTCTGATGGACAATGACCCAAACGCAGCTGTCCAATGGCCAAAATAACACTGAATTATTAAAATGCGATTGTTATGCAAATTTCGTATGAACACTATTATTTTCAGGTATCTAACCCTATGTTTGCACGTTTTTTTGACCGACGTGACCAATTTGAATTATTATGGCGTCAGCCGTATTATTATTGGGGCTTCCGGAAGAATACGTGTGAAAAGAAATTTAATAATATTTTATTACTAAAAGATGCAGGTTTGCTAAAATAAAACTACAAAACTGAACCCAGAATTTAAATGATTGTTAAAAAAATATATGCTTGAACTCAATCAAGTCCATAGATACTCGTACAACAAAGACAGCGGTAAATTTGAACTTTTTATTCCCCCCAAATGGTTTAAAAATCACGTTCCATAGACAAACGAGCGATTACCGAAATCGCCGCCAAAATTATTCATCCAATTAAAATGCACCGCGTCATCCTAACCTCTTACACATTCGATTGTTCCAAAATTGAATTTTAATTACCGATTCTTTGCTCACAATGGCGGCCGTCTTCAAAAAATCGAGTTTCTTCGGCAATGGCTTCGATTGAAAAGCCCGAGTAATTATCTCGAGTATCTTTTGAGTTCAAATTAAGTGAAAAAACTTGAGCCGTTTTTCGGGAGCTTAGGGCGCGACATAATGGACTTGGACTGTCACCTGGGGTTGGGATTTAAATCGAATGTCTGGAATATTCCCTTACATAATATTTAGGTGACCTATGCAATAATAATTGTAAGTTCCTATACTTATATGTAACGGTGTAGTTTATTTAAACTTAGAGCCTAGTGTCAAAGCTCAGCACATACGGTGGCCGCAATTTAGATTCAATAGAAAAAAAAAAACAGGGGACAATCTCACACAAATTGACCTAGTCCCAAACTAAGCTCTAGGCTTGTACTACGGGTACTAGACAACGATAAACATACTTATATAGAGAAATACATACTTAAATACATAGAAAACATCAACGACTCGGGAACAAATACTCGTGCTCATCACACAAATACTTGCCTATCTTTGGGATCCGAACCCGGGACCGCTAGCTCCGTAGGCAGGGTTACTACTAACTAGGCTAAACGCGTCGTACCCAATATCGGAATATTTATCTACGGTATGTATAAATAGAGGGTGTATGATTTTTTGATGAAGAGGTATCGCCAACACATTGACTCAGGATTAGGTTTACGTAAGCTTGTCAGGTGGTTTGTGTGAGATTGTCAGTTGCAATACTTGCAATCGTCATCTTGACCCTTGACCTATACAACTGTCCCTTCTTTCTTTCTTTCATCTTTGTGTTCATTCTTACATACTCTTATGCAAACGCAAGCAGAAACACTAGACCTACATATTTATGTAGCATATTTTTCTATTTACAGCACAAAACGTTCCTATATTTTTCTCTTTAGTTAGCTCTCATACCCAATAACTAATTAAAACAAACTAAAGTTAAATTTTCTCATTGACTATTAACTCGCACGAGATTCGAACTCACATACCCGTTGCGTTCAGGAAACCAGTTTGACCGTTACTTGCAACATTCGATGACTATACTATAATAACATAATAGTGCACTTATCTGCCTTTATGTGGCCGATTACTTTAACTGTGTACTAGAACGAAGCTTCGAATTTCATAGAGCTTTTGTTTATGTCTAAGCTTTATTGAGAAAACCTTACTTTTGCGCTAATATCAATCACACATTAATGGTAGTTTTAGCACTTGCATCTAACACTCACGACGACAGTTATACAATAAAATTATAGACATCTAAAATGAAAAAATAAATAAAAAAATATCGCACAAGATATTTGAATCTAGAATCAGTCTTCACTGTATGATTGATCTTAATCATCAATCAACTGACTTAATGGGGTAGCTGCCACCATAATATACTTATGTTATAGTCGAGGTCATCCATAAAATGTTAATCAAATAAAAATATTGAAATGGAACTGCTGAGTCAAATACCTACAAAAACAGTGAAATTGGAAGCTAGCGTCAAACTGCCTATTCTGTCACACGATAAGGTAAAAAATATATCTCGTGAATTTTTCTCAAGATTTTAAACTTCGCTTTTTTATTTTGTGTCAATTATCACCACAGAATGAAACGTTTTAAAAAATTACAAAGTTATTTCAACGTGGAACAAAATATTTTAATTTGCATGTCACAACAATAAATAATACCGGAACATGTTTCTATTGTCTATTTGAAGAACGGTAATTAAATAAAAAAATTAAAAGCAACACGCTATATTCTTTGTTGCTAATTAAAGAAACGGCTTTAGCCGAATGAAAGAACGCTTAAGTAGCAAGTTAGCGAAAAAAACAAAGGGACGCAACGGGGATTTAAAAACAGAAAGAGCGAGTTTTCGTGTTGTTTGTGGTATTCCATTTTTGAATTATTCTTGTAGTGTCACGGCTTTGTTTCTTTTTCGTTTTTGTTTCAAGCCAGTAATGTATTTATAATTACTTTTGCTTCGTAGCGATTTTTATTTCGATGCTACGCTTAGCATCTGTTGTGTTCAGATGTTACCAAAAATCTCTGTAAAAAATCAGTGAAGTTATTGATGAGCATGTTCCGGTTTTTACCTTTTAAAGACTTTATAGCCGGATTGAAACCACCTGTTTTCTACTGGTTTTTGGGTGTTCGATTTTTGAACACAATATGTTTTTATTACCGTCTAATCATGTTTGATTATGGGTATCAAAGGAAATGAAGGCTATGGTCATGTTAGTTTAAGGTTTGATAGTGTTATAGCTATTTAGAATTTTAGTCTTCCCAGTGAACTGAAGTTCAAGCATTTATTAGATTATGCGTAATAAAAAACAACGACTTTTAATGTATTAGAAGGTATGCGCAAAATGTACCTACAAGAAAACGTTTTTCCAAGTATGTCATTTAAAAGCAGGAAACCTGTTTTTCTCCGCCATATTGTTCCCTTGTCTATGCCTTGTAATTGTGATGTAAAGCGCCATCTTTGTTTTACAAATGGCGACCTCGATTTGCAATACGGCTTGTCTATGGTTTTTGTTGGTAAAAAGTTGTTCTCTAATGAGATTTACATTTGTAATGGTGTGTAGAAAATATTCTTAGGAATTAATTACTTCAAGAGTAAAACGTAGCAAAAGCCACTAAGACGACAATTGAACTCCTACTGTATTTTAATTCGTGTTGATTCTTAGTTTTGGTTTTTACGACATATTAATCCAGAACAAAACACGAACACGAATAAACTTCTAAACATTTGTAATTATAGTATTTTATTATTGTTATAAGGTTTTGATTAAACACAAAATTTAAATTCTAGATTTTAATATCTTTCAAACAATAAGTAACTATGTTATTTTTTGTTATCATCGACAAAAACAAAATTAGCGTCATTAAGAAACTAGATTATTTTTACAAGGAACATAACAATCAAAACTGCTTAGAAACAATGAAGCAACCCTTCTGCTACTCACAAAAACTTAACCCTTCAGCATATGGTACAACAATGGACGAAGGAATAAAAACAAAAAAGCTCACAATTAATATCTGCAATTAATTATTTTCTTTGTAAAAGTAATAAAAGCTAATTGGAGCTCCAAACTTTTTATTCATTTTGACGCATCGTCGATTTTTTTCTTTTTTCTTTGAGCGTTTTTTTTGTTTTGTTCACACTTTGGTGGAGATTAAGTTAATTAATTAATGTTATTAACCCTAATTGTAACAAGCGTGATATCATTCTGCAATTATATTAATGAATTTAAGAATTTTATTATAAGTAAAAATTACTGCCAATTGGTTCAACTCATAACTATGCAGTCAAAAAAATAATTATCACAATTGCATTTCATCAAATATGATTTGAAGGAGAAAAATGCTTTTTAATATCTTTAATAGATGTAAAAGTGGTTCAACTTAATTTATTCAAGACAAGAAATGTAAGGCAATTAAGAGAAAAGCACAGTAAGCCCGATTTAATAAGCAATTGCGACGCCTAAAAAATAAAATGTCCTCCTCAATATAATTTCCTAATCGTTGGACCGAACGTCCTGTTCCGCAAAAAACTCAAATACGACCTTCTTCGGAGCGTCTTGTCAGAAATAGAAAACTATGGACAAGATGTCTTAAATGTATTCTCGTTTTTTAAATACATTTATTTCAAATTGAATAAAGTTTATTTTTATTACAGGTATCATTTTAATATTAAGTCGCAACGTTTTCAAGTTGTAGCTTTAAACTTGTTTTTTAAACATCAAACGTAAATACGTCTTATTATTATTTACCCAATATTTTAGAACAAAAGACCCTCAATAAAGAAACAAGAATTCGACCTTAAAAATTCCGTTTTTACACTAACTAGTTCACACTAGAAAACTAGTTGAAACCACGGGTAATACAAATAAGTATATGTTTTTTTTCTTCAGAATATACAAGTTACATAAGATACAATCTGTGAAAAATCCCTGGCGTATCCACATCATTCTCAGATGCGATGTCAATATTTACTCGGGGAAAAGAAGGCGGCAAAAAATAAATTAGGCAAAAGCTCATTTTGCCCTAAAATCGTCACGACATCTGCGGCCTGGGGGCGAGGGAGGGAGCAAGCGCGATTTCTTTCCCATTACTATTCGAGTGGTCGAGGGTATCGGCAAAATGGCGGAATTTTTCGCCAATTTTTGGGGTGATGGATGTATGTGTGGGACCAGTGTGCGGCGTCTTGCTTTATTTTGAAATTATTTTAGATCTGAACTTCTCTTTTTTTGTGTTAGCTGTCGGTTACGAAGGTTTGTTTTATTTTGTATTGTATTGTATCACCTTAAATCTTATTGATTTTAATTTTAAAGTACAGTTAGATGTTTAAAAAAATTTGTAGAAGAATGAAATGTTTTTTTTTAACACAGTACGGCGATTATGACAAGTGTTGTTAATTGTGTTCAAAAGTAAAGCTAATCTTATTAATTCGAAAACGTTTGTCTCGTGTAATGTAATTTAATATTTTAAGCTTTTCGTAGTTTGGGAAAAGTTCTCTATCAATGAAATTTCAACATTTATAATACAATCTGTTTTTCTTATAATTTCTCAGCAATCTTATAAAGGGGAGATAATTGAAAGAAAACCTCTTTTTCTAAAAAAAGCAAGGGTTAACCTTTGGTTTACTTTAAATTTCTAATTTGAGAGCCGGCCTTAATAACTTCACAAAGTACACAAAGCTTTCTATTTCAGATTATTTTTTAATTATATACTTAGTTTGACAAAAGTTTAAAGATCGCTTAAGTTTTTTTTTTAGTAAAAAAAAAGTACTTCACAACTTTAATTTTAGATTGAAACTTGATGGAACCGATAGACAAATAAAATTAAAAATGTACAAAAAATACGTCTTCAAATACTTTTAAGATATTCCAAAGGCGAGAACCTGCATTTATCATCAACAACGAACTTTTAAGTTGAACCGATATTTTAAATGTAATCAAAACAAGCCGTTCAACTTGTTTGATTGTTTAAACGAATCGTAAGTTATTGACACCCACCCACAGGGTGTTTGTTTTATTTCATTCAATAATTATACAACTAATATTAGAGGAGGAAATCGTAAACTAAGATAATTATAGAAATAGATAACATAAAAACTTCAATTATATTATTTACCGAGTCCCTGCAATAGTGCTAGTGATAACAACGTCCGAACTTTAACAAGATATTACAATTAATTTATTTTTAACGTTAGCAAAATAGTGTGAAACAGCCATAGTTTTCTGCCAGTCTTTTCATAGTTATCATTATCACCTCATCAATATCAAATATTGGTTCATAACTCGCTTTTCTTACATCTCCTTAAAATGTATGTTGAGTAACAATGCCTTACATGAAAAGTGGCTATTGTCTTGATAGATTCTGTTCACAAAAAAATACATCAAAAAAGCAAAAATATTTCAAAACAATTACAAACAAAGAAGCCTAAATGTAAATGCAAATAAGGCGAAGCAAGACAGCGGAGGCGAAGCGCGCTAATTTCGACGCAAACATTGGAAAAATCAAATAAAACCCGATCGCACGGAACAACCTTTTTTCCGTCTCGTTCTGTAAATAAATATACCTCGAGCGGCGCCCGAGGTGTTTTGATACTTGTTAGGAAAATTGACATATCATATTTACTGCGAGAATCTATTACGTAACTGGTAAGTGACTTAAAATGACAATAAAGTAGTATTATCGTATACGACCGTCTACAATACGCTTTGATAAAATTATTTAAATTAAGAGACATCGTCTAAGGTCTATATCAGACACAATTATAAATATAAATATTATTATAACTGAACGGTTTTTATCATAATTTCTTAATTCATGCTCAGGCAAGGTAAAGAAACCGACCATCGCTAAGAAAGAAAGAAAGAAATAAATAAAAACATTTATTCGTGACAGATATAAAAAAAATGACAAAGAAATACAAGACAACTTCGAATTTCTAACCAATAGCAAAAAATAATTTAAATTGAAATTGAAGATGAAATTTACGTCATTGTTGGCAGTATTATAAAACTATTTAACACAAAATGATAACAAAATAAACGTAACAACTTTCACGGTTATTCAACATCCCAAAATAGCTATTAAACTTATGATAGCAACCACGTTACGTTACCAACATCTAATAATGAACAAACCTACAATTGCAAGAATCGCTTATACAAAAGTTACAATCCTTTGAAATAAGTTTCCATAGGTAATTATTTAGTCACTTACTTTATTTTTACGTTAACGACCAATGTCATTGCCACGTTACATATTATACACCAAAGATCTAAATGTCAAATCAGTTCTACACGTAAATAATAGCTTACACAAAGAGCCAAAATTTACAAAGTATTCTGTTTGTTATTCGAATCTAGACTTCCTTCTTCCAAAATAATAATGATTCAGACGTTGAATGTTATAAATTAAAATACATTTTAGTTTACTTATATCTCTCTCAATACAAAATTAAATAGTGGACTTGTAAATGCGTCTAAACTTTAACGACACTTCAATTCCAAATATAAACACAATGTAACATCATCTATTGTTTATAATAAAGGTTGTAATTTTAATTTAAAAAGTATCAAGATTTGCAGTCGGTGTACTTTCTGCCCTCTTTTCTGGAGGGTGGCATAAAGACGTGATGGAAAATGAAAAAAAGCGACAGAAAAAGATAACAGATTCACTCTCAGTTAGTCTAATGATGGAAATTACGCCTATTTCGTATTGGGTCCACTGTGTTTTGTTTTTCGTGCCGTTTGTTTTAGATGTTTCCATTTTAAGGTGAGAATTGGAATTGAATTGTTATTAAAAGATTGTTCACTTTATTACGGACAAAATTAGTTAAATTTTGTTAAGAACCTTCAGTTGTTAGTTGTGAGGCTAGAACACATTATTATTGAATGATTGTTACACACATTGATCATACTGGTTAGTTAGCTAGTACATCATATTAGTTTTAATATACCAGTGTAATTTTGAATCAGTTTGTGTAACTTTAATTGTAAACAATTTAATGTTGTAACATCGATATTTTTGACATAAAGTACGTGGATGAGATATATTATGAACATTATTTTTCAATTTATATAAGACGAAATCTTTCCTTCAAACGAAACTATTTTTTCCATTTTTTAACCAATAATGCCGTCTCACTGCCTTAACCGCACACCCCCTAATCACTCCACTATATTTGTATATTCATCAAACCCATCGCACAAGGAATACCTGATATGTAACACATAGAATCCCGCCAAATCCCAGTGGGCCCGGAGATTTTTCACAGGGACAATAGGGAATAATTATGCATGATTTTTTTTATCACATTTCTTAACAAAATATGAAAATACCGTAAAAGAGATGGCAAAATGTGAAATTAAAATTAAAATTCGTCCACAAAATACGGATAAAATAAGCATTTAAAAACTACTAATTAGACAGAGATCCGACATGAACTGTGACGTCAGCTTGCACTACGGCCATGTAACCTCCATATTAAATTCTGTTTTGCTATAAACAGTTTATTACATGAATTACTTTTTATGAAAGCAAAAAAAAACCTCACACATATTCCCTTTTATTTTAAATAAACTATATCTTTCAATTGATATAAGAGGAAATATTCCCTTCAAATGTCATTATTTTTACCGATAAGGCCACTACATACCGCACACCCCTTAAAATCTCTCCTTAATGTTTACATACCAAAACCCATCGCACAAGGAATACCTAATATGTAATACATAGAATCCAGCCAAATCCCAGTGGGCCGGAGATTTTTCATCCGGACAATTTTTTCCATTAAGAATAGCCAAAAAGTGATAAGATGGATTACGTGCTCAAATTACAGTCCCCGGGGTGCGGGGTCGTTATCCCTTTCTTGCGGTCTCCCTGAATTTTAATATATTATTAGTTAGTTTGGATTTAGAGATAGCTGGCTTTTTAAAAATTAAAAATGGCAGACTAAGGATCGAGAATTATTTGATTGCGGTGCGTTAAAGCCCAACGTAATTTAACTCAAGGCTTTATATTTTATTATTAAAAGAAAAATACTCTCAGACATAATGAAAGAAAATGAAAAAAATGTTTAAAAGACAAATTGTCTATAAATAGCTATTAAAATAACATTAGTTTAGCAATTAAACCTGTGTTAAAAACAAAACGGACCGCGAATTCAAAACCTTTTGCCAATTCAATGCATTAGTTGAATTTAAAGGAAATACATTTCACGTCGCCGCAGCACTGCGGTTGCTGCATAGAGAATTTATAATATTACCGTTTCCTAGGTTTTAATATTTACTAAAATATTGGTTTGCGCGGGCAGCATGCGTAGAGCAAACTAATTTTTCATTTTGTACATTTTGACCATAAATTCGACTACAAACATCCACTGGGCTCATTTTTTTTTTAATTACACCCATAATAGAGCTATACAACCGCAGTTTGATCTTTATGATACAAACTTATAACTTATGAAATGTTACATTATACAGAAAAAATACTTGTATGAACATGCATTTCCTGTCAGCTTAGTTTTATTAATACCTACCCTAGCGGACTTAGTCAACATTGATTATAGGTATAGGTTTATTTAGGGGTCACAAGAGGTCATCCCTCCGAATCGCAGAGCATATCCTGTTGGATCTACCCCCCAAAGGTTAGGTAGAATACTATTACAATGCCTATATTGAGGTGACTTGAAGTATTAAGGTCTGTAAGTGGTGATTCTTGGACTATTTAGCCTAGCATAGAAAGCAAACGTCTTGTCTGAGATGCAAAAGAAGCTCAACTCTTGCTTCCATCATTAGCTGTATCTATTTAACTGTAATAAATTACTGAAAAACATTTAGTTCCTTAAACTGAGGCCGTATTAAGCTCTTAAAACTTGTTAAGTTCCAAAGGATAGAGATTATATTATGACTCCCTATAACTCTATATCTTTTACTGTTTGGAAATTAGTCGTTTTTGCAGCTTATAACTAGTGTCACTTCACGGCCATGTTTGCCAAAAATTAAATTTACGTCTCTCACAATTGACATACCGAATGAAATAGATGCAGAGATTTATCTATTTATTTATTTATTACGGCCTACGCGCTACAGAACAAGACAGGACAAGAAATACTATAGCTAGTATTTAGCATGGTATTTGATAGCGTAAGCTTATTTTTTCCTGCTAAACTTAGCGTAGGTAGCAAGTCTTATAAACATACTTATAACCAAAGGTTACGTAATATACATATATTATTAGTTTTCTATGTTTGTGAATGTATTTTGAAGCTGATTATATCAGTATCTCTGTGGTATTATGATAGAAGAAATAAAAGAAAAGAAAAAGACGGGTAGCAGTAAGATGTCGTAGTCGATCACGGTGTGTGGAATCAGAACCATGGAATGTTAATATTGGCTATATAATTGGGTCCATTGTCAGTTTTTAAACGGTAAACATTTGCCAAGTCATCAAGTCATTGAAATTTGTATGCTATAATTTTGATGTAATAATTTTCATGTCTCTTTCTATCATAGAAGATTTGCAGCCAAACCTGCGCGGCTCGTTCTATCGCGAAACCTTTTTCATGACGCCCAGTCATCGGTGTAGCGACGCAATGATTCTATTGATTTCCACTATCCCCCTCCCCATCCTCTCGCGCGAGATGGACCACCCCCCATATAAGTATATGCGTGTGTGTATGTAAATAATTGACTATCGCCCCTAAAAGGCCGTGCAATTACGTTGCGGTAGGTTGAAAACTATTGTAGCTGTTTAAAGTTCGTTAATGCAACGAGAACACTGAAAATGGTGCCAGTCTAGATGGTTGCCATGGCAATACAGGTGGTATTTTAAAAGCTGGAAAACTAATATTTGAACGAGATTTTAAAACATCTGGTGCCCTAGTCAGATGCATTACGTTAACTTAACTATTTTCGAAATCAAAGAAAATGTAGGATTGACGTTAGCTAACGATCATTCACGTTAGCCACTTATGTCAATTCCATACATTTTGTCGATTTTCGAAAAGTTAGCGTAATGCATCTTGACTAAGACCCGTTTTGTAATGTTACGCTAATTTCTATGCATTCCGCATTTGATTTTCATTCAGTTCAGACCTTTAGCATTGGTAGGGTGACGGCACCAGTGTTTGACATTTTTAGCCGACAGGCACCATTAATGGACACTTAACTCTTAATTCAAAAATCATAGGGTTATAAATTGATTGTTGCAAAATAAATGAATAACCCTTATCTTCTTCAGAATAAAAATCATGTGTCCATCATTGGTGCTTGTCCATTACTGGTGCCATCAACCTAGAGCCCTTTTTTATGAAAATAAGTAGGCTTTTGATTCACAGTTTTCCAAAACAGTCGTTACTTGTCATTAGATGTTATGTACCTTTACAAGATGATAATGAATACTTAAATTTCCCCTTTCCATTATCAGGTGTCATTCCAAAAACTTATTAATAAAAAAACTTTCTTGTTGTAAAAAGGTATAATTATTAAAATATAACTCGGGACAGTCTTTGTTCCGTTTCCCCGGATTTTTCACCTTGGACTTTTCATTATGTTACAAAGTTTCCAAGTCGACAAAAGTTAGCAGGTGCTCTTTTTCTATTGAGTTTCCAAGAAAATTGAGAACTTGGACGTTATTGCTTCTTTAAATTATTTGTTAATATTTTTCAGCATTTAATATTTAAGTGCAGTGTTGAAATTAATGAGTATTTTACAGTTTCTACTGTACAATTTTTAATTGTATGATTTCTCCGATTTATGAAACATTATGTTAGTTTAAGGATAATTGTTATATTATATGATATGCAGTTTATGGTTAGATTTATTTTTGTAATGTTTTCGTATTTTCATTATGAATCACTGGTATTTAAATGAATTTAGCAATTTAATTTCAACAATGACATCATGTAGCTTTACCCAATTTACAGTTAATGTGACTTTTTGCGGAAAAACCTCAAGAGATGCACTTATTATGCTGCAGTAATGCTTTTGTACAGGTAATTTCATTTTATAATAAAATTATGCCACAAATTTCAAATTAAGTTTCAGGGTATTGAACACTAAATTGAATTGACGATTCGATTGCATTATTTTTCTAAACTTTTCTCAAATAAGAAACAGAGATTTAACGTACAATGTGTCGTTTAAAAGAAAAATATTCATTTCTAATCTCAGTACATTCTATAATAATAATAAACTCTTTATTTCGGACCATATAAATATCAATATTTCTTAAAACTAAATCTGAATAATTAAACTACTCTTAACTTATTTCACAGCTAATTGAGCTGTGCTTTAATTTGCCCAACCCAATATTTAAGTCCGCCATTTGTACTAGGGTGAATAAACTTTTAAAGTACTCCCCATTTTTCGAAATGTTTCACAAATTATATTTTTTTAGAAAAACTATTTATTTGCCAATGTGGTGGCTTACACGTTTATAAAATCAGACAAATAGGCTAACATTAAAAAATGATCTAAAATAGTGCAATTTTAAATAAATATAGTAACGCCCTTGCGTGATGATGTCCCCAGGTTTTGTATAAAAATGTGCATTTTCCCCTGAGTTACCAGGATTTTTCGAAAATTAAGAAATATTTGAGGTGTTTGAGGTAAATTTGAAGGTCTAATTTTAATATTCATAAATTATTATTAGTCATATGTCACCAGGAACGTTTTAGTGCTGCAAAAATAAAAGGAATTACTTAAAAGTTGTTTCACCCAAGTAAAGTTTAAATAAATAAATAATAAATAATATTTATGTATTGGGCAATCTAATCTGCCCTCGAACACTTGCAGAATGACGGCTGTTTTCATATCGTTAAATAAATGTTTATATCTCAATACAGTCAATACGGAAATGTCTAAGTTCCCTTCGATTTTACATAACAATGGCGCAAAAAACAAAAGGCCTTTTTCAATTTAATTTATGTAAAAACGAGCCGACACGAGAAAACTTGGATCAACTTTCCTTTTTATGTCATTAAGATAATGTATTTTCGAATGTTGTGTTATCTTAAAAGTTTGCTTGTGTTTTTTTGTTGTCTTCTAAAGTAACAGAGACAGACTTTGCCTAGTGTGGTGGTCACAAGTAATTTTTAATGTAAAATTATTTTAAGTTGGTAAATAAACAATTTTTATTTATTTATTTAAAGTGTTTTTTCAAACATGGCAACAGCGTTCTTCAACCATTTACTACGAGTTTTATGTATGTATTCATTTATTATTAAGGAAATAGAGGAAGACGAGCCTGTTAATACCTAAGAATAAATTTTATAATTCTTTGCAATTGCCGCTTTAGTATTTCCTCAACTGATGACCTGTTAGTAAATAATCTTTGTTGAATAAGAATAAGAATATTATATTTGCATTAATGTATATAAAAACAGTTGGAAATTATAAGTACATTCTACTTGAAGAAGCATGCAGCAAATAAATTCTTTAGACACACATTCGTGTTAAGATCAATTGTACACAATGTTGATATATTGTGCGACTTATTTGCAAACATCGGAACACGACTTTACAAAGACGATTGTTATTAAAAACTTCATTCATATTGTACCTTATATTGTTTTTTCTGTGGCTCAGCCCGTGTAGGCATAAGATTTCCTTAATAATCCGACCACTTAAATAAAAAACGACGATTAAAATTATCAATTTTACTACAGAACTAAGTAAAATCGTATAGAGCATTCAAATCCTTTTTAAAGCAGATCCCTTTAATTAATTCAGCGCCTGACCCTTAATATAGGTAGAAAAATGACACATAATGGAGTTTAAGGCATCCAAAGTGTTAAGGGTGGAACCATAGACTAATAGCGGGAAATTATAGAGAAGGGTAAAATGGCAGTAATTTCCTGTAGTTTTTCATGTTATTAGGCTTCAGTTCTTACATGTGTACCCGTATGTGTAATTTTGACGTGGATTCTAGTAATAATATACCTATGAAAGCAATGTCTAGTATTATTTTTACCTTAGCAAAATGTTAGTTTATGTGTGTAGGTGCATAAATTGCCTTATTAATAAAAAATAGAGATAAATTCAGGCATATCTTGGCTACTCATAATAGCAGCCATGAAGAGAAAAACGTTCTTAAACTTTAATTCGATTACTAGGCGTTTTTTAAATAAAATATTTTACGCGTGTTTCTTCTATCATTAAAAACTTTATTACATTGGTGCACATAGGTACATAACTAAATTATCTATACAAATCATCGTTCCCTATCTGTCTTTCAATTGTCAAACAAAATGCTAACCATACCAATGTAGCGCGACAGTAAAAAAAAGTACTCATTATCGTTGACAGCCAATAATCATCGCCTGCCAGTAATGGCCGTTTAATTACTGGCTGCCAGCGCTTGACTTCGGTCCGCGTGCAAAAAAAAGCGCGTGGGAATACGTTCGAAATTTTGAATTGAACAACAAGGAGTTCCAAATCCATATTTCGAGCTAAAAAAATAATACCTACTCTTTGTTTGGTGAAATTACGTTACGTTTTTTGGGTGTAAGGTACTTGAACTTATTGCAAAATTAGCAATACATAATATATCGTATAACAAAGAGTATGACGAACCATCATTTAATAGGTATTAACAAGCTAAATCAAAAACTTCTGTCGAACAAAAACGAAACTAAATAACAAGCGGATGTTAAAAATTCTCACATAAAATAAACGGTTGAATTTATAATGTGCATACAAATAGAACGCGTGTCAGCCATTGGCTACTCGAACGTGGAAAAACACGTGAATTTTTTTTTCTAAACCACGTAGAATGTACGTTGCGTCGCGAGCCGCGCTGTGATTGGCCGCCCGCCGTTCCTCGTGCAACCATTGGACAATTTTTTTCCCGCTTTTCACGTATACGGAGTGTTGATTTTTTTACCAGAAACATCGGCCAATCGCACGGTGTTTAGTTTTAATTATAAAAGTTGTTTCCATAGAGTTCGCTAGTTTGTAAGCGGCCAGTATTTTTGCTGGCGTTTGGTACGTCTATTTTATAATGGCCGACCGGTTTAAATTTGGATTCTTGTCTGCTAAACACATCCCGTATGCTACGATGCATTTTATGAGTTTCCAGTTTATTTTAATAGTTTCGTATGAACACTGAAATTAAATAAAACTATGTATTTCGTTATCTTTTAGTAATTATTTGCGCTATGATAATATAAGATTATACGAGATGACGTAGGTCATTCTGAGGCTAAGAATAATTAAAATTCTTATTGGTTAAGTTTTATAATTAGTAATTACTTGAGTCTACAGATTGATTCAGCAAGATTGTTTGTCGTATCGCATGTTTGTAATTAAGTACATGCATTATATCTCTGTTGATTTTCGTGTTGACTGTAGTTAAAATAATTATTAATTGCTTGTTACGGCATTAACCACAGTTCAGTATAATAGCACCAATTCTCAGTCAAGTTCAATGTATAAAAAGTCAAACGTACACGATAAAAATTTGAGAAATCTACAAGACATTGCCACCACAACATCTAATAATCTTTTCTTACGCAGTTTATCATCATCTCATCATCCTATAAACGCCCACTTCTAAAGACAAGCCTATATGGATCTTCAGCTGACTCCTACTTAGAACCAAGACTCGTGTTATCAGCTCCTTAAACCCCCCATGTTTCAAACAGCGAAAGTAATACAACTACGTGAGTCATATATCTCTGTTCCTTTCAATGCTTCAAACTTGTCAAGTTTTGACACTTATTAAAACCTCAGATTGTCCTGGCACCTTATGGTCATTCTTAGTTCAGTCTCTTCCTTTCCTTCCTCTATTATATCCTCGTTTTATCTGCTCTACGCGTGAACCGTCCTATTGCTACATCATCATCATATCAGCTCAAATGTGCTGAACACAGGCCTTCCCCAAGGACTTCCACGCCAATTTTGTGCTACTCCCATCCATCGGTTTCCCGCGATCTTCACCAAGTGGGCTAGTACAACTTGCCCGCGATTTGTTTGTCGCTCAGATATCCCTTTCTAACACTAGTTAGAAAGGGATATCTGAGCGACAAACGGACTACCGTTACGATAGAGACGCACTGAGCGAACAGCGAGAAAATATAAGATGTGCTAAATGTACCGATTAGTCTTTGTGGGAGGCCTGCCAATACTTCTTTCCGATCCGCTACTTATTTATGTACAGGCAAGGTTATAAATATAGATACGTTCAGAGTGTCTAAAATATGTAATCACGACCTTATTACGCCGACAAAAGATTGTGGTTACATATTTTTGAGGCTTTGGACGTATCTTTGTTTATAACCTTGACTGTAGCAATTCTTAGTGCTACACTAACCTGTATGTAATCTCGTATGCTGCTGAACATGACTGAGCTGCTTGAATCTTCTGTCACAGTACGAGCATTTATACGGCTTCTCCCCCGTGTGGACCCTGATGTGCTGCACCAGCTGGTGGTTGGAGCTGAAGGACTTCAGGCACTGCTGGCACTGGTGCGGCTTCACTTCCCCACCTAAGCCACGCTGCAGTTCTCTGGCGTGCATCTGCATTGCGTTCTTGTGCATGAAAATCTGGAACAAGATTGAAGGTATATTTTTGTGCCAATGCAAGAGTTAGGGGTACAGGGTGATTACGGTTGTTCAAAAATATAAAGGGAGCAAAATATGAGGCTCTTTTGTAAATAAAATGTATACAGCGGGATTTTTCTTGTGACTGTGTTTTTGAGTGCCGAGCTCTCGGTTTTCTTCCACTATTTGCAAGTATGAGTTCTGTTTTCGAGTTTACATTCAGAAAATTGTTAATGTTATTGATAAGTTTGATTCTTGAAAACTAACCGTAGTCACCCCGATAGTATATGAGTTTGGAATAATCTAGGCATAATTTTGTGCCTAGCTGCGGGCTTAGCATGCATGTACGAGATAAAATTTGACAGGTGCCAGGGAAATTAATATTTTCCATATTCTAACGTAAGACTGTAAGGTTTAAAATATGTGTCTCTTCCTAACTTTTACTACCTTTTATTACTAAGCGTTTTTATCCGGTTTTGCTAGTATAATGAAATAAATCAGTTCAGTTCAGTTATTTTATTCATTAACAACATACATTGTGTTTGAATTTACACTATATCACAGTAATCAAACAATCAAATTATAAAATCAACAAATACAATCCACTTCACTAAATATACCTACATAATCATTCAAATTTAAATAAAATTAATTAAATATATATATAATCCTGTTTCCTAGTTCTAGTTCAAATCTATTAAGAGCCTGCGCACACTATCGTTTTTGACCGTGGGGTCTAAAAGGGCTAAAGCCTGTGCACGCGGCTCTAAGCTAAGCATGATATTTAATTACTCTAGCAACTTTTTATTCGTGCTGTCACTTTATTCTTGTGATGCATGTTAGGCTCGCTGGGGCATTGGTGTAACTTCATTTTAATGCAATTCAAGAGATAATTTGAAGATGATGCAGACATCATTTTGTACATGTCTGAATTCTACAGCTTTTATATGGTTACTCGCAGAAATATACGTGAAAGTAACCATGAAATAGAACTGCGTTCTTTACCGCAAACATTACATTAGCTTAGGAGTATTTTGTTGCTATTTGTGTAAAAAAATATGAACGTGTTTTGAAAATAGTTTCGTAAAACTAATATGTTATTTAGAAAAGGAACATTTGCTACAACAACCGTCACTATCAAGTACTGCTATGGTTTTTGTATTAAAATATATTGCTTATTGAAAACAAAACGTTAAAATTAAAAAAAGTGGTAAAGGACGCCACATTCTCAAAGGTTTTCAACTGATGTAAGATAGATTAGTTTTCAAATAAATACTGTCTTGCCCTTACGTATTTCTGTCGTCATAGGCCTAAACTTTAATACCCGTTAGCTTAAAGCTATTTCAAGGCACAAAGCTCTGCGTGACGTAAGAGGCGATAAATAATATTAAGTCCCTATAATTCCGTTTTATCTGACTTAAGGCTGGAAAGCAATTTCTTTCCAGCTAAATTATAGGATGGCGCGAACTTAGCGCCGCCGCAACATATGTGATATGTAATGTATTTTCAAGTATACAGTTTAAATAGTTTTTGTGCATGGAAATGTTCTTTGTCTTGGTGTAGAATACAAGAATACAAACTTTAACCAAGGCTATGTTCGTGTTTTATTCATTACTAGCTTTTCCCGCGATTCCGTCCGCGTAGAAGTCGTTTATCGTGTATAAAACTAACATATGACCTTCCCTGGGACTCAAACTATCTCCATGCCAAGTTTCATCTAAATCGGTCCAGTGGTTTAAGTGTGAAGAGGTAACAGACAGACAGAGTTACTTTGTCTGGTGGCTATATTATTTGTATCATTTTAGACCATTTTCCGAATACAAGTTACATAACTGAGAGTAAATAAAGATATCGATTTATTGATAACTCTTCAACGTGGGATAATTTAATAGATAATCAAACATTCCTTATAGTAACTAAAATAATATTTTTTTTAATTTTAAATATTATTATTAGTATTCTAATGAAACCCCCAAAACTATACAAAGTCTGCATAGGGATGCCATAAACATTCTTATGAAATTTTATGGAAATATGTACAGGCTGATTCTATTTTTCATGTAACTGTATTATAGCATCACTGACAATATTGTAGCTTGGTTTAAAAAAAAAAAAAAAAAAAACGCTTTATGCTTTGCTTTTTTGTAGTCTTCACCTCAGTTTGCTTGTAAATCATCTTTCACCATTTTATTCTTCTTAATTTCAAGTCTAAAAATTTAATGTAGGTACTCAAAGTAATCAATCTAAAAAAGTATCTTCAATTAATTTAGCTAAAGAACTGTGTCAAAGTTAAATCGATACTGGTTGTCATGTATAGCATAATCTCGGGGAAATCTGCGCGGTGTGCCTAGTATGCGGTATATTTATTGAAAACCCTTGCAGTGTGATTGCAAAGAAACTGCTTTGCTCACGCGATCGTACACTTCGTGGCAGGCTAAAGGTACATTTTTGATTTTATTATTTGTTATGTGAGAGGGGGGCGGTAAAATCAATTTCAGATAAATTTTTGTATTGATACCTACTGGAGTGTAAGATAAAAAAAACTTAAGATTTTAGTTTTAAATGACGCGATTTTTTAAATTTTAATTTCCTGGTGAATCATTGTACTATGGACTTATCTTTAATTATAATCTTTTACCGAAATCGTATACCGTAGCGCTTACAAATAATCGAATAAATTTACAACCTTTTTAATTGCTTTTTGGTGTCAGATCTTCATTAAAATACATTACACACATAGTTTTACTGCAATAAAAAATGCCTTAGTTATATTGTTATCAAATATTATTAAATAACTTTTATTTCGGACTATATATCCATATATATGAACAAAGAAAATAAAATAAATATCAATAAAACAAAACATCAATAAAAAAAAAACCAAATTACCTCAGGTAATATATCGATTCGGCGTAGCAATCCATAGTCCCACATTTTGACAAAAAAATAAAATACACGTGTATCCTTCCTTAACACTCGGTTAATTATGCTTATTTAAAATCAATTTGTTAAAAGGAAACATTATATGAAAAATACGGTGTCTGTTTGAAAAAATGTATACCTATTCTATTAAATTTATCTTTGGATGAGTTATTTTCAACAACAGGAAATATTGTACACCCAATTAGGTTCGTTTTCGGTTATATCGTGTTTTATTTTACCTCTTTATAAAAAAATACAAATACCTAAAAGGATTTACGAAACCATTTTAAATTAAATGACAAGTCCAGGAAATAATGTAATGTGATTTAACATACCTACTGATGAGTTTTATTTGCCATTCTCCAGGTACTTATTATAGGTTCATAAGTAATTATTAATATCCGAATAATGAAGATATTTTTTAATGTATTTTTTAAAGAGAATAAAAACTAAATAAATGTATCAGATACATGGTGTACATTTTATTTTGTCCTCCGCATCAACCCTTCCACGCGTGTTAGAAAGTGGATCCCGCTGTATCACGCAACTAAGGAATTGTAAAGAATTTATGCTTTTGATACGATATGATAGAGGTTCGGTTCCTGAACATAGATTTATTACAAATAGTGAATAAAAGTTAGGTTTAGGATAAATTAAGCAGTTTTGACAATTTCATAAACCCAAATCATATGTAAAAATGTGATTAAAAAAGTTGTCTATGATGTCTACATTCAGTGTGTCCGATTTAGGGTAGATTTTTACAATCCCCAGATAAAATTATCTAACAGTTACCTATCGCTTAACTTTTCTTTGCAATATTAAAGAAAAGGACAGAGATACAATTTATCTGACAGATAGTGTTATGTGGAGATTGGAAAAACAGGTTGCTTGCGCGCCTAAGCCGCTTGGTTCGTAGAACGTAAAGCTTGTCGATCAAGCCCTGATGAGTCAGAATACAAAAATAAATATACTTATAATGAGTCTACAGAAGTTAGAAAATAGAAAACCACCAGAAAACACCGTCTCATATTTTATACTAGTCACATTTACTTCCTTAGTTATTTACGCTCAATCACTTAAACATTTCAAAAGACCACACCAACGCCATCTGTGAAAATAACAGCAAACCTTGAGGTGTTTTTTCGCGACGCTCAAAGTTTTTCAACTGCAAAAGTGACGTTATCGTAAAACATGACGTTCGTAATGAATGCTAAGTGACGTGCCGACGGAAAAATACTCCGTAGGAGACGGTTCATAAAAAAAGATGTGCGTTAAGTCGGTAGGGCTTGAGCAAGTGTCTGGTTTTGCTAATTTTGGTAAATGTTTTAGTGGTGGAAATTGTAAGCTTTTTTATAGGTTTTAATGAAACTAAGATGTTTTCATGTCTAAATAATGTATTCGTTCTTATTGAAATGTTATTAACTAAGTATTAAAAATCACCAATTAGTAATGAAAACATCTATACATGACAACAAATTGACCTTTAGCTAGATTTTGTCGTGTTCTTCTGGAGTTCAAATTTTTATAACTTCATTAATGAAAAGATCGATGTCAAACTCAATTCAATTATTTTGAAGAGTTCATACCTTTTAACTGCTTATCGTACGTATAAACTAATGTTAATTATTTCCCAACGTGCACAACTAAAATAAACTTATTGGTGTTGCGGAGATTCATTAGCCTTTGCGATATTTGCTTATTTACTATCAAAGATATGTTTATCTAACTTTATTTGCTTTTATTAATTAGTAATCAACTTATATTGATACTAGTTGGCAATTTCGTTAATAATGTTGCAATTATCTAGGTGGTAATTGATTATTGTTCGCTCTCTCTCATATTTGCTAAGAGCAAACGAGACCACAACACTATACCTAGGTAGTCTTAACCATTTCGCTATTGTTTGTAAATAGCAAGTTCTTAATTAAACATTATTTGCTAAACTATTGTGTCTTCGTAAGTTTCAAACACTTCTTAACAATTACAACCGGCATTTTACGTCTATCTACATTTCAGGAAATCTTAAGTCTCATAATGCCTTGTTCCTGTGTCTAAATATAACACTTTAAAAAATGTCGATCCAAGCAGGCCCGCTAGAAAAACGCTCTCTCTTGGACAACCCTTTAGTGTAATTAGGGACATAAAAAATGGAGCGCTTTCCATAAAAAACGAATGAAATATACCCTCCGCTCAAACGTTCCGTTATGGCTCTATTAAGAAAAATGACTTGAGCTTCCGTTTTTAACAAGATTTTTACCGCTCGATCGTGATTTGAGTTGATACTGGGTTTTTAATTCAGTACAACTGACACAATATGGAGTCAAATATATTTGAAAATAAAGGCGCCTGGTGCTAAGTGAGTTAACGGATTTTTCAAAGATAATGATTATAAGTTTGGAATATTAATATTATAACTAACAATGATTATAAACAGATGATCAAAATAAGTTGTGTATTGAAAATTGTATGCTTTATAATACGATACACTAGTTTTAAAAAAACTTCCAAAAACATCGAATTGACCTTCATGTACGTCTATATTGGAATTGTAACAATTAACATTTTATAGATACTTAGGTATTTTTTATTTGAAGTTTAATAATTCTGTGTTAGATGGTCACAGCGATACAAAATTTAAATTAATTCTCGGTGAAGAGTTGGCGCACCCTGTATACAAAAAATACCCGTGTCACTAAGAAACATGTCTTAAAAACTCTTTTTTTATTTAGCTATTTCTTCACAAAAATCATAACGACCCAGATTTTTCCGCAATTCAGTATCATGCTTGCACTGCACCCATTGACTGGACCAAAGTCGTACATTTATAAATAACCGGCCTAAAAAGAACCGAGTCAAGTTCAAAAAAATGCGTCAGCCGTTCGCACAAAGAAATGCTCTGACTCATCAAGGACGATGTATTTAAGAAAAATGTCGCAAGTGAGCTTAGCGCGTTGTACTCGGAATTCGAATTAAACGGGTAAAATATTAATAGTTCTAGTAGATATACTTTTATGGGTGGTTTTGTACAAGGGAGTTAAGTAGAGAGTCATTGTGAATATCTATATTTATCATATATCATTGGAATAGCCAGAAGTAGAAATGTGATAAAAAAAGCAATAATATTTACGAAACTAGAGCGGCACTTAGTTAATGTGCCTCTAGGCTAAATTATTAGTTTCCTATTACATAACGAAATACTAGAAAATATTGAAACTATTATTGTAAACTAATATATTTAAGGAAATTTTATCTTGAATTTATGACTGTATAGTGTTTTTAATGTAACATAGTATATTAATATTGCTTGTGGTTTTTTCCACGCTAATACCGCAAAAAAGCAAGATAATTATACACGACCAGCTCCCGGAAACGTCGCATTTGACCGCTTTATCCCTTAACAAGTCATTTTTAATTACGTCCAACTTATGCTGTTTCTCACGCGAAACAAGGTATTAAATCATACGAACAAACCGTACAACGCGACAGATGCAAAGGTGACAATTAGCAACTTGTCACTTCCCGTTTTTATAAAACGGACATAACATCTAAAAAAATCAAAATCTCAACTTGACGACATTGTAATTTCCACTTTATATGGTTTTAATTAGGCTGGTTTCGAAGTACTGTTGCAATGGAAGTTACGATGCTTGTTTTTGTATTGTAATTCTTGCTAAATGGGGGAAACTAAAAGGTTGTAATTGTATCTTGTAGCGTTTTTTACTTAAGTGAACAATTAACGGTTAAGTGCACGTATAACGGCATATCTGATGAAGTAATAAAAAGCGTTTTAGAACTTTATTAGGTTTTACATGTGGTGATGGAAGTGTGTTTTTTTTATTTGCTTAAGTTTATTAAAGCAACGTTTTTTTTTTAATTGGTTTCATTATTTGATGTAGTTAGAAAATGATTTTATATGAATACTATTTTTAGCGTCATTATACGCGCAAGGGTCGCAATGCCACAGCTAAAAACAGAATTTATTGTGTTTGTTTGTGACTCACGAATGGTAAATTGACTTTCTTTCAATAATCATGACCTGTGACATCGAAATAGTTAACAATGAGGAGGGTTATTTGTAAATGCATGTTGGTCACATTTTGTCATTATTGTTAATAGTCGTTACTGACAAACTAAGAAATCTTGTTTTATTACTGTTTTTTTTCAAAATAGATGACATTGAATAATGATGATTAATTAATGCCCTTAACGTAGAAGCTTTCTTGTTCCAATTTACTGGTACATATTGCAGTAGATATTTGGTAGTTGACTTAAAGGCTTATTACACCTTCTTAAATTTAGTCACTAACGAGAGGGACGCCGCAATACATTGAAAGAGATGGAGATATCTCCATACGTATCTAACGTATTGCGGCGTCCCTCTCGTTAGTGACTAATTTAGGAAGGCGTAATAAGCCTTTCAACATTCGACAATTTTTTTTTGTAAGTGATGATACGGTTTTAATATTTTATACTTAACGTAATATAAACGGTTGAGATGGCAAGGAAAAAAAGTCAAAAAACTTAGAGTTCAATACTCGTACACTTTAAAACGTATTATTTATAAAACTTTTAAGGTTGATATTACGTTGGCATTATCTTTTGAAAACGCAAGTTTTTTTTAAAGAAGACGAATCTAGCGATAACGCCCTTTCTGACATTATACGCCACGCCGTTTTTAACGTATCGTCAGTAACGCATCTTTAATAAGTAACACAGCCCACAACCTTGGTGACTCGCTATAAACATTTATCGTGTTTGAGGTAATGATTAGGTATTAAGTAGGTGGTATCGGTCATCACGAACGTACGATGACAGTTTTTAGTCATATTTTTGCAATGACATGCTGTTGTCACGCACATGTTACAGAACCGTCTTGGATACAGGGGGGCAGAAAAACCTCTTGGGGCCGCGGCTTAAGAATTAATAATACCTATTTCGAATTGTCATTGTAAAGTTGGGTCAGTGTTTTCAATTTAATTATTAATAATTAACATTATAATTAATATTGATATTATTAATATTATTTTTTAATTTAGGCCATAATTCTAGTTATGGTTCATCCTTTTCAAAGAAGATAACTTTATTTTTCACATATCTATCTAATAAAAACTGTCAGGGTTAGGTAAGTAATAATAACTACATTAGAGCACATTAGAGTAACAAATCTAGCTAGCGATACTGATTCTCTGATACCTACAGCATTCTAAATTCGAATTGCTTAAAAACGTTAAGAAAGTTCCTTTTAAACGGAGCCAATAAAAAGTGTAATAAATATGAGTGGAGCGACACTGACCTATGTCAACACCGCGCATGTGTGAGTGTTGAGTAGGCGGGGCGAGAGAGACACGACAAAAGTGTTGTCATAAGATTAGTGTGAAAAGTAGCAAGTGACGGCGAATAACTAAGTAAGAAGCGCTGTTGCTGTAACGGGATCCGGGATAAATGCAAAAGAAAAACAACTTAAGTGGGATTAGTGATAAAAGTTAAAGTAAACTAATTTTACTGATGCTGTGAATGCAATAGGGGTATTTTTCGTGTACGCCAAAAAAAATGTGGGCTGGATTATTTTTTTTAAATTGGTACGCCCAAAAAATATGAACTATCATTAATTACTCTAAAATATGTGCAACTATTTTATACTAACATTAACGTTATATTATTTCATTAATTGACAATATTTTTTTATCTGTTCCAAACGTCGTCTGCGGCCCGCCTATAGACGAGCAGACAATGACATGCGCATCCAGATAACCTCATTTCTTTTCGCGATAGCGCACACATACACAAACACGCACACCGCGGTACTTTTAGTTGGAATCATTTCGAAGCGAGGTAACAGAAACAGTTTGTTATACATCATTATTAAGGTGACTTTTAATTTGAGTATAAAAAAGAATAAAAAAATGATTCGCCTTTTTACCGTTTAAATAACAAAAATAAAAAACCATTCAATTGCGAGTCGAACTCGCGCACCGAGGGTTCCGTATTTAAGTCCGTACTTCAAAAATATACCTTTTTATGTACTTTAATTGAATGCAAAAGTTCTTTGTAAATT
This sequence comes from Tortrix viridana, assembly GCA_963241965.1. NCBI lineage: Eukaryota > Metazoa > Arthropoda > Insecta > Lepidoptera > Tortricidae > Tortrix > Tortrix viridana. The sequence continues at coordinate 6,826,799 of OY725196.1, read as the reverse complement.
TCTCGAAAACTATAAATTTTGAACACTTTGTTTTATTTTTCCCTTAAAATATAAGTAATTATCTGTAAGTTTAGAATTTTTCAGATTTTTCGGTTCATAAACTTCGGAGACAAGGGGGGGAAACGGTCGTTGTTTGAACATTTTTGGTTATAAATCAAAAATTACGTCACGGAAAAGTATGAAAAAAATTAGTTTTGAAATGTGCAGATTGAGCCCTTTCATATGTCACCCCACTTGCTATAATCAAGTCACTTTCATTTTTCAACCCTCCATTCTAGACCCCTTTTCAATTATTTATAAAAATAATTTCATTTTTTTTTTACTAAAAACAGTTGCGGGCAAGCAAGTTATACAACTATGCCAAATTTCAAGTTGATAGCATCTGTAGTTGCTGAGAAAAACTACTGTGACATACATACAGACAACGAAGTCTCACCTAAGTTTCCTTTTTTACCATTTTGGTACAGAACCCTAAAAATGAGGTAACTGCAATACAAAAAAGATGTAACCGCCTGTCTGTCATGCAAATGCTGGTTATAAAAAGGAGAAAAGTCGTTTGAAAAAAGACGTAAGCTCAAAGGAAAAATGCTGTAACTGCCCAATTGTCTAGCTTCTTGCAATTGCGTTGTAAAAACGCGCGTGTGTGCGTGGACAGTATGGCCGCGTACGGTGATGCAATGGCTAATCGTGTTTATCGTGGGGACGTTAACTGCATTTTTATTCTGTTATGTAATTTGATGACACAACTTGACTGACGATGTGTTTGAGGCTTAGCGTTATTTTTAACAACAAAACAATAAATTGCTATTTGACTAAACCTTTCAAAAGTTATTACTAGTTATTAGTACTATAGATGTAGAATTAGTTGTAGCTACTTAGTGTAGCTAATACTGATTAACACCACGACGTATTCGCCCAGAAATTGAAAGAAATTGAAACGACGTGGCCAAGTCCTCAGTACTATTTTTGTCTCAGCATTGTTTGGAATTATGTAGAAAATTAAGTCTGAGAATAATTAATAAAAATTTAAATATGAACTGTATAAAAGTAATGTAAAACAGTCTTAGACCTTAAAAAAGGTAAACGCACCTTCAGGGCTACTTGATAAGAAAAACAAAGGACACTATCTCAAAGTAGGTATTCATACGGTATCAAGGCAGTGAACTTAAGGCCTTGATTTTATCTTTTTTTATTTATAAAGATAACTTTATTAGTCCAAGAATGCGTAAGGGCCTTTGAAATGCTACTTATCTTTATTACAATAATGTGTGGACGGCGCTGTAGGTCGGGTAAAGTAAGGTCTTGAATCACTTTCTTGAGCTAAATACCTTTTGATCATTGTGTATAGCTAAAGTTCATCAGCTATAAAAAATATTTTTATTAAAAAAAAAAAAAACACAAACACAAGCACCCCTTTATTTAATTTTATAAAGAGTGTTTTTATTTCATATACCATGGAGTTCTATTAGCAAACTGCAATAGCCGACTTACGTCATTTCTATTGGCAATAAAAAAAACTAATTTTATATCAATATTCTCCAATACCAACTTTTTATTGAAACAACGCCACATCGTATTTTAAGACCCACTTTGTTTAATCTACTTTTCATATTTCATTACGCATACACGCGAGTCGAGTTACTTTGATACACAATTCATGCATTATGGATCCACCGGGTCACGATCAGGGACAACGAACCTGATTTTTACATCGATTACACCACAATCGATTCCGTTTTTAATCGATTAAATTCGAAACGGAAATTAAATTTGATTGTGTGTTAATCGCGTTTAAAAATTGTTTGGTTGTGAACAAAGCTACTTTGTTTGATTGAGATTTTAGGTTTTAGTTATTGTGTTTTAAAATCGTTTTTACTTTGCTTTTTTTAAAGTATAATGAACTGAAATTTGATGACTCTTTTTCAAATTAGTTTCCTCACTAAGTACATACTGTTCAAAATGCAAATTTTTAACATATTCCAAATTGTTTTAATTTCTGTGAAAAGTGTTTCTCATTTTCAAATTGTAAAAAATTGAGCAAATTTTAAATTTGGTTTCATTTTATCTCATCCTAAGACAATCATTTAGAAATATGAGAAGTGAGTGATGCATTTTTTGGACGTTGCACCAATTAAAAAAACACATTTTACTACCAAAAAGAAAGCCCGTAAAGTGCAGGAAGGTAGTGCAGTAAAATGGCAATGTCTGAAGTTCCACGTGTTGCCATAATAAAAATAAAAATAAATGGAGTCTGCGCGAGAGGTCGCTCACCTCCCTAACCTAAGACAAGCGCGTACGCACCACGCACACATGCGCGACGCACACACAGATACGTGCACGCCCACATGCAAAAACAGCGCGTGCGCCGAACGAGTTCAGACAAACGGAAGAAATTCTCTTTTTAACAGCGGGGTTTTGCTTGTTCTTAATGTATCTGTCAGAATAGTTTTTTTTTTTTGTATTAGATTAGGGGCATAAAATTTATAATAAAAAAAAATCAAATCTAAAGATTTTGCGTTTTTGCCTTTTAAACTGTGATTTTTTTATGGTAAGAGCAGATAATCTCACCCCTATTAATGAATGTTTTTTTCATAAATATAACAAATTGTATAATAAAAAACTCTTGCGCACTTATATTAAATTTATCACTGACGTAATAGCCTCTTCCCTGAGTAGGTATCTCGTATTGCGGTAGGTCAAAGACAACGTAAATTTAATGCACAAACAACTGTCAGCATTCCAAGTAAAAAAGCATGCCCTAGATAATGTGGCTGAACGACAATATAATTAGCTGTTATTATAAGTGTCCATTACAAAAACGAAAAATGATACCACTTCGCGAGCGTTGCTCTCTTGTAAAAATGTGTGTGTTACGACCTACGACAACGGTTGTGTGCGTGAAACTTCCTTATTGGTCTGAAATTTTATTTACGTCTATGTTTATACCTACCCACCTGATGACTTGTAAAATGATGACGGTACATTTTAATTTAGATTTAATTGCACAAGTACGTAATTACCGAGTAAATTAGGTCTTGCTTAATCTTGTTTTGATTTAAGTTTTTTCAAGCGGCTCTCTTTTAGATTTTAATATTTTATGGTGAAATAAATAAAGTAATCATGTCAAAGAAAAGATTTAGAGAGCCGAGCTAAAATTATTAAGAAGTCTTCAGATGGAGTTAAACAAATTTTATACTGCAAACATTAATGACAAAAATCAAAAAAATTATGACAATTGCATTGTTTTATCTTTACAGTTGGTCACATTCATTCAATTTCGTAGAATGTTTCTAATTCTATTTAAAAAAAATGTATTTTTTAAGGAACCATTTTGAGGTTTTTAGTCATTATTATATATTTATTTAACAATTAACAAACAACTGAACACTAACCACACCGAACAGTTCCTTAAACAACATTAGGGAATGCTATCAAATAAATTAGATCTTTAACTTAAACAGAAACGGAAAGGTTACGTTGACATTTGAAATAAGAACGAGACATTCCAATTTTTGAAACGGCTTAAAATCAGTTACAGCTCTTTACGTCGGAAATGGCGTATCAACTGGGTGTAGCTTAGGAAAAAGGATCCAACCCACAAAGCAAAATGTATTTAAATTTGAACTTTATTGCTGTCAATATTATGTCAAATTCTGCGAGTGTGAAATGGTTGAATTGGATCCTTTTCGATAAACTACGTCCAACTGGGTGTATTGTAACGATGTAAGAAGCCGTAATGCTTAATCGATTATCGCGATCAATATCCTGTAGTAAATGAATATAATCGCCGCGAATCATTTAAAGCTTATTAAGTTGTAAAAGTGTCTTTTTAATCGACCAGTTTTACAAAGTTATAGGGCTCTTTACGCCAAAAATTTTAAATTTTATTTAAGCTTATCGTCCTTTATGACCTTTTGCCGTATTAACAGTTTAAAATCGAAAATTGGATATGCTGAATCACTTTTTGCTACAAGCAAAGGTGTCAAAAACTGGCTGATAGCATTGGTTACAGAGGAACATTGTGGTATTTGCATTACAATATAGATTAAAGCTTAATCGTAGGCTAATAGTAAGCTTTTGCCCGCGAATCCGTACGCGTAAGTAGAACTCTCGTGTCGCCTTTTCCTCGAGAACTGCCACGTTTTCCGGGATAAAAGGTACCCTATGTGTTAATCCAGGATATGGACTATATGGCTACTAAATTTCATCCAAGTTCGTTCAGCCGTTCAAGCGTGATTGAAACAAATGGTTTGTACAGCCACACCAAGGGATTGCTGAGCCTCTTGCTAACATTCATAATTCGGTCGGGTTGTCAAATCGTACACGGTATATTACTATTGGCATTTGACGATTTGAAAACCAGACCGAATTAAGAATGTTAGCAAGTAGCTCAACAATCCCGTGGTGTGACTGTATACAAATTCGTACAGTCGAGGACAGAAAGATGTTTACACTTTTTCACCTTATTCCATTGTAATAAAGTCCAAAAGTGTATACATCTTTCTGTCCTCGACTGTACATACTTTCACATTGAATATTAACTACAAGTGTTAACTAGGCATGTTATGTTTTTAGGTACACTGAAACTGTGTAGAAGCATAAGGATATAAAGTCGTATTATTCATAGATTTTACCACATTAAAAAATGAAATAAATTAAATGCTTCTGTCAAATTTATTGAAATATTTTATGGAAACTACAAGTATGATCCCTGTTACATATAGTTTGTTTTTCCGGTTCATTATTATCTCTATTATTTTAATAATTCAATATTTTAATCTTCTTTGTTTTTTATGAGTTCTTTTTTTAATTAAAGGTGATGTAACATGATCACATAGATTCATCTAATAAAAGAAAATGCAACTTTTTTCTTAATAATACGGCTAATTAAAATATATATTTTTAGATATCAATTTATTTATAACAAAAATAAAACTTTAAGCACTTCGGAAGGAAACAACACTAATATTAGATATAAATAGACAAATTGTTTGTAAGATTCCGGAAATCTGTTTCCCGATACAAAGTGATTTGAACTGTTATTATACAGTTTCCTATTAGGTATATAAGCGATAAATAATTGTATAAAATGTTGATTAATATTTTTTTTAGGAAATCAAAAAACATTGAAACTATATTTTGAATGTTTAATTAAGAAGTACAAAAATAAAATAAGTGCTTTTAAAATGTCTTAGAATTTATAAAAAAAACTTAACTGAGAGCCTGGACGAAGAGGGTCACACGGCATGCGTTCATAGAGTAAGTATGGCGGAAGTTTTTTTATTGGAATAATGCACTAGTCGTCTGACAGATATTTATTTAAAAAAAAAAACTTCCACCATTCTTACTCTATGAACGCATGACGTGTGACCCTCTTCGTCCAGGCTCTCGGTTACCTATAACATTATTTTCCGCTAGGTTAAGAGACCCAAGAGCAAATAAAATTACCTAGCTTATAATTAAAACTTGTAGTTATATATTTAATACCTATTAGACAACAAACTCCGTGTAGTTTACTCAACAGGACAAATGTCTTCATACTGTTTTTATAAAAATATAATAATACGCTCGTTAAGTGTACTTAGAAATAGTGACAAATAGGTAAAATAACAATTTTTTATCTAACAACGTTTCAAAAACAGGAAAAAAACGTTTTATCGAGCACGGATGTCAACCGCAAAAAACCTAATTACTATAAATATTTATAAATTATCACATACCATTAGGTATTTTAATTAAGTTCTCTTAGTTCATACAATTACATACTTCCTATTTTGAATACCCATTTTCAATCTCAACTAAAGATGAATCTATTCGTTAAAATATAAAACGTTCAAATAGTTTTTCAAAACAGTCTGCTATTTTAAGGTTAGGTCACTTTCTCTATTGAAACGTCGAGTTTCTAAACTCTAGGTCTTGCAACTTTCCTTTAAAGTAAAACTAATATAATTCCACTTATATATTCATGCTAAAAAGTATTTAAGATGCTATAAAATCACAGTTTTGAATCGTTGCTAGGACAACGGGACGCAAAACAACCCAAATCAAACAAATTAGAAAAAAAAACAAACGCAGTCGACGGGCAAAGTCGTAAAATATCTTAATTTCTTTAATCTATCCTATCTTCGGTAGCAATTAACATTTACTTATCATTAAAAAATACAAATACCTGCATCGATAATCTTCCAAACAAAATCCTTCACAAACTTTAAAAGTACGCATCACTTAAAAACCCAATGATAAAAAACACAACACTGGCACAAACCAAATTTCAAATTTAGAACTAGCGTTCTTTTCAAAACTGCGATTTTTCTTTCAGCGCAAAAGGTGTGCGATTTCGTCAAAATGCATTTTTCAAATGTCAGTCGCGGGCAAAAAATCGCTGTGCTCGCCGAGAGCCGTAGGCGTGCTGTTTATATGTACTATAGTTGCACTGCATCGTAATGCACTTATGTGTACTCGCTAAGTTTTTTATTATAGTCAGTTATACCCGCGCGGTTCTTTAGTTGAGGCCCGCGTTGGGCTTGTGTCTTGATACTTGGATTACGTAATGGTTAATGTTAATGTTTTTTTTATATTTATTTTTTTATTTAAATATTAACCGAAGTAGTGAAGAAAGTAATACATAATATTGTTACAATAACACTTTTAATAGGGAACAGGTACTTTTATTGATTTAACAGTAGTTTTTCTGTGAAAACAACTCGTTTCATAGAAAATGCTTTACAGGCACAATTAGAAATAGACACATTTTCTATACTAGCTGTCGTATTAGGTACCTTGTTGTTTATTTAGGGTATAATATTACTGCATTTTTTCAGAAAGTAATTGTAAAGATAACATAAATCGCTGTATTTGTTTAACCTACTTATAAAATGAATTTTTTGTAATAGAATTTAATATTTTTTTAATAATTTCTGCGTCTATGGCAATGTTTTACTTACAGCTGTTAAAATCTAGTGTAAAATAATTGTAAATTACGTCCAATTTACAATGCTTTTGCAGGAGTAAAACTCTATAACTACTACTACTAATATTTGCTTTTAAACTCTACTTGTAAATTATTAATTAAACAAAAAATCTTTTAAAAAGTATCAACTATCGTCAGCGCGCTAGTCAGCGCGAGTAGGACAGCATACTGCAGTTTTTAGCACCGCTCACACCCGCTCAGGGTTTTTCTGGCCGCTTTTTACAATACCTTATTCGCTTTCTTTATCGGATTTTTTTACACTACGCTCTCGTAGGTGGTCTTAAAAAACAGTTTTATTTTTAAATTGACACCGAGATAAAATGCCGAGAGTAAAATAAAACGATAAAATACTGATGTTTTTAAGGGTGTAAGATTTCTAAAATGAGTTTTTTTTTGTTATTTTTATTAGATTTGTTAAGATTATGACGACACTTTTTCAACGGATTTTTAACCTCCGTTTTACTTATAAAACTGTCACAGCTTGTTAGTCCTTCTTTATTTTTAATTTATAAATATTAGCTCTTTAGAAATAGGTTTACCCAGAACTCTATTTACTTTTACGTAAAAGGAAGTTGAAATAACTTTCGTAAGAATGTAACATTGACCGACTTTAGACTAAAGATAATAGGGATTGGGAATATGCATGAAATTTTTTTATCGCGTTTTTTAACAAATTATGAAAATACCGTAAAAGAGATGGCAAAAGTTAAATTAAAATTAAAATCGGCCAAAAAATACGGATAATTTAAAACTACTGATTAGACAGAGAGATCCGACATGTACTTTAGGACGTGTTTATGTTAAATTTTGCTAGAAAGAGATAGAAACGAATCTTTAATGGCTTATATCTTGGTTATTTTTATAGTTATTTGAAAAATAATTTTTCCCTACTGTTACATGAATGACTTTTTAATAAAGCAAAAAAAAAAATCATGCGTATTCCCAATTTGATCCTTTTAACCTCTGTCCAAATCTGAAATTAGTTTTATATAAATACTAAGAACCCGTGTCACTTAATTATATTATAATAGGAATTTACTTTAAATGGCTAGAAGAAAAGCAGTTCAGAAAGCAGTTTCGTTTCACGGATATTGTGAAGTGTGTGTCCCTGAACACACGCGCTCATGACAAAATTATTTACTATTTTATTTAATAATTAATAAGTACGTATTATTTACTTTTATCGAGAATCGAACCCGGGACTGTTCCAGCTCCGTAGACATGGTCACTACCGACTAGGCTAACCGCATAAAATACTGTTCTTACGAACCCTCGGTCCGCAAGTCCCACTCACACTTAAACCATTTTTAACCCTATGTCAACAAAATAATTATTTGAACCGAACCATGAAACGAGCAATACTATTAAAAAATCTAGGACTTAAGTTTAGTACCTACTTAGGGGTTACCGGAGCGGTATAAATTATAGGAGTAACATAATTGCTGTTTGTAAGCGATTTAAGTTGTCGCTAAGTTGCCAGGATGAGTTTAAATATGGAGTTGGCTTTTTTATCGGAAACTGATTATTATTTCAAATTAATATTCACCGCGACCGATACTAACTTACTATTATCTATAATGTTAAACATCGCCTGCCATGTATTTACCGTATTTCTCTATCCAAGATTTTCAGGAAGAAATCGCCATTTAGCGGGAAGATCGCCTGTTGTATGGATATTTATTTTTAAAATGTAAGTACTTTTCATACTTTGTTTTAGTATTGAAAGTTTTAATACAAAAAAATTGTTTATTCTTAGTTTAGATATTTTTTATACGTAACTTTTTGTGTGTGATAGAGTTATGTATTTATGGTGTGGATAAATCAGAGCCCTTATTATAAAACTAGAGCTACATTTGGAAATATGTAATAATTTTAAACTAGGTTTGATAATAATAGGTGCAAGGTCGTCTCCTGACATTTCGGAACTTAAACAAGTAGGTTAAATAATGTATACCTAAATGTGACGTTCTCAATATTAAGGGACCTTATGGAGGAAGGCAGTTACGGTCTTCTAATTCTTGTAACTATACGAATACTATGGTAACAGTTCTAAAAACGGCGTAACCGCCTGCCTTCATAAGGTCCCTTTATACTGAGAACGTCATAAATAACGTGAAGATTAAGAAAATAGGCACAAAAATCAGGTCACCCCTGTTAAGAATCGTTTAAAAATAATTATTTTTAATCGTTAATTCTTATTTTATATATCAATATTAATTTTTATTCTTAAATCAGCATTATATACATTATTTACAATATTCATTTGAATCAAATCAAATGATAATCAAATCTAATAATCTTTAATGTTTAATCTCATTTTTTACTCACGTAAAAAGGATTGTATACTTTATTCATGGCAACATTTGTAACGTTTTTAAAAAGTTAAGATTTCCGTTATTCAACCGTTAACCTCGCTTCTCTTTGTTCTCAACGACTGTAACGATTTTTTCAATATTTTAATTCCGAATTATACCAGCTTAATCTACAGTCCACTATTTATTCAAGACCACCATATCCTGAAGAACTTTATAAGTTAGAGGATTTTACACCCCCCACTTTAATGCAATAATTATGGGTTTGTTTTTGTAATACTATTTATAGATTTTTATCTAAGTGGCATTTTAATTTATTCAACAACCTGTATTAAATAATCGTTGTTAATTTTTACTTTGTTCTTTTTGAATTAATAACATAAAGTAAATTGTCGCTTTACCCGAGGAAATAATACGACAAAGTTATTTTTAAGTTATTGACATTACTTATAGCGGGACGTATTCATATTATTGTCATTTCAGTAATAAACGTTTATAGTAAAACAATACTTTTTATTATTTTGCCTAAAACTGTGATTTAACATCAAGATATACTCATCTCTATAAAACAAAATGGCGTCTATACATTTGCTTTTTTTCCTGCAAAATTAAAGTAGCTATTCAAATGGAGCAAATAAGGCGTGAATTAGTACGAAGACGGCAAGAGGCAAGAGGCGAGAGGCGAGAGGGCAAGAATGGCGTTCGTTAGCCTCTTTTAATTTCAACTAATTTTTATCTCCTACCGTCTTTTTTACTCTAGCACGGGCCATTAGCTGGTATATGAGGACGGAGTTTCTTGATACTTGGATTTATATTTGAAATTTATAAAAGCTTGTTGTGCTGTTTTGTTGTACGTACTTACTGGAAAATATAGTAGCAATACACGACTGCAATGCTATCATTTATTTTAAATTTATTAATTTTAATACGTATTTTGATGGAAATTAAATATTTTCCTTGTTTATTTGGTTGTGATGTAATTTCAACAAAATTACAAGGTTGAAAGTCGTTAATACATATGTGAATGTTAATAATTAAAATATTTGCTAGACTTATTTTAAATATATCTGGGTTGGCTGTTTACATTTGATGTAATAGTATTTTATTAAAATTAAATGTAACGCTTAAAAATAGCAATGAGAGGCACTATATGAAAACTGACTGGTTTGACAAATTGTGAAGTTAAGTTAAAAATATTTTTGATGACTTTAATGGTCGCGACTTAATTTTCGAAGAGTCAGTTACTGACGTGCTGTGGTAATTATTTTTGAGCTTAATTCCGTGTTATTTTCAAAATAACTGTCTGGATTTGGTTAAAACCGGACACTTTTTGACAAATATTATTATGTTAAATGAAATATATTCTGGGATTAATTATGTGGAGGAATAATTTAATAGGTTTTTTTTTATTCATACTATTTTGAACAACCTTAATATTCCCTTAATTGTGTTATCCGCCGTGTTTCCACTCTTTGTCATTTTACACTTTTAAACTTTTAACGTTTGTGTATATTCATTTATTATAATTATTCGAGGATGCTGTGTCATCTCTTAACTATCAAGACGTTTTATAATTTTGTACCTAATTTTTCCCTTTATCATTGTTATTTTCTATTTACTGACTTATTTTAATTAAATTTGTGTTTTATTAGTTTATTATTAGTTAGAAGTCAAATATTATTATTAGGAAAGTGTATTTTAATCATGAAAATCTTCAGTTTGGTGACAATCAATAACTCTTCTTGTACTTTTTATTTTAGAAATACACTTTCGTCTGCGATTAACAATCAATACGTTTTAGTCGGCGTGTAATAAAATCAAATTTTTATCCAGTTTTTCTTATAATGTTCAAGGCAGTTTACTTATGCTTGTTTCTCGTTCAAATGAACTGGTTAATTTAAGTCGCCGTGCCATGCTCTGGTGATTTCTTCAAAAAACGGACCCATTGTGGAGGTGACGGCACTAAACGAATGTAACCAGTTAATATGATACGAGTTACTTTACGTTGCTTATAAGGTGAGGGGTCTAGTTAGTGTGGTTTTTTGAGTTTATAAGTTATAGAATATTATAGATTATATACCGTTTATGGCGCTAATAAGTCGAGATGTAAACTTAAGGAAATTTGTATTTAGAACAGATTGCATGAGGTTTATATTACTTCTTGCTTTTTTGACGAGTTTAGGATTCCGTACCGAAGAAAAAAAAAAGCACCCTTATGGTGAGATTTTGTTGTCTGTCTGTCCGTCCGTTTGTGTGACAGCAGTTTTTCTCGGCAACTACAGATGCTATTAACTTGAAATTTGGCATAGTTGTATAACTTGCTTACCCGCATCTCTTTTTAGTATTAAAAAAAAACCAGCCTATATACGTCCCACTGCTGGGCACAGGCCTCCACTCACAATGAGAGGGTTTGGGCTATAGTTCCCACGCGGGCCCAATGCGGATTGGGAACTTCGCACACACCGTCAAATTGCTTTGCAGGTGTGTGCAGGTTTCCTCACGATGTTTTCCTTCACCGAAAAGCTCATGGTAAAATTACAAATTACATTAAAAAAAAATATATAAATAATAAAAAAGGGGTCTAGAAAGGGGGGTTGAAAATTTTAAGTGATTTGATTATAGCAAATGGGGTGTCATATGAAAGGACTTAATCTGCACATTTCAAAACAGTTATTTTTATAATTTTCTGTGATATACTTTTTAATTGTCTCCGAAAAATACAATAAAGTGTTCTAAATTTCCAGTTTTTGATTTAAAAAAAACTAAAAAACTTTGACTTTGACTTTGACTTGACCGGTTTTTTTTTTTAGGAGTTCTCTAAAAATTCATGGTTAAAAAAAGCATCCAAAAATGACGCAACTTTCAAGTCTTTTATTGGATTTCTCTGTAAACCATCTTGTATCTTGTTAAATATTCACAGATCAAGCAGGTGTCCGAAAAAACGAGGTTTTTACGACCAATGAAAAAGTTATCTTATAACGTCGCCGGGCAAAGTGTCCTAACCGCTAATTGCGATATAAATTAACAACTTTGCGCAAAAAACGTAAAGTAGGTATGAGTTATGGAGAAGTTTTGTGATAGCGAGTTTTTTTTTCAGTTTGAATATAATTGAGTTTAAGGCTATTTGGGTAATTTGAGTTTATTTTTAGTTAGTTATTTAATAGTACTCAAACACATTCACGATTTATAATAAAAAAGCTCAATTTTTCTTGTAAATTAGCGAATTCGATATTTTATAACAGCTACGTATCTATAGCATAATACGTACGTATACTTACATAATATAATATGACAAGTCACCTCCCAAACTGCAATTTTTTCATAAATTTCAATACTGTTACAAAAACAGCTTTAACTATACCGCTTTTAATATCTTAAAATTCATAAAAAATACAAGAGTACACCTATTAATCATTTCCAAAGCGTTTAAAGGGTTGAAGAAAATTACAGCGAAAAAAAAATGGCGTAAGATGGCGACGCGGAAAGGGAGAGACATAAATCTTTCTATACACTTTATCTATGGTTTGTGGACAGTTTAAGGAATATAAAACATTAAACGTTCTCTATTTTTATACAAAATTAACTCCAAATTTAGTTCTCGGTAAGTGGGAGAAAGTCAGTCGCAGAGTAACACTGGGTAGTTCTACAAGCGTTTCAACCGCTTTCAGTTTCCTGGTCGCATTATTAACACCAGGAAACTGAAAGCGGTTGAAACGCTTGTAGAAATACACATTGAACATTTTATCTTTTTTCACACAAAATCTCAATTATTTACTACGAGCATGGTCACTCTACATTATTACGTGATAGTGTATTTTCTTCAAAAAGAAGAAGAAAATATTTTTGCTGTACCATTAACAGCTATTCTTACCAGGTATTTAACAGGTTTTATCTTGATCAAATGTTTATGTACTAGTGACAACATTTTTTTAATTTACTTTAAATAATAAAAAAACAAGATAATGTTTCACGTAAGTAGGTTGTACAGGGTTAGGTAGTAATTCATTATTGAATTAGATAAATTTAATTCTAATTACGTCGCCCATTTCACCCCTTGTTCAAATATGACAATCGCAATTCGCAACTGACATTCAATGTGTGACGTCAAACTTTTCTTGTCACTTTACAAAAAACCGGTAAAAATCGACTACCTTCATTTCAGAACCTATTAAGTTCAGCACTTTGCTCATTAAACCAATTTTTTAAACGCCACCCTCCCCCTACTTGGACACTTTTCAAAATTGTCCGCCACCCTTCTGCCGTAGTCCGAGTTTTATTAAAAAAACAATCTTACTGTCTATTCCCCGCTTAAGTTTTTAAACTTCTGTTTAAATTTTCTTTGAGATAGGTGCGTTTGGTTTTTGTTTTTTAAATTTGTAACGATTTTTTTTATTCTGTTGGTAGCAAATTGCCATAGATGTTCAAATGTTTGTTGAATTAGTAATCTCAAAAATAGTATAAAGTAAAGTAAGTAGTTACCTACGTCTGTGAGTTGGCCATTTAGTTATTTGAACGTGCGCTATAGATTTCAGTGCGGTTTTCACCATCATTAGATAATGTCCTCCGGAAGATTTATAGTATGTAGGTATAATACACTGGAGCGAGTTGCTAGTGATTTTATAATGCTTAATTATGGTCAATGTTAATTACTTAGACCAGGTGTAGGTATTTATTAAGAAATCTCTAAAAGTAGCACAGTGTAACGATTTGGTTACGCTGTTTTTAAGAATAAATCTTAAAATAAGAACGCCGACATAACACATCTCGCGAGCCCTCAGTACATCATTAAAAACGTTTTTAAAACAATATTTGTAACAGAGACGCCGACACGAAAAAACGACGTTACTGAAATTGATTTACAATGGAATAAAAAACGTTTAAAAACTTTCGTTACCAACTTGCATAAAAGAAAAAAGCTAAAAGAATAAGAAAAAGTAAAAACACATGTCGGAACGAACGTCAAAATCGTCTCAATTTCGAACGAAAAAACAATTGCAATTTGAATTTCAGATTCTGGAACGCGGTCATATTCGGCGGTTTTTTTCGTAAAGCGGCCAGTAATAAATCTGGCGGCAATAACTATAAATTCATTGCGATCGACATGCAAATGTTGAGGTGTTTTTTTCGGCAACGTGTATCGAGTACTTTTAAAATCAGAAGACGTAGAGTTGATGCAGTTTAAAAAGTCGGTTTTCATTTATTTTATTTCAGATTTATTTGCTTTCCTTTTTTTAATGGTTGTATTATCTAAGGGTAGAAATCTATCCATACTTTTTTTAAGGGAAAAACTTGTAAAATACTGCTACTACTATTTTGGCTTCATTACTTAAATCATTGTCACAATGTCTTTTCTACTTACTTAACTACCTATTAAGTCGCTGTAATGTAGGTCACTACGCTTAATTTTGTGATGGCAAATAAATAATTAGGTCGTTTTTAGTTTTATTCATAACGCGGTGGATGCAATCAGGATTTTTATTAAATTTCATAAGATAGAACAATTTCGTAAGATAAAACCGAGTTTAGTAAATTGTTGGAGGCATTATTTTATTACTCTATTTTTAATTTTTGAACTGTGTTCCGTCTCCAGCCATCCCCTGTGCTGTTCCTCAAAGATCAAGTGCAGTACGAGCGCACTTTTTGTTCGACCGACGTCGTGGATCCCTTTATTTTTTCAACCACCTGTGCGTTTTTGTTCCTTTTTCGAATGTACTCAAAGTGTGTGCCATGAAGAGTATTTAAAAAAGTTCCGCGAGGTTCTACAGCATGTGTAAAAAATTGTAAGAAGGATAATAAGAAAGCAGTATGTATTAGATGTTTTTGTCCAAGAATGTAGATTTTTTAGTTTTTAGTTTTAGTTTGATTGCAGTTTCCTAATATTGATCCTAATATTATAAATGTGATAGTTTGTGAGGATAGTGTTTAGACGTCCGATTGTTTCTTTTTCACAACGCTTGCACGGCAGACCGGATTTTGAAGACCTTTAACCTCTGTCCTTACTTAGGACAGAATATTTTTTGTTTGAGACATTATGATAGTTTTCTAATAAATAAAAAAATGAGTTCTTTATAGCAAAGGCTTGATTTGCGGATAAATTAACTGCACATTTTAAATGTATCCTGGGCAACCCTAAAAAAGTACAAATACTGAACAAGTGCTCACTTCCTGGTTACTACACCTTGTCTGCAGATGGTCAGTGCCTTTACATTAAAAAAAAAAGATTAAATAAATTGTTAACGCCCTAAGCGTTTAATCGTAGGCAGTATTTTTATCTAGATCGATTCTATGCGAAAATGTTGCCAGTAATGAATATGCAATAGATCGAGTCTAGATATTTTATGGCTGGCCGTTCGGTGTTTCCTTTGCCACCCGCTGCTTACAGATAAAATCTATCGTAAAAAACTCTGTGGGAATTAATATTAGTATAGGTATATAAAAGTTAAAATAATCTCACCTTAAAATAAGTGAGTCATTGGTTGGACCAATACCCTTTTATTTTTAGGGGATCTTGTTTTAGCTTCTGTGTAACGTTCTTAAATAGTGAATAAATTCAAATTAAGAGCAAAATTCGAAGTTTTAAAATTTGAAATTGGAACATCACACAGCGGCCGCCACGTCCCCTACCCTTGGAAGATAACAATACGCATTGAAACAGGTGCCAACTCACTCGCTGTAGCGTCGACCAGCACTCCTCGAGCGTTCTCTCACTGATGCTCTGCCCGGATCTTGCTTGTTGCTGCGCGAAAAGTAAGATGTTAGAGACTTTATAATGATAATTTTATTAGTAGGGGATATTCGAATGATTGAAAGATATATGGCTCATATGAAAGCTATAAGCATGGCTCTCGGATATCTTGTTTGAGCTTATTGTTATATCTCTGTATATAAAACTCTTTAATTTTTTTACTTTAAAACAGTAAAAAAACATATGATTTTTTTATGTTTAAAAGCAAAAAATAGCTCAAATGTAAGTAATAAACGGACCAGTCATGCATAAGAAAGAAAATTCGATGTTAATTATTAATTAAGCTGAAAGATGATAGATAGACAATGCGAAAGATATCTACGCAAACTCACGGAAAGAATCGTATACAATAGTTTTGTTTGATTTTTTAAACTGTATTCGATGAATTTGAAGTCTTAATAGCGTGATAAAATATTAGTAATGAATTTATGATCCGTAAATATCACGATTTTTTGTTTAGGTCTAACTAGGTACTGAATTTATGATCCATAAAAATCACGATTTTTGCTAGTTATACCTAGGTAAGTACTATTTCTTTAGGAGTCACGTTTCAGAATTAAATTAATATCAAAGTCAAAGTTATTCTAAATTCAAGGTTTACGTGAGTTTTCGTAAAAGCGTACTTAGTGAAGTGAAAAAGAAAAATAATTACATCGATATTGAGGTTATTCAGGAAATTTACCAATGCGAAAGGCAACATGTTCCGGTCGCCCATCGGCGCTTCGCCGGTCGGCGATTGCTGCTGCGGCTGCGTGCAAAAAAGCGGTTATTTAGAGATTATTTTACTCTAATTCTTTTACTCTAAATGTAGGACTCTATGATATAAAAATTATAACGCTCGAATATTTGCTCAATTAAAGTTAAACGGGCAATGAAAAATGTGAAAGGTTTTATTGAGTTAGAAAGTTGTTAATACAAGCGTATGTTCAAGCAATATTTTTTATGAATCAAATAAAAAATTCATGTACACAAAAGGCCAAATTAAGTAAAAAGCAATTAAAAATAAAATCAAAAATTATTACAAAACTTACCCAGGATACAATCAAAACAATAACACTCACATTCATGCGATTAATCATAAAAAAATCGCTTTAGTAAATAAAAAGGCGCGAAATTAAAATTAAAATAACAAAAATGCAGAATTACTTTTTTTAGCGCAACAAAATTTAAAATATTTGTTAAAGCGTTTTAAATTTTTAGCGAAATAAAAATGAAAATTAAACACACGTAATGATTAAAAATGTTATTTACATCGACATTACTGAGTTTGGACAGTAAATTTACCAGTGCAAATGGTACGAGGGACCGCTCGCTCATCGTGGAGTCGGCTGAGGGCGACTGCTGTTGCTGTTCCGTTCCAACATATGGTGAGGAAGGCGTGAAAAAAGAGACAGGTTGATAACTATTCAAGTAAAGTGTCAACTGAAACGTTATTTATTTCTAACAATTTTATTTATCGTACAAGTTCATTTTAATTGACTTTCGCAAAAACTATATCGGCTGTTAATATTTTTAATTAACATTATCCTTCCTGTACATACGTGCGACTTGTTATACCAACATAAAAAAACAATGGAATTCAAATTCATATGATATTTTGATTGCAACCTCTTGACTCGACGGTGCGTTACTAAAATATTAATAAATCAAATTTCAATTAACCGTCGTTAGCAAAAAAACTGAAACCACAAAAGCGCAACCACTTCCAAGCGACGAACCGTTAAATCTCTATTTACAGAAAAAAAAACTCTTTCAAACGAACAGGATATCAAAACCGGTCCGACATTCAAACGATTCTAAAAACAAAAAAACTCGAAACTCAAACAAATTCGCAGTAACAAATAACTGTCAACACCCCTTCGTGAAACAAAACGCAAAAAATTAAAAAACAAAATCACAATGAACCCCTAATCCGCCGTGCCGTGGGAAATAGACAAATGCAGGCCGAAAACAAATTTAAAAAGTAATAATCTTTCATTTTAAATTTCATAAACGGAACGCGGAAAACAGAATGCAATTTTCTTTTCGTTTATTCAAATGGCGTTCTCGCTGGCCGGTAAGAAAAAAACAAAATGATACTTAGCTTACCGGAAACGTTAAACAAACACGTTCCATAATCAAAATATCGGTTAACCACCATATGGCTTTTTAAAAAAGCGTATCGAAGACAAGTTGATCACAAGCTAATATTAAAATAATAGAATTATCAAGGATTATCGTAATTTACATGTCCTTTGTGAGGCCGGATGCGACAGAAGGACAAAAACGATTTAATAATAAGTTCTTTAACCCTTTCTTAACAAAGGTATTACAATATGTTGTTTTTTGGGTAGGGATTATTTAAATTTGGAACGAGTTTTATGAGACCTCAATCTTGAGGTCAGTCGATCTACATTGGCGGCGGAAAGCAGACGCTGGGTCTAAATTTAAATACGTTTTCAAATTTATGAGGTATCAAAGCAGGACGTTGTTGTTTTTTGGAGATAAAAATAGTGCAGTGATTCAAAATAAATATCTTAACATATTTTTTTTGTAAATTAAAATAATGTTTTAAAGTTAAAATATATTAAAAATCATTATACAATAGAATTAAACTAAATTAGACACTAGAGGGGTAAGTTTTAGCCGCTGTAGTGCCTGGAAATGTTTGCCGACGGGCGAACTACTCGGCATCGGAGTCAACTCATTCTGCCGTGATTATACAAAAACTGAGTTGACCTATTTGTAAAATAATTATCAAATAGGCTTGGCATCAAGGCTTGTTTTTTTATTAAATTTCAACGATAATTTATAATTTATAATTTTTACACGTTATCTTCCCTGGTTATTGTTAAAACGCACTTATGACCAATTTCCGTGATGCCACTTACAACACGATTATGTTATATTAAAAAATAACGAATTCAGTATGAAATTTTAAACACCACAATATTATTTTAATCACTTAATCGTTTTGCAAAAGTCCTGAAAATCCTAACAAAATACAAATATATATATTCGTTAAAATTTATTAATTAGTAATATAAGTATAGATTTATGTTCAAGGATCAAATAAGAATCTACTTTTAATTATATATATAAAATATTATTAATGCACTGTGTTTATAAAAACGCGAAATATCTCACAAGTTAAATCAACACAGTAATTGAAGTCTAAATTTAAATTAAAAAAACACTCCCGAATCAAAAAAACTTTTTCACTAAAATTGTCAACACTAAATTGTTAAAGTAACTCAACACCCCACTAACATCCCCGCACATAAAAAACCCGTAATTTTCTTAATACTTAAAACTCACCTGTATTTCACTGACGAGTTTTTCCGTGATCATCTTATGGTCTGGAGTGGCCGGGGGCTGCGGAGTGGGCGCCGGGCCGGCCTCCGGCTCCTGGGCCGGCGACCCGGGCCGGCTCCGGCTCCAGAAGTCCTGCATCTTGAACCTTTCCTGCTGCAGGGCCGGAATGTGGAGAGACAACGGAGCTGCTCGAAGATCTAAGGCACTCCCGCCAGCGGAACCTTCGTTGGTCTCCGCCGCCGTCATCTTAAAGGAGTTCTGCAGCCAAGAAGCCACAAAGTTGTCTTCCTCCTTAGGCTGCTCCAGAAGACGAGGATACGGCGGCGCGGCGCTCCCTTCAAAAGCGCCCTCGCCGCCGACCTGATCCCCTTCTTCAGCTATCTTTGGAACTTTAGCCTCCCGCGGTGACTCCTCTACCTCCTTCCGGTACTCATGGAGGTCCCGGTACCTCTCCTGCAGCGCTAGGGATATGTTTTCATTGAAGTATTTCAACATGAATTCCAGTTTCGGTCGTATCGTCACAAATTCATGCGACGCCGGCGTCCTGCAAAAGAAGCAAGACGTTGGTTTCGCGTGTTTTCCGGGAAAGCTGGGAAAGCGGAAGGACTGCCTTGAGACGCGGGCGGACGCCGACTAACTTCTTGGTGGAAAAGTTGGTCGTCGCGGCGCTTTCTTGCGGGGAGGGGCGAGGGGACGCGCGCGCCAGCCGAAGACGGCGCCCCAACTAGCAAGACGCGCCGCCCCCGCCCGAGACGCCGCGAAAGACATCCCCACCGGCCCGGGCGCGTGCGCCCCGCGTTTTTTCCGCGGAAAAACGCGCCGGCCAAGAAAACGGCCGCGCGGGGGGCCCGCCGTCCGCTCGGACCACGGCCGAAATAAGAACTATTAAAAAGGGCGCGAAGGACCCCGAAGGGTCCGCACCCCTCTCGCTCGCCCGAACGAACGAGCTACCCTCCCCGCTGTGTTGAAACGGGACGACGCTACAATTTTTTCTAAGCGAGGGAGGAAATAGAAAAGAATGGATTTCTTTGTGATTTTTTCTTAATGCCGCGCTCTCGCTTGCGCGTGGGTTGGCGTGTATCTTTTGTTTCGAGCGGATTTTTCGTGTTCTTTTCGCTACGCCTCTTTTAGTGGATTTTTTTCGGTTCAGGCGGGGCTTAGGCCGAGGGGCTTCGGCCAACGGAGTTTTTAAGTGGTTTGCGTTTTTCCGCGTTCTTTTTACCTAAACTTTTTTCCTTGATCTTGCCTACTTTAGCTCTTTTATGTATATTTGTACATCCCCATAGGAGAGTTATGAAAGTAAAACGAAACTTTACAAACAGCATTAAGAAAATCAGTTTCAGTTGAAGTACCTCTGTACTTAAAATAAAAACTTTAAAACAAAGTCTTTCAAACAAAAATATCTTAACATTAGCTCCAAAAAGGTTCTAATCGAAGAAAAGGGATCTGAGTGTAGCAAGCGCGGTTTCTCCGCGACGTTTCGTTCCGCTACCCCCCGTTAGATGGCGGTGCGGACGGGAAAGTCTTAAGAAAATTGTGAAGAGATGGTTCAGAATGAGTCGTTACGGGTATACCGTGGCGGAAATTGGAACTAACGATTTCTATAAGAAGGAGCCGCTTTTGCACAGACGGTGGCGCCATTATCAAATATTATTGTAATTCCTCATCGTTACAAGTATGTACTTATTATTGTTTTAAAAATAAAAATGAGCAACCATCTTAAAAAAATATT
Organism: Tortrix viridana; assembly: GCA_963241965.1. Classification (NCBI taxonomy): domain Eukaryota; kingdom Metazoa; phylum Arthropoda; class Insecta; order Lepidoptera; family Tortricidae; genus Tortrix; species Tortrix viridana. Next base: position 6,805,746 of record OY725196.1, on the reverse strand, counting down.
TAAGCAGATTATAGTCAATAATATTGTAGTAAGTTATTTCCATAAATTTCCTTAAAAATAATTACGAAATCATAAGCGTGCATATTGCAAAATAATTTCGTTTCCTTGATAAGCATAATTAATTTTGTGAATAATTTTAACTCCTTTTCCTGTACTGGTTGAAAAGGAAAGAACCGACCATAAAATACCTTATTAGTATATTCTAAAAATATTATATTTCGTTTCGTTTTCGATTATACGTAGATACCTATTTCAACAATAATTATTTTTCTTTTTTTATTACAAACTGTGTCTCTTTATTGGTCAGGTAAATTATCTTTTATTCAATAGATACTACTATATCCTAGGTTAGGGACATTTGCAACATAGTATTGTATAGTTATGGTATTTTATTCCGGGAAAATATAATACCTTTATTATTTTTAATTAAGCAGTACACGAGTAAAATTAAAATATTTAAAAGAGATGCAAGAGCCAAGATGAGGAGACAAATTTAAACTACTCGTAATTACTGAAAATTCCAGTTTAATTAATAATTGTTGTTGAGGATTTTTCTTAAATTGGGTTTTATTCGTTTACGTTTACGTTTAATTTAGGTTTTCTCGTTTTTGTACATTCAGTCAACAAAGTATCGGGAATGGATGATTTGTTTATGGTTCCAAATTCAAATTTTTGTTTTTTTTGTTGTTGTTAGATTGGCACAACTGTTTTCTATTTTGGCGCGGAGTTTGAGTTGCATCTGTTATTTATATTAAATACAGTGCTGTTTTTAGTTATATCATATCTAGTGTGTATTGCGAATTTCATAATGGACAAAAACATTGAACAAAGAGTTTGTCTTAAATTTTGCATCGCCAATGGAATTTCGTGTTCGGAGTCACTGAAAATGTTACAGAAGGCTTACGGTGATTCGACTTTATCAAAAACACGTGTTTATGAGTGGTACAAAGCGTTCAAAAGCGGTCGAGATGTGATGGAAGATTTGCCTCGCTCTGGTAGGCCATCAACGTCTGCAACTGAAGTTAACATCGCAAAAGTGAAGGAAATAGTGACTGAAAATCCTCATTGAACTTTGAGAGAGATAGCCGCCGAACTTTCTGTATCTCACGAGTCGATCCGTACTATTTTAACTAATCATTTGGGTATGAAACATGTTACCGCTCGGCTAGTCCCAAAAGACCTGAATTTTCTCCAAAAACTCAATCGCATGAGAGTCGCTGAGGACATGCTAGAACGAGTCAATTCCGACCCAACATTCATGAAACGCATTGTTACTGGTGACGAGACGTGGGTTTACGAGTTTGACATGCAAACTAGTCAACAAGCTTCGGAGTGGCGCCTTCCAACTGAACCGAAACCGAAGAAACCACGCCAAAGTCGATCAAAAGTCAAAGTCATGTTGACTGTTTTCTTTGACTATCGCGGTGTTGTGCACTCGGAATTCTTGCCGGAAGGTCAAACGGTAAATAAAGAATATTATTTGAGCGTTATGCGGCATTTAAGAGAGCAAATTCGACGAAAAAGGCCAGATTTGTGGAATGAAAATTCTTGGATTTTGCACCACGATAATGCGCCTTCGCACAAGGCCATCATTGTGAAAGAATTTTTGACCAAACACTCAACAAATACCATCGAGCAACCACCATATTCACCAGATATGGCTCCTGCCGACTTCTTTCTTTTTCCTAAACTCAAATTACCACTTCGTGGCACCCGTTTTCAATCGGTAGAAGACATAAAGGAGAATTCGCGCCGAGAACTGAATTCAATTCCGGAAACAGCGTTTAAAAAATGTTTTGATGATTGGATTATTCGTTGGCGTAAGTGTATCGTTTCTGAAGGAGCATACTTTGAAGGTGATAGAATAAATTTGGATGATTAACAAACAGTTTGTGTATTATTGATCTTTTCCCGGTACTTTCTTGACAGAGTAGTATTAAGTATTTTTACAGTAGGTATAGTGTAGCTTCCTCAAGAAAATTAATTATTCTGTAGTTATATTAATAATTAAAAATTATGAGAACGGATAATGTTTACCCTGTCATTTTGTAGAAATATTTTTTGAAAAGTTTTACAGATCTTATCAAGACATTCGTGGAAAAAAATACTACATGAGAAATTCTTGAATAATTAATTATCATTTTATTATCAGTTAAGAAAATTAAGTAAATTAATTTGCGTACAACTTAAGCTTAAACCTACTTTAATAAAAACTTCGCTAGATGTCGCTAGGAGTAAACCAAGATGGGTTCAGAGTTCAAATATTTCTGTATTCTCATTGAAATACTGAGTTAATTAAGGTATTAAAAATACGCCGTTAAAAACAATGTATATACCGCAAGGTAGTGTATCATTAAAACTATAATTATTTCTGAAATTAATTGAATAGTTAAAGGAATATCCTGGACCTGTATTCTTAGGCCATATTATTAACATCAAGTTCTAGGACACATAGGACATCAGGTTCTAATTCTGGTAGTTCAAAACATTTTTTTTCTGTTAATGAAAAGGAATAAGTTACAGTGGTGGGACCTTGTACAGGATGATTACCACGAAACACTTATTTGGAATGTTCGAATGCACCATCCTTTTCACTCATCAATTGTAAATAAATCGTGAGAAAGGGAAGGAGACACCTTAACTTAGAAATTGATTTTCCAGGTTCCATCTGGATCACCACCACCATCCTTTAATCTACCGTCAAACAACAGTGATCATATTGTTGTGTTCCAGTGTCCAACCGATGAAAAACTAGCATAACTAGCGGTCCTGGGTTCGAATCGTATGGGCAAATGTGTGATGAGCATGATTTGTTCCTGAGTCATGGATGTTTTCTATGTACCTAATTTAAGTATGTATTTATCTATACTATAAGTATGTTTATCGTTGTCTAATACCCATAATACAAGCCTAGAGCTTAGTTTAGGACTAGGTCAATTATGTGAGCTAGTCCCCTGATAGTAATTTATTTACTTTATAAATGCATTACATCTGACAAGGAAAGGTATCCAACTGCCCGGCTCCGATTTGATTTATTTTGATATAATATGTTAGAGTAGTCTAAAATAACAGACACGTATTTTTTTTTCGCTGCCCAATCTCAACCTATTGGAAGAAATTGTCCTCCAAAGTAGTGAAAAATGACTAAACCCTCAACTTCAGTAGTTTTTTTTTTTTAGTTAATTACTGGTTTGATTACTTATATGTTTGAGAACATGATAAAATAATGAGCACGTGTTTCGTTATATCGGCTCAAACTCATATTTTGCTAAAAAAAACCCTTCAAAGTTTTATATTTCTCATTCGTGTTTTTATTGGAAAATATTAATTTGAGCCGAAAGAACAAAACTCGTGCTCATAATTTTTTCATGTTCTCAAACATATCAAACCAGTAATTAACTAAAAAAAAAAATTCTACAGAAGTTGAGGGTTTAGTCGAGGGTACCCTTTCTTGTTAGTGATCAGGGTTGGCAGTTATGCAGTCTTAGGCCTCAAATTTGGAACGGCGTGTGCAGCGGGGCGTTGTCGTCTTGCTGGACTGGAAGTACAGAAGTCTTTCATAGTCAGCGACCAGTGTGCACGCAGACCACAACGCCCCGCTGCCCGCGCCGCCGTTCCGAATTCGCGGCCTAAGGACTTCAGTCTTCGGGTCACAGTCTTAGGTTGCAGATGTCTATGGGTCTCAGATCCCACACCACGCCCCCTATTTCTCCAAGTTGACATTGACAGGTGACATGTGACAATTCAGTATTTTTATTTATACATTGCAAATTCGACGAGTTTCTACATGAATGGTTTTCATAAATCGCATTGTACCCCGAATTGTCGCATGTCACCTGTCAACGTCAACTTATGGAAATAGGGGGCGTGGTAGCTCGTTTGTCTTGTCCACGGACAATTATAAACCGTAAAACTAAGTTCTAAGATTAAGCAACAATGTAAGATAAAATACACTTTCACTGTTAGCTTCAGACAATTGTAGGCGCATAGCAATGAAAGTGTTAACTGGTTTAACATTCTAAAGTCCAAGTATAATCGCAACTCATTAAACTATGTATTTCTATTGCAAATTCTGGATTTTTTATTAGTGTATGTTCCGTCGCTTGATAATCACGAAGAAAAGCCGAGGATTAAGAATATAACTTTTTGAGAATACACTTTACTTCAATTATAAGCGAATACCTACATCCTCATGTATCTTTTATCTTTTTATCTTTTTTATCTGTTTTTCGATCTAATCGTTCTCCTTCTCTCCACACAAGCTGTATAAGAACTTATACAGCCCTTAAAATGCTGAAACTAGAGTTATAACGGCTGTATAAGCTCTTATACAGTTTTTGTGCTACTTGGGAAGAGCATGTCGCGCATGCTCAGTGTAGGGTCCCGTCGCCATTTCTACAAAAACAAATAAAGTGCACCAGCAAAAGAGCGTATCTTCATGGCACTTACGTCCTTATGTTGAGAAGCGCAGTTTTTCGGCAATAACTCGAAAATAATTTTCGTTGAAAGTATTTATAATTTTGTAATTTTTTTCATATTTTTTGGACATACAGTTTAACAACCAAACCAAGTCTAACCCAAAAAACAGTCACAAAATCGAAATACCGGGCAAGCGCGACCCTATTAATATGCCTACGCTGTCTGTCCTAACTATAAAGAGTGGTATCTTTTGAACCGTAATAGATAGCGGGTTGATTTTTTTCAGAATGTATGTTATTACGGCGGATTTACTAACAAATAAAAAAATAATAATAAAGGGGGTCCCGATACAAGGTTTTTCAACGTATTTTTATTTTTGTTGTATCGTAAAAACGGTAAAACTTACAAGCGTCAAATTTGGTATGATTATAGAACAAACCCTATAGGATAACAACAAATACTAAAAACCTCAATTTCAATAAAACTATCTCTACATTTTAATATAAGAACATTCAAATTAAAGTTTACTATGAGTCATCAATACTGTTAAACATTCTAATTTGTCCCCAAATGAGACAAAAGCCGGATTTTTTTTTAGGGAAAATCTACTTCAAAAACGAATACAAATTTTTATAATGAGTTCGGTAATCCCTATTTTAAAGTTAATGAGGAAAATTAAATATTTTTAAAATCCCGTTCCTTTTATTGCATATCAAATATGTAATACCTATTTGGAGCAATCGTTGATTGAAATTTAATTTACGACTAATTATTTTAATTAAGTTTTTATGTACCTACTTAGCTTACTAGTAGGTACCTATCGGTAGTAAAAATAGGAACAGTGAGGAAACAGATTAACGTACAAACATACTAGAAAACTTAGACTGGTAAAATCATGACCCTCCTTTTTGCTTTGCCGTAGTCGGGTAATTCCCTACATTATAAATTGTGACGTTCTCAACATAAAGGGACCTTATGTAGGTAGGCGGTTACGCCGTTTTTAGAACTGTTACCATAGTATTCGTATAGTTACAAGAATAAGAAGAGCGTAACTGCCTTCCTCCATAAGGTCCCTTTATATTGAGAACGTCACAATTGTGTGTGATCTACAAAAAACTGCCAAGTGCAAGTGCTCAAAATGCATTAGTATTAATTAAATGTTATAGGTTTAACTATATATTAACAATCTAATGCCAAAATTATCATCTTTTTATTTAGATATCTCCTATAAATTTGTTTTTGGTGGAGTTCTGATTACATAACGAAAAGTATATAATCTATAATGGCGACGTTTCCTTGACAGATATAGTTAAGTCTTCATATTTAATGATCTAGGCTAGATCATCAATTCTTAGTCATTACTATAAGGTCATTAGTGATATATAGCTATAATGTAAAACAATCTGGCTCAAGTTGAAAGAATAAGAGGTTGATTAAAATTACATGTTTAAAAAACGACAAATCGACTTCAAATTATTAAAGAATTCCGTTGATTTTTTCATGGTTTCCATTGACAAAATATAAATGGGACCACTCCTGAAATATATAGATTTTTTATTTAAGTATTTATAGAATTTTAACAACTTTCTTTAAAAATAGTACCAACCTTGACATGTTTCGGTTTGGCCTGTTAATTGACTGGTAAGCCTTAAGGCATTAAATCCGCCGTCTGTACTTTACTTTTATTGTGCAATAAAATTTAAATAAATAAATAATACCTGACCTATCTAAAGTAAAAAGAAATTATTAAAATCGGTTCACAATTGGCGAAGATACAAAAATACACTTACAAAAAAACATACAATCGAAGAACATCCTAATTCTTAAGGCAGTTGAAAAATGTTTAAAGTATTACTAAAAATAGAAAAATTGGAGATTCGAGGGAGAGCTCTGTGCCTGTAGCATACTATTTTGCCCTATACGAGTAGAATTAAAAACGCAGTAAGTCCACCACGGCCACCATAACTTGATCTCATATAGATAGTCAGTTGTTCAAACTTGGAGATCAATCTATAGAGGCTGTTTTACACTTACGGCGTTTTAAATTCTGCATTACAGTATTTTAGACTATTAACAAAAGTTATTCCGCAATTTAAGTACGTTATTGAAATATAATGTTTTCACATAACAGTGTAATCTCTTTGTTCTGTTACAACCCCTGTAATTAAAGTTACTTTAAAAGCATACTTCTTTTGTACTTACTGCAATTTTAATCGAATCAGATGGTTCTGTTTTAACGTGTACGACCTGTTGTTTTATGTCCGGTCTCTATTTTCAAAGCACGAATAAATATATAAATATCAAGATATGGATAAAGGTACCTCAAGCATTTATTTAGTATATACTAGATAGGTACACAATCTTATGCCGAATCGACTTTGAAGTTATGCTCCTATTTTTGTTCTGTCCGTAGACAGTGGCAGTTTTCAATAATGATTAGGTAAATGTTCGATAAAAAATGCGTAAATAACAGCAATAAAACAGAAAAAAGGATGGAATGTCTTATTTTACGTTAGTTCTATTTATAATAAACATATTCTAGTTAAACTAATAATGCTTTCATGATTTTTAATAATTTTGTACATACAACTTATGACTTGTCATTTTCTCTTTTGACGTAAGTATCGGTACATAACGACAATGACCACTTTACTAAAAAGTATTTAATATTTCGAAACGTAAGTTTGCAAATTTGACACTTGACATTTAGTTCATTGAGTTCCAATTTGCATGAAAAAATTGTCGCGTTACAAGGGAAAAATTAGCGGTATTAGCATGTATCTGAATATACCTGTCAATGTCATTTTCAGCCAGTTTACACATGATTTTTGTTCGGGATTGTGTATCTAGTATATATTTATACTAAATCAATGACCTCAAGTTAAAAGTTTGTAGTAAGAAAAACCGCTACCGCTTGTAGCTTAGCGTTGTAAACTAGGTGGTGTAACGACGGGCGTGGTCTGGGAGGGATTCTTTCGCACGGTGACTGAGCACGCCGCACGGACAGACGGTAGGTATTTATATTAATGGTAATGTGCTCATTAAAGTCTTGAGCATTTGATTTAAAAAGTACTATGTGTTTTCAACTTAAACGAAATAAAATTGGGTGCAAAATCGTATGCGAAAAAAAGTTGTTAAAAAGACAGTGGTGTTCACACAGATTGACCTAGTCCTATACTTAGGTATATTAAGGTGTATTTGAACTAGGCTACGATAAAAATTGTATAAAGAAATGCATACTTAATTTTTATTTTTTATTAAAATTCTGACGAACTCAATGTAAATTGTGATGATTTGACATGCTCTACAATTTATGCAATTACATTGAGCAATAAATAAACTAAATACATACAAAACATACAAAACTCAGGAACGAATAATCGCGCTCATCACACAAATATTTGCCCATATCCATTGCAATCTCCCGGAGAGTGTTCCCAGATTTATTTATTTTTATTTACTATAATATAGTAAATATATTTCGTAGCCACTATCTGGGTAAAAGGGCAGCCGCAGTTATTGGCGAAACAAAGTAATTTCGGAGTTACTTCCTGCATTGAAACGGATGGATAGACATCGATCCTTTAATAAGTGACCCTTCATTCAGGGCCGCTCCACAATGTGCGCAAGCGCATCGATTACTGTGGCTCCTGTAAAAGGGTGTAAGTCTACTTAGCTTTTAATACAAGTTAAATAAAATTTATCGAGATGTATGTTAAAACACTTTTTTTTTCATTCGCCATTTTGAGATTTTTTTTAATAATACCCAGCGACACTCACGAAGCGGAGACGAATCTAATGACATCGTTTGTCGAAGTTGGGCCCTCAGTTCAGCCTCTACGAGCCTACATACATACAGGTTAAAAACACAACCTTCCTTCCTGCTACGCCGTAGGCGGGTAAAAAGGGGAGTTGTTCGACCACTGTGGCCGGCCCTCGACAGCTGTGGTATTGTTATACATACATACATACTCGTACATTAACTTATTGCTCGGTATCCGCTGTGCAGCATTATTTCTCGTTACTGGGTCATACAGAGACTCGCCGTTATGCTAAGAAATAATTTAAACAGATTGCGATTTTTTTTTTTTTGCTGAAGAGGGTTTTGTAGCGACGGTGAAATTAGCTGTCAAAAAAATTCCATACAAATTTTTCTCCGGGCGATAAAGTCTCACTCCCTATATCAAGACCAATTTCCACGATTTTTAAATATGTATTTATTATAAAAAACTAGGTTTGTACCTTTTTTTTATGGTTTTTTATCCCAGAAGTTAAATATTATCTTGGAAATGTACATACCTAGTTTTTTTGACATCTACAACATATTCAGAAATCGTTAAAATCGGACTAGGTTTAACGAGAGAAACGTTACCGCATTTTGTATGGAAATTTTCAGCCTCACGATCTTCACAATCCTGGCAGTCTTTAGTGGTGGTATATTATAGGATTGAAATCTTGAAATTGTGGTCTTGAGATCACTAATGTTAGGTCTCAGGTCTGTGTGTGTTTGCCTTCGTCATTCATTAAAAAACTCGGTTCAGACAATAGACATTAAAGGAAAGGTAATATAAACCTACATTTACCTTACCTTACCTTTAGGTACCTTTAAAAATTACCTTACCTTACCTTACCTACCTTAGCTACCTAAACTCTACCTACCTAAGGTAGGTAGCTACCTTACCTACCTACCTTACCTTACCTTACCTACCTAAACGCTACCTATCAAAGGTAGGTAGCTACCTTACCTACCTTACCTACCTAAACCCTACCTACATAAGGTAGGTAGCTACCTTACCTACCTACCTTACCTTACCTTACCTACCTTACCTACCTAAACCCTACCTACCTAAGGTAGGTAGCTACCTTACCTACCTACCTTATCTTACCTTACCTTACCTACCTTACCTACCTTACCTACCTAAACCCTACCTACCTAAGGTAGGTAGCTACCTTACCTACCTACCTTACCTTTACCTACCTTACCTACCTACCGTACCTTTCGTACCTTTTAAAATTATAAATGCAAAAGTGTTTAATTGTTACGCTTTCACGGCTAAATCGGATCACTGATTTCGAAGAAATTTGGTATGGAGTTTGAGTCCCGGGGAAAGACATAGGATACTTTTTATCCCGGAAAATTGGACAGTTGCCGAGGGAATAGCGATTATCGACTTCTACGCGGACGGAGTCGCAGGCTAAAGCCATAAAAAAGAAAAAGAAAAACAGTTTTTTACCGAATATTAAATATAAGTATAAGTTAACACTTTTGCCTTAGTATGGTTATGTATTGAGTTTCTGTTTATTTAAGTATTTATTTATTTTTAAGTACCTAATGTATATCGTAGCAGCGAAAGTGGCCAAATATATCACAACACATCTTTATTACTATAGAAATAAGGACGTGTTGCGATATATTTCGCCATTTTGGCTGCTCCTATCTATTTGACGCTGACTGTACAAGCCCAGAGCATAGGTTCGCAATTAGGTTTTGTGTGAGATTGTCTCCTGTTATTTTCTCGCCCTATTCCAGTTCATAATTTAAGAAAGGTGAGCACAACAAACAGAAATGATGTATCAATTTTAATTATTACAAAACCGTGGATCAACTTCCAACCCCTTTGCCAAAACGAAGGTCAAAAAAAACATTTCAAATCCATTTGACCCTTCAAAATATGCAAATGCCACAAGGGTACTAATATTGTCACCGTTTTTTGTTTTACCTTTTGAATTTGGAATCTAACCGGTTGGGTGTTTTACAGTCGCAAATCTTTTGTTTCCATGGGAACTAAGACAAGATTGCATTATAAAGAACCTTTGTTTTGAAGAGGAGAGATTTTTTTAAATGGGAACGGAGAATAGAGACTTTGATGTTCCCATGCGTTGATGGATGTTAGTTTTAGTGTTGTAGTTTTATTGACTTAGTTTAGTGATTATAATTAAATATTCAGACTGTAAATACAATACTAAGTTTTGTTCGCGACTCCGTCTGCGCAGAACTGAATTGCTATGCTGTCGAGAAGTTTTAGATTTTCTAGGATAAAATGTACCCGATGTCCGTCCCTGGGCACTCTCAACTATCTCTAGCTAAACCTACAAAATTTCACATCGATTGGTTAAGGCGTTGAGTCAGAAAGGTGCAACAAACAAACAAAAAAAGTAACATGTTCGTTTCGTTGCTATTGTACCTAAAACCCATTAAGCAAAAATAAGAAAATAAATTAATATTAATTAGTATTTAAGTTACTTTTTCTACACTAATACTGGGTGTTTTTTTATTCGTCTACAAAATTTTGGGGCTTAAATCAGTAAGTCATACTGACCAACTTTCACTATGGGACCAGCCCCGAAATAGCGAAAAAAAAATTGACCCTCCCATACAAAACATCGTCAGCTGACTAGCCAAAATGTATGGAATGGTCAATTTTTTTTTCGCGATTTCGGGGTTGGTCCCATAGTGAAAGTTGATCAGTATGACTTACTGTTTAAGCCCCAAAATTTTGTAGACGAATAAAAAAACACCCAGTATTAGATGTAAAAGCTAATCTGCGAAACTACAAGTCCGTTTATAAAATAATTCACCAATATTTAGAATGTAATTTCAGGGTGGACTCAGGCTATATTTTAACTATAATTAACCGAAGCAAAACGTTCACATAGCTGCTCGCTAGTTTGTTATAAAATGAGAACATCAAAACATTCTAAAAATTTCCGTTATTCGTTCCAAATTCAAACTAGCCCCAAATTGGTGGCAATACAAAAGTTGGTCGGATCGGAGGGCCGTAATGGCTGCGCGGCCTATTTTTAATCATTTTTGGAAGAACCGTGAAGGGTTGGGCTAAGGAACTATGGAATTAGCTCTGCCAAATCCAAATTCATATTTTTTATGTAATTGGTAGTCTGGCAGTACTTGCTAGCTCGAATGGGCCTTTTATAAAAAAGTGTTTATTTTATAATAATTATGAAAACTTTTGCTAACTTGCCTAGGTTTATGCAAGCTTTAACTCAGTTCACTATTTTAAGTTATTTTAAATGGTATAGATGTTATCTGTGCAAATATAACAGACGGTTAATTTATTTATTTGATATTATCGGTCTCATAAAAAATCCTACTGGTTATACAAGTCTTTTTGATTCCACACTAAAGTATTTGGTCGTATTTTTAAAATGGCCTAGAGTGAGATGCCCGACTCAAAACGTGTCAATAATGACAGTTTTCTACGTCTTAACGTTAACTTTGACGTGTCTTAAGACTGGCTACTCAACCAAAATAAGTGTATTAATTAATTCGGTCCTTAGGCTGCGTTTCCATAGAAGCGGAGACGAGTGGTGCGGAGAGGAGCTGTGTAGGAATCGACCAATCACATTGGTTGTAATCCACATCTCATCTCCGCTCCGCTTCAATGGAAAGGCAGTCTAAAGCACGAATGCGAGCTTATTATGGCATTATGACGAAAAAATATTGATCAAACTATTGTAGAATTTAAATGATAAAACAGTCCGTCTCCATACCGCTGAGCAAGTTGATATAAAACAATATTGATGGCTGTATTCCGTGACGAGTGTGACGTGAACAAAGCTTACATTTACAAGAAAAAAGAAGCAACTATTTATCGAACTATCTTCAATTTAAAACTCTTGTTCGTGCACGATATAGCTCAATTTTGAATGTTTGTATTTTTGGACTTGTTTCTTATGTTTTGAGCGTGTCAAAGGGCTACGGTCGATATCCACTAAACTATTTAAAAATTATGCTTTAAGGGACCTAAATAAAATAGAAGACGTTTGTTCGAAATTGTAATTGTTTTTGGTTAATTAATTGTTTTTGACCGACTAGGAAAAGGCAAAACGGATTACATATTTGTATTTTTCAACGTATTTGGGAGCTGATTTTGTTTTTACTGTAAAATGTGCTTGGTTTTTTTTCAAGTGTATTTACAAATAAACAAAATTTGTTAAGTAAACTATGCAATAATTAACTTATTTGTTTGAAAAAAGTATGAACAAAGATTTAATTTTGTTACAGAAATAAAAATTGTAACAAAAAAACATGTTCGCATAATTTTTACATTTGAAAGAAATTTTGTTAGGTGATAATTGCATAGTTTAATGCATGTCAGGTTTCTAGTAAATTTATGACAAGATGACAGAATTCTCCAAATGTTCTAATAAAATACTCTTTCTTATTCATATTTAGATTTTAACTAGATAAAATATTGCAGCTGGTTTATTGTTTATATTATTCACTAGTTTATGCCTGCGTCTTCGTCCGCTTACACTGAGAAAAATATTTAACCAAACTATTTCGGTTAATTCAGAAATAACCATAATTTGATAAGGCGTTGTTAAAGTTTTGTTGATTTAACAAACTGTTTGTCTGTAAGGAACAAAACAGTTAATGTTATTTAACTCGACTGATTTGGTTAGGTATTGCCTTAGTTTTGTAGTCCCTTTTTTAAGCTACACGTACACGAAGTTTGGTTTCATTTAACAAACTTTTCATTAATCCCTTTTTCTCAGTGTAGAAGTCATTTATCACTGCTCCCAGGAACTGTACATTTTTTCGGGATAAAAAGTACCCTATGTCCTATTCCAGACTACAATCTATCTCTGCGCCAAATTTCATCCTGATCCGTTCAGCCGTTCTGGCGTGATTGAGTAACAAACAACCATTGATTCATCCGCAATATTTTCATTTCATTTTCATTTATTCATTTCGCATTTATAACAGTAGTAAGATTAAAAATAATAACCTATTAAAATTTAAAATAATAACGCGCGCGTGTTAACACAAAGCATTTTCTTAAAGCTGACTTACCGATTTTTTTTTTACAATAAGAAATATTCAAAAGCGCCCCTGATGCTAAAAAATATAACAGTAGCTCTCCAAGCAGAATAAAAAATGGACCTAAAACAAAAAAACAATTACAAATAGTAACACCCGGAAATGCATACGGCAAAAAACCTACCCCATTCCTAAGCCTCAAATCGACCGTTAAACAAAGAGAAAAAATCTAAAATAGAAAAAACGCAGTTCAAACAAGCGTCAAAACGTTTGTGGACTAAAAAACGCGTTAACCTTGACACGTTGGTGTTAAGCCAACAAAAAAAACGCCCCTACCATGTTAAACCAATAAAAAGGTTTGAAAAAAATACGTTTGAGTTAAAAAAAACGTAATTGGCGGTGCGCGTGCCGCCCCTTGGTTTTTTTTTTAGTTTTTTAGACCACGGCTTCCCTTTCTATGCCGTGGGGTGCATTTTTTGTGACAATTAAGGTAGATTATTACTTTTAAACGGTGTTTACTGTAGGTTTGAATTTATGAAGCTATAATTTATGTTTTTATCATTCATTTGTGTAAACGGTTGATTGTGAAGACAAGGAAATAATAGTTATTATTTAGTAAGAGTTTTTAACAAATGTGAAATAAGTAAATAAAAATATTTAAAATAATATGTTTTATAGCATAATTGTAAAAGTTTGGTTTATAGCATATTGGCACAATATTTTTTTATATTGATAAAGGGTTGACCGCTATTTAACAGCATAGAAGATAAAAAAAAAAATGTTTTCTCAGTTTTATGCTCCGACGAGAGCCTTGATCTTAAGTTGTGATGATGATGATGAGTTCTAGGCTGCGCTAGCTTAATGAGATGAAAGTGTAATTTAAAAAAAAACTTTTGAAACCTCTATCACTTAAGTTTGAAAAATCTTGTTTCTAAAACATAAATAAAAAATACATGGAGAATAAGCTTTTGAACTAATCATGCTTGGCGACAATATAAAAAATACACATTAAGCATTAAGAATAAAAAAACATGTCTATACCAACTCTAAAAAAAATTCTTTACTATTTCAGAAATATTTCTAGTTAAAAGACATTTAAGTTCTAAGCCTTCTTATAGTCTCGTTGAAAAAAAAAGCTTGTAAGTCAAATTTCTAATTCGTTTGGACAAACACGACATCTAACGGCGAATAGCAATATTAAACATTTTAAAACTCCCATATCATGTAAAAAGGCTCAAACTAAATTAATTTTCAAATTAAAGTTTCAATTTAATAAATACTCTTTAATCAAAAACAAGAAACATGCAAAAATATCTCTTTGAAGGTTAGAAAAAGACAATAAATATTATTACGCAACGAACTTTGTACCATTTCTATCAAGATAATAAAAGTAGGTATACTTGGTACTTACGCAAATGAAAATATACACAGGCTTCAAAAATATCCATTTTAAATACGCGTCCACTTACCTAGAACGAATGCCCAATAAAAACTCTTCTATAACCCTTATTCACTCCAAAAATAATAAAAAAACTTACATTTCAATGTCAATTGCGTAAGAGTGGAAAATTCTACGCGAAATGTATGAAAAAACAACCGTCCCGTGCAACGTCAACTTATAAAATTTCCATTAAAACCAACTGCATTATTATCTTTTTTATAACGAAAAAATGCATTTTTACTTCTACGTAACGCCTTAAAATCCACCCCTTTTTAACTAAAAAGTGACCCTGGACTTACGAAATAAGGTAGAGTTTCTTGCTAGTTATGTTGAGATTTATGTCGCTGAGGAATTAGGAAGCTCGAGCTCCTTGGTCTACTTTATTGGTCGATAGTGACGGGACACTATATAGTTAGTTAAATCTTATTAGAATCCATTTTTTTATATTTCAAATACATATTATAAAAAAAAAAACATATTTTCTGCATTTAATTTACGTCATGTCGTAGAGCAACGGATTGGAAATGCTTTTTCTGTACAAACTAGGATAGGAAATAAGATAATCGCTCAAGGTTTGCGGTAGGTACTTGGGCCATTTCTACTTTTCGATGCTTAAAAAAAAAGAGAACGTCCCTAATTGTGAACCTATATTAAAAAGCATAGATTCTGTACAGAACTGAATAACCTTAAAAAAACACAATTTTATGATTCTAATTGACCTACTCGAATAAGGGTTTAGACAAAATTATGTAGGTAGGTATATATTAATATATTTATTATAATATTTAACTCTGAAACGAATCTTCTTAAATTTTACGTATGAACGCACAATAGGTCTAGTTTAATGTCTGCAAAAATGAAATAAATGCATCTCTTGCAAATGACGTGTCCGAATTATTTATACAGGCATTATTTATTTATTATGTCTTTTTTTAAACTAAAACTGATACGGTGATAACGCTATGAAGCAGAAAACCGAACCACCCTAATAAATGCAAAAGTTCTGGTCTAAAATAAACGGGATAATTATAAACGAAAAAATCAGAAACAAGCCAGAAAAAGATTAATCCAATATATTTTAGATGATGTTATTCGGCTATTGTCGGTTATTTGGCATGTAAAGTAAGTAATAAATTACTATTTTGAGTTTTTGGGTAGTTTAACACTAAATTTAATATTTTGTCCTGGACTGGAAATTTTAATGTTAAATAGCTTTTTTTTATATTATGCATCATAAAATGGCTAATTCAAAATGGACACGTTCTCAAAACTATGCATATTTATCTGTGAATTAATATGATAATAATATAAAATGTTGCTAAGTAACTTCGCTGCCTTGACTGCCTAGCAAAAAAAAAATTTGTCAATCAAGCCGCGGATATTTAATAAGTTTTTTTTTTGTATTCTAGCTTATGATTTGTTAACTATCTAACTATATTAAAACTGTATTTTTTAATCAAACGTTTGTGGTGCTTAACTTAAAAAAATAAAAATGTTTCATTTGCTAGACAATCGATAATAAAAATCGCAAGCAATTTAACACCAGCAATCGAATACAATAAATCCTTGTTTTACAGTACAAGTTTTCTAAGTATTTTTCCATTAGGAAACTAATTAAAATTATACGAGTCGCTACATTGTAACAATAAAGAAGGTCGATTGAATCGTCCTTTGAATCGAGATATTCGCTCGATTACGATTTAGCGTTGAGCTTCCCCGTCCCTAGTTGCGCGCGTGTGTGTGACGTTGTGTGTGTGCGTAGATAAAATTTTGAAAAATTCTTAACTTTTCCGCGATAACCCCTGCGCGAGCGCGGAAAAAAAGCTCGAGGGCCGAGTTCATAGTGGAGTACCTATTTACTTATTTGCAATAATTATTTGATGATTAGTTATCGAGTTAATTAGAAAGGAGTATGCGGAGCATAATCAAAATCAAAATATTTATTCAGTAAATTGGCCACATACGGACTCTTTTACACGTCGGTAATATAGAGTGAATCTACCAGCGCTTCGGCCAAGACCATCATTGCGGAGAAGAAGCGCCGCAAGAAACTCCAGCAGAAGGTCACTTTTTCAAACATGAAATACAATAATACTTAAAAGTAAGTTACATTACAAGGTAATAAAGTAACAAATATTAATTATTGGAACTAGCACAAATAAAACATAACAAATGTAAGGTCAAATACATTAAACTAAAGCTGATTGCCAACCTTTGCTAATCCGAGAGGCACCTTACAAAAAGAAGAAGAAGTCGAGTTAAAAAACTAATCCCTTCGTTAGCAAATATAAATGATAAACATTTCCAACTCTACTGGGCACAACAAATACCGAAAAATATTTGTTTTCTTATTTACCTTTCACCGTAAAATTCTATAAATTTATTAATTAGGACTGAATAATCCGTAAATATGCAGTGCCTGGTTAGGAAGGTCAACTGAATTTAGAAGATTACTAAAGCTATTATAAGTACAGGCGAGAACAGAAATATGTATACACTTTTGGACCTTATTACGATGGAACAAGGTGAAAAAATGTAAACATCTTTCTGTCCTCGACTGTACAATACATTTTTTAATGCTTTAAGAAGGCAAACAAGCGCACGGCCTTCCTATACACGTACAACTTGCTCGCGACTTGTCTCTCGGAGATCCTTTTCCAACTTGTCTGTTACGATAGAGACACACTGAGCCACAAGCGAGAAAAAGCCTTTCTGATAGTAAACGAGCTCTCAGAGCTAAGCACATCCGCAATCTCAAGATTTCCAATGCGTTAAAAACGTGGACTAAGTCATAATGCCTTTTTGCTAATCATTTCTATACCTCACACCAGAACAGTAATGCAAAAACTTGGCTTCATTTTAACGGCTAATACGGGAATAACGATATAAAGAGACCTTGGCGGCTAGCACAAGTTGCCCGCGACTCGTTTGTCGCTCGGTAATCCCTCTCTACCTAGTATGTAACGAAAGAGACGCACTGAGCGACAAGCGAGAAAATACAACTTGTGCTACCCGTGCTTATTATATATATAAACGTGAATAAAGCATCTGTCACTTTCTGACCAGTATATAAGTCCGAGGATGACGGATGCTTTATCCACGCTTATCCACCGGGATAAAGGCGACCGTAATACGGGGGCTGCATAAGGTCTTACCACTCCTAATCCATTAGTAACTACTACTAATTAGAATGGTAATTTCTTTTTAAATCAATCATCTGCTTTTTTAAATAAATAATTTGTAACAGCAAGAAGATTAAATTAGTTTATTAAGTAAAAAAACTCGATATATAATTAATGCAGAAATTGTCTTCCATAACATGAATAAAACACTGAAATTACAAAAAAATTAAGTTCCTACAATCTTAAAACTTTTTTCTTTATGTAGGTAAGTAAAGTATTCCCGACTATGAATACTCCCCATCTTATAAATAAACTGTGGCCATTTGTTTGTTGTGTCGTTATCAATCGTGTCGGTGTGCGTGTGCGCACACAGTTGCACACTAGATAAGAAGTGCAGCTAGTGCTCTGTTCTAGATAAGTACTAGGCTTTAAATAACGTCTTAGGTCTAGTATTGACTTGAACAAATCTAAAGACCAAAAAAATTGGATCGAAATAAAAAAAGATTTTTAATGAAGTACCTACTTTTTTAACCGATGGATGCAAGCGGCGCAGGACCGGTCCTTGTGGCAAACCTTGGGGGAGGCCTATGTCCAGCAGTGGACGTCTTTCGGCTGAGATGATGATGATGATGATGACCTACTTTTTTAAATTAAAATGTGCAGTTGAAAATGGTAAGATTTTATTTTTATTTTTTCTGGAAATAAAATTAAATATCTCCTAAAGTTTTCTTAAACAAAGAAATTAGAAAAGAATAGCAGGCATATAAATAAGGTTTTCATTTCCAACCGCTATCTTAAAAAAACACCAGACATTTTCCAATGTGCAAACCAATTAGCATTCTGTTACATTTGGTAAATTATATTATTAATTACGTTTAATTTAATTGATTTCGCATAAAGCTGGCCATACACACTAGGGTATGCCTGCGCAGTTTCGCCTGTACAGTTGAACTGTACAGGTAAACCGGAGCGTGTATGTGACACAAGTTGCCGGTACAGGCGTGGAAACCTGCACAGTTGTGTCACATACACGCTCCGGTTTACCTGTGCAGTTCAACTGTACAGGCGAAACTGCGCAGGCATACCCTAGTGTGTATGGCCAGCGTAACACTTTTTTTTAACTATTGTGGTAAGAACGCATTTATTATTAGTGTCATGATTTGTCATTTCTGACATTTCCAGTTAATAATATCAAGCAAGCTGTGTAAATAGGTCTGGAAGGAAATACTTCATCTCAAAGGTATGTTTAACTAACTTTATCTTAACATTTACCAACAAGGTATTATTCTTAGGGCCTATTTCACAATCAAGTAAATTCATCTGTCAGTTAAAGACGTCGTCGTGGCGTCGCGGTATAATATGCCGTGACATAGTGCTGATTGGCGCCAATTTCGACGTCACAGAATCACCCATGGCAACACTACGCTACAATTGTTTTTTGTTTTTTTTTTTTTTTTTTTTATAATTCCTTTCCTTCGTTAAGATGCAGTTGCACGAGCAACTCTTCTCGGCAATTTTTAGCCGGCCGTCTATTGACGTGTCGTGTCTCGTAAGTAGTAAGAGAAGCTATGGTTGACGGGCAATTATTGCTCAAAGGGTTGCCCGTGTAACTGCACCGTTACTGTTTAACTTTGGTATCTGTGTGTGTTGTCATTCTTTTATAATCTGTAATCTTTCTTTTGTTTTTTTTTCTTCTGATCGTCGAATAAATGTTTCTATTTCTATTTCTAAAGATAGCCCTCTCCTTGTCTAAGTTTCAAGTGTAAGAAAGGGAAAGGGCTAAATCTATCATGCTTTACTTGACGATTGTGAAACAGGCGGTAAAGTTATTAGCGAAAACCGCATTGATATCCGTTCAGTAATTTTTAAAAGGACTTTTAACAAATCAATAAAGAAATACTGGTTATTATTAGAAGATTACAAATACAAAAGAGTGTGTTTGTCCATTAGCACATTCGGCACCGACGACACATCAGGGCCCTTAGCCAAGATGCATTACGCTAACTAGCGTTTCTATTCGTTTTGTTTTTAAACCGATCGCGTCACTGGAAGATCACGGCATACGAAGAGTCACGTGATCTACCAGTGACGTGATTGGTTAAAAAACGAAAAAAATTGTCAACATTACATACATTTTGAGGTTAGGCGGCGACGAATGTGTTAAAATACCCCAATTACCGACCTATACAGGGATAATATACTACATTTGAGAATTTTACCATATATCAATTCACTTTAGTTTAACAATCAATATAAACGATAAAATGCGACATGGCCAGCACAGATTGTAAGAAGAATCTGAATTACCGGATCCTCTGCACAGGCGCTCATACAAATTGTACCACGGTCACTTCAGATCCAGATAAAAAAATCATTAACCATATTTTTTTGATTTGAATCGAAGCATTCTTGACTTTTAATTACATTCTTAATAAAAAAATATATTAAGAGTTATGAGTTGCCTACGGTAAAAAAGCGAGCTTTCTAATCAATAACCAATACTTTGTATATAAATACCCGTCGGACTAGGCTATACGACTTTGCCCGGATTCGTCTAATGTTCGCCTTATTTGCCCATAGTATAATATATTACAGTTTTCCAAACTGGTGCTATCCAATTTTAACGTCTATCAGCATTGTGCAGAACTAAATGCGCGCATGAGATTCTTTAGTGTTGGATTTTTTTATCGATAGCCCATTTACCCATAACCCACAGTTAACCCATTTCTGATAAAAAAAACTACAAAATTATTAAGTTTTAGATTTTAATAAAAAAAATTAAATTTAAATTTAGAATAAGAATATAATAGAATAATTTAAATGAATGAATTTAAATGGTTTTATAAGAAAAAACAAACTAAGGGCTCTTTATTGCAAAGAAAAAGTATTAAAATTTTGCCTAACTTGTTATTATTGTACTATTTTCAGGTGTTCGAGTAAAGAACCGTTGATGATTAAAAGTTATCACAGAAATTTATGACTGAATCCAAAGATTTTTACCCAAAAATAGATACTTACTCGTAAATATTAATGTTCAAAAAGAAAGAATCTCAACTGTATGTAATGGAACACAGTGTTAAAAGTTAATCGTCAACGTTGTTGTTGCTTGTTTAACCACACAGTCTAATCTATGTACAAAAATCTTAAACTTAGAAATCGCTCTGTGGAAAATGTCGATATTATATGTCATTGAATTAAATTTCCACTCTAAACAAACCCCAAACCGTTCTAATCCATTCTAAACTTATTGGAAAACGTAATCTATCAGAAGAACAGCAACATTAATCTACATCGGATCCAATTAGAAGAATACCGTGAAGCATTAAGATAAATTTTATCGATATCGATATACCAATTAGCCCTCACTAGCCCTAGCGGCTAGCTTAGGGTTGCCATAGCGTTTACATTTCGGCGTTTTGGAGACATTACACAATCTAACATAGATTTATACTTTTATAATCTAATTTATTAACACGTATTGAAAATGTTACGTCTTAACTAAAATTGCACACGTTTTAAATACAAACGTACCTACAATTATTTAGTTTTTTAAATAATTACGAAAAATCTGGTTATATTTTTGTTTCTCGATAATTTACGAGAAATGCATTTTAATGTATAATTTTTAAATATAATATATAAATCCAAAACAAGTATAAATTTACATTTTGGGGATTATTTTAAAAGGTTGATAACCCTACCAGCGTTAGCGCATAAAGATAAATCTTTTTACTGCGCACTTTGATTAGAAAATTCCTTTATTAATTGAGTACTTTAATTAAACTGATTTTGTTAGCCTTCCTTGTTATTAATATTATGCTTTAGGAGCGAATGCGTTATAAAGGAAAAGTTATTAAAGATGAGGAAGTGAAAAGGGACCAAGATATGTCCAAAGAATTTATATGGCTGAATACCTATCATAAAACTGATCATTAACTAACATCATAAATGGTAACATTGTTGTTCACGATAATACGAAAAAACACGCTTTGGATTATATCAAAAATCATCACAAACAACACATTCTTACTTTAACATTGTAGTGTTAAAAAAATAGCAAACCGATTAAGTCTATAAAGATCTAACACCATAAACTACCTTTATGGCACCGGCCCGTCAGCAATCACCATAAAGCCCTTATAAAACCCTATAAAGTTCAAATATCTAAGAAAAACCGCATTAGACTGATCTATTGAACGCGGAAAATAAATCTCTGCCCACGCGCATAGCCACACACACTGCAAAACGACAAAAAAGCTAGAGCAAGAAAAAAATTGCAAAACGAAGCGAATATATCCGAGGGGAACGACCTACGAAAAATAAGGCGAAAAGAACCGCCCGCGCACATGTGCGTCCGCCATTTTTTTGTTGCTGTCTCGTTTTAGGGCCAAAAACGGCCGCGGCTTGTGCGAGTGGGAGAGAGAGGGGTGAAAAGAAAGCGCGGAAAGAGTCGCGGCCGGTCGTTCGCGCCGTTTTTAGTTCCGCGCGCGGCCGCGGCGCTGGCGGGCTGGAAAACTTCTTCCTGTTTTGAGCGTTTTGTTCTTTTTTATGAGTAATTTATTCGCAATGTTGGATGTGTGGACTGTAGAGAGATAGCCATTGGATTCTTGTAAATAATTAATGGTCACTAAAATAACTTAATACTTAAGGAGTTTAAAGAGAGTGAAGTTGGAACTTTTTTTAGTTAAATCTTTTTTTCTATGTACAAATTGTACATTAGAAAATAGAAAAGTTACTATCATAATTTTTTGTTTATTTATAGGTACTGCTTTTCACTGAAAGTTTCAAACGAAACAGTTAAAAACTATTTTGTTAATTATTAAAAAGTAACCGAGCGGTTCTAACCGGGTGGCAGCCAAGATTCATTAATTTCATTATGCTAACATAACGATTTTCGAAAGTCGATAAAATGAATGAAATTGACATAATTAAGCGGCTGACGCGACAGATCGTTAGCTTACGTCAATCATATACAGGGTGTCCCGCGATAAAGTGCACGAACAAATAAGGGTTAAACTACATGTGATTTTATCACGGAAAAAAATAAAAAATTAAATATATTTTTTTAAATTTTGTATGTGGTTTACAATAATAATTATTGACAACTCAATGCAAAATTAAAAAAATATATATTATATATTTTTTCCGTGATAAAATCACATGTAGTTTCATCCTCATTCGTTTGTGCACTTTATCGCGGGACATCCTGTATATTATGTCGATTTTCGATAATCTTTAAGTAAACTTAATGCATCTTGGCTAGGGCCCCTGTTATCGCTCCCGAGACACTAGCTAGTCGCTAGTTCAATTCCCAACCCGTATCGCGACTGTGGCAAAAGCGGGCTTTTCTAGTTTTTGTTATTAAAACAATTTTTTATCATTTTGATCAAAAATATTTATGAATATAAATATGGGTCACATTTGTATAAAAACCGTTACAAATTCAAATAAACCATCCAATTCCAACCTCACAAACTATACAATCCAAACAATAATGAAACCGTAACACATCTATAAATCTCGACAAATTTACCGCGCAATTTCTACTTAAAACCAAACTAGGCACAATTTTCTATCGCATTCACTATTAAAATCTCGATCGCTTCCTTATAACGGTTTTTATTCAAAAGTGAACCTTAACACGTTGAGGTAAGTGCAGGGGGTTATTCTAATGAATCTGTCGACTCTTGATTTAAAGGCTTGTGGTTTTTAATTGATGCTTTTTCTTGGCATGTTTATGGCACTGTAGGCTAGAGGATAGTAGCTAATGCCTTTCTTTTAAGGCGAAGAGGTATGCTAACGGTTCAAAAACAATGCCTAAATTTAGTACAGTTACAGAAAGCCGTAAGTATTGTACTAAATTTAGGCATTGTTTTTGAACCGTTTTTATATTTTTTTTTGATTGGATATTTTTTTAACTTTACCCGTAAATTTGTGACGGCTTCGGACGAAGTAACCCTTATCAGTGAGGCTTCGGTTTTTTGCGGATGGAATCTATGTAGGTAATTAGTGATAGACGTGATGGTAGAAACCGCATTAAATCACTAAAACAGGACAGACAGACGTAGCGACTGTTTTGTACTATTTTAAGACATATTTTGTTTATTTTTTTTAATATAATGATTATCAATCGAGAATATAACAGTAGAAATAAAATCTGCAAAAAAATATCTTTATAAAAAATCTTCCCATGCCTGCCCTTCGCCTTAAGGATTGGGCTAGATTTTAAATTACGTGGACCAAGTGAAAAAAGATGTTCATAATAAGAGTTGGATAAACTGGGAATAGGTATTTTTAACCATTAAGCGGGGCAATATTTTTTTTATAAAGAAGATAAAAAAATGTGATGAAACAAAGAAGAAAAAGGAAAAATGAAATGAAAAGAGAAGAAAAAAAATTAAAAGAAATGAAAAGAAGAAATGTGATGAAGTACCTATTGTGGGTTTTGCTAAACAATCCGAATAAGAAATTGCGGCTTGTTCCTAACTGGTCCTTTTTCTTGGCATGTTGATGGCGCTAGCAGGCTGCGGTATCATGGTCGTGTTTATGTGAATAAATGTGGATAAATATCTGTCACTTTCAGACCAGTAGGTAAGTGCGAAGTGCAGTAAAAAAAGCCGTGGTAGCCTAATGGTTTGACCTGCCGACTCTTAAGCAGAGGGTCGTGGGTTCGAATCCGGGCTCGCACCTCTAAGTTTTTAGGAATTTATGTGCGAAATACAATTTGTAAATTTTACCATAAGCTTTTCGGTGAAGGAAAACGTCGTGAGGAAACCTGCACACACCTGCAAAGCAATTTGACGGTGTGTGCGAAGTTTTCAATCCGCACTGGGCCCGCGTGGGAACTATAGCCCAAACCCTCTCGTTGTGAGTGGAGGCCTGTGCCCAGCAGTGGGACGTATATAGGCTAGGCTGGCTGAGGTAAGTGCGAGAGAGACGGATGCTTTATCGACACTTGTCCACCGCGATAAAGGCGGCCATATTGCGGGTGCTAACTGTAAGGGATAGCGTGTACCCGGTGTAATAAAAAAGAAAAATATAGGGTCAATTTTTGCACCCTATTTGTTTTTAGGGTTCCTTACCAAAATGGTAAAAAAGGAAGCCTTATGGCGAGACTTTGTTGTCTGTCTAGACAGACAGACAAAAATGTAATTAATTTTATAAATAATTGAAAAGGGGCCTAGAAGGGGGGGTTGAAAAATGATTTGGTTATAGCAAACATTTTTATAATTCTCCGTGACATACTTTAATTTTTGATTAATAACCAAAAATTAAAAAAAATTACCGTTCCCCCCTTATCTCCGAAGTTTATGAAGCGAAAAATCTGTTAAATTCCTAACTTATAGATAATTACGTATATTGTACAAGAAACATAAAACGAAGTGATCAAAATTTATAGTTTTCGAGAAATTGACAAAAATCTTTAAGAACTGTACTAAAATGTAGGCAAGTCAAAATTTACCTTATTGCATACGAATTAAAGTACACAAAAAGGTATAATATTGAAGTACGGACTTAAATACGGAACCCTCGGTGCGCGAGTCCGACTCGCACTTGACCGTTTTTTTTGTTAATTCAACAACAAAATTGATTCAGTTCGTTAACAATTTTAATTCTAAGTTTCAAAGCACCGTCTCCTATTTTCTTTAATAGATTAATGAATGGGTATTTATGATTTATAACAGTTTTAAGTTTGTTTCATTTCCCATTTCGCTAAAAATAATTATTCTATATAATGGTCTTTGGCACTAGCCAAGAAATCACTAATAAATCATAAAAGTTAAATAGAGGTTGTTACTTCTCTGCATAGAGGTTGTTAAATATACAGTCTGGTTTCTATCGATTGATGTTAATAACTTTATACCTAGGTATCATAAGATAAACGGAAGAAAATGTTATATTATACTTATTTGCACGTCAAATGTCAAAAATTTACATAATCATGTTTTTTTAAAGAATAAACATTACATAAATAACGGGTTCTTATTTCAAGATCCTCATTTACCTTTAAGAAGCTGGAAGTACTGTAGATAGGTAGAAGGAATTTTAATCGTTAAATGAACATGTCTACCGGGTAATTAAATTCACTATTTATCTGTGTAATACGGACATAACATTTTAATGAAAACTAATTAAGTTGCCCTACAAACTTGCAAAATTTTCATGATAGCAAAGAGTTGATTGACCCATCAATACGCAAAGAAATACTAGGGTGAGCAATCGTCCAATCCACATTTGTGAGTGTTTTAAACAGCATTTTTGTACTTAAGATATCTGCTATATAGGCTCATTATGATCCTATAGCAGAAGATGACATAGTGCAGGATCCAAAGGGAGATCGACAGCCACCCATATCCTTACCGGATGACACTTTTTTTATTAAATCTCAAATAAAGACGAATACATCGAGAAACACTTGCCTATTAAAATATGTTCACGGCTATCTTTAATAAAATTATTTTAATTAACTTTGTTTCATGTTCGTATTATTGCAGGCATACACCATCGTGATTGTAATTAAATTATTTTTATTTTGATACGTATTTCGATTGGTAAACAGATCAGTGCAGTCATATACCTACAGAGTGAAATTAAATTCAGTGTCAAAATTTTGTAATTTAAATCAGTAAGTCCGATACATTTTGGCTAGTCAGCTGATGATGTTTTGTATGGGAGGGTTGATTTTTCTTTCGCGATTTCAGGGTTGGTCCCATAGTGAAAGTTGGTCAGTATGACTTACTGATTTAATCTCCAAAATTTGGACACTGAATTTAATTTCACCCTGTGTAACAGGTAGGTTAACATTACCTATTTATACTGCTTGCCAGGTAGTCATGACTAGAAACGAGCAGGCAATATACCTAGACATATTCTTTATGTTTCAAACTATAGTATTTGTTCGGTAATCAAGTGGGTTAGGCGTCCGAAAAAAAAAACTAATTTTGATTAAAGATAGCCATGAACATAATTTATAAGGCAAGCGTTTCTGGATGTATTCGTCTATATTCGAAATTTAATAAAAATATGTTTCATCCAGTAAGCAGATGGGTGGGGTAATTCTTCGAGCGTTTCAACCCCCGCCATTCCCGTGGCCGCATTAACGTCGAAAATCCTGTAGCTTTGGATGTTATTTTCGGTTATCTTGTAGAGTGCCCTGACTTCTACAAAATTTTACGGAAAATGCTTCCAAAGCTACAAGAATTTCGACATCAATGCGGTCACGGGAATGACGGCGGTTGAAACGCTCGAAGAACTGCCCGGTAGCGGTCGATATCCCTTCGGATCTTAGCCTAGTAGTCCTATAAGGCGCACAAAAGTGCATTTTATAAAACAAAGAATGTTACGCAACGTAACACGACGAGGCCGGCGGCTCGCTCGACCTGTTTTTTCTCTTACATATCGTGTTACTGTCCGTTACTTACACTAGTTCTTGTCAGTTTTTAAGTTTTAATTTAGTCCAGTATTAACTAGAAATGAGGTAAATTAGTTCATTCGTTCAGATAAGTTTTCACGCCTCCAGCTCTCTTTTATTTCATCAAACAAAATTTAACAGCATAAGGCTGCTTTTTCCCCAAAGATGTGCGAGGTAGCTACACGGTGAGCGAGGTCATAGCTTCTCGTTTCCACCAGCGCTAAGCTAAGCTAAGCTATGAAAATAAACGATCCTAATTGGTGGATATCAACACATCCTTAGCTACGCAGCTTAGCCGATCTCTGGTGGAAAATCATTTATATAATACTTAACATTAATCGAAAAGTATTCACTTCCATCCATTCTCTCACAGAACCTAAGACGCTGCAAACATCCCAGCATCGACTTGCAAACACATCAAATTCTGGACGGCTAGCACAAGTGGTCCGCGACTTGTTTGTCGCTTGAATCTCCCTTTCTAGCTCGTCTGTAAGGATAGAGACGTACCGAGCGACAAGCGAGAAAATACAAGATGTGCTAGCCGCGCAGAGCCCTTAGCCGAGATGCCCATCGCTAACTAGCGTTTCTATTCGTTTAGTTTTTAAACCAATCGCGTCGTTGGTAGATCACGTCATACGGAGAGTCACGTGATCTACCAGTGACGCGATTGGTTTAAAAACGAAACGAATAGAAACGCTAGTTATCGATGGGCATCTTGGCTAAGGGCTCAGCACCCGTTTATGGTCGCCTTTATCGCGGTGGATAGGAGTGGATAAAGCATCCGTCACTCTCGCACTTACATACTGGTTAGAAAGTGACAGAAATTTAATCCACATGATAAACACAACCAGGCTCAGAAGCTGATAAAAGCCGAGTCGAGAGCCGCAAGAGTCCGAACAGTAGATCTCCTGCAAGCCACCGTACGCGTAATAACACATACTAAGCTCGTGTAAACCTAACACCATAGGTGCTGCGAGGTTATAAATGTCGCGGTCTGCAGAGATAAAATTTGACAGGTGCTAGGGAAATGAATACATCTATTCCACATTCTAACATAATACTTAACGCTTAAGGTTTAAAATAAAATACTTTTATTCCCTTTTATTACTAAGCGACTACAGCGATTTTCACTTTTTATCAAGACGGGACACTTATTTTAAATCTTAAGCGTTAAGTCTTACGTATATATGGAATAGATGTATTAAATACCCCTAGCACCTGTCAAATTTTGTCTCGTGTATGCATGCTAAGCCCCCTGTTAGTCTGTGCGGCCTTTAGGAGTACTTTAGAAGTAGTGATATAAAGTATGCCAAAAAATTAAAACTCGATTAACCTATACCTAGGCTTTCAGTAAAGTAAATGACGTTCTCAATATAAAGGGACCTTATGGAGGAAGGCAGTTACGCTCTTCTTATGCTTGTAACTATACGAATACTATGGTAACAGTTCTAAAAACGGCGTAACCGCCTGCCTCCGTAAGGTCCCTTTATATTGAGAACGTCACATATTTTCTTATCTGCTCATTAAAATTCGAAAGCAATTAAACGAAATTTATTGACGATTAAAGTTTCAAATCTAAGGTGTGGTAACTAATCACTTAGTTTGTGTTTATATGTAATTATGTGATTATAGCAATTTGCTGTTCAGTGCCCGGCTGGATGATTAACATACAAAAGAGACACGAAATGGAGCTCTTGGCACATAATGTGTCAATTTAGCTGCGGGGTCGAATATAATCATACATTCGTATCAGGATAATGTGATGAGAATCTATACGTACACTAACTACTAGCGGCCCGTCCTGGCTTTGCCCGGGTGCAATTAAAAAAAAACTTACATATAAACGTTGTCCTGACCATTACAAACACAATAAAAAAAGAATTAGCCAAGGTTTTACAAAAGCTGCGTTAGCAACGTCGCATTTTTCGTTTTTCTCGATTTATATGTGAAATTGAGTTAAATTTCTTAAATGTACTCCTTTAACTCTGTGGTATTTAAATGTGTTTTATAATATTTAGTCGTGATTGGGATATTTTTTTATAATTTCACACTTAAATAACATGGTTTAATAAAGAATACAAAAGCGCTTTATTGAAAACCACATACAGCAAGGACAGGAAATACAACAGAAAATAAATGTTATAAGGAGTCAAGGCGGGCTTATCGCTAAATAGCGATCTCTTCCATACAATATTATAATAAATATACTATTAGAAGCCACAACATGATAATAATATTGAATTAGACGCAATAAAATACACAGTTAATAGATAGTCTTCAAATCCAAACGAATAAAATCAGTACATTTATTTAAAAGAAAAACATTTTTACCAAACTTTTTTACATTCCTCCTCCATACTTATACACTAAATTTCCAATAAGTATACCAACAATATTGAAGGAAAACATCGTGAGGAAACCTGCACACACCTGCAAAGCAATTTGACGGTGTGTGCGAAGTTCCCAATCCGCACTGGGCCCGCGTGGGAACTATAGCCCAAACCCTCTCATTGTGAGTGGAGGCCTGTGCCCAGCAGTGGGACGTATATAGGCTGGATTATTATTATACCAACATATTATAAACAACATGGCGGCATTTTTGCAACAAACCCGTTACAGCCTAACTAGCCTGACTCATGCCGTTTCACAACCGAAATTCTACCAGTTCGAGACAATGGCTAGGATTAGACGCCATTTTGTTTTGCTTGCCTATGCGCAGGGTTTTTCGCCTACGCGAGTAGGCTTCGAGATTTGGAAGGTTTTTTTGGTTATTACTAGGTTATTGTATTGTTGTTCTTCTGTTGTATATTAGTGTTTAATTATTTGTTTTAAATTTGAGACGGAAAAGAGTAAATAGGTAATTTTTCTTTTTTACCGACTTGTTCCCGAAGAAAATCGTTTAATAATTGTTTAAAAACTATATTGCTGTCATGTTACCGTTGAATTACGTTGTTACATATATGTTTCCGTTGATTATAAGTATTTATTAAGTGTAATTCTTTTGAGAAATATATACAACGCGTAAAAGTATACAACTCTGTTACACTGTCTGACCACACTGTTACAATTACAATGATTTCGCTTAAATCAATGTGTGAACAATATTAATGAAATTTCTAGATAGCGTGGAATACATGTGTGTTACAGAAGCCTAAAAAAAAAATTCTGAATTTTTTTTTCACAAATCACTCTTACCCACAAATCATAGCTTCGGAAGCGCAAGCGTCGACCTGTATCGTCAGATAAATCCGAGGATGATGTGTGTTGTGTGTCGGTTGTATTCCGATAAAACAAAAACTAGACCAAGTGCGGGTAGTTCGTGAAACTCGCACGGTACGTAAATAAGCACCGGCCTTCTCCAGTCTACTCGCGACCGCGACCGTTGCAACACGGTGGAAACGTCGAGTAAATTATAATATGGACACGCGATTAAGTCCCGTTTTCAGTGATTAGCAGTAGCGTAGAAATCATGTATCGCTTTTCCCTCGAGAACTATCAATGTGTCAATGCAAAGGACAAATTTCATCTAAATCTATTCAGCTGTTTGTGTGAGTGAAAATCAAACATCCAAATATCTACAAACTTTCACGTTTACCCTCCGAAGGCCCACGTCAAATTTCGCTAGTTCGAAACAGGATCTTATGTCAGTCAACCAAAGTTAAAAGTCATTTTGACAATTGTCCTATATATAGGACGTTGGGCCGCAGGAGGTTATAGTATTGTTAGAATGAGATACCTCAAAACCTTTTACAAACAATTACAGTTACAGGATCTTTCGCAACGTTAATTGCAAATCTCAATCGGTTTAAGGTCAAGCATCGAACCCGGGACCGCGCGCTCCGAGTCACGACCGATGCGTGGGCGCATGTTACTGTTCTATTGCGAATTAGCTTTACTCTGATTAGATTTAGCAGTAATTATAATGTCTTTTTTATTTTTTAGGGTTCCGTTCCAAACTGGTAAAAATGGTAAGTGTCCGTCTGTATGTCAGCAGTTATTCTCAGCTGCTATCAATACAGATGCTATCAACTTGAAATATGGCATAGTTGTATAACTTGCTTGCTTGCATCTGAATTTAGTAAAAAAAAATGAAATTAATTTTATAAATAATTGAAAAGGGGTCTAGAATGAGGGGGTTGAAAAATGAAAGTGATTTGATTATAGCTAATGGGATGTCATGTGAAAGAAGTCAATCAGCTATGTTATTCTGTTAACACAAACGTCAACCAGTTCTACTCAGTCGATGAATAGCCGGCGAATTTACATCGTCCGTCAAGGTGGGTAAATGACATTCAACTGCCTGCGCATTCATTTAGTCGCCGGTTTCACAGACGACCAGCTGTCAAACTAGCGACTAAATGAAACTGCAGGCCGTTAAATGTCATTTACCCACTTTGACGGACGATGTAAATTCGCCGGATATTCATCGACTGAGTAGAACTGAATGACGTTGTTTTAACAGAATAACATAGCAGCACATTTCAAAACGATTTTTTTATTAATTTTCCGTGACGTACTTTTTGATTTATAACCAAAAATGTTTAAGAATGATGTTGTTTTAAACTGTGTGAATGGTTCTTGGTCCCCTCGTAGAGCCTGAACCGATGGCCCGATTTTAACAAACGAGGTGCCGTTAGATTCGTCTTAGCGCCGCGAGTGGTACTTTAATTATAATAAAAATCTAAAAATAGCGTATTTAAATATATATAAGTAGTTTTCAACATACATATATGTATACAGCCGGGCTTTTAAAGCTCACTCTTTATTTAACTTGTTGAAAGTTTCTATATTTCATTACCAACATCGAAATTCAATAACAAGCTGAATCTTCGAAATGTTCTCAACATATTTCGCACAAGAAAATTCACTCTGCACCATTAACGCGCACACACACGCGCATGCGCAAGACTGGTAAATATCTACGTGTTTATTTTCACTGGCTGAAAGAAGGCAATCTGGTGTTTGTTAGGCAGCGGGCTGAGTGCCGATTGGACAGGCTGTTTGTTGTTTATTTTGTATCAAAATTAATTTTTCAACACACTTATTGTGTTTAATATATAATTATATTTATTACGTGTTTATATACTCCCAGTAAAATTTTCAGCTCATTCTTCAAACACGGTCAACATGTAACATGCATTGACCATGTTTAACCGCCTGAGGTCTACGTCAAAATTCCGCTAGTTCGAAACAGAATCTTATGTCAGTCAACAAAAGTTAAAAGTCATTTTGACAATTGTCCTTTATGTAGGACGTTGGGCCTCAGGAGGTTAAGATGCATTAATACACAGTGCAATAAGATGCACGGGTTCCCGTTTATAGAATGAGCTGATTTTTTTACTGGGAGTAGTTATATAAACACGTCTCTTAGTCACACTTACGATTTTAAGCGAATCTAACCGACTTTAACCGATTTTAACCGAATAATCCGAAATTTTTTTAAGACATCTTGCACTGTGCAGACATGTGAAATTTATCAATTACACGGTTGCAGAAAACGTTCATTAAATTGAGTGTTACCTTTCTACATTAACGAATTAGATTATTACAGATGATATCCTAATTAACGTATGTGCAAATTGAAATTATGTGAAAGACAAGAGCACTTAAAACAATCGCCCATCTACCAAAATTAACCAATCGCTCCGCTCATGCACTATAACCGCACCCTAACTAGCGAATTCTATTTTTAATGTTTAGATCGGTTAATGTGCGATGCAGTTTTATGCACAAATCCCGCGCCGGATGGTACGCCATTTTAAAATTTTAAATTTAGAATTGGAAACGCAGGAAGCTCGTTCTATTTTTGAATTTTATTTATTCGTCTAGGCGTGGCTAGCCGCATAGCCACTCCTATCAGTGGATGGTTTATTTCAGAGTGTAGGTAACGGTTTTTGTATTCAAATGACATTATTAGAACCTATTACGTATGTTTAGTTGTAAATATTTTTAAGTATGACTAATGAAATTGGAACGGACGAGCGGGTATTTTCAATTGTATGCCATAATAATCTTTGCTTTAATAGTTATTTTATAGGAAGAAGAAACATTACTAGAGGGCCCTTTAATTTCTCCCATAACGTTTGTCATTCTAATTTTACTTGCCATAACGTTTGAGGTAATAATAATCGTTTGTCCTAATAATTATGTGACTCTTGACATAAAGTTTTTGTCCTTGATTATCATTTGATATAATGCTCGCAGTTCTATAAAGCCGAGTTGCTACCAAAATCCTGTTACAATGCCAGCAGATCGGTCCTGGTAAATTGTCAAAGTTCAACCTAACATTCCTCCTCACTACGCTCGTCGTCGTGCCTAACATTTTCAGATTTAAAAAATTGTGACAATCGAAATTATGTCTAAATGTTAGGACAATTGATACATTATGGATACTAAACATTATGACTAACATTCATTATGATAAAAGTGTTGTAGCGCAGCAAATTACTTTTGGACAAACGATGTTATGGCAAAAGAAAGAACTTAACAACATAACCCTTCTGCTAACATTTAAAAAGTCATCAAACGTTATAGCTTTTGCATGCTAATCTTAACATTATGTTAATAATAGTGTTTGCGCAAGTCAATGCTCTTAAAGCTGTACTTTCATGAAAAGGACAGTACATTTCGCTTGGCTTTTATTCAAACTTGTCCAGACAGACTACTGTGTGTCTAAATGCCTCTATGGCAGACATTCTGCCTCCAGTGCGCACACTACTGCTTGTTGCCCATCAACTGATAAAATGGCAGTCAAGACCCTGCCCAAGACCCTACAGCATTCAGGTCATCGACTGTGGTTAAAAAAAATGGCAAATAAGGCAGCTGATGATTCAACATAATTATATGATAATCAATGATCCTCTATGGTACTGAGATCCTTCTCAATTTGCCTCATACGAAAGCTAATATCAACCAAAGGGAAATGGACTTACTTAGAGTTTCCCTGTGGAAACGAATGGAGAAATGAGGAGATCCGCAAAAGAACTAAAGTTACCGACAGACTCATAGCTAGCACAATGCTCATAGAACCGTTTGTCGTTGAGGTGGAAATGTACCAGAAAGCTCAATTTTGGCAAGCCTCCTACAAGGTGGACGGTGGACCGACGACCTGATGAGGGCAGAGAATAGCTGGATGAGAGTAGTATAGGACCACGGTGGAAATGAGCCTGATGGCGGTGAGCCTGAGCCTTTGCCACCTCAATGTTTTGTGCCTCTGTTCTATTTTGTATTGTCCATGTATTGTTTTTGTTTTGAATGTTTGGAATGCCTGATTGTGAGATCGGATGTGAAATACCTGTATGGTGTAATTTAGTTACTTTATTATTATTATTAATGTTATGCTCATAATTTTAATTACAAATACAAAATTTATTTTCAGTCTACTACGCCCATAGATAAATACCTTGCTCACTTATTGATTGATTGATTGAAACATTTGGAGAAGACCAGGAGTGGACATGTTTCAACTAACGTGTTGATGACGAATGATCCGATAATGGTGAAAAAGAAGAGTTGGAAAAAGAAGAATCTAGAGAGCCAGAATTCTAAGCCCGCTGTGGGCTTAGAATGCAAGCACGAGATAAGACTTGACAGGTGCTAGAGAAAACAATGTTTTCAATATGGAATATGTCATATTCCATATCAATTCCATATTCTTACGTAAGACTTGCTTAAGGTTTAAAATAAAAGTGTCCCGTTTTGATCAAATCGCTATAAAAATCTGAAAATCACTATAGTCATATAGTAATAAAAGGTAATTTACGTCCGGACGAGACACTTTTTTAAAACCCTAACACCTGTCAAATTTTATCTTGTCCATGTTAAGCTGCAGAGGAGTGAGAAGACCAGGCAAGGTTCCAGGTGGACTAGGCAAGATAACGCTAACTGTAGCGCTTTTCAAAAACTGACAAAATGTACAGGATTTACGTAAAGTAACGATCAGTCGCGTCAGCCACTTATGTCAATTCTTGAAAATCGTTAAGTTATCGTAATGCATCTTGGCCAGGGCCCAGGGCTCCATCGAAATAAAATGCGAAAGGATAGACGCGAGATGAAACTTCGGCTGCAGAATGCAACGTTTATTTTCGATGCAACCTTGAATTTTAGTGGGTATTTTTGTATTGCACTTGGCTTGGGTGCAATGTGCGTATCTTTGGTTCTTTTTTTATACGCGGACGAGGAGTGAGTTCAGTTTTATAGTTTTATGAAGGTTTGTTGGAGAGGTCAGTAACGACGGTGTTTGAAACATTTCTTTTTGTTTTTGGTCTTCTTCCCTTGCCCTTGCCTTGGTTACGATAAGACCAAACTATTCAAAAAAAATTAAGTTACTTATTACGTATTCCGGAATATAAAAAAAAAGAAATCCGTACCCTACGAAATCCGATCATAAACTATTCAATATGAATAGATTGTATACTAATATTCTATACTATTGTTGTTCTTATAAAAACGTTATAAACGTTATATACAAAATCTATTATTCCAAAGAAAATCCAAGTGAGCATTTCTCAAAATTTTGGCCACGTTGACATCTCCAAATTTAAAAATGTTTGTGCCAGACGTTAGAGTACTTGAAACTATGTTATAATTCCTTTAAGTTGCCGAAAACTTATGAATATCGTTAACAAAAAAGGAATTTCCCATACAAATATTTTGGGACACATTAGTATATTATTTTATTATAACATAGTTTCAAGTACTCTAAAGTTTGGCACTAAATTTTTTAAATTTGGAGATGTCATTCATTATGGCCAAAATTTTGAGAAATGCTCAAGTAGTGAAAAACAAAACGTTTGTCGCGTCTTGTCGAAAAAAAAGGACATGCAAAATGAATCTGACCTTATCATTAATCAAATAAGTAAGTATTCATTATTAATATTAAAAGCAAATTATATTTGAACTTTAAAATAACACAGGTATTATAAACAAAAAAAATTTAGGAAGTGTAAACTTACCACTTAAAAAAAACTTTTAAAAATATTACTCGCACCTACGCCCAAAATATACAATCACAGATCATGATCATAGAGAATAGGTAAATGAGTAACGCCTACACATCAAGGCCACGCACACACTCATCGCCCCGCGTTGATTGGCCCGCGTTCCGTTTTCAAATATATGAGTATGTGTTCATTTTTCGCCCGTCTATTTTTGCTGTAGTAAAGTTTTTATTCACTTCATACGCTGCTTGCGCGGTTTTGACAGTTTTTGGGTCAAATAAATGTGGACGTAATATTTTAAACACAATACATTTAAGGGCCGATTTTTTCAATCCCGACCTGACTGTTAGTTATCACTTTTCTTTTCTTCCTCATGAGATAGAAAAGGACAGAGATAAAATTGATCTACCAGACATTACTTGAATACTTATTGTGTGCCTTGTTTTTATCACTGTGTGATTTGTTTTTTACATTATGTTACAGACCTCTTGTAAAATTGAAATAAATATCTTGATGCTTTGATAACAGAAAGTTAGTTGTTTTAATAATATCCTTCTTTCGTATTACTTATACAAACTAGCGATAATCTTGCCCACGACTCGCAACTATTATATGCCCAAAACTTATTAAAACACCATTTTTTTTTCTGGGAGATACTGTAACAAATAATGTCTTTCTAATTTATATGCCTTATATTGTTTATAAAACACGGTCTTCGCTTAATTCAACGCTTTATTTTTGCAAAACGAATTAGGTAAACATAGTAATATTGTCTTTTTAACTCTAAATACTTTTTAATTACTTTAAAAATTACTCAAAGTATCAAAACCAATCGGCTCCAGACGCTTTGTGTTTTTTGGCACGGCGGCCAAACATCGGTTTATGCGATGCAGCGCGCATGCGTCCACGAGGCGCACGCGCAACAACCCGATTAATTCAAACTTTTACATTCGAAATTCGAACAGAGAAAAGATTTTACGATTCTTTCCTATATATATTTGTACTCACGTTCTTGAAAACGGATCTAACGATTTCGATGAAATTTGCTGTATAGAGGTTTACGGGGGCGGAAAATCGATCTAACTAGGTCACATATCTGGGAAAAATCATTTTCCCCGTATTTTTACGTAAAAAGATTTCCCTCGCAATATGGTTCGTAATTTCAGTGTGGCTGCCGCCGTCTGAATAGACTGATGGTTAGAACGTTGACCTACTATACCAAGACTGCGGGTTCAAACCCCAACTATGAACCAGTTTTTTTTGTTTTCTTTTTTTTCTTTTTTTGATAAATCTTTTTTTTTTCGGGTCGGGTACTATCGGGTTTTTCCGTAATCTCAATACAGTACGCCCCATAGGTATATTCACTCATTTTCATTCCGCCTAGCGTAGTAATTGATTAAAAAAGTAAAACACATCACATAAGATATTAAATAGTTCTTATTATAGTTTACAATTTACTATGTTCAGCTTATGTTACCGTGCCTCCTCTGGCAAATAAGTAACTAAGCTGATAGGGTTAGTGGTTGAGTAGTAACGCAACGTGTCTGCTTTGAAGGAGATCATGGGTTCGTGTTGCGCTGGAGGCAAACTTTGTGTTGAGCACGAATGTTCAACGAGGCCAAACATACAATATAATTACTACTATACAACTTAGATGAAAACAAAAAGAGGAAGATACGTGGCCGGCGCGCGGGCTTGCGCACCTAATTATAGGCGCTGAGCGCCTATGTTTGAGTCAGTTGTCCGGCCGTCACCGATCTGTCAACATATGCGACGTCGTGCGATTGTGAGACATATGGCTGTCTCACTTACGCGCACGACGTTAGTCCATCCACTTATCTCTATTGCTCCTTAGTGCATGTTTACACCTGTGTGTGTGGAATTTGCGAATGTAGGTGTCGCGGCACGCATTATGTCAGTGTCTTGTACGGCGATAACGTGTCTTCCCCTTTTGCTTTAGTCTAAGCTACACAATTATAATTTGTGTGGTTTAGTGGGATTGAGCCGCTAGAGATGTGTCGTTCTCGGAAACTTTCAGAAACCTTCCTCATTTTGTATGGAGAACATTCTCGACCGGGAATATTTCCCATACGAAATAAGGAAAGTTTCCGAGAACGGCACATCGAGGCCGCCGACTGACGTACGCACCTGCAACAGTGGGCAAGCGTAGGCACCAAGTGTGTGCCGTAGTACACAAGCCTGTTATTTGTCAGATATTTTCTTTGCATCTCTTTCATTCGGTATTTCAGATGTGAGAGATGTAACATAAATATTTTGGCGAACATGGCCAAGTGATGCCATCATAATGCGCGCGGTTGTTTTACGCGTTAAACGCTGCGGAAGACACAGCGACAAACGCACTGCGTTGCGCCATACATCTCACTCTCAGGCTGCGATTGCCGCGTTCAACAATACATATGAAATAGTGCGTGTCAACCGCAATGCGTTTTGCGCTGCATTAACGCATAAAACAACCGCGCGCTGATAAGCGAAGTAGACGGGGCAGATCTTTACAGAGATGGCGGGATGACTTGGACGCTTTCCTTGGAGACGGCCGGAAAGATACAGCCTTGGCCAAAAGTATTGAGCACCCCACTTTTTCCTCTCTAACTTACAAATAAAGTATTATTTCTCAATTTCAAAAATACACAAAGACGTGAAATATAATAAGTGTTTACACATGTGCAAGTCATAAGTAGATATCATTTCGAAGTAGCTATTTGCGTGTGAAAACTGAAGCTGGGAAAAGTCGGGTTTTACAAAAAAAAAATTATTAATTGTATTTATTCCACGGAATTTCCCTTAACGTCAATAAATATGTCTAATTTTTCCGATAGATATACAACTTTCTAATAATAAAACATATAAATGCCCCTTTAAGGGCCGTATTAATAAACTCATCTCAACTGTGATCCCCGTCTCAAGATACGTCAAAGTAAACGTCAATCCATAGAAAACTGTCATTTTTGACACATCTTGTGACGGGGATCAGAGTTGAGATGAGTTTATTAATACGGCCCTTAAAGTTTGACTTTTATATGAAAAACGCATCGGTGCTCAATACTTTTGGCCAAGGCTGTATGTTTTAGGGGCTCATGGAGATCTAGGAGATACACCTTTGCCCTGCATTGAGTACTCAAAAGACTAGGATAAAATATACCCTTATTTATCCTATACTCATACGAGCAGTATTTGTATTTGTCAAGAAATCGACCTTCGATGTCATCTTCGGGGGAATTCGCTTTCGAGCCGAGCGACGCTCGGTCTCCCAAGTACTTATTATACGAGAAAGAGGTCGACGGAATCCAACCCACGACCTCCGACTTCATCTAACTGAACCATTCAACCGCCCAAACCAATCTTTAAATAACTTCCGTGACGTGAAATCCCGCCTTTAGCAAATCGGTAAATGACGCATATCCCGACCTTTATCCGGTGACACATGAAAAACGCACCTGGTGAACTCAAAACATAACAGAGGGATAAAAACTAAAACCATATAACAAACATTTCGAAAACATGTAGCGGACAATAGTGTTTTGATAATGGTGGCTAATACACGACAATTACTGGAAAAACGGTACAATAGCACGTCGTAGTTTATAAACTAGGAGTTCTTAGTAACAGCTACTTTCGCGTTGTAT
This sequence comes from Tortrix viridana, assembly GCA_963241965.1. NCBI lineage: Eukaryota > Metazoa > Arthropoda > Insecta > Lepidoptera > Tortricidae > Tortrix > Tortrix viridana. Next base: position 6,765,987 of record OY725196.1, on the reverse strand, counting down.
TTATTGACGCAAAAGGCACTAATCCTAACTGCTATCATAAATGCGAAAGTGAGTTTGTTTGTTACGCTTTAACGCCTAAACCGATGAATTGATTTTGAGGCTATAAAAATAGTTTGAGTCCCGGGGAATTAGGATAATTTTTATCACGGAAAATCTGACATTTCCCGAGGGAGCAGCGATAAACGATGGCAAAAGCTAGTATTGTATATTTATATTAACTTGCTAGGTTATGAAGTGATGACAGTATTGCGGTACTCGTCTGTCTATCTTTGCCTTGTGTCCTCTAGCGAGCCTAACATGCATGCACAATAATTAAGTGACAGCACGAATAAAAAGTTGCTAGAGTAATTAAACATCACGCACAGTTTAGAGCCTGTGCACACTAGCGTTTTTGGCCAGCGATACCGGATAAAATTTCCCCCGTTGCTTTGTAATAAAAGGGCTTTAGCCTTTTTAAGCCTTAAGTGTTGATGGAATAGATGGACTTTATTCAAAAGAGGAATATAGTATATTCCTCGTAAGTCACAGGTTCAATCTAGCTAATAATAAATCAACGTATAAAATAGTAGATTGTACAACAAGTGCATAAAACGCACCATTTTTCACGAGACGTTTATCCATCCAAGCGAGCTTGCGAGCGAGGATGGATATAAAGTCGAGTGTTAAATGGTTTTTATGGACGAGTTGTACACTCTACTTTTCACTTCGATTGCGAGGAAATGAAACAGCAACATGATAAAAAAAAAAAAAAAATCCGACGAAATAAAAATTACAAGTTTATTTAATGAAGCTTTATTGTGTACTTTGGCTGTTGGCATCCTTGCCTTGGTCTTAGAATACTAACGAAACGAAATAAAATAAAATGGAGGAGGAGGATTGCCCAGGTCTTCGACGAAGATTTTACTTTATGCACTAGAGCATAAGAAGAGACTTTATGTCGCGTACGCACGACATAAAGACGAACTTTTAGAGCATGAGAAGTCAAAAGGTTCTTAAGCCTTAAGTTAGTCTCACATTGATGGAATAGATGGACTTTATTCAAAAACCTATATTCCTCTTAAGTCACAGGTTCAATCTAGCTAATAATAAATCAACGTATAAAAAAGTAATTTATATCCCTGCCCGTAATCAACCAATCCCGTTCATACCAGTTTAAAAATTACATTAACATATTGGCTAACTGTACGAGATATCTATAGTACGTTTACGGGACTAGTTGGAATAATTAATTACGCAGAAGGTACACAACCAAATTAGTGAAAATATCGGCAATATTAAATTGTATACAAAAAATAGAAGCTATAAATATTAGGTTAGCAACATCCTGACCTAATATGTGACGTTCTCAATATAAAGGGACCTTATGGAGGCAGGCGGTTACGCCGTTTTTAGAACTGTAAACATAGTATTCGTATAGTTACAAGAATAAGAAGAGCGTAACTGCCTTCCTCCATAAGGTCCTTTTACATATCATTGCCACAGTCACCAAATAACCGACGACAACGGGCAGTGCGCTGGGCACGCTGGCCGAACCACACTGCCGTCCAAAAGAGAAGAGATATAAGAGTATGAAATCCATATAAACATACTGCCTTCTTAAATTGGGTGGCAGCACAGTGGAATACTATATAATAGGGAATATGCATGATTTTTTTATCGCATTTCTTAAAAAAATATGAAAATACCGTACAAGAGATGGCAAAAAGAGAATTAATTAAAATCGACCAAAAAGCATTTAAAGACTACTAATTAGACAGAGATTCGACATGAACTGTGACGTCAGCGTGCACTACGGCCATATAAACTTCATGTTAAATTCTGTTTTGCTAGAAAGAGATAGAAACAAATGTTTAATGGCTTATTTTTTTGCTCTTAACGTACTGTTGCCCTTGGAGCCCGAAGATTTAGTCGACGATGAAGCGAGCTTATAGCTTATATCTTGGTTATTTTTATATTTATTCAAAATATATTTTTTCTCTACATGAATAACTTTTTATTAAAGCAAAAAAAAACCATATTGGCTATTAGGGTTGGCAGTCCCGGAATTCACGGAACTGATATTGTATGGTTAGTACTGAAAATCACCGAAATACCAGTTCTCGACTATAATATTACGTAACGGGCATGCTACCTTTACGCCTTACTAATTTTATCTACAAAGCCAAACTGTTTATAGTTTGTTACAACTTCGCAACATCCATCGATACATTCGGCACAGAGATAGTTTATAGCATGGAGTCAGACAAAATTAAACAGTTTCCGAAAGATTAATAAATAAAAATAAGATAAAAGATAAAAGATATTTATTCATTGAGTAGGCCGCACGGGCACTTTACACGTCAAAATCTACCAGCACTTCCCAAGAGGAGACCACTGCTGAGAAGAAGCGCCGCAAGAAACTCAACAGTTAGTCATTTTTTAAACATAATTGGGGCTAGGTCAATTAATGTTTTAAACAAAATAATAATTGACCTAGCCCCAAACTAAGCTCTAGGCTTGTACTATGGGTAGGCAACGATAAATATACTTATATAGAGAAATACATACTTAAATACATAGAAAACATCCATGACTCGCGCTCATCACACAAATATTTGCCTAGTTTCGTAGGCAGGGTCACTACCAAATAGGCTAACCGAGTCAAGAGTATGCGGACGAAAAATACACTTGTAGTCCAGTTAAATCGCCTAGCGTTTGCATTGGATATGTGATGTATTGCAGACACTCATTTCATCAAATGTGTCGTTTTATCGAATTTCATTTCATCGAAAGCTAAAGCTAATTTCTGCTGAAACATTAAGGTAATAAAAACACACTTATCCCACGTACGCAACGTATGCGATGCATTATGATATCTGGACTCTTTGATTTGTATGATTAGAAACACACTTGTCATACGCAACGCCACGTATGATAAGTGTGTTTCTAATCACACAAATTCAAGAGTCCAGAATATTATTATTTCAGGTTATCTTAAACATGGGTTACATAGGTTAGGTTAGACGTGACCACCAAAAAAATTGCACGTGGAAATGCCTGGGGAGGAAATGAAAATTCAGCGAACGAAAACATTCTATGCAATGAATACTGTACCCTCTAACCAAAAGCAAATAACTAGGAGAAGAAAACCAGAAGCTATTAAGACACCGGCAGCAAATACAGTCTTTCTTAAAAGACAATTTAACCCACAAGCTATAAAACTATAATGTACTGGACAGAAAACTTAACATTAGCAAACTTATATTACGGGAGTGTAAAAGTGTTACGGCGGATTAACTTAAAACATTAAATTATACAAAAACAGAAGAGCTGTTTTTACAACAAAACAAAATGTAACACACACACACACACACACACACGCGCGCACGCACACCTTCTTTATTATTATTATTATTATTTTTATTCTAATCTAAAGCTTTAAAACCTGTCTAATAAACACAATTCTTGAGCACCTAAGGAGGAGCGGGATCTCCTGACACAGGTTTCATTGTAAACTTAAAAGGAGATCTCACATGTTTTTATTACGATGTTTGTGATTTATGACAATAAACAATTTTTAATTTTAATTTTTAATTAATGTCGGTGAACCAAGGCGTATCGCGTACATGTATCATTGTTGACCTTACCACACGCAAAGACCGCTTCTCTCAACTGATTCAGTATTCCTGTGTCAGGTTTAGTATATCATAGTGCCGTATGTAGGGTGTCAAACCGGCTTATTTTATCGAGAAATCTTTGACCGATTCTAGGTAGGTAGCATAGAATTTTTCCGCCTAAGTATCGCTGGTTTCATTGAAATGTATGTAAATTAAGTACGAGTTGAGCTAGCCGCGCATGCGCGTTTCCATTGTTGCACGGTTAACGTTCACATCGGTAAGATTTTTTGACATTTTCTTTGGCCCTTGTAAAAAAATACGTTTCGTCTCCACAAAGTAGCTTGTGTTTATTCTTAGTTTTTTTTTCTATTATACGCCGTTTTCTGCTTACACATTTGTTGATGTTGCTATTTGTGTACATTGATTGATAACAGTTTTTTTTATTTAAACCTTAGATTATAAATTGATTAACAAATTTAAAAATTAGTGCCAAGTATTTATGACAATTTCCACACAGTCATAGCTTCCCAAGTAGCACAAAAGATGTATAAGAGCTTATACAGCTATAATAACTCTAGTTTCAGCATTATATTATATTAAAAGTTACAGTTTGCGAGAAATTCAGGCAAAAAGTTATTTTTCTCATTCTTTTAAATGTACAACGGAGTCATGCGCAAAGATGTCCTCTCATCATCATAGAACGGGTTGCTTTAAAACTGCATTACATAATCGCCAACAGCATGAATGCGTGTTGTGTAGTTCTTTACTGATGTTTCCGTTGACATCATCGTTAGAATCAATTATTTTAATATTTTCTTAAAAAATATATTAATACAAATTATATAAAATTCACCTCTCAGACCATCAACTCAATAATACAAAACACAAACCTTAATTCTTATTTAATATTATAAATGTTAAACTGTATGTTTGTTCCTCTTAACGGTTGAACGCCTCAACCGATCGACGTGATACAGTTTATAGCCCGGAGATTCAAAGGATATTTTTTATTATTTTAAAAATTAGTACCGTTCCCAAGGGCATAGCGACAAACGACTTTTACGAGGATGGAGTCGTAGGCAAAAACTAGTCAAACATAAATGTAAAATACATTTTATTTGTGACGTTCTCAATAAAAAGGGACCTTATGGTGGAAGGCAGTTACGCTCTTCTTATTCTTGTAACTATACGAATACTATGGTAACAGTTCTAAAAACGGCGTAACCGCCTGCCTCCATTTTTTGACATCTAGGTAAATAGAGAAACAAAACGACGTGACTTTTTGGCAATGACACGATAATAGGATTTTAGTTACACCGAGGAAAAATTTACCGGTGTTCAAAATATTTGCGGTTTTATAATCTGGCACTGTCAAATTTTATTTGCTGCATGCATGCTAAGCTCGCAGGACGTAGCGATTTTTTTCAAGGAATTGCAGTTCATTATCAATAGTACCTACCTGTCATAGTTAGTGTCATATCTGAAATCAAATATTACCAGTAATACCTGTCAGTACACTATTGTCTGTTTAATGTAGATAATCGAAGAATTGAAAAATTATATTTATTGCGGTAATGTCTATAGCTTAATAACAACAATCACTGTAATTAGAATATAGGTATTAATTTTATACCGGTAATACTTTGAGAGGTTATATAAAGGTATTATTTAAACCCGGTTTTACAGTCTCTGGTCTAATCTGCACCGTGGTGAAGTTAGAAATCACTTAAAGGCGATACGTTATACTCGTATGTGGGGTCATCTTGTATTTTGTCGCTTGTCGCTTGTCGCTCAGAGCCCTTAGCCAAGATGCCCATCGCTAACTAGCGTTTCTATTCGTTCCATTTTTAATCGCGTCACTGGTAGATCACGTGACTCTTCGTATGACGTGTTCTACCAGTGACGCGATTGGTTTAAAAACGAAACGGATAGAAACGCTAGTTAGCGATGGGCATCTTGGCTAAGAGCCCCGTGCGTCTCTATCGTTATAGACTACTTAGAAAGGGAGATCAGAGCTACCAACAAGTCGCGTACCACTTGTGCTAGCCGTCCTGGGGATAGCATACGATGGCGATTAGAGTTTGCATTCCCGAGAATTTTCTAACATAGAGGCCAGCACCGGTATTTTGTTACTATAGCCCATACCTTAAGGCTGCCTTTCCATAACAGCGGATACGAGAGGTGCGGAGAGGAGCTGTGTAGGAATCGACCAATCACATTGGATGTAATCCACATCTCGTCTCCGCTTGACTGTTTCCATTGAAGCGGAGCGGAGACGAGATGTGGATTACAACCAATGTGATTATAGCTCCTCTCCGCACCGCTCGTCTCCACTCCTATGGAAGGGAGCCCCAGTTACCGCAAGCCCTAATGTCGATGGATGACTCGGTCAGCTTTTAATGCCGTCTAAAAATTAAAGGTCAGGATGGGTAGGTGGTGCGAGATTTATGGATATTTGCAATCTGATGATGATGCCTTGTCAACTGATTGAGAACTACAAGTACCCTAGGGTACTTGTACGTACTCTTAAGCTGGCCATACACACTAGGGTATGCCTGCGCAGATTTGCCTGTACAGTTGAACTGCACATGTAAACCGGAGCGTGTATGTGACACAAGTTGCCTGAACAGCAGTTGCAGTTGTGGCTCCTAGTATGTAAAGTCAGCTTTAGGATAACGCTAGTTATTTACCTAGCTTGCTGATTCACCACACGGGAACACAGTAGTAAGAACAAGAAGAAGTAGAGAAAGATGGTTTTAACCATCCAGACAGAAATATACAGGCTGATATAATTCATGTCCAAGTATTGTTTGTACAAACAAGAATATAGGTGATTCTATAACGAAGCTTGACGAAATTAGCGATGAAAATTGTCCAATGGTAGAACTTCAAAGTAAACGAAATGGTTTGAAGCACAAAAAAATAGTACTTATATTTATAATCTTGATACACATCACAAAAAATGAATTAAATGTGCAAACGTTATCTTAGCTTGGGTATGTTATTAAGTAAGTAAATACATTGTATCAACAAACAATGTTGTATGTAAAAAATAATATAATTGTAATAAATATAGTTTTATTATAAGCGTATTTATGATATACGTTTTTTTATTATCCTGAGAGTTATTATATATGATATTATTTACTTAGTTTTATGTAAATATGGTGTATGTCTTGAAAACGTGATTGCGTAACTTTATTACCTACTTTGATTTAGAAAATATATTTTATTTTTCATCATTTTAATATTACGAGTTTTTATCATTGTAAAATATTAAAACTATTGTAAAAGCCGTAACTTGAATAATCAATCGCACACAAATGGTTTACAAGTATGTTTAGACATTTATAACTAACTAACTAATTAACTGAATGCGAGAATTTAAGTTTTTGCTCATAGTTTTGCAGTAAGTAAGCTGCATTATTTTTATTTTTCGGTAAAATTTCAGTACTTTCTAAGATCCCTTTTCCGAGAGAAGTTGCAAGGAAAAGCTTGTGCTCTTATAAACATGAAAAACCAATATATTTAAAAAAATCTTCGGGTTGGCGTCTTTAAACCGCGTTTAATTCAGATTCGAAAAAATTGTGACTAAGATTTGTTCTATGGCAATGACGTCTGTATTTATTTTGTAGTGGTTTTGTACTATTTATAGGTTGAACCTATTAGTTATACCTAACCTTTATTACGTATTATATTTTTAATTGACTTCAAAGGAGCTTAGGGGGTTTATTTAACGTATTTTTTTATTCTAGAACCTCCCAGAATTCGCCATGGGTGTAATACGTCCAAAAAAGGCGAATACCGTGACAGAATGTGGGATATCACATGTTAAATTTGAAGCTTTATAACTTCTATATTGTTTTTCCAAGATTTAGTATCTTTTTCAAATAACGAACAAAGTGCCAAATTCCGAGCACGTTCATTTGTTCAACCGATGCGCACGAGTCGAACAAGAGGCTCTTATGATGTAGAGTCACGAGCAATAATATTATTATAATTACTGTCCAATATTGAACTTAAAAAAGATGAAATAAAAAAATGGACAACGGCAGTTAAGGACTCAGTTAAAAAAACGTTATTTTTCCGTTTTTGTTTGACGAATTTTTACAACACAGAGGAAACAAAAATGGCTTTGTAACTGAGTCCTTAACTATGTACTTTTATCCCCGACGCACCAAAATAGGGGTGATATAAGTTTGACGTGTGTATTTGTGTGTCTGTCTGTGGCATCGTAGCTCCTAAACGGATGGACCGATTTTTTTTTAGAAAAGTGACTTAATTGAAAATGTTCTTAGCTTGGTTTGATGAAAATCAGTGAAGCTGTTTAAAAGTTAAGAGCTCTGAATTTAGAGGTCCCGATTTGTCGGGTTTTTTTTAACTCGGGTAGGTTGTTATTTTATTCAGCCAAATATCTGACATGTCTCTATTACTAGAGGCATAAATGCGTGTTACATATGTTTGAGCGCAATGTTGTATAATATTATTGCTGGAGACTGTACAGGATGTTTTAGTTATTTAAGTGTTAAACTCCTCTGATTGATCGATCCCGGTAAATCCAATTAAACACGTCAGGTTCTCCACACAATACTGTAGTCATATTTACAATTTCTTCAATCATCAAAATCACAACAACCCTTGTTAGCTCGTAAGCCATCTTCCTTCTTTTTAAGTATATTTTTATACATATCCTCGGTGAATATACAACAATCATTCATTCTCCGTACAAAAATCATCTCCGCCCTCCCTCGTCGTCGGGCGAAGAAGCCAGCAACCAAACTCATTCCAAATTAAGAGTAAAGCCTGGGCCACACCGGCTGCGTTGCGTAGACGTGCACGTGCGCGTTCGCGTTCCACTGCGTTGTATAGCTGCGTCCTTATGTGAGGATTCATACTATACAACGCAGTGAAACGCGAACGCGCACGTGCACGTCTACGCAACGCATCCGGTGTGGCCCAGGCATAAAACTATAACAATCACAAATACTTGACTCAACATCTTTGACGTTTAAGCTTGTCGATTGCTTTCCTTTTTTGACACTTATCCAACCGACCACAGACAATCGTTCCAAATACACTGGCCCGCAAAACTAAGTACCACACTTTTAAAATTTCATTTTTTTCTAAACTATAGAAGTTAGAGATTTAAAATAAAAAACGTTTTATAGCAAATTTTATCAGCTTTCTTTCCAACTATAACTAAAATAAACAGTAACATTTTCAACCTAAAAAAAAAAAAAAACAATAAAATAGCCATTTTTAGTTATTGCAATTTTAAAAGTGTGATACTTAGTTTTGCGGGCCAGTGTATATTAAAAATCATGACATAAGAAAGAAAGAGTTACAATCGATATATAACGTAAAATATCTTTGCACTAAATTGTCACTATATCGGCAGTTTTGACATTTAAGCAATACATAATATTTTATTAATATGAAAACGTGGAAAAATATGCTGTGTTTGATTGAGCGTCAGTCAAATTGTGACAGAATAATTATAATTTTAGAAGATTCATACAATATTATTTGTACTTTAAATTATTGTATTAAATAGCCATGACAATCCGAGGACGATAACGTCAGAAATTAATAATTTGTTGTTTTTTTCGAAGATTTCATTTTTCTTTAAGAATTTGTATCGTGGGTTATATGACAACTTTATTCTCGAACCTTCATTAACATTTCTCATTTTGTAATTTTTGATGTGTCATAAAACTCATATTTTAAACTCATAAATGACTAAGCCGTCATTAAGATGGTAGATTTTTATAAATAAATTAGGTTTAAACGAATTGATTAAAATAAAAAATGTAAGGAGATAAAAATTAAACAAAGGGAGAGCAGAAAAACACGCACCACGAAAAAATATAATCCGTAACTTAAACCGATATCACTTTTTGGGTAGATAAGTAACAAATGCCAACCACACTGCAATTTTTTTAATATGGAACAGTATAATTTACTTTTCTCTAGGGGTAGGTTAAATCGAATTATTTATTTAGATTGTTTTTGTTTTTTTGTTTATTATTTTATATTCTAAATAATAATCTTCTTTTACTTTAAATTCGATCACTTAAAAATAGATTCTATGTAAATTAAGCCGAAGAGTGGTATACTTTTTATTTCGAAAAAAAAAACAGTTATTTTGGGAATAGATATTAATTCTAACGGGCAAAGCACGCTTGAAACATGTTTATGATTTAGGTAGGTACTTAATAAATACCAAAAAGAAATAACTCAACCGTAAAAATACTTGAGCATATTTTTACTAAAAGGTTAAACGCAAAAGATAAAGAAAAATAAAATTTATTTTGCGGCTAAAGACTATTTTTTTGAGGGCCGTAAAAAAGTTCGAGCTATTTAAATCTCTACAGAAACTATTTAAGATAACTGCTTCGTCCGTTAATTCACTTAAAATTAATGAAGGAAGCAGTTAATATGTTATAAGCGAGTTTATCGAAATAAATATTCGACGGTTGCGCAAATTTCCAAACGAATGGCGACATCACAAGGCCAGTCTCCAAGAAAAACGTTACATGCAATAGAAAGTATTCGTAAGAGCTGCAATAAATGTTTAGGTTCTAAATAAAAAGTATGCGACACAACAAACCTTTTGTCTTGATTATCGGACACAAAAAAGTCCATTCACTTAAAAAAGATCTTAAAAAGTTCACAGATTTTAATAAAACAGTTTAAAATTATTTTAGCGCGAAAATCCTTATCGCGAACACAATAATTTTAGCACGCGTTGCGCAACTCAAACTTTTTATTTTTTCAATTTCACGCAAAACTGGCTGTATTTAAATTACTTTTTTTATATACCATTAAAGATAAAAAAGCACTATAAAAAACACTGACGAAAAAATGCTATTCAATTTTTGAAAGCCGAGTTTTCGCGCGCCGCTTCGACGCGCGTTCTAAAATCAAAAATCCCGTTTCGCGCCACGTCATCGTCGTGGTTAAAACGTTCTCTTTTTGAAATTTAGTTTTTATTTCGATTTGTTTTCATTGTTGGACGGAGCGCACATGTTGTTTCAACACATTATGATCTAACACTGGCTAGCTCTCGATTGCAGAACATACTTATTCTAAGTCAACTTACATTCGTTCATATTTGCCTGCAGGCGTAGGGTTGAGCTAGCGCTGCGGGCCTATGACCTAGGACCTAGGAGCTGAACGGTGGTTTTATTCAATTTAAGAAATATAATGAGTAAATTTTTAATAACTTTCAATCTTTTCTTTGTTGGTTAAAAAAACTTTCGTTGTGTAAGCATCGTGATTTCGTATATCAAAAGATGTTAGTAACAAAAGTTTTACTAAAAAAAAACTTTTATTTCTTTGTGATCGGTTAAAGAAAACTTTTCCAAAAGAAAAAAATATCAGTTCATTTTTCTAGTTAATATATTTTAATGTTACGTTGTCATTAAAAACATATTAAATGATGAATATATTGTATTAGATAATGCGAAAGACATACTAACATCGCCAACCCTAATTCGCGTAGTACAAGAAACGTCTTGCATATAATAATATGTTTTAGCCTATATTGAGCGCTTACAAGCACTGCGACTCGGCGCAAGAGTGGAAACGTAGGTGTTTTGCGTAGATAACGTTATTTCGCATAACGTTTAAAATACTGTTACGTTATTGGTATATACTTGCGATTTAAACATCTTCCATAAGGATTGCTTATTTTCAAATAAATTTATGCGAATTTATGTGATTCTACTACCAGTTTATGTAAAAATAAAATAATAAAAATGCCTGGTTTCTATTAGTATATTATTATATTTATGACTGAAAAACTTATTAACCAGTTGTTTTGGATTTTAGATTAAGGCAAATCATGTCGTATCTTTCTATTACAATATTTTAATGAAAATAATTTGATAGGAGGATCTTTAGAAAATATCGTAGTATTCTATTTTATGTACAACACAGCAGGCTCATGAGTGACTAATCTGTTTTTGTGAAATCGAATGTACCTGAAAGTGAGTTTGAAAAATATTTAAAAGATTCTAAAATATCTCGAATTACTTTATTTCAATGTCTATGACCGTGGTTACATTTAGGATTCATAGTATGAATAACTTTAACAGTATTCTGAATTGTTGTTAATTTGCTTTAATTTTACAGAAAAACGTTATACCACCAAACTTAAGACCAAACGACGTTTATTTATAAAATTACGATCATTTAAAGACCAATCTTTCCTTAAAAATACGCCAATACTTCTTAACTAAAGTGGTAAAAAAAATATAAAAATAACCTAGAAACTAACTATCGTTAACTCACACAACAATCCGAACAGCACTACCACATCCCTAGTTAGTTGTATGCATCGTGCATTGGCCTGCAAACCGATAGACACGACCCCAAAGGACCTAACCACAACAACCACTTATAAGATAACTAAACTTTATGTTATTAATGTTAAAGTAGCTTTTAGTTAAAACCGTTATTATTTTAAAACGTTTTAGATGAGAGTTTTTTAGAAGCAAGTTCTTATACTTATTTCACTATGAATTTTAGGTAGGTATAGATGTAGAAAGAAATGGGTGTCTGTAGGCGTATGTTGTTTCTAGGACACTGAATGTTAGAAATCTTCGAGATGTATTATGGTATAATTGTATTGTGAAAGGTATTTGTGTGGGAATCGGTCGAGATTAAAGCTTAAAGCGGTTTTAGAACATTCCTGGTGTTTTTGGGTAACATTTTGTCGATATTGGATTTATATTATTAGGTTAAAGATAACTCGAATTTCATCGTTTATAAGTATTTAAATATTAATTTACATTCCGCAGTTTATAATTATAATCGTTAGCTTCTTATTTTCCTAGAATTATTAAATTTGGAAAAAAACATTAATCACCTACACCATTTTTGAATACGAATACTATTTTAAATGATACATGTTTTCGCTATATATTTAAAACCAATTCAGTAAATCAATTTTAGTTAGGAACGCAAGAATATGTTTTCCTTGCGTTTTAGCTCATGTAGTAATTACTAAGTAAGCAATCGATAGTTTCGATTAAATTAGTGTTTGTGTGTGGTTTACTGTGTGTTGTTTGTTGTTGTGCGTTTATAGTGATTTATGTTGTTGTTTTTGCTTGTATATTGTGCTGTTGATGTCGTTAACAAAAAAGTACATCCACAAAGACGCGCCTCACCACTTAATATTCCTGTGCACATTTGGTTAAAATTTAGGCATTACATGCAATGTATGTATCCAAAAATAAGTGGTGAGGTGTGCTTTATAGCAGTATACTTTACAATATTGGTATCGGCATTAAATTTATTTATTATGAGTCTGAGAATAAAATGATTGAGTTCAAATTTATCGATATTTTACACAAATTATATCATTTTGGCAACCATTTTTAATATTATTGTCGTAGAATTATTCATTAAAGCTGATGATTTGGCGAAACTGCTGAAGTTTTACAGATACGAGTATCCAAAAGCAGCGGAAAGAGATCGTGTGAAAGGCCATCGCCGTTGCACTCCTACGCAGCTGCGCTTGCGCCTATTGGGCAACGAATGATCTAGCGCTCGATCGTATCCTTTAAAATATTCCTTACGGTAAATCATAAAACAAACATAAACCTACATTTTTACAAAATAATATGCTGATTATTTGTCATTTAAAAAAGTATAAAAATTAACGAGTAAGGAAAACATAGTGTAATTTCAAGCTATTACAGTTTTCGGCTGTATATCGGTATCGCGCTTGCTCTTGTATATTACAGTAATTTTTTGGCTACGTTTCAAGGAAATACAAAGAAAGCTAAAACTGTTAGTATTGCAGCATGGAAGTATTGTGCACAACTTCTATTTTACTTCACGTGGCGATCGTATTTTTCAAGCTGTACTATTGATCATTGTCGCGAAGATAAGTCGGGTTAGATTAACTTCAAATCTTTTGATTAATAACATTTTTTTTTTAATTTACCCGAAGCCAGAACCATTTATATCATAAATGTGGCGCCATCTATTGCACTATCAGCTATAAGTTTACAAATCGATTTTGCTCTTCCATCAACAAGTTGCTCTCCCATTAACGATTAGTGTACCACAATGGAGTCATTCGTATTTCAAACGGAGTCATAGACTATTTCATACAATTTTAGATTCATGCAAACCAAATGTCACGACGTTTCCGTGCGACATACTCGGAGTAGAACCAATCGACTCATGCGCAAGACATCGGCCGACACGACATCGTAATGTAATAAGAAGCATTTTTCTTTGACAAAAAGCTCTTAATGGTGTTAGAAAATTGACGCGATAGTATCTTGGCGGTGTGACGGGAATGTGGCTCTATCTGAGGGATTTTAATGTTTACAGGTTAATACGACCTATAAATATTGTGAAATCTATATTTAAATCTATATTGAGTTGATGTGAACAGCGATACAACAAAGGATGTATAGTTTCCAGTTTTTTTATTATTCGTCATATAACTTGTTTGTATATTATTTTAGTAACCCCTTTTGCTAAAAATATAACTAGGTTTTTTATAGCGAAAATATTTAATTCGAAACGTTCATTTTCTTTGATATTACTTAAGGATTTTATTATTCGTCTAGTAATGTCAATTAATTAAAACGATACAAGAGACTGCTAGAAAACATTATATTGAAAGTGTTCCCGTACAAACTTAAGTAATTCTTTAGTCTTTTATATTTGTACATTATTGCGGGCCGCATCGTGCAAACTCACCAGCTATTTATTGTGGAAACTCTTGAAGTTAAATAGCCGCTTTAAAAGTTAAGAAACTAGGAACATTTCCTATGAATTAAACAAAAAAAAAACTTAAGAATGTTACCACCATTATAACTTTAACCTTTTGGATGTGAGTTTTGAAGTATTTGACATTCCCTGACGTTTATTTATGTATTTATATTATCGAGTAGGTACAGTCAAGGTCATGTATATGTGTACGCGTTTAGTACCTTGTCACTTTAATAGCTGTGACATTCATATATGGCAGTTTAAACATGACATTAAATAGACAAGGTACTAAAATGTACACATATTTATGACCTTGACTATACATGGTATTCACGGGGACTAGCACTTTTTTTTGTCTGAAATAACCAAATAGTAATCTTAATATGGAATTAAACTTACCAAAGAGTTTGGTAATAACATATTAAATAAATAAAGCAAAGCCGAGTATCGAGCCTTGTGGAACGCCGTACAGCTGACAAGGAGTTTTTACCCCGTACATTCTTCACCTCTCGCATACCGATGGCGAAACTGGCTGCGATTGTGGATCGTGCATACTATATCTATGTTTTCATAAGATTGGGCCTCGCTAATGCTCGGTACTTGCGCTTAAACAGGTCATCTTTTAACCATTTGCATAAGATAATTCAATTTTGAATTGGGAACTTTTATTCGTTGTTCTCGTACTCACTTAGGGCAGATTTTTCAAGCTTCTGATAACACTATCTTCCAGAGCCCTTAGCCAAGATGCCCATCGCTAACTAGCGTTTCTATTCGTTTCGTTTTTAAACCAATCGCGTCACTGGTAGATCACGTGACTCTCCGTATGACGTGATCTACCATTGACGCGATTGGTTTAAGAACTAAACGAATAGAAAAGCTAGTTAGCGATGGGCATCTTGGCTAAGGGCTCAGATCAATCTTAGATGTACCTTTTTCTATCATATGACATAGAAAAGGAAAGTGATAACTGACAAATAACTTTATATTAGGAATTGAAAAATCGTCCTTTAACGTAGAATCAATATTATAAAAAAGTTAATAATATGTATTTGAATTGATAGTTGTTTAGGTACACTACTAAGGCTATCTCAATGTTATTAAAATTTCCCGCTATTTTATAAGGAACCGTTACAAATACTATAAAGTCAAAATTGTCAACTAAAGCGCATAATTTTGTGAAAATGTAGGCCCATAATGGTAATGAAATAGGGGCAAGCGGTAAAGACAGATCGTTAAACCGTTTAAAATTTTTATTAGATTTTTCCCGTAACTTTGATCGCGGGAATTATCTTTTCTGGGATACAAAGTGTTTTAAACTTAATAGACAGACCCACTTTTGCATTTTAGATTTTACTCGTAATACCTATCTTTATACTCTATTGAGTGTCCTTACTGCTGGTGTTATTTAATTTATTGAAAATCAAACATATTATGATAGATGGAAAATATTTTTCTAGTCTTTGTTTAATTGAGTATTTGGTTCATTCTGTTGTTTTTGTTTATTTGTAATATAATTATGGTGGTTACTCACTTATTATTGGTTTGACATCAAACAGTTTTTTTTAGTTATAGACGAATGACTAAAATCAAAAATATTCAAAGCAGTAACAAAACAATTAAGTAGGTTAAAAAAGCTCCAAAGACGATTAAAGGACTTCAAAAAAAAAATGGAAGTAATGAATCTTATATGATAAAAAAAGGCGAGAAGACGTCTGAAGATCAAATTATCGGAAAAATACATTATGATTTATAGTAAAATCACATAAGAGGAAGTAATTAACTAAGTAGAAAAAAACACTTTACTCCAACATAAGTTAACTAGTCGAGTAATCTAAACTAAAAACGATGGCAAAAATAAAAATAGGTATAAAAATAGATTTCCCTCACCGTAAGAATGATTGAATACCTCAAATAACTCAAAACCACACAACATCCTTCAACCCTATAATAAAGTCAAGTTCTTCTTCGGTTGAGGGGCGATGAAGTTGTAGTGCTTATTTATTATTGAGCTTTTTATCGCACTTTAAGCTCCACGTGTCATTTAGAATCACATTAAAGCTAATGCCAGCAATACTTCAAGACGGAGTCGGCAAAAAGCTCGGCGTATTTTATACTCTTTCATGTGCATAAGTGGTTTGCAATTAGGGGCATATGATTGGATTAGTGTTTATAATGTTTAATAAACAGGATTTTGCTGATTATGAATTATGTTTTGGCATTCTTGTTGAATTACTTGGGTTTGCTTTAGTAAAATTGAGACTATCTAATGTTTATATTTTTTATATGTTTTTAGCTTATCTGGGCTGCTAATATTATTAAATTTTATACGAAATTATCGTCATTCGTCTTTCTTTGAGAATGAGATGAGACTCTAATTTTTAAATTATTACGTTTTTCTGCGTGAATTTTGAACTACTTGTAACGTTTTCGTCAATCGTTGCGAGATAAAATATATCTAAGCAGTTTATAGGCCTATTTACGTAGAAGCTTTAAAAAAATACGTAAAGAAGTTTTTACGGGTACAGGTACATGTATACACTTTTGAACCTTGTCCCATTGTAATAAGGTCCAAAAGTGTATACATATTTCTGCCCTCGACTGTACGTGATGCTTAAATAAATAAACAATCAGATATACAGCTCAATTTGTTGATATAAATGACTTTCATGTGGAGTAAACTGGGAAAAACAGTTTAGCAAATCCCTGGAATACCCTCCATTGGATCGCATATTGGTAAAGTACGAGTACTTCATTGTTGAAGATATTTTGAAGTCTATCTGCAACCAGAATAAGAGAGCTAAGTTAAATTTTGTAAATAATTACTCGCGGTATCATTCAATAATAGCTTACTCTTTCTTGAGTCGCTTTTTTATGGTATGGAGTATGCGAGAAACACGGGCCTCCAGATGTTAAGTGAGCTCTGAAGCCCATAGGCATATGCGTCTCCCATCTCACATTGGAACACATCAGTACAAACCCTGCTAGTTAGCTGCAATCAATATAGTAGATATTTGACCACAATGACACGGTCCCATCGAATTTTAGTTGCTTACTTACTCTTCGCTTTACAGGATCCCAGATAATATTATATCTGGAGAAAAGGATTAATAAACTCATTTTGCCTGAGATGCCCGTCTCAAGACGTGTCAACAATTACAGTTTTCTATGCGTTGGCGTTTACTTTAACATGTCTTGAGAGGGGCATCGCAGTTAAGATGACTTTATTCATACGGTCCGTAGTTCTCATGACGTAGTCAGAGAAGGCTACGTGCTTCGTGCAAGTAACTGCGTAAGGAATCCCTGTCCCAGCCATTATAATGATGACAGAAAGAGATAAGTTAAATAATTGATGCAAAATCATCCCACATCCCTAAGTTCCTGCAGATTTCAAATTTCGTTTCATACTTGCATCGTGAGAAATCCTTAAGTTTTCAGGTTGGATGCAAAAGAGGAGGTTCATTTTATGAGATCATTAAGTTGGTTTGAAATTTTTTTGTCTTCAGTCGCGGAAATCATCACCGCATTTGTCACATTTGTCGCAACTCGCCAAAAAACCAAATCATTGCGCTACCATTAATTCATATGAATTATCAGCACTATAATAATAATACTACTGATAGATGTGAAAGGTGTTTAATTTCCTTTCCACCATCGAAATTCATCAAGGATTTCCAAAATAACCGCCATTTTATAACCACCCCCTCATAAATTCCGCGCGTCCGCTAGAATTTAATACAAAATCCCCAATACGCCATATTGATGTATAATTTTTTCACCCCCATACTCCCCCTGCATAATTGAGCGTTGTGAAAACTATCGCGTTGCTAAATGACCCCCCCCCCCCCCTCCCGCAATTTTCAACATGGCCGCAATCAATAATTTGAGTGGGCAATGACTGCGATGACTTGCACATGCGCGCTGGGCCCGAGCCGAATCATCGGCAAAACCTGAACTTGACTTGCGAAAACGAAAGTTGTGGCGAATGTTTCTGTGGCATTCTTGGCAGTTGGTGCACGACTCTTACGTCAAACACATGTTTTGTTTAGAAAACTTAGATCTCTTGAGAAAGTAAAAATTAAGACTGATGATTTTGAAGATTTTAGTCAAGAAAATGAAATTAGATATGAGTAAAAAACTAAAGCTTAAACTAGAATTGTCGAGAAATGTGTGAATAATGTTATAGATGAGATTATTTTTGCAGTTTTCCTTGTAAATTTTGATGTAACCGGTACACGCGAAAGTCACGAAAGCGAGAGAGAGGCAAATAGAGCTTCTACGTGTCTCAGTCAGTTTTATATAGCAACGTATGCAGATGTTATAGGTCGTTGAAATGATTTTGGTTAAATATTTTAAAATCAGATTGTGGATATTCATCGGCCTTAGAAGAAATAACAATTTGTTTGGAAACATTAGTAATTTTGTTTCCAAATTCACTTCTTTCCCAGTTCGTAAGCTATTTTAGAGATGAAAATAAAGCTGCTACGCTTTTTCATTTCCTGAAATAATCTGTAGATTCGTATTAGTCTTACCTGGTATGTTGATGGCAGATCGTGCTGAAAGCAGTCTGGATATCACGTGGAGTAGTTTCTGCTAGTAGTTCTTTACTTGTCTTCTCTTCTTTCTTCGATCTTCCTCTTAGTCAGTTTTATCGTGTATATTTGTACGGATGTTGTCTATTAGTATTGTCTTTGTCGTTATTTGTATAGCCCGTTAAATTTTATAATTACTCATATAAAAAGTTACAGGTATCGAAATAACACAATAATTTAACTAATTCTTAACGTTAATTTTATCTTAATTTTGTACTATTAAAGAAATCTAGAAGTCGTTTCAACAAGTAGGTAAACTTGGTAAATTTGTTTTTCTTTTTAATATTTGAATTTGTTTAATCTTACCTTTTTACTATTAATTTAAGGCCAAATCAAGGCACAAGTTTTTTGATTTCTAATTGGTTTTCATCCCCTATATCCTGGATTGGCGGATGAAATTGGTCGAAATATTCCAAAACTTATTTGCCAAAAGTCTCGAATATCACTAAGCCTTAACGTTTAGTCCAGAGTCTTTCACTTAATTTATTCACTAGATAATATATATAGAGAGTCTGCGTATAAAAATCAAAGTAAATCAATCGAAAAGTTCCAAAATTAACCAGTGTTGTTTAAATGTACTTAAAGAACGCAAATGTTTAAATCTTCTTTTCTATTGATTCCTTGTAATAACGGTTGATATAAACGTAAAACTTGTTCTATTGCGAAAAAACGTGTTTCTTTATCGTCAAATGGCGACTGTTGTTATTCTTTGTTGCTAGATTTCTCTTTGCTATGAAATCTTGGCTTTCTTCAACTTCTTCCGCATTTAACTTATTTGTTTGTTGTTCTAGAAGACCATGGTTTTCTTCTGTGGTGGCCCATGTATCTTCTGTTCTTCCTTATTCTGGCGGGTCCTCCTGGATGGTCGTAGATGTAAGCCCAGCACGACGGATCCAGGCCGAGCTGCCTCTAGTTGCTCTTAACACTAAG
The DNA here is from genome assembly GCA_963241965.1 of Tortrix viridana. NCBI lineage: Eukaryota > Metazoa > Arthropoda > Insecta > Lepidoptera > Tortricidae > Tortrix > Tortrix viridana. Next base: position 6,746,135 of record OY725196.1, on the reverse strand, counting down.
TTGTGGTAACAAAAACTGGTTGTTAGTCTATTGCGTGTTCAAGTGTTGCTGAATACTACGGTACGGTCACTTAAAACTATTTGATTATGTGGGTAGCTAATAAAGTCTATTGAGTAAAAACTATTTCCGTGAATGTGTCCGGCGGCTGCATCAACGCATGCGTTGGTTAAATTCAAAAATTTTGGAACCAAATATTGGTTTATGTTTTTTGGATTTGTTTTTAGGCCGTTTTTTGTTTTTTGTTCGAAAGTTTTTTTTTGTTTTTTGGGTGGTTTTTTGTCTTTTTTGGTGGTCGCGCGTAGTTGGTAAAAGCACGCGTCGCCAGCAGCCTTGCCCGGCACACTGATCGCAGCCTGCACCGCTGCAGCATCCAGCCCCCGATGACGCTGGGATGGGGAGGTAGTACTCCCCACCCCCACCCTCAACCCACGCGCTCCGCCGAATCATCAAATAATGATTTTGCGTGTTTATTATAAAACTCGCGTACGCCGAGCGCGCCCATCTAAATTTCCAATCTAAATCAACTAAAACTAAAACCGTGCTCAATTCAATAACGTCTGATTTCCTCTTTGATTGCGGTAAAAAAACGCCTTTTTGCCACATTGATTTAAATATATAAGAATGGATTGCCACCCCTCTGTATATACGTACCTGTCAAATGTAGTTAGTCGGGAACAATGCTCTTGTTTAATTTTACGTGGAACGAAACTATGTGTTACTATACATTGTATTTTATTCGTCGTGCATGGGTGGGTAATAGCGATCGAACGATTTTTCTCTCTATAGGATCATTTTGGCTTTGTTCTGTTTTCAGGCGCTTGAAAGCAATTTTGGTTGAGATGTTTTGAACAATGTTATTACACCGGGAATTGGAACTATAACAGTAGAATGGTGTGCCTATTGTCCTAGGTTCGAGGCTGATGATGACACCAATGCAATTTTAAGTATAATAAGTTATAGTTCGCCCCCTAAATCGAACAAAAACGTAACGTATTATAAAGACGATGGGCGCAGGGGCATTTTATTCGGTAGCTAATGTAGCAAATCAATATAAATTCATACAAGTTTCTTGAAGCATTCTCCTAAGATACATATATATACCAATTATCAAACAAAACGAGTCAACAGCAAACCAGATTGAAGGAAAATTTCTGGGGCCGTATTATGAACCGTCTGAAACAGACAAGTTCTAGGCAGAGATATACGACTCATATAGCTCTTTATCTTTCAATGACTGGAACTTGGCTAGTTTTAAGAGCTCATAATACGGAATCTGAGCTTAATTTGTGTGAGCTTGTCCTCTGATATTTATTATATATTAAATATTTACTAATTTTACGGACCTTTTCTCCCAAACATATTACCAGAGTCGAGAGTAGATAGATGCTTCACTATCATGATAACCAATCATTTCAGTCATTTCAAAGTCATTATAGTTATTACGAGTATCATGATATCATCACACTGAATGCGACATTTTAGTCAAATTCTTACCCATTTTTCACAAAAATCGTAGTCATAAAATTGACTAGCCTTTTGTACAATGAAACCGTGTAAAGTCGGAATTGGTAAATAAATGGTACATAATGGTAAATAAAATATGACTGCAACGAATGACGCCGATATGCGGGATTAAGGGGCGCGTTCACAGTTCCACCTGTCATTATTACCTGCGTATTGTGTACACTTAGCTTTATTTTTTGCCTACCCATTTTTTATCCGTCTTTTTTTAAAGAATTGTCAAGTTTTTTTAATAAGTTTTAAGAGAGTGGCAAATAATCGTATTTGGGTGCCCAATAGATACTTTTTTATCGGAGATTATGATTTATAACAAAGATGGACTTTCTTTCTCATAACAAAGATGGACGGTCACGATAGCCTTTCACAGTTGGTGGACTAATATTTATTTATCATATTATATTTGGTTGGTGAATTAATAGCTAATTATATATAATATTAATATGGCTATGGCAGAGGACCGGCCGTTTTGGAGGCATACAGTGAGCACTAAGGAGTTTGAAAGGAGAAGACGAGATGAGCTCGATGCTAAACGAGGCGAGCTCAAGACCCGACCACCTGCGGCCATCCGCTATAACTATATCGAAGAGGTGCTGACCTGTACCAAATGTCAACGAACATTTCGTGCAAGAATCGGTTATGTCAGCCACCTGAGAGCACACGAGCGATGCTCTGAATAGTCGGATCCTAGTTGCTGTGGCTGAAATCGTTCGAGATCGATTATTATTATTATTACTTATTTATTATCCAGTTTTTCTTCAATGGCCAAAGGAAAAATGTTTGATTCAACTTCATGAATCCTTCCAACCTAATTTTAACCGATTGCATAATACCAAAAATGTAATGAATTTAACAGTTCTTTAAAAATATTAAGAATAAAATTTAAAAGAATATCGGATGTATCTGAACTCTTGAATCGATTTTAATAATTAATATGTCATATGAGTCATCAATAACCTGCGAGTGTCATTGACTGTTTGAAACATAACGATGCGTCATACTATTTAATCGCCTAGTTTTTTTTAATTGCACAATAAATCCACAGCACAAATTACACTATAGTATTAACTATTGAATAACTACCTTTCTGTCATGAATTAGATAATACTTATAGAGTCAAAACAAGTCCCCTAATGGCACTAAAATAGATGTAACATTTCGAACTTTTTCATATCAGAAGTATATTTTAAAAAGTATTGAAGCCGACTGTATATGCCTCTTCGGCGCTTAAATCCCGAAATTCAATGTAGTGTAATGTCTGACTTGCAATCTGAGAGCTGTTTATGATAAGTACACATTAAACATACGAAATAAGTTTAATTTATTAATATCATTGTTTAAAAAAATATTTGATGACATCTCACACAAATTGACCTAGTCCCAAACTAAGCTCTAGGCTTGTACTATGGGTACTAGACGACGATAAACATACTTAAGAGTATATAGATAAATACAAACTTAAATACATAGAAAACATCCATGACTCAGGAACAAAATGTCTTTGGTGATGGCGTATATGTATTCGCCATTAAATATTAATAATATTATGAACTATGCAATTGCTAAAAATTCATTTCCTAACTTGGTTAATGTCAATCATTAATCTCATCAGTATGGCTCTTTTTTATATCACATTTTAGGGTATCATCATCATCAGCCCACTTCCGTCCACTGTTGGACATAGGCCTCTCCCATGGCACGCCACTGAACTCTTGTATTATTTTACTGTAGAAACTGTTTAGTAATACTTAACTACCACGCACAGTTATGCAATAAAAATTATTCCATTATATTTCCTTCATTATATTTTATTCTATTCTATACCTTATTGTAAGATGACTGAACTAGAACAGTAATTTCTTTTCAAATTATTCTTTTTATATTTTATTTAAGTCAGCCCTTCAATTTGAGACGCGTCTCATCGACTCTATCCCTTTTTGATGCACAAACGGAATTCAATCTTCAGTTATTACCTTGTATGAACAACCTGAAGTTTAAAAACTCCGTTCACAATATCAACGATTAATAAATCGTGTGCCAAGGCCGGGAGTCAAACCCGTAACACAGTCAATGAAACACCGAAGAATGTCAAATACGTAGGCAAAGGTTAGTCTGCGTTAACCGATGGATTGGGAATGCAAACAGAGTACATAGAGACAAGATTGTTCATTGCCTAACTTGCCTAAGATGCATACGCTAACTTTAGCGCTTTTCGGGAACTGTCAGGATTGACGCAAGCTAACTATCAGCCGCGTCAGCCACTTAAGTCAATTCCATACATTTTAAAGATTTTCGAAAATCTTGGCTATATTTTTCACGCGTAGTTAATGAATTTCATGTTTTAATTATTAATGTTTTTCGATTGCCTATAGCGTGTTTGACTAATATATGAAAATGCTAACATTAAGTTTGTAAGCCATATTAACACTCTTATGGATCTTGTTATTCGAAATAAATATAATATTGATTGATTGATTTATATTATATTTATTAAGTTGCCCGCGACATGTTTGTCGCTCGGATATCCTTTTCTAACTGGTTTGTAACGATAGCGCATTGAGCGTAAATTGAGAAAATAAAAGATGTGTTAATCGCTCAGCGTCTATAGCCAAGTGCCACACGCTCCGTAGCGTTTCTGTTCGTTTCTTCTCCATTGCAATCGCGTCATTGATAGACCACCTGACTTATCGTATCACGTGATCTACCAGTGACGCGATTGGTTTGAAAACGAAACGAACAAAAACGCTACGGAGCGAGTGACACTTGGCTAGGCACTGGTGGCCTAGCCAAGATGCTTTACGCTAATTTGACGATTTTCGAAAATCGACAAAATGGAAGTGACATAAGTGACATGAGCGGCTGACGCGACTAACCGTTAGCTTACGTCTATCCTATACATTTACTTTGATTTTCAAAATCGTTAAATTAGCGTTATGCATCTTGGCTAGGCCCTTATTTACCAATAGGTAGGTAGGTAATTTTACTACATTATGAATCGGTGATTTTAGTATTTGCCGTATGAATACTGCATCTGGTTCTTAAGGTAGAGGAAATGCAAATTTCTTTCTCTTATCTTTTTCTAATATGAGAAAAGAAACTGCTGAAAATTCAGTAAATAGCTTATTCAATACCTATTCGGTTAAAGGTATTTTTTTATATAAAACAATAAACATATTTCTGTACTCCGTGCTCCGTATTCCGTGTGTGTTCCGTTTATGAGCTAGAACGTTCCGACGAAGAGACGCACAGACGGACGACGGCAGGGTGTGAGCAATAGAGAACCCTTAAAAAAATATCTTAATTGAACTATCTTAGTACTAACCAATCTATGCAATTCTCTGTAATGAGAACTATGCTTTAGTGGTGCAAGTTATTCTGTACCTTGATTCAATTAATACAAGGTATACAGTGTATTAGAGATTACACCAGGATTCCGATGAAATTTATTAAAACTAATAAACAATAAATGTTATTAAAAGGTTAAATTTGATGAGTCAATTTTAAGTCATTGTTTTTACTTACTTATTTTTATGATGAGACTGAAAGTCGTATAGTTTTTCGGCAGAGTCAACTATTTGACCAGATAGTTTTCTTTAGTGTTCTTTATTCGTGTTTATTCAAGTTTAAAAGTATCTATCATATTAACAGAATATATAGCGTTTTGTAATTTTTTAGTTATTTTCCCACTTTCTATTACGGGAGACTTGATTTTCTTTAAATTCAACTTCATTATCATCAGAAATATCTCTATCTCTCTCGAATACAAATAATTTTATTTGTGAAACAGGTGTAACAGATGTTTTGGCTCCTCTCATCTCACCAACATCATCATTAGATATTACTCGTATATCGGTAATCTAATTATCGAAACCCAACCTAAATTCCAAACTTCCATTCCCATTGCATTCTTAAACGTCAATAGCCCTTAATGACGGGTAATTCCTGGTAAAATCACTAGTATTAAATCATGCCCATAGTAATTCTGGGGGTGGCAAATGTAGTTATACCTCCATTTTTCTTCTGTCTCTTTCCCTCGTCTGCGCAGACTCGTCATCGTCATCAGCCCCCTAGGCCTCCCAACCCCCTCCCACATCAATATACAGCAAACAGCGCTCCTAGATAAAATAAACGCACACAACTGCATTTTGTATGCACGCATGCTGCACACATGTGAAGTTTTATTCAAAATTGATGCAGATAATTACATTAACGCTGTATATATGTGGTACATAAGCCGGGGAGGTTCGGGAACACTTTTGCAGGCATTTTTGTGGTCTGATTGATTTCCGATAGGCTTTTAGTGATAATAAATAACACAAACCGACTGTCTGGAGATTCTTGTGGAAGGCCAGCAGATGTCTTTCGGTTCGTATCATGATTATGAAGGATCGTACGTTCGTACGTAGGAAGGAGCTTTGTTTAAGATTAGACTCTTAAACAGAGGGTCGTGGGTCCGAACCCGGGCTCGCACCTCTAAGTTTTACGGAATGTATGTGCGAAATATAATTTATAAATTTACCATGAGATTTTTGATGAAGGAAAACATCGTGAGGAAACCTGCACACACCTGCAAAGCAATTTGACGGTGCGTGCGAAGTTCCCAATCCGCACTGGGCCCGCGTGGGAACTTCAGCCCAAACCCTCTCATTGTGAATGGAGGCCTGTGCCCAGCAGTGGGACGTGTATATGCTGGATTATTATTATTATTATATTATTTTAGGCACCTTGTTCAGCCGAGTTCAAAGATATGTAAACACTTGCCTTATCCCATTGAAATAAGGTGCAAAAGTGTGTACATATTTTTGAACTCGACTGTTCAGGCTCCGTCCGAATCGCTACCACCACATCACCAGGGGCCCTAACCAAGACGTATTACCTACGCTAATTGAACGATTTTCGAAAAGCGACAAAATGTATGGAATTGACATAAGCTGCTGACGTGATCGTTAGCTTGCGTCAATCCTGTACATTTTCTTTGATTTCTAAAATTGTTAAGTTAGCGTTATGCTTGGCTAGCCCAACTGACCTACCGCCAAGCAGCAGTGCTCGCATTATTATGCTTTGGTGTAAACGATAATTAGTGAAATGAATAGTAAAGAGGCATTCCATCCAAGTCCTCAGACTAAGGACTTAACGCATGTCTATCTTGAGATTGCAAATGTCCTTCATCTCAGAGCCCCCTTACCAAAAAGGTGTGGGCTTTAGCTTCTCCACCTCGATGTAATTCCGTCTTTTATATCACTTTGGCCAATAAAATATAACCATTTAGATCTTTTTGTTGGGTTTTACTTTGAAACTTTTATAAAATATGTGTGTTTAAAAATAAGCTCGTATTTCAGGCGACTAAAATTCTACTAAAAGGTTTTCGTGATTTTCAACAAGTATTTAATCTGGGAGTTGATCCTGCTACCCTTTGATTGGCAGGCAGCCACGCATCACTGCACAATCACTGTCTAAACTCTAAATAATGCAAGTTGCATTGGCCGATGCAGCTACGTTTAAACAAGCGAATTGTTACTGTTATATATGGGATTAGGGTCGGTTTTGGTTTGAGTAGTGAAGGGGTGATTGACACGGAAGATGCAAAATTGTTAAGTGTATAGTTAAGTGATACTGTAAGTGAAAATGAATTTTAGTCAGGACTTGCATTAGTTAAGAATTGAATTGAAGTTATGTGTAGGAAGTTTGGAAACTAATTTAAAAAAAACCGGTTAAGTGCGATTCGAACTCGCGCAGTGAGGGTTTCATAATATATTTCTATAATTATTTCAATGTGCATTGTCATGTATTTATATGACTTATGTATTCATTAAATTTAGGTGCACTAATCACACCATATTTAATGCTTTTATTTAACGCTTTTTGTGCTATCGTTTTTACTATAAAAAAAATAACAATAAAATCTTGAAAGTATATCAGTCGTATAATATATCTGTCCCTTTCACCGTCTAAAACACTGAAACACTGGTCATAATATCCTGCCAAATTTCAGTTAGTGAAAGATATAAAGCTATAAGAGACAAACTCTATTTCTTACTCCCAGCGGGCTTAGTATGCATGCATCGTATAAAATTTTACAGTTGTCAGGGGAATTAATACATCTATTCCATATTTTAACGTAAGAATGAACACTTAAGGCTTAAAATAAAAGTCTTGATAAAATCGCTATAGTCGCTTAGTAATAAAAGGTAATAAAAGTCAGGACGCGACACTTTTATTTAAAACCTTAAGCGTTAAGTCTTACGTTAGAAAATGGAGAAGATTTGTTTATTTATCTAGCACCTGTCAATTTTTATCTCGAGCTTGGATTTTGAGCCCGCTGGAGTATACGTGACCGCAGGAGTGCAACTAGGGCTGGTAAAGTCAAGAAACGTATTTGCAATTCTGGTTCTAATCTTATAATCTTATAGCCACTGGGACTAGTTCATGAAGTCGAACTCCTTTTAAACCCCAGTGAGCTTCTGTATCCAATTCCTCACGAAGTAGTTGGAGACGTTGACGTAGACCCCAGGAACGCGGCCGCAGCCGTATCCAAACGAAGAGATGCCGACCAACAGGCCAGAAGAAACAGCCGGGCCACCGCTGTCGCCCTGAAAGATGTTACTGTGAGATGACATTTTAGTGTTCACAAGAACTGAAGAGATATTCTGGCATATGCCAAGGAGTTTAAGTACCTACAGAAAATTAAGAAGAATACAGAATAGAAAAGAATTTATACACAAAGACACAGTAAGATAACCATTCGCCTAGGAAACCGAGAGAGCGAGGAGTAGATAAAGATTGGCAAGCGATCACCGCTTTTCATGAGCTCTGAGAATTCCAAAGAAATCGCAGTTGCATTACCAGCATTTGATGAAAGCGTGGGAAATAACTAATCTAGATTTTTCAGAGCTTATGAGTAGAAGTGAATTTTTAATTTCTTCATCTTAATTGTCATTTCTGTACATACCCCAGATCCACGCCATGACCGGCCCTGTACTACTCGAACCCTTGCCTAATCAGGAATGTCTGCTAACATTACGCCTTCCGTATTTATCCTTTATTCTTAAAATATAAGACTACTATTGACCCAGGTACTTTCAGGAGCATAGCAGCTATATAAAGGCTTATCATATTTATTCAAATAAATATATTTGCCTACCACTTTAGAACCTGGTCGCTGTGAGGTCAAATTACGTATTAAAACTACATTTCCCAAGTTAAAGTTATATGAGGCCTGTAACTGCTACGAGATTCTACGGTGATTCGCGAATACATTTCCTTAACTGTATGGTTTCATCTCACCTGACAAGCATCTTCTTCGATACCCTCAGCACAGAACATCCTGGTAGTCAGGGTGCTATTATACCAGGGTTGCGGCACAGTTTGACATTTCGCTTTATCAACAATCCTTAGCCGAGTACGTCGCAGGACGTCCGTGAAACTGCCCTAAAATGAACTTAAGCTAAATATTGTTATGATGAAGTTGGAAATTTGAGGAAGAAAGGTCTTTTTCCGTTAGTTGAACGCCATTAATAATCCAATGCAACTAAGGAGGCAATATCTTAATAAAGTTTGGCAATTATACAATTTAAACTAGCGTGAGTCATTATTAAGATAAAATAAACATTGATAAGCCGTGGTAGCCTAATGGTTTGACCTGCCGAGTTTTAAGCAGAGGGTTGTGGTTTCGAACCCGGGATCGCACCTCTAAGTTTTTCGGAATTTATGTGCGAAATATAATTTGTAAATTTACCATGAGCTTTTCGGTGGAGGAAAACATCGAGAGGAAACCTGCACACACCTGCAAAGTAATTTGACGGTGTGTGCGAAGTTCCCAATCCGCACTGGGCCCGCGTGGGAACTAATAGCCCAAACCCGCTCATTATGAGTGGAGGCCTTTGCCCAGCAGTGGGACGTATATAGGCTGAATTATTATTATATTTATTATAAACATTGATACGGCTTAATCACGTATTAGATAGGAAACGGCCAGACATACTCGTATTAAGGACTCGTTAGTAGGAGTCCTTCATCAGGGGAGTGTTATCCAGGGCACATGTCGCGATGTCGAGCCGTTTTCTAATACGTGAGTGAGCCGTATCAATGTTTATTTTATATCTTCTAAACTTCATTAGGTAGTTGCAAGGTTTTTATTTCCCTATATTTTTTATGAGCGGTTGATCTTTTGGTCCGTTATTTTGGACCATCATATAAAAAAACCGGTCAAGTGCGAGTCGGACTCGCGCACCGAGGGTTCCGTATTTAAGTCCGTACTTCAAAAATATACCTTTTTATGTGCTTTAATTGTATGCAATAAGGTCCATTTTGACTTGCCTAAAATTTAGTAGGTACAGATCTTTAAAGTTTTTTGTAAATTTCTGGAAAACTATAAACTTTGAACACTTCGTTTTATTATTCCCGTTACATGTAAAAAGTTATCTATAAGTTAGGAATTTTTCAGATTTTTCGGTTCATAAACTTCGGAGATAAGGGGCCCCCCTTATCTCCGAAGTTTGAACGGTCATTTTTTGAAACTTTTTTGGTTATAAATCAAAAAGTACCTACATCACGGAAAATTATTAAATAAAATTGTATTGTAATGTGCAAATTAAGCCCTTTCATATGACACACCCCTTTTCTATAATCAAATCACTTTCATTATTCAACCCCCCATTCTAGACCGCTTTTCAATTATTTATATTTTTTTTTTACTAAAAACAGATGCGGGCAATCAAGTTATAAAACTATGCCAAATTTCAAGTTGATATATTTTGCTGAGAAAAACTGCTGTGACATACAGACATAAAGACAGACAAAACGTAGTCTCACCATAAGGCTTCCTTTTTTGCCATTTTGGTACGGAACCCTAACAATATAATAAAATATTCTTCGAAAGTACCTACTTTTTCCACAGTAAATCCCCATCCAGTTACGTAAATGTGATCTTTACATTTGGCGCCGCTTACGTATATGTGTATCGGCTTGACTCTTTTGTTCAGATGCAATTTTCTAAAATGCAGCAGCTGCACATCATAATCAAACTCATGGGTAATTCCGAAACTTGGATGAATTATGTGAGCAATAATTCTAATCTTTGGAGATTTCCGCCGATACGTGCTTCCTACTCTTATAAATGTTTCTTCTCTTCTAAAAACACATATAAAAAGCAGATTTTGACTTCAGATCTACACTATTTTTTACGAAAAGGAAGAAAATCTTATAAGAAATGGTTTACAGAAATAAATTTTGCTGAAAAGTGACCGCGAAACTGATTTTCCCTTCATTAATGTTGTACAGTTTGTGAATTTATTCCGTAAATAGGCTAGTAGGCCTAGACAAGTTGCATTCTTTGCACGCCTACATAATCACGACCTCTACTTTTACAGCTGATAATTCTTAAACCGCCCAACCGATTTTCATCAAACCTAGCTCAAAACACCACTTAAATTAGCTTCCTATTTAAAACACTCCCAAATCACCCAAACCAGTCCATCTATCTGGAAACTGTCACAGAGAAACAGGAAAACCGACAAGGGCGTTTGAGAAGATAGAAACGGACTTTTCTTACCCACAATGCGCCGTAGTCATAGCCCACCGGGAATGGATGAGAACCCCTCCACAGATGTCCCCATAGTTAACCTGATAGGGAGCCTCAGATATGGTGATGTCATACCCACCTAAAATGCTGACGGATTGACTTTCATGACAAAAATAGAAATATCGGGATTGATTAATATTCCGTATTAGAGTTCTAACAATGATTTTGAATTGATAATCACTTTAGGGTACGTACAATAAGTACCAATTTGATAGAAATGTTTTTCCTCATAATAAATAATGTATTACGTCCGGCTGATATCACCTTTTAAGTAAATCTAATATGTCTGCACCTGGATCACGAGGCTCCGCTCTTCCATTGTTTTGGTAAATTAAAAAAAGATTTAAACCAAGTGTGAATTTAGATACAATTCCCAATTGTACCGTTTCAAAGTAATTTTATGGTTTACTTGTGAAACTACTCACCCGTGTACTAACATAAACTGCGTGTTACAAAATAAAGCCACTAAGAAATACATACTATAAGTTAGCATATCGATTTCACATTTTATTGAAATCACTCAATTCGTTGCTCAAGCAAACTGGTGTGTACACCCAACTCTGTTAGCATTGACACGATAACTCCTTTTTACGAAGGTATTACGTTTTTAGACCTTATACTGATGATTGGTTAGCCTTTGCTGATATATCTATGTATACATTATTATTTACCATAATTATTTGTCATAATTATGTAGCTGTAGGAGGGTTACACAATAAAGCTTTAAAAGGTTTAAGGGATAAATAAAACATCATAAAATTATAAAAGTTTTCAATTTATATAGAACTGATTTTAAAATTGTTGGTCTATTCCAAATATATGTTTGGCAGTTCATATGTAGAACAGACGGTGTGTTTATGAAATCAGCAAAGAGTGACATTGCCATGTTTTTTCTGGTACTCAGAAGTAGGCACGGACGCTTCTGCAGTGGGCATGGGGGCAGTATTTTCTCGAATGATTTGTACAGTTCCAATGTTTTCCAATCATTTTCCACGTTATCGACAACTAGATGTTCTTACAACTTAGATGTTCTTATTGGTTTAATCGAGTCTAAGGCCAGTGATCTCCTCGATCCAAGGTCGCACTTTTGCGATTTTGCTGTAGACCCCATAGGATCCAGGGGTAGCGCAGCCGTAACCAAAGGAAACCATGCCTAGCAGCCTATTGTAGGCCACTGCTGGACCACCAGAATCTCCCTGAAATAGTCAAATACCATTAAAATTATGGTTTCGGCAGTTTACTAAGTCAAAATAGAAATATTACAGAAATATAGATAGATAATGATCCATACCTTAAATGCTAACGCTGACGAGTAAACTATTTGAACTATATATGTCTGTTGTCAATGTGTTTGTCGAATAAATGTTGTGAGTTGAGTTCAGTTGGTTTGAAACAAAATTTCGCAAGGTGTTTAAAGCAGGATATTTTGTGGTATGAATTCTCCTGTGCTCTTAACATATTCGGCAACCCGGTGACACAATGGTGTATCAAAATTACATACATTTGGAGGTTAGGTGGCGGCGAATGTGTTAAGAGAAATGATATACATTATACACCGCCACAAAGTTACAATACTAAAGTTATATTATAATGGTGACATTTGGACTTATATGGATCTAACCATCTATCTAATCCAACTCCATTAACCCAATGCAGATCTCTCTCATTCTATCCTGCTCTTGCCTCATGCATCTCTTTCCCAACAACCTAACCAAAGCATCTGACCAACATAAAGTTACCCGCACTTTGACACTGCCACGATTTTCAATCTTTTTCTATACCATGAAGAAGGCATAAAAATACGAAGACTACCTGATGGTAGATGGATGATGGATGGTAGCAAGATCAAGACTAAATGCATAGCAAAGATTACTACAGAAATATTAAGGATGTACCTGACAGGCATCTTTTTTGCCCTCTTTGAAGCCTGCGCAGAACATCCTCTGAGTGAGGGATCCACGGAAGTAAGGGAACGGGACGTTCTGGCAGTTGTCCTTGCCAATGATGGGGACTCTGACAGCACGGAGCACGTTGGAGTACGGACCCTGAAATTGAACCAACATTAATATTATGATCCTGGATTTTGGTTAATACAATTTACTGGTTGTTGCGGACGCCTTCACTCCACTTAGATTATAAAAAGCTAATGTAAATAAAAATATAAATGTATACATATATAGGTAACTAGAAATAAGTTGTTTTTCAAAATGATTTTGTAAGGACCATTGCCGCCCTCTTGTATAAAATATTGAAGTACCATGTGTTTTATTTGAAGAGGAGGAGTGCCTGGCCTGACTTAGAACCTGATCCCCAGAGGTCAGGCGCTCCTCAGAAGCCCGGGAGAGGTTTTGAGTCGAAAGTACGACGTCAAAACCCTCCCGGAGCCCATTAAGTGACCTGCTGCTGCCACGTAACAAGCCTGGCAGCAGTTGGCACCACCCCGAACAGAGGGCGGCAACCCCCTAGTGAAGGGAGAATTGACCCCGTACCGATGTGCTTACGGTATCAGTTATAAGGGTAATATAAGCACGATACACGATAAGCCAAAAACGTAAAAAACTCGATCCACGCAGCGGCTCACGTTATGGTAAAGGTTGCTGAAGTATAAACCGGGTAGCGATTAATGGAAATTGAGTTTTCGAAAGGAGTTTGAAAGGAGTCAAGTCGGAAGTGAGTCGAAACTGGACTCGTGGAAAAGAGAAAACAACATCAGAACGAGACAGCAAGTTGAGCCCAGTTGAGCTACTCCTGTGAGCTCCTTGCTGCACCCGCTTTCCCAAAATCGCTACTTGGGCGCTCACCTTACTAGTTGTGCACCCTGCCCCTGCGTGGGTCAGCTGTTTTGATTTTCGAGAACTGGGCGCTCGCCTTACTAGTTGTGCACCCTGCCCCTGCGTGGGTCAGCTGTTTGATTTCCGAGAACTGGACGCTCACCTTACTAGTTGTGCACCCTACCCCTGCGCGGGTTCGCTGATTGACTTCCACTAACTGTATAAACTTGTTAAACGAAAAGACTTGGTCGTAGCCGTGGCCGTGAGGCCGTGGTCTCCGACAGTTACACTGGTAGTCTATTGTTTCTGCTGTGGATAAGTACTAACCGAGCCCTTTTAGAAAACTTAACCCTGCTCTTTATTCCTAGATAAACCATGTTGTTGTTGTTTTCCAGGTAAACTAACTGCAACGAAACCATGCAATATCGAAAGGGAAATTGGAAGAAGCTTTGCTTTCTCTAATGTACCCAAAGGTGGACTTACAAACAAAATGCTGCAGTAAAAGTAGAATGCCGTGGTTGACCAAATTTAGTTTATTATTATAAACACTACTTTTAATACTCATTATTGCTGTTGTATTATCTCAACGTGTCATATAATTAGCCTTATTAAATACACCAGTAAAAGATTAGTCAAGAAAAAAAATTACGCAATTCATAACAATAAAAAATACGTAGTTTATTACGCCAGCAACACGCCATGGTGTCAAACAATTAGCGAAGCTTGTTCGAAATTAATATTTTTAATTAAGAAGGTAAGCGTGCTTGGGAAAAACAAGGCAAATAATTGAAAACCTATTGGTTACGCCTCTTTACATGGCGGTATTAGCAGTGAGCTTGTTTTAATATTAGCTACGAGAAAACACGATTAGCATCGCAATTTAAAAGGTTACTAAGCGAACGTAGTTTTAAGAGCTTAGTTTTTCAATCTCCAGATAACACTATCTGTCAGATAAATGGTGTCTTTGTCTTCTTTCATATGGCGAAGAAACGTAAAACGATAACTGTAACTGTCAGATATTATTTAGGGATTGGAAAAATTAACCCTTATTTAAAAATATTTTTATTTCTAAACTTTAATAGCTGCTCTAATCTAGAACTAGTGGCATTTTCGGTGTCCCCTTGTTTTGCAAACACTCATTTCATCGAATATGTCGTTTCACCGAATTTCATTTAATCGAAAGCTAATTTTTTTAAAACCTTATTGTTTTCAAGTTATCTTAAGCATGGGTCACTTAGGTTAGGTTAGACGTGTGGCCACCAAAAAATTATAACTCCAGCACGTGGAAATGCCTGTCGATGAAATGAAAATTCGGCGAAGTATAACATTCTATGAAATGAGTGTCGGTGATTCAAGGGTGAACCGCCATTTTCTAATGCTAACCAAACGAGGCTACATTTGGGCATTATAGTATTCGTACTATCTCAGAAGTCTCTATCTCAGAAGAATGATGGAAAGTTGAATGACATTGAACACTGTGAAAAATTGTAGCAACACTTACGTTTTCTTCAGTATTGCCCCATCCTGTGACAGTCACGACTTTCCCAATCACCATGTCTTCAATATGTGCTATCTTCACAGGCTGGGTGTTCTCATCAAACTTGAGGTTCTCTGCCAGCTCCAGGACTTGGAAGTCGTAGTCGAACGGGTGCTGCTTATTCGTCGCTGTCCACAATGGATGGATATGGTTGGATTTTACGTTTATTTTCTTCCCTTGGTTCAGGTATTTTGAACCCGTTCTTATATAGGGCTTCTTGCTTTGAAAAAAAAAATTATGGTTATTTAATTGGCTGATTGGTTGTCTACTTGGAGGAGAGTTTAAGTGAGGGAAGCTTGCATCTTTAGAGGGCATAATTATACTGAAAGAAATAGCTGATCAAGGAGCAATGGGGTTTGTTATACAACGTGTTACAAAATAACCCGTAAAAAATCATAGCCAAAAATAACGTAATTTGTCATCTCATAAAGTCATGCTAAGGTTTTCATACATTATCAATGGATTCTTTACAAGGGACCATTTAACCCCCTTTCTGCTTGGGTATTTTAGTAACACCCTGTATATGCATAACTCTTAACTTCTTTGTAATAATTGTTTTTGTAAAATAGACTAAACTAAACAACTCTAGTAACGTGTGAATAGCGTCAAACGTGATTGTTGATGCTAATACCTAAACTTTCTTAGGCATTCAATAAAGCAATGGTGTCTTTGATTAAGCTTCATTTACAAAAAGTAAATATATATGTAATTAAAATATAAGTAAATAAAAAAAATTATTCAAAAAATATCTTAAATTTATATCAGGACGTAACTAGGAAAAAAACGCAGCAATATTCAAGTTTATTCCGACGCTTCTTCTCTGCAATGATGGTCTTGTCCGAAGCGCTGGTAGATTCACTCTATATTATTGACGTGTAAAAGAGCCCGTATGTGGCCAATATACTGAATAAATATTTTGACTTTTGACTTTGACTTTGTGCTTTGAAGATAATAGGACCCCTTAATAATGTTCACTCAGCTCACACCAACAAGTTTACATAGAAAGATGCTCTTGTAAATTCGTAATACTAACATATTCAAGTGAGACGTTAACATTTAAGTCTTACCCACAATGTCCAGCTGTAACTACCCACTTCTTATCAATGATAGCTCCCCCACAATTGGTGCCATAAGCAACATGATACGGATACAAATTGATGTCCACTTCCACACCACCAACTATCTTGTCATTACCATAGACATCATCACGCTCTTCACTTCTGGAATAGCCTCCTCTATCTAGTGGATTAAAATTATCAATGTCCGGTATATCTGTAGGTTCATCATAGTTTTCGATGTCGAGTTTGACGTGGCTGTTGCTGCTTCGCGATTTTTTTTGCTTCTTTGTATTCTGAGTGCTTTTACCTAAAGCCAGTTCCAAAAGTTGGGTTGGGCGGTCCTGCTCGTCTCGCACTGGTATGATGATGACGTCATATTCTGAAAGTACATCAGCTGAGCCAGCATGCATGCAAGAGATAAAATTTGACAGGTGCTAGGGAAATGAATACATCTATTCCATATTTTAACGTACGACTTAACGCTTAAGGTTTAAAATAAAAGTGTCCCGTCTTGATAAAATCGCTTTAAAAATTTAGAAATCGCAATAGTCGCTTAGTAATAAAAGGTAATAAAAGTCAGGACGAGACACTTTTATTTTAAACCTTAAGCGTTAAGTTTTACTTTAGAATATGTAATAGATGCATTCATTTCTCTAGCACCTGTGAAATTTTATCTCGTGCTTGCATTTTAAGCCCACAGAGCCCTTAGCCAAGATGCCCATCGCTAACTAGCGTTTCTATCCGTTTCGTTTTTAAACCAATCGCGTCACTGGTAGATCACGTCATACGAAGAATCACGTGATCTACCAGTGACGCGATTGGTTTAAAATGAAATGAATAGAAACGCTAGTTAGCGATGGGCATCTTGGCTAAGGGCTCAGATTGTTATAAATAACCGACTTTACGAGGACTGTACTTAGGTATTATAATTATTGTTTAAATATTGTGTATGTGTATTGTTTAAGTTAAGGTGTAAAGGGGAAACATCTTAAGTAAACGTTGATAAATAATCATAGCTACCATAAAAACGAGGAAGTATTCTTTTTTAAAGACCAGAAAGACATTTGCCGATCATTGTGAAGAGATTCACAATGCAACAGAGCAAATATTAAGGTCAAAGTTGATGCATTCATCTCTCAGTATTTTTGCACGACTACATATAGTTATAAGAATAAGTGTCGAGTTCACCAAAAAATATTTTTATATTAACACAGATGATTTTGCGGCTGTCAAAATATATTGACTAACAGCCGGTTAACATTAAACAGTCTGTTAAACTGGTTGGAGAAATCCAGCATAAATGTAATGGCATAACTTCACTTGGTCATATTTGCGAAATACTACTTTTACATCTCTCATACTTGGCATACGGAATGAAAATGAAAATATTTGACAAATAAATAGCCAATTGTATTCCGCCATCATTTCAGTTGCATACTCAAATAACATTTTGGATAAGCAATAAAGAATTGAGTTTTAAACTAGAGTGAGTCATTAATCATTATTTATTTTTATTCATTTTATACTGGTACGGCATACTCACGTGTGGGGCCGTTTCCTGACTAACACGTGAGTAAGCCGTATCCGTGTGTATTTTGTTTTAAATAATTGATTATTGGGTACTACCCTAAGTCGGTAAGTTAGTTATTTTTGCTGACCGAATCAACTTAAAGATTTAGGTATCAGATGAACAAAGCTATTGTCTTTTATGCATTGCTCAGTCTGCTCATTTCGAATAGGAGGTTCTAACTACAGATGTCGATTCACATAAATAGCTACTTTATATCATAAATAATTAGATTCAAATTGAAACGTGATATAGGTGCTAACATTCAACTTTCTTAATAACAATATTTGCTTGACCGACTATTATTTTGTACAATAATGTATATATATGGCTTACGTTTTTATTTGAACCTACTCGCCTGTGACATATATTATAAACTCATTATTCACACAGAATATCGTTCACATTTAACATATATCATTACAAACTACCTTTCCGTGGTTTTACCTTACAATTAGACAAACTATTTGTGTACCAAGTACCTTTGAAGTGGATTCGGACAGGAGAACGAATTCATACTATAATTAAATTTATTTTATCATACCCATTATAAGTACATACTTTCCGAATAAACAGGAACGAAAATCACGACCACGAGATATAATAGAGAATAAATAAACATTTTTATTTTTTTTTATTTAATTTTTATCACATTACGTTATCAATGTAGTGGCACTAAAATCGTACTGCACTTACGCATTGAATCAAACGGACAATTATAACCGTGACCAGAGTTAATTCAACATGAAATTACCAATTGAATATTTTCCAACGTACAAAACTACATTTTCTAATCGGAAACGTACACGAGCAGCAAATGGCGCTTTTAAATCATTTTTGACATTGAAAATCATGTTTTGTGTTCATGACTTGGGTAGCATTGGGGGAAATGCGGACGTTTTAAATTTTACCTCGTCGGGAGACCCGGTGTGATGCCATTAGTAAGGACAGATTGGAGATTCCAAAGTAAGTGGTGCAGAGTACTGTTTATAACGACAGTGATCCATGTGTATAAATACCTGGGGCCCATAGCCAATATGCATTACACTAACTTATCAATAGGGATGATAGCAATTTTTTTTCTTTGTCGATCAGCATCAAAAAGTATTGGACACGAATTTTTTCTTCACATAATCAAAATATTACGGAGATATATTGAGTCGAAATGTCGCAAGACGTCACGTCTTCGTACAATTTGGTGTAATTTTTACACAGAGATGTCACGCATTCCCGAACTTGGACGCGCTTTATCTTTGTCATTTTTTCGATGAAAAAAAAAGATACGTGTCCAATATTTGATAAGCCATCATCCCTATTTTCGAAAATCGACAAAATGTAAAGAATTGACATAAGCGGCTGACGAAACTGAACGTTAGCTAACGACAGTTCTATACATTTTGACAGTTTTCGAAGAGCGCTAAAGTTAGCGTTATGCGTCTTAGCTAGGCTACCTGACATGTACATAAAACTCCAAGATCTCGATTAGAGAAAATATTTATACATATAAAGAACTGAAGTATTTGTTCCTGTTCTGTGAAATAAGATTTTATTTCTCTATTCTTTATACTAATCATTATCATCTCAGCCGAAAGACGTCCACTGCTGGACATAGGCCTCTTTATAATATTCTACTAATATTATAAATATTAAAAATTTTCATATAGGTATGGATGTATGCGATTGAATCACATCCTATACTACGGCTGAACAGATTTTTACGAAATTTAGCACACATATAATAGTCCTCATTATGGCTAGACAGGATACCTTTTAATCAGAAACAAATTATACTTCCCGAAGGAAAGCAATTAAACGACGTCTACGCGGACGGAATCGCGGGCAAAAGCTAGTAAGCTCGTTTTTTTGTGGCCTTCTTAAGAAGCAATAAGTGAAATAATTTACTTAGTCATAGTCATTTATTCAAGTAACAATATACATTGCATTTTAAATCACATAATTATACAATAAAATAATAACAACCATAAAATAAAATTAATAATCGGTACTTATTACTACATTAGTTCCACTTTCAATAATAAATTAAAATAAAATTACAATTAAAAAAAATTACAGCAGCAGAGGACCGATCGTTGTGGAAAACCTTGGGGAAGGCCTTTGTCCAGCAGTGGACGTCTTGCGGCTGATAATGATGATGAAGCAGATGATGACTGTGCCAAAAGGAAGTACAGTCAACAAGAAAAGTTTGCCCTGAAAATGATTTTTTTTTCAGAAACTTATTCAGTTATCCGACGAGGTTGGGGAAGAACAGCCAGTTTCTAGACTAACATGAAGGACATAAATGTTAGAAACAATTATGGAAAAACAAATGTTATTTTAAAAAATACTTTGTATTTGTTCCGTGCGTAGTATTTATAATAGGTATCGTCTGTGAGTCAGTTGGTTTTGTGTGTGGTCAACTCACGTCAGCCGTAATTCACTGTTAGATAGAGACAAAAGATTTATACAATGACCAGTGTCCTGCTGCCATTATGCGGCAGTTTCAGAGAGCAACAGGCAATGGAAACAAGACTATACTCGGTATTATTTTCGTGAAAAGCCAAGAAGAGTTATGATCAGTGATCGGATTTTGCAGTGACGTTTGAGGTGAATGTCGTTAATCATTATGCTAATATGGATATGCCCCGGGATTTTGGGATTCATGTTGTTGGAGGAAGACCATTCTTATTGTATTACTTGTGTCTAGAAAATTATGATAGTGTTTGAAACCAGGGTTCCGTAGTTATAAGTTTTTTTGAACCTGTCTAGTAAAGTCCCAATGCCCACTGCTGGGCAAAGGGCTCTCAGCCTCCACCTGTCCTTCTTCAGAGTGCGCATCCGCCATTTCCTTTTGAACGCGACCTGTGGCCCGTTTCACGAAGCTACAATATACAAATTACAAGCGGAACTCTCTTTCTAGCTAAAGGAGTTACCTTTAGATAGAAAGAGAGTTCCGCTTGTAATTTGTAACTTGTAGCTTCGTGATACGGGCCACTGCCCATCCCGCTGTTTCCTTTTGCGACTATCTGCTACAATCAAATGGATTTCAGGCTGCCTGTCCGTTATTGAAATGTTTTTTCTGTTAATCCAAATATTAATAATTTGTAAAAGTAGCAAAAGTAAAACGAACAAAAGTCGTCGAGAATCCTTATTTGCGGTATCGATGAACTAGGTATCTACATTAATATCTGTTTTGTATGGAGCATCTAGGATACCTGAGGGCTTATTGCCTAACGCACTCGCGATCGCGATCGACTTGAAAGTGACACAATTGCTTTCATTTTGTAGGCAGATTTGACTTCAACTGTCAAATATGAAAGCGATCGCGATCGCGAGTGCGTTAGGCAATAAGCCCTCAGGTATCCTAGATGCTCCATACAAAACAGATATTAATGTAGATACCTAGTTCATCCATATGCCATCATCTTCTTGTTTCCAATTAGCTAATCGATGGCTAACTTAAAGATAAATAAATACATACACATGATGTATTTCACATCTGTACGTTAACGAACGCGTTTTTAAAGACTGGTGCTGACATCTGTTCATACACTATTACAACTGCTTAATAGTATAGACGAGACTGCCATCTAGCGATCTTAGAAAAAAGCAACTTCATGTTATTATTACCGACTACACTGTTTCTGTTAACGTATTTATTATTTGTTTGTGTTGATCTATAATAAAATTCAGCAATGTCAAGTGTGTTTTATTTTTATTTACCTCAGCGATCTCATTTATCTTGTGATGGAACGCGGGCACCATCTGTTGTCGAATAGCAGAACTTTGTTTAACTATTACACCCCTTCAAAGTAAACTTGTTTTATTTTCTTTGTTTTGTTTAAAAGCCTTTAGAATATAAACTCACGATTAATTTATATTTTTCTGAATCGATTAGCGCTTTTCTATTTCCTAAAATATATAACAAATAAGCTAACGTTATTTAGCATGTAAGCATACGTTTCAGAACAAAACGATTTTTTTTTTCTTTAGTGTACATTATGTTCCGTTAATTTTATTATTAACCATTCTCAGTGAAATAAAATATAACTCTAACAACTGATATAATATATATAATATTTTTTAAATACGAGCGATAGAAAATTTAAAAACAAGTGGTCCACGCCATTTATCGTTTTCATTTATTAGTTTTCTTAGTAAAAGTTTTTGGTAAACAGTATTAAAAACGCTCAAAGTGCTTATAAATAATAATATTCTCGCAAAAATTACAACTACTAATTATGTCGTATTTTTATTTAAATTTAAAATATGATTAAAAAAAAACCGGTAATCAACGACTTTCTGCGTACAACGAAACACGTGAATATATTAAGTCAATCACTAGCTTTTGAGTGAGGGTTTTCAAAAATACGGAAGTTCATGCGAGAATATATTTTCACGTGCTATTATTTTCTATCACTCGACTTTGATTTCGAGCACTCGAATGTCAAAAATCGCCCAAAAATGTTTTTTTATTCGCTGAGTAACTTTTTAGTGGTGACCGATCCCCTTGGCAGGGGAGAGGTTTTATGGTCGTGTTTCTCATGTCGCACCTTTACAATGAAAGAGACCTAATACAAAATGTTAAGTTTTCTACTTCGAGTCATAAAAGTATTGTTATAGAGACCTAATTCAAAATCTTAACATTTTGGAATTACACGGAGAAAAAAATATTTTACAATATTACCAGATTGTATTGTAGTTATGATTCTGCTGTAGGAAAACAGATTTCAGCTATGGTTAACAGATATTTTTTTATGACAACAAGTCATATTTTTGTTAATACTAGAATATTCTAGTTAAAATAATCTAGTACACGAAAACTTTGATATCGTTTTGGTTACCATCTAATAGTTCAGAGTAAAATATGCATTTAGCCTACAACAGGTTTTGTATACAACACAAAATTTGTTTCCTACGATACTAGGTAAATGGTAATAGGTACTAGAAATTATGTTGTGCAGAATTAGAATTTTATATTAATGTGTAAAAAATGTATAGTTGTCACATATAATACAATAAAATCAAGTAGAATATACAATATTCTGTTACAGGAAACTAGATTTTTTTCTCCGTGTAGGTCACTTTCATTCTAAAGGTGCGATGTGGATAAACGCGTATAAAACATCTGTCATTTTCTAACCAGTGCGTAAGTGCGAGAGCGACGGGTCTTTATCCACACTTTATCCACTGCGATATGAGCGGCCACAATAAGGGGGCAGGACGGCTAGCACAAGATGTCCGCGACTTCGCGCTCGGATCTCTCGTTCTAACTAAACCGTAACGATAGAGACATACTGAGCGACAAGCGAGAAAATACAAGATGTAACCGCTCAGATCGTCGGTCCAACATCGCTCCGGTCCGCGGTCACCACTCAGGGCCTTATTAATAAACTGATCCCTGAGATAGTCTCAAGATGCGTCAAAAATGACAGTTCACTTTGACGTATCTTGAAATGGGCGTCTCAGCCAAGATTATTATTAATACGGCCTAAACCTTTGTAGTTCTTTCGAACGTTGAATAAAATAATTAGCTATATCAACCCAAAACCGGTAGCAACAGCCAGTTCATTTGATCCGACAGAGCGAAGACAAAAGTAGGATTTTAACACCTTAATGAATTATAAACCTAACCCTTCTCATGACTCCGTCCATTGGTGATAACCGCATGAAAATCAGTTCAGTAGTTTTTTATCGCGAACAGGCAGACAGACACGGCAGGGACTTTGTTTTTATAGTTAATATGTAGTAATTCACAACAATCTTGTTAGAAACAGTATTTTTTTTTATTGTTGACGTTAAAGAGCATCTTTAATCAACATCGAGATCATCATCTGATTATCATCTTATAAAATGCTAGCTTTTGCCCGCGACCTCGTTCGCGTAGATGTCGTTTATCGCTGCTCCCTTGGGAACTATCCGATTTTCCGGGATAAAAATTACCCTATGTCCTTTTCCGGGATTCAAACTACTGCCATACCAAATTTCATCGAAATCGGTACCGCAATTTAGCCATGAAAACGTAACAAACAGACAGACGAACAGAGTAACTTTCACATTTATAATAAGTAACTATTAGTATAGATTTTCTAATAGGAAATTTGGTTGAAGTAGGACAAATTTCCTACTTTAACCAAATTTCCTATTAGAGTCAGTTCTATTTTTATTTCTGCAATCGTTTGGCGCAAATTGTGTAGGCCTAGAGACAGCGCCTAGACAAGACAAAGCTGAATTAACGATAGGTATTCGAACTCAAAGAAAATTTATAGGCTGGCAATGTATCGCTTTACATTTTGTCAATTTTCGAAAATCGCTAGCGTAGCGTTACAAATATACCACTACACATGCCATTCTGTGGGGCGATTTTTGACTTTCGAGCGCTCGAAAGTTTCACTCGAAAGTGAGCAAACACGGTGAAACCGTTTTTTTAAATACGAGCGATAGAAAATTTTAAAGCGAGTCCACACCATTCGTTTTCATTTCTATCATTGGAAATTTGTTTTGACATTTGTCTGTCAAATCAATCAAAACGTCTTTATTATATTCTGTTTGGACATAAGTTGACGGAACAAACCTCAAATATCATAGACACAGAACCATCTAAACGTTTCATTTATTAGTTTTCATTGTAAAAATTTTTGGTAAACAGTTAAAGTGCATATTAATAATAATATTCTCGTCACAATTACAACTTCTAATTATGTCGCATGTTTATTTATATTTAAAATATGATTAAAAAAAACCGGTAATTATCGACATTCTGCGTAGGTACAACAAAACACGTGAATATATTAAGTCAATCACTAGCTTTCGAGTGAAGGCTTTCAAAAATACAGACAATGGGTTCATGCGAAAATAATCGTGACATATCTTCGTATGCTATTTTTTCTATTATTCGACGTTGATTTCTCGTTCGACGTTCAGCTCTCGCTATATATCCTCCAGAGGCCTAACGTCCTACATAGGAACATTGTCAAAATGACTTTTAACTTTTGTTGACTGACATAAGATTCGGTTTCGAACTAGCGAAATTTTGACGTAGGCCTTAGGATATATACTGCGTAGCCATCCGCTTCCGTCCAGTTCACGCTCGAAAAGAGCGTATAAAATCGAGTGGAAAGTATACAAATTCATCGATGCACTGTTTTATCATAATAATATAAACATTAGTGCTGCCACAAACTCGGCAGTCAATACACAACCCCGCATCCTTTAAACCTAAACAATACCCCTAGTAAATAACCCTCTATATAATAAAATTTAGCCCCTGCCGTTAATCAGAGAAGCGATGGAAAGACGTAAGAAAATGGAAATTTTCCTTCCCTCCTTTTTCCTGTCGGAGCCCCCCGGGAGGTTGGACAACTCCCACTCTCGGCCAAGTTGATATGGAGTCGCGCTAAGTATCTAAATAAGAAGTTTTTTACCAAAATATCCAATACACATATTTTTGTAACCAGCACCCGTATTATGGTATCCTTATAACGGTGGATAATGTGGATAAAGCATCTGTCTCTCTCGCACTTACATACTGGTCAGAAAGTGACAGATGTTTTATCCCCGTTTATCCAAGTGATAAACACGACCAGCCCGCAGGCTCAAGCCCTTTAATTTGATACTCACAACATATCTTGAACAGAAAGCCGCCATGTTTAATTAGTTTTTACTTCGTCTATCCTGTGACATTTGGTCTCAATATGAATTGAACGTTACTTAAATTACCTTAATTATTAAAATCCATTCTGAACTTTGGATCACCTGATGGTAAGTGATGGAATCTTAGGCCCATAGACATTTAACCACAAGACTGCAAATGGGTGCCAACCCTAAGGACTAATATGGAGTGCTAATCATGCTATGGCAACTTAGAACAAGACAATTTTCATTGATAGCAGAGCCCTCTCTGATTTTACTTCATACAGATAAGCTGAGTTGAAGCCTAAATTGAGATTTATTTTTCCTACAATTTGGCCATAAGCATATTGTAAAGCGATGAATCGTATATACCTTTGATGTATGCTTATAGTTATGTATACAGAACGTTGCGGTAGCTAGAAACTAGTTGGCGCTGTAAGTGAGGTTTAAAAAATAGTACCTAGTGTTTGGATGAAATGCTTCTTTGTCATAACAAATACTGACAGTGGCATCAGTGAGAGAGTGTGGTAGCGATAACCAGCCGAGTACTGTATTAATACTCTGGTTTTACTGTACTAAAACTGACTGAGGGTGTTAAAATCGATTATATCCGACAAAAAACGATATCGCCTGATTATTCACTACATCTGTACTTACACCGCACATGGGCTTTCTTTTACCTTTCACTTTATTGCTCATGATCTTTAACATCGTAATTATTCTTCGGAAGCCGCTTCCTCTCCCCCGAGCCACCCCCGGAGGCTGCAGCCAAATGCAAATTTTATCACGCCACCCGCTTTCTTATAGGCATTGTCGTAAACCACCCGGGTCGGTCATTCTGCTTCTATGTGTTTAAAATATACGTTATGAAGTCTGCAGGGTATGATATACCCTGTATATTACATTATGTGTCTTGCTTTACTTGTTAGTGTGATGCAGGCTTTAAAATTTGTTTAGGAATCTATTGGCAAGAAAAAATTTATGATATTTGGATATTGAGTTTGTATAGCCGCAAAACAAAGATAGATCGATAGATAGAGTTTGTATAGTAATATTTGAAGATGTTAGGTAGTTTTATGTACAGTCAAGGTTATATAGATGCGTCCAAAGCCTCAAAAATATTTAACCACGATCTTATGTCGCCGTAATAAGGTCGTGGTTATATATTTTTGACACTCTGAACGTACCTACCTATCTATATTTATAAAAAAAAACCTAACCTATAACCTTGACTGTACAGTCAAAACTAATTTTGCGTTTATTATGATAATGGTGTTTGTGTCTTCATATTACAAATCCTCAATTAGGCCGTGAGGCCGTTTCCTCTTGGAGCAGACCCTCGCAGGTTCATAATACGAAACGAATTATGGATCTTGGATATAATTTTAAAAGTAAAAACATATTTATCTGATCGTTTTATATTCTTAATCCAAGATTTGTGGAACTTAACAGAACTAAAAATTAGAACGATTGCTACTAATATTTCAATAACGATGGATGGGCTTAAAACCAGGCTAAGCTGTGCCCTTACCAAATTAGTGCCAATTATTCGAAATACTCACTATTTTTATTTAGAAAACACGGGACCTACTATTTTCTTAATCGCTGGCATGTACCACATTTGCGACTCCTTCTACTACATGGCTAATCCTGAAACTGAAGAATCAAGGGCCAAAACCAACCATCCAAAAATTCAAAAAAAGAAAAACTTACACGAAAATGTTGGCTACAAACCACTGGCCGCAAACAAAAACCACATTCCAAATTCAAATCCTCATCAGTCAGACTCCGTACAGTTTGAAACTGGCTACATTTTTGCGCTCGCTCGTGAGATAAGTGTAATAAAAGTTGGGCTAATGCGAAAACTTGGTAATGTTATCGGTATACGTGATCTCACCGGCTTTTCGGGTTGGCGGGAAGCGGTACCAACGGTTTTAGAACAAAAACTAGCGAGAGGGTTTTCAGTTTTTAATTGGATTTGGAATTTGCGTAGGTGATTGGTGAATTGGAAAATAAAGTGTTAAAGGTTGGATTGGTTTGTACATCGCTGGAGTTTAAATGTGTTTGTTTGGAAATAATTGAAGTGTTGGTTTATATGTATAAAGCAGTCTTTAGAATATCATATCAGGTCATGCCACTTGAGGAAAATATTTCTAAAACTATAACTTTGGCGTGTAAATGGCGACTTGTTCTAAAAAAGCGTAAAGCGCTAATTGCGATGAGCGCTTAGTCTATATTCGACATTTTCTAAGCTGTTGTAAACAGTTTATTTCTACATCGCTGTGTATTATCTATCCGTTTCTTTCCTTTCCTTTTTGAACGAAGCCAGAGTAAGGTTAATCAAGGCAATTGTCATTATAACTCAGATAATGCGAAATAAAGGCACTGGCACGTAACACTCGTTCTTTCATTTCATGGAAAAACAAGTCAAACCAAATATCGTTCGACGTTCAGATCGAGAGAAACTATAATATAATAAAATAATATATTATATTATAGTTTCTTTCGATCTGAACGTCGAACGATATTTGGTTCGACTTGTTTTTGTTTAGGTAATGCTAAACACACTCTGATATACCTACGTAATACTGAAATATAAATATAAATAGAAATAGTCTTTATTGTATAACTGTGTACATACAGAGGTGATGACAAGAAATAAATCTCAACAGTTTATCCGTTTCGAACGTAAAGTTTAAACTACGGGCCTGCATCCTACATTAGCTAGCATGTTATTAATTTGACAGCAAAAGCAATCTGCGAGATCGCTTGAGTAAAGTCAAATAATATCATAAATATGTGACCCACACTACGGGCCGTATTAATAAACTGATCTTAGCTGAGTTGTTTATCTCAAGTCATTGACAACAACAAGACATGACAGTTTTATATGACTTGACGATTTCTGTGACAGCTATTTCATCCAACATCAATTTATTAATATGCCCCTACATATACCAAGACGCTGTCTCCGCTTTAAAACACGCTTGCACCAGCGGTCGTCGGTTTTGCCACAGCTGTGGCCAGCCCAATGCCACTTCAACCTTCTAACTTTGAAAGCTATGTAAGCCATATCGAACGAATGTCAGTTGACTTCGTCTGCTTCAAAATATAACTTTAGGTACTGGCAGGTAACAGTATCGAGAACCAATAGTACCGCAGCGCAGACCGCGGATTCTTTCGGCCATTATCCGCCGAGTTATAATCGACTTCGAGACTCTGTGTAACGCTGATCCTTCGTGTAACTAGATTTTTGCCGCCGTGTACATACACATGCAGGTATTTTGTATGAACCAATTGAAGGTAACTTGAACTATGGGTCATGAACTCATGAAATGTCACGAGAGTTTAGCCTTTAGATACTAAATAAAAAAAATGTTTGGCAAGCACGTGTTTATTTACTGGTTATTTTCTTTACAACTGAAGTTTTGTGCTGCATCAATTTATCTGAAACAAAAAATATTTGGTTAGGTAAATAAAATGACAATATATGCTTATAGTATTGAATTTATTAATGAAAAATTAAAAAAAAACATACAAAAAAAGGGTGTTGACATTTTAGCGCGGTAACCTGTTGTTTTTCCAGCGCGTGTTTTTAAAACATACCTCCGTAATTAAACGGTTCTTTAAAATAAACGCTTCTAAATTAATTAAAACTAAACGCCCCAACATATTATCCGCTTTAAGCGCTAATCGATACGTTTAAAAAAGATGGCGTCCTTTCATTAAGTTTTCCCGCGCATTTGATAGCGTCGCCGTAGAGCCCGTAGATTAAGCCTTGAATGAAAGCGTATAGAATTTGCATAGAAATTAAAATTTACCTGGACCGGCGCTAGTGGACCCAAGTGGAATTCCTTCGGCGTACTATTTCAAAGTTCAAATTTGGAATTCGAAGCGCTGAATTTAAATTCGGAACGTTTTTGAAGAGCTTTGTTTTTAGGAACCGTTCTGGCATTTGGCGTGATATAGAAGGAAGGATCATTTGATTAATTTAGTTTTACGTCACTGAGGATTTTTGACACAATTTCATCAATCGTGATTGGGTACAGTTAAGTTGTTATATTTATTTTGCTTTTGAAGCGTTCCAATTCCTATTGTTTTTACTATGCGTTTATTAATCCATTCAGATAAAGTAATTTACGTAGGTACATTACTTTATCTGAATGGATAAATAGTAAAACTTTTCTTTAGACAAAGAAGTCTAAAGACAAGTTTTACTCTTAAATTCTTAAACAAATAATTGCTGTGAAGTAAATAAGAACAATCGCTTTAATTGAACAGAACTCTAATTCGTAAAACAAATGCTGATACTTTAAACTTACGAAGCAAAACTTAAGTGTAATAAAGAATAAACGAACGCTTCATTAAACTACGAACGTTCAAATGTTCGCTTTTCAAACTTAAAATAACGATTAAAAACACCGTCAAAATTTTACACCTCAAAAGGAAATTATATCAAAAGTTCCAAAGGTAACGATAAGATATTTGGTAGAATTAAAATAACACTTCGCTGAGAGAAAAGTGGTTCCCCCTCCTATCTCCCCTGCAGGGGGAGGCCACCAATCCCAAGATGGCTTCTTTTAAATGGGGTGGACGGGAGCTAGCCCCTTAAGAATAAAAGTATGCCGTACCTTCCGTAGATAGATATTGCGGGGGGATAAGATTTCAAGCGCTTTGTGCGCGTTCGATTGCGTTCCGAATTTAAATTGAGTTTTGAATTTCGTTTTCAGTTCGGCTTTGTTCGAAATTTGAATATAGCGTTCTGTTTTTATATTACGGCTTCGCTGGCTGTCTATTTTTTTTTAATCTTGCGAATATCTTTTTGTTTCTAATTTTCACTATTGCAATGCAACCTGGACATTTAGTGCCTGTTTATTCCTAACAAATATTTTTGTTTGTGTAGTTTTTTTAGACATTGATGATTAATTAAGAATTTCTTTTTTAATATTTTAAGTGTGAATTCTAAACTAAAAATAACAAACCCAACAAACTTTAACGTAATTAAGAACAAAACTTCGCCATAGACAACCTTAAATTGATTCCTAAATGTGTTCAACCTGAATTAAACCGATTTAGCTTATGTTAGGGTTGTTAATTGTGTGTTTTATGTATCAAAGGTCTTTAACCTCTCATACGTGGGTCAGTGTGAGGCGTATGTTTTGATTTGGCGGCGGATTTGGGTCAATGTGCTAAATTGAGTGGTGGGGTCATGGCTTTTTAAGATTTTTGAACAATTATGTTATATCTATAGCTTATACTAGTATTATAAAGAGAAAAGATTAAACTCTGAAACTGCTGAATCGATTACATCAATTATTTTGTATATATTTTATCAATTATACATATTTATGACAAAAATTCGAAGATATTTTAAAAATATATTAGGTACAATTGAATGCGTGTCTGTAAGAAGTTTATTCCTGAAATAGATTTACTTAGTTAATTTATAAGCCATTTAAGTAGTGTATGCAAAAGTTATTGAACGGAGTGGTGAAAATATAGTTTTGTAGATATTTTGTATACGTAAAGGGATAAAATCGAAATATCTTCTAAGCGTCGATATATAATAAAAGCGGCTTACCAATATACCTACGTCAACTATTTGGGAGCCCGTTGACACGCATAAAATAGTTTGACCTAATCAGGCTATTGTTTAGTCGAAAATCTTATTGCCTAACACCCTTTTAGGCTGATATTTCAGGATGTAATAAATATCTGTTGAGTAGATTAGTTAGGATAGGTTAGGTTAGTTTTATAATAATTCTGAAAAAAACCCGTTTCAATTTAAAAAACGTTTTCGACTAAATTATTTTCGACCAAACGATACATTAGGGCAAACAATAATTATGCCACCCGATATAAGACCCCAACTAGTTACTTCATAAAAATCATTTTTTTTTAAGTAAATGTTGTCCGTTAATAATGAAATATGTGACAGAGCCTGACCCTGAATTAAAAGAACCATTTAATCAATATCATATAAAAAGCCATTAAACAATACGTCCTCTACATGAACAATGCAATATTAAATAAATAGAAAATATTCACCTACGTTGGTCTCTAAAGTATAATCAAACTTGTATTATTACATTATTTTTATTTCATTCCAAATTCTCCATGTAACAAATTAAAAAAG
This sequence comes from Tortrix viridana, assembly GCA_963241965.1. NCBI lineage: Eukaryota > Metazoa > Arthropoda > Insecta > Lepidoptera > Tortricidae > Tortrix > Tortrix viridana. The sequence goes on along the minus strand of OY725196.1, from coordinate 6,714,339 downwards.
AAAAAATAAACGACTGCACTAAAAACCGCCAGCTCCCCGGCATATTCCAAAAGCATAATTAATCGGGCGGGGGTCCTTAATTGAATCCCCCCTCCGGAGAAAAACTTCCCTTTCTTATTTTTCCCTTTTCCTCCCCAAGTAAGACTATAAATCCTTGCTAGAGACAGTGGGGAGATACCTTTAGAATACAAAACAATTACAAAACCAAAGCCACACAACCCACAACCTTAATATTTAAACGCTAAAGATTATAATAAGAAATAAATCTTAGATAGACAGTAAAATTAATTTGGTAATTGTAAAACAAGAAAAACCGTCCGCGATTCGTCATTCAAATACCGCGGGCGAGTTCTATTTTGGACGGTTTGAATTTTGAAATTGGAATCGATTTTTCTTAAGAATGTTGAGAAGATAGATACATTTCGTGATTTTAGTGTTGTTTTATATTAAAGTTTTTTATAGAAATATTTTAATTTGTAAATAACACTCAATATTTTATTATATCTATATCACGTTCACTTACATTGTGTACACAGGTACCTACTGTAGGTATTTGTTTAATTTCGTTAAGTTGTAATTTCATTTAAACTATTAAACAATCAAAATATTAATGGTACGGTCTACGGATCCATTTTGTTTAATTAATTTTGTTGACAATTAAATATTATCTTTACTGCGTGGATATGTACTAGAAGATAACTTTTAATAAAGTAGAGTGTTTTTTTATTATTCGATTGTAGCAATGCCCACAATTACGGCATTGTTTTTTATACTGAAAAATAGAAATGAACATAAGTAGGATTGAGGCTCAGCCTGGTTTGGTATCCACCGGATAATGCCTGTATTTGAAATCATGTGATTTGTTTATAATAATGTAATAATAATATGAATAAGAATATAACAATAATAGGGGTCAGATGGCAGTTGCTCCACCGTAATAACCAGACTGGCCGAATCTATCCAGATTCCCAGAGACCATGATCCCATGGTCAAGCGTTCCCCGACGAAGAACGGGAATAAGCGCTGGAGGATGATGCTATTTACGAGTATGTTTATTTATTTATTTTATTACCCGTTTATGAAGTTAATATTCTTACAGAAAGCAAAACAGAACCAATGTAGTTTTTTCGTGCGCTAACGAAGTACAATGCTAGAAATAACAACATTATGACTATTCCTTAATCAGGTTTAACTTAAAATTACCTATTTACGGCAATAAAATGTATATTTACGGACTGAAATAAGTATCATTTACACAAAGTGAGTCAATTTCCGCGAATACATAGTATTTTTTTTTGTGTTACAGCAAAACATAAGATACTACTGTTTCTAAAATGCTTTAAATTATTTTTGATGTTACGTATAAGCATAATGATTTTTTATTAAACTTTTTTAATTTGTCACTCGCGACGCTAAGAAGAATCTACTATTTCCTTTTTTTAAATTTGACCATCCGTACAGCCTCTATAGGACGCAACAAAGAATACATACATAAAAATACAGGTCAAAAATCCTCTTGTTCGAGAGTCTGATAAGAAACAAACTATGAATATTTATTCATTAATTTATTTTAAATTGCATTTCATGTTAATGCTGTTCTTTTTAGTTTTATATTAGTTCATCAATTCCATTAGTGTTAACTAAACAATGTCTACGACCGTTTTCTTTGTTCTACCCTTGCTTTTGCAATACAAGAAAAGTGAGGTATACATAGACAAAACAAAGCAGTGTCTATATTATTCAATTGGAAACTATCTACACTTTACAAGCAGCTGCAAATAAAAACATGGCGTCAAGAAAATTCAATTTTTCATATCGCCATTACCTTTTCCCAAATAATTATAAAAAGTAATAACAATACAATTTTCTCCGTCGCTTCCTTGATTTAAGAAGGGTAACTTTTTAGGGGACAGCCCCATCAAGGGTCGCCGACCAGTTTTCAAGACACCTACAACGTGTTAATCTTGTTCTACGTCTCTAAGACATTACGGGTCGGGTTATGCTGGTTCCTTTTAGGGGGTAAGGGGGTAAAAGAAGGAATAAATGAAGGCCCCTGTTTTAAATTGCTAAGACGAGGGGGTGCTTCGTGTTGTTCTTTAATTTTGTTTAGGTACGTTTTTATGGATGTACTTCGCTTTGGACGGGCTGCTTTGAAATATTTGGAGGATTATTTGAATTGTGAATTAATGTACGAAATTGTTGTGACTAGAGAGTATGTAGCTAATAGTCGTAGATGACATATGTACTTACTTATTTAAATATTTTAGGCAATGTTTTTCAGGATTGACAAATTTTCACGACACCTGTACGAGTAGATATATGTAACAGTTAAATAAATGGTATGGGCAAATATTTGTGTGATGAGCGCGAGTATTTGTTCCCGAGTCTTGGATGTTTTCTATATATTTAAGTATGTATTTCTCTATATAAGTATGTATATCGTTGCCTGGTACCCATAGTACAAGCCTAGAGCTTAGTTTGGGACTAGGTCAATTTGTGTGAGATTGTCCCTGATTTATTTATTTATGTACCCATATCACAAGCCTTAAGCTTTTTTTAGACTAGGTCAATTTATTTAACATAGCCATCTGGTACTTATTCATTAAATTTATTTATTAATAATCATGATCTCATTTATTTATTTAAAAAGTTACAACGCAATGAGGTTAACAATTTTAACATCTGTTTGATAGTTAACTGTAATTTAAATATTAGAAGCATTGCTATGATTGCTCGTCCATCATTCTCGCCTAAAGAGTATTAAATAAATAAAATAAATAATATCGGAGGACATTTCACTTAAATTTGGCCTAGTTGTAAACTAAACTGTAGTTTTGTACTTTATATTCTAGACAATTACCAACACTCTTATTTATTTAGAGAAATAAGTCATTACTTTGCACATAAATATTCAAATAACAACGAAGTTACAAGCGTACATTAGAATATTAAAAAAACATGACCAAGAAACCTTTATGAAATGCCAATGTAAGTATTTTGATTTTTTCTGACATAGCTGTAGCTTCACAAAATACATACTTTTCTTGCCCTCGCTCTTTCTCCCCTAAGTAAAGCACATAAATAGAAAGAGGGAGAAAAATCCTCCGTCATTACATTAAAGATATAATTGAGGGGGGCGCGCCCTTAGGGAAACTCGCCTTCTTTTGACATTTTAAAGGGCCCTTTCTTAAACCCTTGGAACGTGGAATATTCGATTACTGGAAAAGGATTTAAATAAATAATAAATAAAAATGTAACTTATGCGTTATACCTTTTAATAAAATGTTAATACTTTAATAATATTTTTTTCTTTACCGCTTCCAAAACAAATGAGGCAATAAATGTTTCAATTTTTTTTATAGCTATTAAAAGCCAAGTACACAACCCTGTAGGGCTAAGCGCTTTCGGTGAACGTTATACGCTACGTTAGAACGCATGCGCATGATGGAATTGACATTAGCAGCCGGCGCGATGGATTGGCAGCTTACGTCAATCCTATACATTTTGACAGTTTTCGAACATCGTTGTGTCGTCTAGGGCCGCTGATGATGGTAAGCGGTCACCGTCGCCCAAAAACGTCAGCAATGCCAGCGGGCTTAGCATGCAAGCACGAGATGAAATTTGACAGGTGCTAGGGAAATGAATACATCTATTCCATTATTCTAACGTAAGACCCAACGCTTAAGGTTTTAAATAAAAGTGTCCCGTCTTGATAAAATCGCTATAGTCGCTTAGTAATAAAAGGTAATAAAAGTCAGGACGGGACACTTTTATTTTAAACCTTATAATATATAAAAGACTAGTAAAATGCTTGAAAAACGGCTATTTTAACATGTTTTAATCGTTTCTATGATCTTTATGTCAACGTATGCATCCCCCAAACGTCGTTTAGAACGAATATAGCTTATAATTGCCGATTTTCTGTTCCTAAATATATAGGTACATCTATTACGCTTATCTTTGTGTTTTCTGGCATTTTCATATCAGTAAGTCTTCTATACTTGTGGCTCAAAGGTTTCTAGTGCTTTAAAAGATTGTATTAATATAAAAGTTTTATGGCACCGAGAAATTTGCTCTAAACCAACTTAAGCTCTTTTGCAATGTAAATTAAAATATACGCATAGTATAATAATAGCTACGTGTAAATACTAAATATAAAAATAGCAATATAATTATTTCTGCGACATCATTAATTCCTCTAACTGGCCGAAAATAAAAATGAATAAAACACCCATCTTACTGACAAAGCCGCGAACAAATTGAAAAAGAGAACGTTTGTCTTTCAAAATTGTCGGGCCCGAGGGACGTGTCAACAGAAAACCGTTAAAAAAGGCGGAAACGCGTCGGAGGGAAAAATAAGGAAAAAGTGTAGACCGGGTATTATCCCTGTTAATTCCCTGGCTAATTTAATTCCCTAATTCTATTTGTCGAGCGAAACGGGAAAGTGATAATTGAGGGACAGTTTTTTGCGACGGAAAAGAAAAAAAGGTTTTTAACCGCGCTAAGTGTTTCCTTTTTTAAGCCGTGGGAATTTCGGCAAGAGAAAAAGGCCCCATGTTTATGGGACCTAATTGTGAGTTTTTTGTGCTACGTTTTACGCGACTTAGTCCACTCATTTATCCTGTATCTTTTTTCTGGAAATGTATTCCAATCTTCAGATAATATTATGTTACAGTTAAAACAGTTTATTACCTGGATTAACATCAAAAATACTTTTTATCCCAACATTTTAGCGTTCCCGAGGGATAAGCGAAAAATTACTCCGGAGTCGTGGGGAAAAGCTAGTATAGGATAAATTGTCTCTCTCTAGGCTTTAGTCCTAAATTCAAGTTTAATTTTTTTAAAGTACTTATAAGGTAAACGAGCACACAGGCCACCTGATGATGAGCGGCCTCTGAGGCCCATAAACACTAGCTATCTCAAGACTGGCATCTCAAGACAGTAATCCTAAGATGGCAATCTTAAGACGGCAAACGCGCTGCCAACCCTGAGGACAAAGATGGAACGCTTTAATGCTAGCTATTTCATTAGTTGTCTTATCCTCACACCGGAACACAACAATACGAACACTGTCTGTTGTTATGGTGTAGGTTAAAAGAATATGGTGGTAACATCATAAAAATATTTGCCCATACCGGGATCCGAAACCGGGACCGCTAGCTTCGTAGGCAGGGTCACCAACCGCTTCTACTACTTTTAACGTTTACAAAATTAAAATTACACACTTAACCCGTCGCTTTCGTGTCAAACTTATTTACCTAAAACACTTAAATCTTTCACGAGCGTAAACTTTAAAAAACACGACACGCACACATCACAAGTAATCCCATACTGACCGTTTGCTAAAAAACTAATAATATCTATTTTTAACCCTTTCTTTCCTCTTTAACCGGTTCCGCTGACCGGTGTCCCCGAAGGGTCAACTTATTGTCCTAACTGGTCAATCTGGTTTTACTGACCCTTCTTGGACAGCTGGACACTACCGGTTTTGGTATTGTGCAATTTTGGTTTCGATTCCGGTATGAATAGGTGAAACGGACAGATGTGCAGCGGAAGTGTTAACTGAGCGTTCGTTTTTTATTATGCTTGGATTAAATTTGTTTGGATCCGTGACAAAAATGTGCCGTTGTAGATTTATTCGACAGGTTGAATTAAAAAAAGAAGAAATTTTTGAAAATCGTATTCGCGTAATATTTACTTAGCTGTGGGCTTAGCACGTGTATGCACGAGATAAAATTTGACGGGTGCTTGGGAAATTAATACACCTATTCCATATTCTAACGTAAGACTTAACGCTTAAGGTTTAAAATAAGTGCCTCGTCCAGACTTTTATTACCTTTTATTACTAAGCGATTTTATCCGGTATTGCTAGAGTAATGAAATAAATCGTTGAAAACCAATAAGAGCCTGTGCACACTAGCGTTTTTGACCGGGGGTTTAAGGGCTAAAAACGCTAGTGTGCAGAGGCTCTAAGCTAAGGATGATATTTAATTACTATTTAAAGCTAGGGTGAATAGGCATCTTCTGGGTGAGCTCGCTACATCGTAGACTGAATCTTTGTCCTCCAAGGGCGGGAGTTGGTCAAGAGCAAACCCATTATCAATATAAAAAAATAAAAAATAAAACATTAGTAACTTTTTATTCGTGCTGTCACTTTATTGTTGTAATGCATGTTAGGCTCGCTGGGAATAGCTTCGTAGACACTGTATACGTAAAGACTGTTAAATAAAATGATAATAATGATGATGATGATGTTAATGTTGATATTTAGTTAAAAAACTGAGAGATTTATAATATAATATCTAGTAAGTTAATAAAAAGCCAGAATCCTACTTACCATTACAAAAGCGAAAGTTTGTGAGAATGGATGGATGTATGGACGAATGTATGTTTGTTACTCTTTAACGCAAAAGCTAATGAACTGATTTGAATGAAATTTGTCTCACAGATCCTGGATTAACACATTACTTTTCATCCCGGCAAATTTCATAGTTCCTACGGGATTAGCAAAGGGTTTCTATGCGGACAGACTCGCGGGCAAGAGCTAGTACCAAATAAATTCAATAGATTAGCATCTGTAATTCTCAATGAAACCAGAGCACCCGTAACGGCACCGCGGCATGCGCGGCTGACTTTATAAATAATCGATAAAAAGCGACATCTTTCGTTTGATGCGAGTTTTATCGGATATTCGCGTGATTGCTGGCTTTTGTATCGACGGCGGGCAGGGGTGGACTTGGAGGAACACTGAAATCCGAATTAGGATTTTTTGAAGATATTTTGTGATTTTTCTGTTTTCGAAACTTACCTTTTGCCGCTAGACAGACATATACTTAATTACAAGGGTTCCAGAGCCCTTAGCCAAGATGCCCATCGCTAACTAGCGTTTCTATTCGTTTACTTTTTAAACCAATCGCGTCACTGGTAGATCACGTGACTCTCCGTATGACGTGATCTACCAATGACGCGATTGGTTTAAAAACTAAACGAATAGAAACGCTATTTAGCGATGGACATCTTGGCTAAGGGCTCAGGTGTGCTATTCCGCCGTACTGTACAAGTTACCGGTATATTCTTATGCCCTGCGGCATATTATGGTCGTTTTTATCTATGTGGATAGAGTGAATGAAGCATCCGTCACTTTCTAGTGGTTAAGTGCGAGGGTGACGGGTGCTTTATCTACGTTTATCCACCGCGATAATGGCGGATAAGACGGGGGCCGGGACAGAATCTGTCCCGTTGGCGATGCTCAGATTCTTTCCTCAATCAGGTAATCTGTTAAATAACATGCATTCGTCGACGACACACGGACATTTTACACGACTGCGTGAAGGCAAAAGAAGAATGATTGTAACAGTCTATGTGTGTGACCAAAAATCGAATGTTCCACTATAGCTCCTAAACTATTGGACCGATTTTAATAAATGGGATGTGATATGATTCATCAAAAGCGTGGAAGTGTCATAGACTATATAAAATTTGTAAAGGTGCGTCATACTAGTCGTCAGTCTGGTTTTAATTTGCAAATTTAGAATTATTGCGGGTCATTTAATTGCTTGTCGGGTGTTCTACAGATTGTACTTCGGGGTGTGTGCACAGGAGCTACACGAGCTAATACCGCCGTCTCCTTTCTACCATCGGACTTCCAGGCGCACCGCTGGATGCCATCCGTACCTGGTTCAAATTCCGCCTTTTCGAACGAAGCGCTTTGCATCATCTTTCATAATGCGTACTGCAAAAGAGTGGAATGCGCTTCCGGCATCTGTATTTCCGAGTGCATACAATCTGAACCTATTTAAAGCTAGGGTGAAGGCTAGGGTGAGCTCGCTACATCGTAGACTGAATCTTCGTCCTCCAAGGGCAAGAGTTAGTCAAGAGCAAACCCATTATCAATAAAAAAGTGAGTTATTTAAGGGAATGACACTCGAGGTACCGCATCCTCCGTTTTATACGAAGCCCGTATACCATAAAAAGGCGCTTACGCGTTCGGGGACAATGACATTCAAGAAACGCTTATATGCGTTGCTGGCAGTGAACGCGATACAGGCTTCTGTGGACGTCTTCGACCTGACATGATATTGATTATTTATACGTATTTTTTCTAACATTACCAAACGTAACCCCCCCAAATGCCCCCCTGCCGAACACAAAGGGTATGTAATGACAGGCCGGCAGTAGGCGGTTCTTATAAATTGTTTATGGGCTGTCTTCTTTTATGCTAGTTACACATTCCGGCTTCCATTTTGCATGTTTTATGAGCTATTTGCGGATTTCACAAATTATTTTTAAGTTTAATTGCGACTTGCGAAATTCTAGTTTCATGAATAGGAAGCTATTATATTTTTTAATAGGGATGGTGACTTTTTTTTGTCGATCAGGTAGGTAATCAAAAAGTAATGCACACGTATTATTTCTTTTTCCACACAATCAAAAAATTACGGAGATACGAGTATATTGAGTTGAAATGTCGCATGACGTCACGTCTCAATACAATTTTTACATAGAAAAGACGTCACTCCCGAACTTTGACGCGCTTTATCTTTGTAATTTTTTGTATAATTGACAAAAGAAAAAATACGTGTCCAATATTTTTTGATAATCTAACTGACGGACTAAATGGAATTTCGTTTTCTTTACCCTCATCATTCCTACCTATGGGGAAATATCATCTGGAACGACAATTGTACTAAGGATTTAGGTACTTGCTAAAATATCATCTGCAGTAGGAGTCCAAAGATTTTTTTGGTTTTTGTAATAAAACAAATATTTGTGGCTCATTACTTAACGAGCTAGTAACGTACTATTGACACAGATTAGTGAAATGTGTAAATACTGTTTCATTATGATCAGTAAATAAATAAATAAACTATAGTTTTATGGGTTTCAACTTTGACGTTCACGCAATTAAATTAAACTTGTACTATGTAACCAATTACTTAGCAGAAACGCGTAACATTTTAGCCGATAAACCAAAAATCCAATTAAAAAAAGTTTAAACCGGAAAAAACAACATTATCATTACTAACACCCCCTGTACACGTGTTTTCACATTTTCCACAAACTATTTTAACAAATTGCCCAAATTTACTGCTCCGTAAATAACTACTAAGAACATTCGTCTCGAACTGGGTTGGCAATTTGTAAGGCAAATTTTTAGCCGGATATCCGGCTGCTAACTATTCCCGGATACCCGGTGTAAATCTTACATTTGAACCGGGGCACACCCGCTGGAGTGATGGTTATAACCGGTTATTCGGTGCTTATTGTTTGTTATTGAGTAATTTTTAATTTGAATATTGTTTAATACAGTGTAATTGTATATTATAAAATTGTATGTCATATTTTATAATTGCATTATTAGATTCTAGAGTGTATTAACAAGCTGAATTGGGACCGCTTCGCGACAACGTGTACCTTTATGTTATTGTAATTTCTTACTGTATTCGTTGTTGTGAATAAATATTTTCTTCTTTTTCTACTTCCACAAGGTGGCCCGACGATCTGCTGAAGATCGCGGGAAGCCGTTGGATGCGAGTAGCACAAAACCGGCCGTCGTGGAGATCCTTTGGGAAGGCCTATATCCAGTAGTGGACGTCTTTCGGTTGATATGATGATGATGATTATTAGATACGCGTTTATAAAAACGTGGAACGGATGGACTCGTAACTTGAGTCTTGAATGTTTCTGTTAGTCCTTTTAGGATAAACTTAAATCTATTTATCTAAGTCTACCGGTGACTTAGAATAGATTATATACTTACTGAGCGGGTTGCCAATGCATTTTCAGTCTTAAGATTGGTAATACCTTCAGGTCCGTTTCTGCTCTGCAGAAAAAACGCAGTAATTGCACCACGACCACCATATCTTGATCTCATACAGATTGCCAGTGGTTCAAAGTTGAAGATCAATCTAAAGCGGCCGATTCATACTCACTGCATTTGAAGTTCTGCAGGGCAGATTTACTGGTCTACATTCTCGTATGCCTTCTCTTGCTATTAAAAAAATGAGTACCTGTCAGACCGAGCGTCGTCGTTCGGGTCGAAACTGAATTTTTTCGAAACAAAAAAAAATCGATCCATAGCTGCCTGGGGTTCGAACCCGCAGTTTTTGCGTAGTAGGCCAACGGTCTAACCATCAGTCTATTTAGACGGCGGCAGCCGCCCTGAAATTACGAACCATATTGCGCGGGAAATCGTTTTGCGTGATAATACGGGGAAAACGAATTTTCCCAGATATGAGACCTAGCTAGATCGAATCTTTGCCCCCCCAGGTGGCAATTTTAATCGAAATCGTTAGAGCCGTTTTCGAGAACGTAAGTACAAATATATTATACATATATTATAATGTCGTTTAGTACTATAGGATTTATATCCTTTTATATCTTGGTAATTTATTTCGTTTTTTATCAATAAAACAGACAAAGACATTTATAATCGAATATATAGAATAGCGTTTAAAATTAAACGTTATTCATGTACCCATGTGTCCACCGCCCCCAGCGCGTGTGCGGCATATCTCGCGCGGCGCGGTGTTTTCGCGAATTCTTCCCGCTCGCGTGTCGCCGCTTCCTGAATGCGAACGATACCGGCGTTTCAACCGTCGCTAATTCTCTTCGGTAGTATCAAATTGGCGAAAATAGTATCTTTATTTTAATTAACTAGTAATATTTAAATATATAAATACTTTAATTTTCGATGGATTGTGGATAAAATGGGTGAGGGGTTAAACACAGTTGATGATACGCATTTATAAAGTAAACGAGCACGAATAAAACATGTTTTTTTTAGTTTAATATGTAAAAAGATCGTAAAAAGCTAATTTTCAAGAAAATAAATAAATATCTACGTGATCTGTCAATAATATTTTTGGGTGCCTTGTCCACTATAGTATCAACATACTCGTAACAAGATTTAACAAGTTGGTTTCACCATAGATAAATCAAGAATGCCTTTTCTATCTATGGTTTCACTAGAGGTCAAATAACATAACGGACATAACATTATTACATTTTGCCTAGAAACATTGTCGACGAACAAAACTACCCCATCTTGATTTTAATTGATAGCATATTGTCTATCCCAACCGGTCAACCCTTTTTATCAAATCCTTTTTTATCAATAACTGACCAGTGAAAGGGTATTTTGTCCTGAAATGCAAATGCAACCATCTGCCGCCGGACAATGGGCTAGGAACCGGATCTAGCCCAATCCGGTTTTTACCGGTTTCCGTCGTAGACTTCAGGTGGACATTAGGGGTGTTAAGCTTTTGTTGTGTAACTATTAACAAGCAAGACGCTTTTTTATTTGAGTAAGTTTGAAGTAATTCTCTACCGATGTGAACGTAAGAAAGAACTTAGAAAATGTAATCCTTTTTATACTGCTATTAAGTATGTTTGTTTGTTTGTTCCTTTATCACGGTTAATAACACCTCAACCGATCGATGTGAAATTTGGTACAGTTATAGTTTATAGCCCGAAAACGAATATAGAATAATTTTTATCCCGAAAAATTTAAAAGCTACCAAGGCAATAGTCGTAAGCTTCGATCGACTACGCGTAAGGAATCGGGCCGTGTAGAATTTGAAACGCAGTAAGTGTAATTCGGCCACTTTAAATTGAACTCCAATTTTGAACAACTGACAACCTGAATGTGATCAAGATATAGTGGCAGTGGTGCACTTACTGCGGAAATTCCGCACGGCACAGCTAGTCTTCGTCAAAAGTAATATTTTTAAACTAAACCCTTTAAAAAACTCAAAATAATAATAGCTATTTCAATACTAATATTAGTATTTTAGTAAAATTCTACGTCTTACAAAAGATAATCACCCCTTTACAACCCTTGACGGAATAACAAACAAATAATATGGCGTCGGAACCCTTACGCCGTTGACAAAGAGTCTATTATCGCTTAACCCACGCGCCATATTAATTGTGTACTGTAACAATAGATGACCCTAGCTGACCGTCGCATGCGCACGTAACTCGTCACTTTCTATTCTTTGACGTGAGGATGAAAAGGGTTACACGTCCTTTATTTTGCAAGGTTCCGCAGGTTTTTTTTAGTGATGATTAAAAAGAAAGGTAAAAACTGTAAATTTAAAATCTTGCGTTTTTATTTGGAAATTATTATGTTTATAAATAATAATAATAATAATAACTTTATTGATAAAAACTTAATGACCAATGGTAGTGAATAAATGTGTTTCTTCTTCAATGATAGTTAAAGCTAACTAACGAAAATATAAATATAATTATGCTCGTTATTATATAGGTACAATTAATGGTAATCCATCATTTTACCGAAGATCGTTTCATCGATTATTGTTTCCTATAACACTATTCGTAGGATTTTATTATCACTTAGGAATCATTCATCGAACGTCGATAGATCGCTCATACATTTGCTCGAATTACCGTTTACACAAGAATCAACTCATCGAATTTTACTTTATTATTTTATTTGTTTATCGACATAGTCGTTTATCGAATCACCTATACTATAATTTTAGACTAACGAAAGTTTTAGTTCCCAAAATTCTTTTTGCATAGAAAATCGTTTCACTGGTGTTACTATATACTTGATAATTCGTTTCAACGACAGAGCATTTTCATAAGTCATGTTAAGGTAGGTACGTAAATTACGTACTAAAAAGTGTGTCAAGAAAGTAGGTCAGATTAGGTTATTACGTTAGGGCAGCTAGAAGGGGGGAGTGGGGGCGGAGCCCCCCACGAGGGGGGCTCGGGGGGCGGAGCCCCCCGCAGTAAAAAAACAAATAATAGTAACAATTGTACTATTGGTGGGTTAGGTTAGGGTTATCTTGTGACCTTTAGAGCGGAAATAGGCACCCTAGGTGGTGTGGTATTATGCTATATCCATCAAAATTGGGTTGGTTAGGTTAGGGTTCACGTCTAGCAGCCCTTAGAACGCAAGTAGACGCCCTGCGTGAGCGGGGCGTCATCGACACGCTGGCGGGTCACAGACTGTCAAAAGTGTCAAACAGGTACAAAAATGAAAACTTTTTTGCCCAACTCGCTGCAGTAGTAACAAATGCATCGTTCGATGAAACGTTACTGCGATGAAACATTGTTCGTAGCAATAATTCGTTCGTACCATCTGTGAATCGTGTTTCGATAAATTAATACTACGACTTACTAATTATTATGTGAAAGGTAAAATCGATGAATAGTTAAGCTACGATTTGAGACAAATTCGAAACGATTCAAGATGAATAGTTGTTCGATTATTTAAAAAACAATGAATTGATGTTTATGTGATTAGAAAAAAAAATGAAATGACATTCGTGGAATAGTTTTCGGTGATATGAAATTAGATGAAAGAAATTTCTACAAAATGAATGACACCCACAATTAATATGCGTTAATTTTATTACTAAAGTTTTTCCATCAATCAGGATGATTTGGTACACTTGATAAAATTTTAATTTTGCCAACCTAATAGGAAAGTAGACAGTAAATGCAATAAAAAATCAACTAAGGTACATAAAAAACCGTAAAAATAATAGCTAACTAGGCAAATTATTATTCCAAACTTCTTCTTTCTCCCAAAAAAATTCCGTCCGTTTAATTCAGTTTATAAACTATCCAACGGATCCCTAATACTTTAAAAAGGACACGTCCATATGTCGACAAAGGACCTTCTTTTTGACCACGCTTCTTTTTACAACATCACGTACCTTTTAGATCCTTAACCACAACAAAAAAGTAGTAACCACCATCAATTTCTTATACACTTAAAACCTTTTACTATTGTTAACTTAACCATACAGTAATGGCTGTCGGCTTGAGAACGACGTAAGTGTAGAGGTATTAAATGTTTTTATGTTGTTTTAGTTTTGTTTGGTTTATAGAAAGGGTTAGTCACGTTATATCTATTGATTATCGGTTATCGCTTCGTTGATTTTTATGGGTTTAAAAAACGTTTTTATAATAACGATTATTGTCGAAGTTTTTGATGACATGTTGTTAATGGTTTAACGTTTGGATGTTTTATTAAACCTGATTGGTAGTTCTGTTGCTAAGGTTATATAATAGGCCACGAGTTTGCACGACCGGCGGCACGGCGAGCGATTTCCTAATACATTGCGTGTAATGTCAACTAACCGCCGCGCGGTCAGAGTCTGGACCGTGCAATGAACAGAAAATTCGCTCGCCTCGTGTACGTTTCTCGTAAGATTTCATAAATTTTCTTCGTGGATTTCGTCCGGTAGGCCGCCGGGCAGGCTCGGGACTGCCGGCGGCCTGTTAGTCTGTGCTGCCCTTTAAGGATATCGCACCCCCAGTACAACACTGTATTATGTCGAATAATTTCAAAATCGATTTTTTATGTTGCAATCACTTTGATATAAGAAGAAGAAGAAAACCATTTATTCGTGACATATAAAAATACAATAAAGTAGACATGAAACAAACAGTAGTAAAGGTCTTATGTCACGAAAGGGTTCCAGTTCAGCATAATGCTGGCATAGAAGCCAGCGCTGGTCTTCCACTGGGACCATTAGATAACGATTTTTCGTCGATTCTGAAAACATGAAATATTATGACTTAGTGCAGTGTTGTACTGGGGGTGCGACATGTTTACTGGGAGGGGAGTTGAGATGGGTCAGTAAGGACAGCTACTGGAACCCTTGCTGTTAGGAGACATTCGCTATATAAAAAGAATTGCGAGAATGTCATTTTAAGCTTAATTTTTTGATGCAAATGTCTCATTTTCTATCAAGGATCAAAATAGGTTCTCTATGAGACCAACCAAGGTCGGGTACTAGAAAAGTTACAAATCTAAAAAACTGGGTCAATACAATTTGTAGGTAAATTAAATCGTGTTTTTTTATGAATACGAGTACCTACTTTTTTTACGCCTCTTATTTTAGTGTTTTTAATCTTTTGGTATTTAATGGTTCATTGGTACCATAATAATGCCATCTTCATTTTGCCCTATCCCATCTCCCCCACCACCCCCATTAGCGACAAATACATAGGCATTGTAAAATGTACACCGGAAGTCGCCGGCCACTTCCGCCGGAAGCCGGCTCCGTGCTTTACACCCGTTAAATGCCTTAGGTCTTGTTAGGGCTTTTATAAAGTACCCTCGTATTAGCCTTTAGGACTTTAATTCTGGATTTTACTGTTAGATGTATTTACTCTTAACTATAGTAGACGGCAAATAAGAAGTCAATCTTGACAGCTGTCATCCTCACTTAGTACTGGGATGACAGCTGTCAGGATTAACTTTTTTATTGCCGTTTACTATAGTACTATTACCCGACTAACGTATGTATATGACCAAAAATCGGATCCACGCTAGCTCCTAAACTAATGGTGGATGTATTTTAATAATTGGGGTGTCATGTGATTCGTCAAAAACGTCCGAGTGTCATAGGCAATGTCAAAAATATTAAACCTTTAGGGCCTGCGCAAACCGGCGGAGCGCAGCGCAGATCACTTTAAATTTATCAATGTATATTCTTTCCTATTTTAATTACAATGAGGTATAAATTTGAATGCGCTGAGACCGACCTCGGAGCATCACGGGGGATTTCTACTGCGGCTGCGGCTCTAAATTTATACCTTATTGTAATTAAAATAGAAAAGAATATACATTGATAAATTTAAAGTGATCTGCGCTGCGCTCCGCCGGTTTGCGCAGGCCCTTAGAATGAAAGTGACCTAATACAAAATGTTAAGTTTTCTACTTCGAGTCATAATAATATTGTCATAGAGACCTAATTCAAAATCTAAACATTTTGGATTAGGTCACTTTCATTCTGAAGGTGCGATGCGTGCGTCATACAATCACCAGTCCGGTTAAAGTAATTTTTGAATTAGGTTAGGTTAGGTTAGGTTATTTTTGTCTAGTACGCAACCCACACATGCCCAGCTTAGTTTGGGACTACGTCAATTTGTGAGACAGTGTCATCTGATATTTATTTATTTACCCGGCGCGTCACTTTCGCACAAAAGTGCCAAAAAAATATGTTGATCCAATCGCTACCAAACTTAACAGGATCATCCTGGGCTAATCTGAAGATTGACTGAAAACTTAATCAAAACCGGTCCAACAATTTCGGAGTCCATATGGAACATACACATACATCGATTTTTAAACACATACTTAGTTTTTCGAAGAATTATCGCGATATTTTGTTTTCTCGTAATTCGCCATACATCTCAGGCTTGCCGCGTTCAACGCAATAAACATAATACATACGATTCACTTTATACGTAAAGGAATAGTGCGCGTCAACCGCAATGAGTACTGCTGTGTTTAGCGCATAAAACAACCGCGCTTAAGACCCTTGTCTCTCTTCCATACCGGAACTGAACCACAGAATATATAATACAAGAATAGAAAGCGCTCTTTCTAACCAAACAGCGTTTTATATAAGTAGAACGTACCTATGTTTCCCTTTCTAACGCATAACATTCGCACGCAACACAGCCCGTATAGTCACATGCAACTGCAAGCCAAAGTACTTACATTGTCTTCACGCCCAAATTGCGGTGCGATGTTTTCACTGACCACAATAATAACAACCCTGCTGCCGGTGGCTGAATAACGGCCATAGGATGGTACTGATGGTAGCAATCCAGACACCCTGCACAGGATGCTACCACTACTGAACTGTACGATATTCTTCAGACTTGTGAACGGTTTCGTCTGCCGTCTAACAGGTGGCGCGCAGTTGTCGCTAGATCGCCGGACACGCACGCGCCGTTGATCACAGATTATGTACTACAGATGCGCCATCCCGACTTCACTTCTTTACTGCTTCATTTGGACGGCAGATGCGTCACACAACACTTGTAGATTTCTTTCTAACAATATAGGTCTGGTAGCTGGCAGAAAAGGATAAGGCACGCTTCAAATACAGGTAGCTGATGCTCATTGGGAGAAGCATCATCATCGGGCCGTCCACTGCTGGACGTAGGCCCCCTAATACGCGCCATTTACCCTGTCTTCGGCCGGTCGCATCCAGCTCCTGCCAGAAACCTGTCGCAATTGTTCGTTTAGAAAGACATATAATATGCTATTAAAGGTAAAAGTTATTAGGTAAGATTAATTCTGGCCGATCGTGTGATTCTCATTTCTTTTATACATTCAGTCAACAAAGTATCGGGAATGGATGATTTGTTTATGGTTCCAAATTCAAATTTTTGTTTTTTTTGTTGTTGTTAGATTGGCACAACTGTTTTCTATTTTGGCGCGGAGTTTGAGTTGCATCTGTTATTTATATTAAATACAGTGCTGTTTTTAGTTATATCATATCTAGTGTGTATTGCGAATTTCATAATGGACAAAAACATTGAACAAAGAGTTTGTCTTAAATTTTGCATCGCCAATGGAATTTCGTGTTCGGAGTCACTGAAAATGTTACAGAAGGCTTACGGTGATTCGACTTTATCAAAAACACGTGTTTATGAGTGGTACAAAGCGTTCAAAAGCGGTCGAGATGTGATGGAAGATTTGGCTCGCTCTGGTAGGCCATTAACGTCTGCAACTGAAGTTAACATCGCAAAAGTGAAGGAAATAGTGACTGAAAATCCTCATTCAACTTTGAGAGAGATAGCCGCCGAACTTTCTGTATCTCACGAGTCGATCCGTACTATTTTAACTAATCATTTGGGTATGAAACATGTTACCGCTCGGCTAGTCCCAAAAGACCTGAATTTTCTCCAAAAACTCAATCGCATGAGAGTCGCTGAGGACATGCTAGAACGAGTCAATTCCGACCCAACATTCATGAAACGCATTGTTACTGGTGACGAGACGTGGGTTTACGAGTTTGACATGCAAACTAGTCAACAAGCTTCGGAGTGGCGCCTTCCAACTGAACCGAAACCGAAGAAACCACGCCAAAGTCGATCAAAAGTCAAAGTCATGTTGACTGTTTTCTTTGACTATCGCGGTGTTGTGCACTCGGAATTCTTGCCGGAAGGTCAAACGGTAAATAAAGAATATTATTTGAGCGTTATGCGGCATTTAAGAGAGCAAATTCGACGAAAAAGGCCAGATTTGTGGAATGAAAATTCTTGGATTTTGCACCACGATAATGCGCCTTCGCACAAGGCCATCATTGTGAAAGAATTTTTGACCAAACACTCAACAAATACCATCGAGCAACCACCATATTCACCAGATATGGCTCCTGCCGACTTCTTTCTTTTTCCTAAACTCAAATGACCACTTCGTGGCACCCGTTTTCAATCGGTAGAAGACATAAAGGAGAATTCGCGCCGAGAACTGAATTCAATTCCGGAAACAGCGTTTAAAAAATGTTTTGATGATTGGATTATTCGTTGGCGTAAGTGTATCGTTTCTGAAGGAGCATACTTTGAAGGTGATAAAATAAATTTGGATGATTAACAAACAGTTTGTGTATTATTGATCTTTTCCCGGTACTTTCTTGACAGAGTAGTATGTTAATTTACGCAAGTCAGGCGTAAAGTATATTAAATCATTCACCACTCTGTATTATTATACTCTTTGACTGAATTTAAACTAGGTGTCGATCTGTTATTTATCGGACTCACTTTATTGAATTTTAAAACGTTCCCTTTTTGGCCACTCGTTCCTTACAAACACATTCAAATTTACACCTTAAGTCGATTTAGTTAAGATAGAAAACCAAATAACTACTTAAAGGGGTCGATCTTTAAACCATAGACAAATAAAGTGACAACACATGTCATGACAGCTTTAAGAAAATGAAAGTTATGCTTCCGGTTAGAAACGTTAATTGAAATTGATCTTTGTTATTATAAGCGTATGGTCATAATTTGATTGAGTTAAATAATTCATAGGGTTGTCACACTTTCGATTTTTGTATTGATTTTTAACCCTCTTTTGTTTGTTTTGGGAAGGAAGCGATCTTATAAAATCGTTTTTTTAACAACCGATTTTAAATTATGATCGGTGGTTTAAGCGTGACATGATAAATATGATATTTTTTCGTATTTTGCTTGTTTAGTGAAACAAAAGCTTTTGATTTAGAACACCTGTTTTATGATTTGTATCACTATGGTAATATTTTATAACATCGATAGGCATAGTGGGATTGATTCTACTTACAATGCTGGTGGTCACGGCTTCAATTCGAGTCGTTATTAAAGATATGTTAGCTCCGGATCACTGTGTAGTCGGTTATAATTATTCTTCTGTTTACTTAACAGTTGTAACTATGCTTCTTAACTTTTTTTTTAAACCAGAGTTTCTCAATTAAATCTGGGTATGGATATAAATCAATTAACATTGAAATGAAAAATCGGTTTTTTTTTTTTTTTTATTTGACCCCTGATATTTATTTACAGTGTATTTAAAAACACTCGTCCAAACTTATTTCCGAAGCCATTAAATACACCTATTGCCGCACTCAGAGACGTCAATTAATTTTTAAGTTTGATAAAAGTTGCTGCGTCTTACTCTATTGCTATAGCAAAAACTTAAAAGTTGATCGACGTCTCTAAGTGCGGCCGTAAGAGTCATTTACAACAAATGCAACATTTCGCACAAAAGTGTATTCAACGGAACGTCGCCCCGAAAAATGACAGGTTAATGACAGTCCTGTCAAAGACGAGCAATGACAGTGGTTACCGAATAACTACCACGCTCCGTGGGCACAAGTCGTGTGGGCAAAAATTATAGGAAAACTTGGGAATTATATGGTATTACAGGGAAAGTCAGGTAAGGCGAGTTTGAATTTTAATATGGTGTAAATAAATAATGAATATTAGGGGACAATCTTACATAGATTGACCTTCACAAACTAAGTTCTAGACTTATATTTACTATCGGTACTAGTAAATATACTCAAGAATTTTTTTTGTATGTTCGCCAATTGTGAACCGAGTTTAATTACCTTTTTATTAGATAGGTTTAGGTACGTGAACGGAACTTTTTAATAATTTGAAGTCGGTTATTTTTAGGGTTCCGTACTAAAATGGTAAAAAAGGAACCCTTATGGTGAGACTTCGTGGTCTGTCTGTCATGTCACAGCAGTTTTTCTCAGCAACTACTCAAGCTATCAACTTGAAATTTATCATAGTTGCATAACTTGCTTGCCCGCATCTGTTTTTAGTAAAAAATTAATTTTATAAATAATTGAAAAGGGGTCGAAAGTATAATTTTGTATTTTTTTTTTTTTTAAATGACCGTTCCCCCACCCCTTATCTCCGAAGTTTATGAACCGAAAAACCTGAGAAATTTCTCACCCTTAGATATTTACTTTTATGTTACGGGAAAAATAAAATGAAGTGTTCAAAATTTACAGTTTTTGAGAAATAATTAAAACACTTTGAAAATTTTGTGTTAAATTTAGACAACTCAAAATAGACCTTATGGCATACGAATTAAAGTACATAAAAAGGTATATTTTTGAAGTACGGACTTAATTACGGAACCCTCGGTGTCCGACTCGCAATTGACCGGTTTTTTTTTATATAAACATAATCCATGGGGAAGGCCTATGTCCAGCAGTGAACATCTCGGCTGATATGATGATGATGAAACATAATCCAGAAGGTAATAATCGAGCCAATATAATATCATCTTACGGCACTTGCTCCAAGGTGTAATCCGATCTCAAGTATTATAATGACGTCATCAATGTAATCACCACTTATTTCCATGACAGTAATATCAATTGAACTTGATGCCTAAACATGTTTAAAACGATGTAATTACAACTTTTATATTTCTCAAATAACAAACCTGTTTCGTAATGGACTGCATTTTTAAACAGCTTTGTAAAATTATGTAAATAAATAAAAGAATGTGTTTTATGTATTTTACTGCCCGGCTGCTTAGTGAGAGTAAAGCTGCCCTAAGAAAAAAGGCACATCTGCGAATTATTCACAGAAGGACGATTCTTCGGCGTTTTAACCGCTGTCATTGTCGTCTTCGCATATATGACGAAAATAACTATGACTATTAACAATTTCCAATATAAATAGGAGAAGAACAAGGAGTAGTTCTCATTCCACTCAAAATTAAAATAAAATTGTTAGTTTCATTTGGAATAATATGCGAAAATGACAATGACGGCGGTTAAAACGCCGAATAATCACCCAGAAGCATATTAAACCCTGTGTAGGTTAATGGAGTGCCTTTTCTTCTTATGAGGGCAGAATGTTTTTCGGGTGGTGCAATTATGTGTGTATATATTGTTTATTTGATTCTTTATGCGCTACTGCAGGCTAAACGGCTTGATGAATTTTGACGTGTAGAGTATCAATGAATACTTAGGTAGGTCTTTAAACCAGGCGCAAGCATCATAAAATATAAAAGCTTGTTTTAAGGGTTCCGTAGCTAAATAACAAATAACAAACGTAATCTTCCATTAGGTATAAATATAAAACGAAAATTCATAATTACATCTTACTCAGCAGTTTCATTGTACATCCATCTTAGCCGTACACACGGGGTGTTCCAAACTCCCTACATAATACAGGCCGCTACAAAACAGGCGACTCGCCGCTCAGCTATGTAAGTGCAATTTAAAATGTAAATTAACACAGCAAAGAAGTAGGGAGAGCCACCAACACTTGGGAATTTTGCACCAACACTGTCTTGAACATCCTGTACTTTTAACGAGTTTTGTAATGTCTTAAAGTATGTTTCACGTAATCAAATTTGAATCTAAAAGCTTTTGTATAAAGTTTTTTTTCGCTTGATTGAGACTAGGTAGTTAAGGTGATCGTGATAATGTGTATAGGATGTTAAAAGAGCGGAAGTCTTTTGTTTATTCGATTAAATTTGAATTTTATACTGATGAGTATAAGGTGGGGGTTTAGTTTTTGAAGCGAGATTATATATAGGCTTTTGTCGTAATATTTTTTATATTTCTTACCAACACAAGGATTTGTGAGAAAATGCGGGGATGCTATATTTTTCAAGTAAAGAGAGATTAATTGTGGGAAGAGATTGCTTTTAAAATTTATTAATCTTGGAAAATATAATCAAGAAAAATAATACGAAACTCATAATAAATGTTTTAAATAGTTATTTTATTTTTAATTTATTTATTTAGTGTTTGTTTAATTTAGTTATTTTCTATACTGAAGTATTTTGCATCAGGCAAATATTTAATGAATATATAAAAGTCTCCGTACGATCAAAGTTAATTTGTAAATTACTTACGAAGAGTTTGTTAATCGCCTTAATAATAATAAAACTTAAATGCCTAATCTTTCCTAATTACCCTCCATTTTTACTAAGTAGCCGGGCAAAAAAGCGGGGTGGAAATCTCCCCCGTTGCCAGGCAACGTGAGACCACTTCTTTTTTCCCCCACGAGGGGGGGGTGGGCCGAGAAATGGAAAACTCGGGAAAATTGTAGCATTCTTGAGGCGACGCGCCTCTCACACCTTCTTGCGGCAGGCGTGCGTAGCCTTCGGCTCGGAGTTTAAGATTATAATAAGGAATATACATGACATATTTTATCGCGTTTCTTAACAAAATATGAAAATATGAAAATACCGTAAAATATATAGCAATAAGTGAAATTAAAATTGAAATCGGCCAAAAAATACAGATAATATAAGCAATTAATACCTACTAATTAACTACTACTAACTAACTCCATGTTAAATTCTGTGTTGCTAGAAAGAGATAGAAATAAAATTTTAATAACTTGGTCCTATGACCAGGATATAAGCCATTAAAATTTTATTTCTATCTGTTTCTAGCAAAACAACGAATAACTATTTATTCGAAAAATATTTTTTATCTGCTGTTTGTAACATGGACTTTTTATTAAGCAAAAAAAAAACATGCATATTCCCTATTGTAAGTTTTAGAAATGCATTCATTTAAACATTTATGTCCTTATTAATAACCGTGGAGTATTTAAGCCATGCTATGTCCTTATCTGTCATCGTGACATTTGAATTCGACAGATAAGGACAAAGCATGGCTTTTTTATTTATTAAAGAACAAATGGTTACAACATTGCAATAGAACAGTGTCCCACTGCGGGATCATTGAATCTCATATAACTTTACTTAATAACTAACAATCCAAACTAGAATGTATACAATACTAAGTAATTAAACAGTCTTCTTTTAAACTTTGCCGTATTGGCTTCTAGCCCAATATCTACGGACAAGCTATTTAGAATGTAGGGTAAATTCACGCTAAACGCTTTTAACTACTCCACAGTTACTCCACGTTTAATAATAATAATAATAATAATCATCGTCATCATCATCATCATCATCATCATCATCATCATCATCATCATCATCATCATCATCATCATTATCAGCCCGTACTAGTCCACTGCTGGACAAAGGCCTCTCTCAACGCACGCCACTGCTCCCGATCTTCAGATTCTCTCATCCAACCTACACCGGCCAATTTGCGCATATCATCGCTCCATCTTGCCACTGAGCGAATATTAATACGGGCACTAATTAGTATTCAATACTAAATTATCAAGTACACTGCATTAAGTTACGAAAAGAATTTCGTGTTTGAGTAAATTCAGTTACACTTGACTCTCTAGCGTATAAGAGTGAGCGAGAAAGCAGCTCTTGGTAGTTACTAGTTAACTAGGTTTTAGAATGTGAAGTGAAATGAAATAGAATGGATAAACTAAATTGATTGTTCATTATGTAGTGCAGTACAACAAAATCAATTTCCGGGGCATGATTTCATATTACGTACGTTTTAATTAGAAATGATGCCGGTGATCGATTAAAACGTCCGTATTTACATTTATTTAATTGTTAAACGTCATAAGTCATAAATAACAAAGTCATTTTCGTATTCAACAGATACATTTGTGACAAAACCTCAAATTATATTAATGCAGCTTATTTCTTTTGCTTTACAAATAAATTATGTCAAAGCCTAAATTCTCAGAATATATAGAAACTTTTTATTTTTATTCTCATCAGTAGATAACTTGCATTCTACCACAGATTCTACGATAAAATTAAAGACGTATAGAACGTCGAACGTCGTATTCTGTATAGAATTGACTTGAACTATCGTGCGTTAAATCGTCAACCTATGTCAATTCTTCAGATCTTCATGAATTCCTAAATCATTATTTTTAGAAATGCAATTTATCTAGCCCAAGTAAAGTTGTTATAATTGCAAACCTTTAAGAAAAGGTTGGCGAGCGGCGCCGGCGCGGCTCGTAAAAAGGAGCCGTGTCGGACCCCCCGCCCACGGCCGCCCGCCCCCC
This sequence comes from Tortrix viridana, assembly GCA_963241965.1. Classification (NCBI taxonomy): domain Eukaryota; kingdom Metazoa; phylum Arthropoda; class Insecta; order Lepidoptera; family Tortricidae; genus Tortrix; species Tortrix viridana. Next base: position 6,690,135 of record OY725196.1, on the reverse strand, counting down.
GCTCCGGACACTTTCAGGGGCACGGACTTGGGGTACAATATTATATCATATTCTTTTTATACTTTGTGCATTTTTAAGAAAATCGATTTAGCTTTTTTGTAAAAAAATGCGTCTATGTGTTTGCGCTCCGGTGAAGTAGTCAAGTTGTCAGAGGCTAATTCCCATCGTAAAAAAAGATGTCGAACGATAGGCCCTCTTTGTATAATGCGCCTTTTATATAAGGTGAGCCACGAATGCTGCTACAATATATAACCTCTTTGGTTCTATATTATAGCAACATTCGTGCCTCACCTTATATTAAAAGATTATAAAGAGTTTACTACTGTGTACGTGACGCTTTCACAGCTAAACTAATGAACAATACAATTTGGCTTGACCCACACAGAAATACCTCATGTTCCAAAACACGTTACTTAGTTCCGCCCCAGGTAAAAATATAAATACAGTGTGCTTTGTTTTCTTCAATCAATAAAACTCCTTATATGTAAAACTAATAAGATTAGTTACACCTACTAAAAAGTCTATATCACCCTTTTTACGTGGTAGATTAAACGAAGCAGATAACTTGAACAGAGTAGCCGAGTGGTCAATGCGATAAACTTACCTCAATGCGTCCAATCCTTCTGAACAAATCCCCAGAAACACGTAAAGATCGAATTTACGAGCCAATTTATTAGTCGCGTAAAACTGACGTCTTAAAACTGATACAGTTTATCGATTGGACTAGATTTTATTAGCAAAGTTTTATGTATGCGGCAAGTTATAGTAATTTATAGATTCGGTCGCTTAATAAAAACGATTGTACTTACCAGTTAATTTGACTCCCTGACTGGCAAGCAACTTGAAGGGGCCATATCAAGTATATCAAGTACACGGCAGTAGGAAAGTTCCGTTCTATCGCTTGTAACTATAGTACACAATATCAAAGATCAAAGAGTGTTCGTTTAAGATAAAAACTTCCGTCAAACGTAAGGGAATATTACCATTTATTTTTATAACTACTAACAGTGTTATTACAAAAACTTAAACAACGGTTGAACACTTGTTTAGTAAACGTCAATCCATAGAAAACTGTAATTTTAGACTTGTCTAAGGTGTGTCTAAGTTTTTTGTAATAACACCTTATTATCGTTAACATTCAAAATATTATGTACGTTAACAACGTTTATACAAACATTTGTTTTGCGTGTTGATGCAACAGTTTCAGTTTTGTTTAAATTAATATCGTGTTGCATACTTATTTCAATACTATTCTGTACATAAAACAATTGTTACTTCTTATTCTGAATTACCTTCCTTCAATATGTAACGCATTCTTTAACGGGCACTTCGCTCATTTGCGACAACAATGAAACATCTCAAGATGAGGTGTAATACGAATTTCAACTTTGAATCAATAAAACTCTAGTGCAAATTGCAATAGCGTCCTAAATCGAGATATGTCACCCTTGTCGCAAAGGAGACCATGGTCTCAAAATTGACACTTCGTATAATCTCGGTATTTCTACTAATATACGCTCATTAAACATCACAATTTAATTAAATAATCTTCGAATGTGGCACTTTGCTTTTTGTATTTTCTATTTAATATTAGTATAATTTTAGTTTTATTTTTAACTGTAGCTAAATTTTAATATTGGTAACTTTTAAGTTAAACATTGCATTTTGCTTTTTGTAGTTATTATTAATTATTTATCACACATATTTATTAAATATATTTTATGTTCGTTTTTTTTTTTATTATAAAATTGTCCCCCAGTCCGCCCCCGCGCCATCGCCGCGGGTCTCGCGTTTTACATATTTCTTCGCTCGCCCCCATTGTGTATTGAATCAACCGTGCTCATTGCTATGTACTGTCTTTGTTCAGCGGCCGTCTTGGGTTTTTAATTACTGGATAAAAAACACCCTTTCAGCATTATTGGAGCCTCGAAAAAAATCTCCTATATTTTTCAGTGAAAAATTACACCCTGTGAATGTCATTTTGAGAGTAGGAACAATATACAGAGTGTTTTTACGTTTTATTAAACTTGCAATTAGTTGTCAACAATTTGAGTTTTTTTTTTTCAACTTATTCGACGCTTTTCCTCTTGAACTCCCAATAAAGTTACAGATATCACAATAATCTTCATCCAATCTCTCTCAATTCCGGAATAAAAGGAACAATGTGCGCCGAGTAAATAAATCTCTAAATTAGAATACTTTGTTACTCGTGCAATTCCGTATTTTTTTTAACGTGGTGTTATGAAACCAATGTACCTAACGTACTTATATATTATATTTACATTGTCATAATAAATGTGTATTTACATATATAGGTGTGGATGAACACATAAACACACGTAATGTCTCGCCATCCATCTTACCCCGAACAATACACCCCCTAACCGTCATAATTTCTTAAAGCTTTTTGCTTCATTTAAGCCGAGCCAAACAAAACATTCACATTCAAGCTAAACCAGCATAACTTGAGCTTCCGATGTCTTGGATCGATACAAAAATGTTAGCCGTTGTGGAGCCCAGGTTACGATGGCTAGATATATGCTGACACATTTGGTTAAAGGAACGTGACGTCGTTTGGGATCAGCCTGTATATTTTAAAGAGAGTGATTTCTTTAAGAAATTGTGAAAATCGAGTAGAAAATAATAACTAATAAAATAACTGGTGAGCGGTAGAAACTGAATCGCATACGAAAGATTCTCAACCAACCCCTAACCTAACTCAGAAATAACGATTTACCGTTCATTTTCTTTCGAATTAAATTTTAAAAAATCGATCCGCTACTCAGATGTTTTTTGATATTTTTATTATAAAGTTACTCAAGTAGAGACCTAAATCACTAAAGAATAGAATAATAACAAATAAACTTAATTACTTAATAAAAAAGATTGTAAAATGAAACGATTGCCAAAAACGTAACATGTCATTGACACCTTTTTTTTGGTCAAAAAAAAATTAAAATTGAAGTCATTTTTTTATTTTAGTATCCATCATTTCATTTTCGGAACGGTCAGTAAAACCTTTCTATAGTTTGATATATTTGAAGAATTGAATGTTTCTAATTTTCTTTCTTTCTTTCTTCGTTATATGTAAACAATGAAAAGCTACGTTATAAACAAACCCACACAAACACGTCTCACCCACACAAATTAAGCATATCCGTTTCCGTTAGTTCCGAGTCACAGCCGTCCTAGTTCTGTCTCTAGTTAACAAACGAATATTACCTTAAAAGTGAGAATATAGAGTTGATTTTGGCTAAACACAATTTTTTGATTTTACTTATTCTGGTAGTAACTAATAGACTAACTAATTAATAGAACAGAATGGAAATTACTCCACCGACAAGAGCATAGCTCTTAAATTAATGATGATGATACTTTAACGTAAACCTTTGGGTAAATTTAAGAAAAAATAATAATTTTGGTTGTTTTTTTTGACGAATTTTGAAATAAATTTGAGTAAATTTTACTTATATTAAAAGTGAAAAAAATTTAAGGACTATGCAGGATTCGTAAAAATAAAATATAATACAACCATATTACATGACCTCTGCCGTCGTACAGTGTTGGTTCTGTAGTGTTCCGATGTGGAAAGAGAACAACCAGTGCAAGTATCCATCCATCTCAGCCCTCCGAGTTGACTATAATATAGTCATAAATCCTGATCTTAATTTTCAATCAAACAAGAATTACGTACCTTCTAGACATTAAAAGTTTCATATCCTAATATAAACAATGTGAAAGATTGTATGTATGTATGTTTCTTAGAGGCTGAACGATAAGGTATCTAATATGTATAGAGGGCATTATCTAAACAAGCAGTGATTTAAAGCTTGTATTTTGTTAGAATTGTAATAGCTAACTATAGCGTAGCTTACGCTACTGCACAAGCCTTACGAGAACGTGTGCCAACATGACGCTCAGAATTAATGTTTTTTGCGAACTATCTCGGCTTAATGGAACAAATAAACGGTATTTTTGGGAGATAGGACAATTTGGCCGGAATTCCGGCACTGCCTTAAATCTCGGGAAACGAATGCTCTAGCTTTTGTGTGGCTTTATATGAAAAGAGATCAAGAATGTAGACGTTATTAGTATTTGTTAAAAAAACATTGAGGGTTACTATAGTTTCATTATATTAAGTAAGAAAGGTGTTTTTATTTAACTCCTATTTCTGATTGTTTTAAATATATATTGAAAATAATCAACCTGTATATAGGTATTGATGAGGCCTAGCTCAGTCTCCACGTTAACCCAGTGCAGTATGGTAGTATCATTGATATATTATTAACAATAGCACTCTACTCTTATAAATATTAACATATATTTTTCACGGGTTTTACGTAAACAAAATACTTATTTTTTTTCCGAATCAGTCTTCATCAATAAAGTATATAAAATCTAAAACACAAGAATCCAAACCAAAAAGCTACGCCATTATATAAATCAAATCGCGACCAAAAACGCGCGTTCCAAATTCAAAAATCCTTCCGCAACTCGCGCCCGCGTATTTTTCTTGCGGCCACCCCGACGCAGTGCACACAGACGTCACATTTTTCCTCCTTGCGCCAGTGTGGCGTAAAATTTTCTTAAGTGTGCATAAAATTCCGTGTACGGATAGAGTAAGAGCGCTGTGTGCGTGACGGTCTCCATTGGGCACAGAGCTATTTCTTTATTGATCCATATTTCTTCTTCTTTAGACTGCCCTCGACTCCCCAAGGGGGGTAGGAGGTGTTTTTCTACACTTTTAATGAAGGACGAGTTTGGGGGAAGATGTTATTAATGTTTTTAAGCCGAGTAATTTTCGTCGTTAATGTTTTAGGCGTTTTTGCTGATGCGTTTTTAACTGATGCTTGTTTGTGCATTTATTTTGATTGGGGTTTTGTGGAGTGTTTTATTTTAATTTGGGTGCAGACGTTTTTGTGTGAAGCGTATTTTAATTTGGGAATAATATAAGTTTCCGTTGGATGTTTTCTATGTATTTAAGTATGTATTTCTCTATATAAGTATATTTATCGTTGTCTAGTACCCATAGTACAAGCCTAGAGCTTAGTTTGGGACTAGGTCAATTTGTGTGAGATTGTCCCCTGATATTTATTTATTTATTTATTTAAATGTCTTGTGTTATTATAGTAGGTAAGTATACTTATCCTTAAGTGTTGTGTGTTAGTTTTGACTTTTTATTTATAATTTTAATCATAAAATCATATTAAGTATGGTTTATTTCTATATAAAATGTAAAAAGAATAATACTTGTCTTGTTGTCATTTCGTTGGTAATGCTCTTATTTTAATGCGTTACAAAACTAATTTTAAAACGGTTTATTAGAAACAATTTTTCTACTGGTAAACAAACCTTAACTTTCTTGAAGTATTTACGCAGAAAGATACAACGCGAGTGAAAGCTAGTTAAGAATGTTTTAAAGGAAAGATAAAATGATTTAAATTAAATGTTAACTTCAGTCGATTTATCTTTGAATAAACCTCTTTAGTGACAAAGACTAGTAACTTGACGTGGAAATACATTAAATAAGTTTAAAGCAGTTAAATTAGTAGGTAGTGTCACAGAGTAAGAAAATGGACAGAAAAAAAAATAGAAATCGACTATTTACTATCCCTCATTTTGAAGAACATTGTGTTTTTTTTTTCATTGGTGGTGTGATATGTAATATAAATTTTTACTAATTTCCATTTTTCTTGATTTGCAAATAGACTCTGCTGTTTTTCTAATTTTCAATTGATTATTTGAATCTTTGTCTCGCGTAATATACTCACTAGATAATACTTTTAAACTGAACGTGGCATATATTGCTACGACATTTGTAACATAATACTTGTCCTTTATCCCACATCAATCAGAAGCCAAATGTATAAAAATGTAATTGTTTAAAATTTCAAACTATGGTTATTTTCTTTTCCTTGGGGATATAAAACATCTATAGTAGTATATTATAGTATTTATGGTGACATAACTTATTTATAACGGGATATTGACGGCGATTGCCTTTCAGTTTCCGCAGATTTTATTGTAGTCATAATATTCCGTTTAAAATAAATATGTTATTTCCCGTGAAACGATTAAAACACTTTTTGTTTTGTATGACAATTCAGCCCCGTCATTAAAGCCATAAGAAACAAAACGGACTACTTACAATAACGTTAAATGTACAACGTTAAAAGAAAACTCTCAAAAAAATCCGTAACAATCTGTGAAAACCCAAATCATCCGGCTCATTACAAAATGTAGGAAAACCATATTCTGCCTTTACCGGGTCCATAAATAAAGAAGGGAGAAAAGGGAAAAATTTTATTATCCCCACCCCGAAGGAGAAATATGAAATAAAATGAAATGTGATGGGGAAAAAATACGTACGGGGCAAGACAAAGGGAATGGGGGGCGGGGAGGAGTGGAGACCGACTCTTAAAAAATTATATTTATTTCAAATTCAAAATCATTTATTTGTCCAACATAGGTTAATTACACGATGTTTAATTATATTGCTGTATCACTATGTGGTGCCCGAGGCCATACAAATGTTTATTATAAATATAAGTTTGTATAAATGAAGCATGCTTAGGTTAGGTAATTTGCTATGAAATAAAGATAGGATATATACGATATTTTATGTCAGTGTCAAAAACTAATTATTTTCATTCAAAAATTCTGTTATCGTATAATAGGCATTTTCCTAAAATCCGCGTCATTACTTTTATTTGCTAAAATGTTTTTTGGTAGTTTATTATAAATTGTGTGGGCCATTCCAAGTATACTTTTACGCAATACGGCCGTATTGCACGGCGGTGCTTTAAATTTGTCTTTTAAACGTCGTCAAGAAATAACTCATAATAAAGAATAAATGTGATAGTTTTTAAGTATTATTAAGCTTATGCAGTCCGTCTGTACGTCCGTCTATCTGACTTACCTTTTAAATGTTGTATTTTAAAACGTAATGGATAACCAGTTATTCACATAATATGTCGGATACTCTAACAAATAATAATAAAAACAACTAAGATACCGCGTTTTTCATACAGTTTTTCGTACATACTTGGCGACTTAATCCTTACTTCCTTATTAGGTAATATTAAACTCGAAAGTATGTTTGTTTGTTCATTCCGTCTTCACAGTTCAACTCCTCAACCAACCTCAACAGATGGACGTGAAATGTGGTACTAGACTCGTTTGCCTCCCTCTTTAAAAAAAATCTAGCCCGGGGACGGACGTATGAAGGGGATAGTGCCTACGTGGATGGAGTCACGGGCAAAAGTATGTTCAATTACGAAAACTAAATCAAATCAACGCTTTGGTGTGCCGTAGTTGCACAACTTTGCTGATTGGACATTTCTAACGTCACAAATATTTGCACACACCAAGAATTAAACCCAGGAGCTTTGTAAAGTCATTACCAACTAGGCTAGCCGCATCGTAATGTAATGATTTTTTTCTTAAGTGAAACCTAATTTGTGACGTTCTCAACATAAAGGGACCTTATGGAGGTAGGCGGTTACGCCGTTTTTAGAACTGTTACCATAGTATTCGTATAGTTACAAGAATAAGAAGAGCGTAACTGCCTTCCTCCATAAGGTCCCTTTATATTGAGAACGTCACATTTTTTTTTCCAGAGTCCTCCTCCACACCGTGCAGCCGGCGCGGCGGACGGAGCCCGCGGCGAAGACTCGTTTCTATAAATCTACCTTATCTCAAAAATATACCTCTTATATTTATATCTGCGATACCCGAGCTTTATGTCTACTTGGAATTTTAATGTTTTTATGTAAATTTAGTTGTATGAGGGAGATTTTTTATAGAACTGTGAATTTTGTTTTGAGTTGACTGTTTTCGAAATTAGGGTATTTACAACGCATTATACATATAGGAGATGTTTATAGCATTGTGAGTAAAATGGGGTTCAAGTAAAGAAAGCATTTGTAATAGGGCGTTTTTTAAAAAAAAGTGTACATCGTTAAGGAAAATAACAAATTTTAACTTTTTCCTGTTCGTCACGAAAATTAACGAATGTAAGACTAATTTTCGTGACGCACTGGAAAAAGTTAAAATTTCTTAATTTTTTCCTTAACGATGTCTACAATTCTTTTGAAAAACGCCCAATAAAAAAAAATTGTTAGATATTTTCCAATTATAAAAAAGTGTGTGTGTCAGCTCCGACTCACAACCGGAATTTAGGGCCTGCGCAAACCGGCGGAGCGCAGCGCAGATCACTTTAAATTTATCAATGTATATTCTTCCCTATGTTAATTACAATAAGGTATAAATTTGAATGCTCTGAGACCGACCTCGGAGCATCACGGGGGATTTCCACTCTGCGGCTGCGGCTCTAAATTTATACCTTATTGTAATTAAAATAGAAAAGAATATACATTGATAAATTTAAAGTGATCTGCGCTGCGCTCCCCCGGTTTGCGCAGGCCCTTACTCTTTAAGTACGATTACAAGTGAAATGCCTGGCCTGGTCCTGCTGAAAATCAGCGTCACATGATTACCCAATCCCGTGACACATGCTGAGTAGTGACCATTTCGGACACCACTACATAGATTATTAAGTTATAATTATTTCTTCCTGGTTTGTTGTTTCTTTTTTTACTGTATAATTTTATCTACCACCTGTAATTTCACGTATTGTATTAATATGGTACGTCTGTCCAAATAAATTGTTCTTATTCTTTTATTCTTATTCTAATATTGTTATAATGTGTTAGCCGTCAAAAGATAGAAATATGTAGTTCCAAGTTTGATAGATAGCCTCCTCTGATTTTGTCAATCAAAAAAATAGCTAATTCAAAACTCACATCAAGATTTACGCCATTATACCTGGCATCCCTTCAAAATTATTAGTCGTAACCAAACCCCAGCGTTAAAAATAAAAAGCATCCGAGCGGATTCTTCCAAAGGGCGTTCCCTGGCTCAGGTAAAAGAAACCCCCTTAAAAAACCACCCTGGGGGTGGGGATTTTTCTCACGAGGGTGGTATTGTTCAGTTTTTGCGTTGCCTTCACTAAGTGAATTTTGGAGATAGGTAATTTTGGCTTAGGGGGATTTTTTGCGTATTGAAGGCATATGCTTTTAATGAAGTACTTTAGTACTGTTGCGTTTTGTAAGGAAAGGTGTTTGTTTTATCATATATGGGTTTGCGTTTGACCTCAGTCTGTCGTGTTACGTGATCTTCCGAAGGCTCAGAAGATCAGGTAACAGACGTTGAAGAAAACTTTAGAGAAAAAGAAAGTAAGCAAAATAATAAGAAAAGGAAATTTTATTTAACACTTAGTATGTATATCTATGTTTCACAGAATTACCGGTAGAATATAAACTAAAATAACCTAACACGAGAAATCACCAGGGTAAAAGATTAGACGGAAGTAAGAAGGAGAAGGGAGTAGGTAGGTAGGATAAAGTTCTGTCACGTAGGTGGGCGAGTGTCCGTAGGGGTGCCCAGGATGAACACCAATGAAGCAGCACGAAGATAGGAGCCCGCGACTTGGAGCTCAGGCACAGGAGTAGGCAGGAGTGGAGTCTTCCAGAGATGCCAACCGAAGTGAGAGTACACGTAGAATGACTAGGAGTAGGTACGGAGCGTAGTGATACTTTTTCGAAGAGCAGGACGTAGAGACTTCTTAACGTAGGGCTTCTTAGGGTGCGGGGCCTTACTTGGCCCCACACAAGGCCGATTTCAAACTTCCTTTTCAGGAACCGAAGAGAGAACTCCTCGCTCTAGTCAGAGCCAGCGTTTATATACCCTGGTGATCTAGCTTTTTTTAATTACTAATTCTAAATTCATAAAATTACAAAATTACAGATGCCAGGTAGCATTTCTATAGCAAAACAATAATATTTACTCCATGGTACAGCATGAAAACTAATATATTGTCTCTGCCCGCTGTCTTGACAACGAAAATAACAATATTGTCAAATGTATGAAAATAAACAAAAAGTGCAAAATATCAGACGTAAACGAGGAAATAATATTATAATAACAAGAATCCAAGAGGAAAAAGTACGTAAGTAATCTAGAAGCCTGCTTCATCGCGCAATTTTATTTCTTAAGAGAAATAGAAGCTCCCGAAGTCGGTCGGTTTTATTTAGTATGTTATATTTACCAAACGGTTTAATGTAAAGACCCAATTTTAGGAATAAATTGACTACGAGCTGAATCTAAATAACCGTTAATAAGAAAAATCATGCGCGGCGGCTGAAGATCGCGCCCGCAAGATGATCAGGACATACGTAAAAAGATGAAAATAAGCTACAAATCAAAAGAAAAGGAACACGGAACCAAGTATCGCAGGTACAATATTACAAGTCTCACCTGATGTTAAGTGAAGACGAGGTCGAAGATGGTACACGCTTACCCAGAAAATGCCTATTCACTCTTGCCTTGAAAACACCAAGGTGTAAATGTATTTTGTAGACTCTGACCTTTATTGGTGTTTCGATGCGTGTTTTTACAAGCTATTATTTAACTTGTCGATGTGTTTGTTAATTGTTTAGATCAAAATTTACAACTGAATTTTGACCCACTTCCCGATGCTTGAGCTAAAATTTGGTACACCTACGTGATATTGCAATTATATGGTATCATGGAGCTGGTCTGATGATGCAATTGGAAGGTGGCCATAGGAACTCCGCAAGATAGGTGCCGTGTTACTGTGCAAAAACAGGGATAGTTGGCAAGAACAGCTTGTCCCAAAAATGTCCTTCTTAATATTCCTTTTAACTTACTATTCATAAGCTGAAATGGGAATGGGCTGTTCATGTCTGACGCATGCCAAGCGAACTTTAGTCCAAAATTTCTACTCGGTGGAAACCAAGCCACGAGAGAAGAGGCAGACCAAGAAGGAGATGGAAGGACGAACTGGACCAGGTTCTATAAAGGCTAGGCCAGCGATGCCAGACGTACGATAATTATCGTACATGTACGATAATTTCGACTCCGGTACGATGTACGATACAATTTGTATTATCGTACGCAAAAGTACGATAATTTGAAACCCTGCTCCGAAATGGGGTGAAAAGACTAATATTCAGGGCGAATCATTCAAAAATACAAAATAATGTCTACGGTGAAGTGAAAAAGAAAATTGTCACTTCGATTTTTCGTCTGGCAACACTGGTTTGGTCTTCTTCTAGGCATAAGCTATGTCTACACCTGTGCGCTTTCATGTTCAAATTGCGTTTTCCTCTGACGCATTCCTTTGCAACGACAGCGCATTCAATAACGCATCCGCTGAAAATGGTTTGATATCAGCGCATACCCGTAGCGCACGCTGATCCGTCACCGTTGGGTCGACGTGCAACATTTTGCAAATAAAATGGCGGAAGATAAAGTATTCTAAATAATTACTAACACTAGTTTAACTCATCTTAATTGCATACTAACACTCTATGGATCTTGTGTACAGTCCGAAACAAAGAATTTGAATTTGAAAGTCAAAACATTGGATTTTATTGAAGATTCAGTGTCACCCTCGTATTGCATGCGCTTGACGCAAGACGAATTGACATCTTGAAAGCGCAATTGAACATGAAAGCGCACAGGTGTGGACATAGCTATAGATTTTAAGGTCAACTGTCAAAAATACCTCTGTTCCTATAGGCGCGAGTGAGAAATAGCCCACATTGCTATCCTACTTCTAGTTTTGGGAGCTAGCTACGCGTTCCGCGCGGCTCTGACAGTCGTGCGATATTATTTATCTGGTACGATAATTTTCGAATATTGATACGATAATTCTCTATCACTCGTCTGGCAACCCTGGGCTAGGCTCAGGAGTCCCTGGATAGGGAGTTGTGAAGAGGCCTGATGGAGGCATTTGTCCAGCAGTGGGATAGAAATAGATAAGATAAGTCCATTAAGCATTCTTTAGATTAGTGGCATTTTACGAGTAACAGTTGTAGACATCTGAAAAAAAAATGAAATTCTGACTAGTAAAAATGTATAAACGGGAAAGTGAGTTTGTTTATTTGTTTGTTACGCTTTCACAGCTTTACTGCTGGACCGATTTTGAAGATATTTGGTACGAGTATGGAGATAGTTTAAATCTCGGGAAAGGACATAATACTTTTTATCCCGGAAAATTAGACAATTCCCGAGGGAGCAGCGATAATGACTTCTACGAGGACGAAGTCCCGGGCAAAACCTATGCATCCGCCTTCTCTTTCTTGTTGTATTTCCTGTCTTTGCTGTATGTGGTGCTCAATAAAGAGTTATTGTATTGTACTCTTTATCAGAAGCCATTACAAAAGTGAAGTTCTGCAACATGGCTACTCGCCCCGGGTTTCCTTGCCCCCCTTATAAAAATATTAATCCTCTAAGGCGGCCCTCCGCCCTCCCGGGGAGGCAAGAGGGCTTTTTTAATGGCAGTGTCGGTGGCAGTAGGTATTTGAGATTTTATATTTCATTCTTAGAATTAATTAAATGTGGACTGAAAATGCTTTCATTTTGATGATGTTAGCAATTTTATTTTGTGTAAAGTATAAAAAATTATAGCAAGTTCTTCTTCTATCTCTCTCAATTTCAAAGCCTTGCTCGTCGGTGGAGTAACTTTCAATATTCTCTTCTCTCTGCCAGCTTCTTTACTTCTCTATACGAGATGACATTTCCTTGGTCTTCCTCTCAAGCAATATTCTTCTATATCAAGTTCTATTTGATACGATAAATGTAAAAGTTTGTACAAATGTTTGTCTTATCACACCTAAACCTCTGCGTCATGCCCATATCCTGTTTTTTTGTCTCGGAATGTTTGATAGTTACCTAAGGGGAAAATCAATAACGAGTTCTACGCAGACAAAGTCGCAGACCAAGGTTATAGTGTTTTTTATTCACGATGGTGCGTCACGCCATACTTCACCACGTATTACGTACAGCAAATAATACTGAGTCTGTTTGGTCTATAATTTCTAACAAAAGCTAATTAGGTATTTATTTAGTGATTAGGAATGGATTAGATATTTTAGGACATTTCGTTTGTTTTGGCTTTTGGCTATATCGTCTGGGTATATTTTGAAGTCAAACGACCGCACTCAGAGACGTCTAACTTTTAAGTTTGATTAAAGTTGCTGCTGTCACATTCTATAGCAATAGAATAAGACGCAGCAACTTTAATCAAAGTTAAAAATTAATTGAAGTCTCTGAGTGCGGCAGAAAGATTTCAGAAAAGAGAATAAATTAATCAGTTTGTTCCTAAACCAGTTTCTCGTATTTTCCAGTTTCAATAAAAATAATCCTAATTTCTTGAAAAATCGAGCTTTAAGCGTGTTCAGCTTCTTCTTTTAAAATGTCCGTCCCTAAGTACACTTTTGTTTATCGCAGCCGACTGTACCATAAGTAGTCCTAAATTTTTAAACCCAAAGAAACATAACATTAACTCCGCGCCCCCTAAAAGGGGTGCAGAAAGGTAAAACGTACCCGTAATGGAAAAAAGGATAAATTTGTAAGCCTTTTAATATTTTTTTCATTAAAGTTTTTAATATTAATGGAAAAGTATCCGAGTTTGGGCATCCCTAATTATTTCGGGGGTTCTCGTCTGCGGATGGAAGGAGTTGGGGTTCCGTGGAATTGAACCCTTCGCGACATGACGTATAATAAAACCTGGCATTGACATTCGTTTAGCGATCTGTAAAAAGATGTCTTTGTAGACAGCAGTCTTGATGTATTTCAGTCTACAATGTCAGCTATATATATATATTTCTATTATGTCTTAAAGAGGATAAATATACCTAGGTATAGATTTTTCTATTAAGTCTTAGCAATCAAAGTCATTCTTACAAACTTTGTTAAACTTAACAAATTAGAAAAAAACATGAGATAATTCTCAGAAAACTTGATAAAAGTTATTAATACGCAGATCCTGGTTGGGAAGCTATTATTGCTGTTATTGCAAACAATACTCATCACAATTTAAAGTGTCTAGATAATAATATGGAGAATACTTGAAAAAACCCGTTCCGTATCATATACGTATGATATTGTTATGCGGAACCAGGCGAGCGAGAATTCTTTTTTTCTTTCAGTCGAAAAATCGCAGGTGTATTAAAATTAATTTGTTTTTACGAACTGTCTGACGGAGATAGCGGCTTAGTTCCGTCTCAGCGGGTTTGTTTGCTTCATTATATATTTGTATTAGGTATATTTATTTCTTTTGGCTTACTGTATATTAAGAGAGGTTTTAGACGGTCACCGTTTTAAAAAATATGTTAAGTCTGCCCGCGGCTTTATCTGCGTTGCCCACGGAAACAGCGGCTTTTCGAGATAAAAGGAAGCCTAAGTTATTTCAGGGTATTTCAAATTTCATCTAAAACCGTCCGTTACAGAGTTACGTACATAGTAACATACATCCACACATGCGCACAAACTTTCGCATTCTATTCGTGTGATGAGATGTGAAAGTGTGTAAATGTGTGTGTATGTTTCAATCACGCCTAAACAGCTGAACAGATTTAGGTGTTTGGCACACAGTTAGTCCTCCCCCTGAATTTACACTTATTATTTATCCAGAAAATAAATGTACAACTAAATAAATAAATAAATGGACAACTAGTTATTTAACTCCACGAATCTTTAACTCATTTTTTTCCGAGGACAGCTGTTCTAGCAAAAGCAATTTTAAAAGTAGGCTAAAGCGCTATCTGATTGACAACTTTTTAAAAGACAGGCAGTAAATAGCGTAAATGATAATTTAAAACAGTTAAAGTAGGTAGATTATAATCTACAAAATAAATGTTCAATTGTATAAAAGTACCTAAGTAGTTAGTAGCAACAACTTTATTAAGCATATTCGAAATATACGTGAGCGAATGTGTTGTTTATAAGTTATTAGATTCTTAGCATGTTTTAGTTTAAAAGTAGATACACAGCTAATATAAGTAAATAGTGTTTAATTCGCCGATAAACTGCTAAGCAGTTCGGCGAAGTTTTTATATTGTTAAAAGTTTATTTTCTTTTTTAATTAAATAATTATAATAATAGTTTAATAATAATAATGGACCTGCATTAAATCGGACATAAAAAATGCTTTACAATATCACGACTTTGTTCTCGAAACCATAATTACAGCACTGATTATGGCAGAAGTTATGCAATGTGGGTAAGATGAATACTCTAGGTACTTCTTACCACGATTACCAAGATTACCACGACCTAACTTACCGTGTACAGTCAAGGGCATAAATAAATATACGTTCCCAAGATCTCAAAAATATCTATACGCCTTTATGCAACTGGCAATAAGGTCCATGTATACATATATTTGACGCGATGGCTGTATAGATATTAATGCCCTTGACTACCTACCTACCTACCTAGGTACCTATTAGACCTAAGGTTCTATACGTGGTAAGTTAGTCTGGGAATGACGAACTGTCGACTTTGTGGAGTTTCGACGACGAAACCTGCGACTAATGTCGATAGATACCTGACTCTGCCTCATGTCTCCAAGCATGTAGGACAATTTAATTCGCAGGTTAATAAATCGTTGTGTTGGCTAATATTGGTTAGTATTGTACTGAATGAAATGCTTGTCATTTAATAAATAAACTAATTAATTCAAATGTTTAAACAAGAAAATATCATATTTTCTAAGGCAAACGGGATAGTAGCGCCATCTGTTATTGAGTAGCCAAAGCTCAAGTCTAAGAAGATGTTATATTTACAAAAAGTTAAACCTGTTGTCCTTTTTTTTAATAGCCATGTAGGTTATTTACTGGTAAAGCCAATTCGTTATTTATCGCAAATACGATTTGTAAAAAAAAACATTACGAGCGTTCACATTTGCCATCTGTTGGCGAGTAGTTGAACTAAACTATTTTGTTGCGGAAGAAATGTAAATAAATAGCTTCCGTTAATAATAAATGGTAACTTATATACCTATTAAAGAGTTATAAAAAAAATGTAATTAGGAAAAAAATACGCGCAATCCGCTTAAGAGCCCGAGTGCCTTTTCATCAATAATAACTGGTAAAAATACAATTACTTATTTTAATTAAATTAAACACGGTATTATTACGAGAGATTTCGAAAACGAACAATTTTTTTAAAGTAGGTTTTAGAATCCATGTGGATTTTAAAGATCCGGCGGCTAATTTAGGTATCTTTCTGCACGAAATAATACTAAAATGTGATTTTTTTTATATATGAGAACTAAACTTAAAAGGAAAACATACTGTTAACATAGTTATAACGCTTGTTATCATATAAAAACAATTAAAATTTTCCGAATAATAAAATTTCCACACGCTTTTTTCAACCAAAAATATCATCTCAATTGTAAAGCGTTCTAAAATAATCAATCCATATGTGTAAGTATTTAAATGAATTTGTGTAACATATTTTATATAAAACGTATGTGCATCACGCTAATATTATTAATGCGAAAGTTTGTGAGTATGTGTGTTAGTTTGTTACTCCTTCACTCTGAAAGGGCTGGACGAGTTTGGATGAAATTTGGAATGGAAATAGTACCCTGGATCAACACATAGGCTACCTTTTATCCTAGAAAAATCACTTTTCTCGAAGGATGGCAAAATTACTGGTTCGACGCGGACGAAGTCGCGGCCAGGAGTTCCTGCATAACGTTATTAGAACCCTAAGCTTTCAAAGTTCTGCCTCTGTTATTTTATGTCGTAAATTCCCGAAAATTTAAAGTGTTTTCACAAAAATATACAAAAAAACGTAATCGTCATCAATGTTCAGCAAACATCGGGAATCGAATCTAATCCCCCAATCTCCCGCGACAGCCGCTGCTCACAAAAGCCTCTGTGAAAACGTTTGATTTCGCTTTTTTGTAATTTTTCCCCTATTTTTAGGGTACCGTAGGGAAGATTTGATAAAAATTTAAACCTTTTTGCGTTTAAATTCTTATTCGATTTTTTTGTTACATTTATATGTTCCAATAAGTAGTCAAGATTATCCGTAGATAATCAAGATTCCAATTAATATTATAAAAATGAAAATTGTAAGTTTCTTGGATCGTCCATTTCCAGTATATTAAATAGAACTAAATATTATCCATATCCTTAGTATTAAAAAGGCGGTAGTTAGTGTTTCAGTTCCCAAGGGAATTATGACAAATAGCTTCGCGGACGGAATCGCAGACAAAAGCTAATGATACTAATAAATGGCTCCAGTTATTATCTCACTTATCGTAAGGATAAAAGATTATAAATTAAACCTCAACAAAATCAATACATTTAAATATATAACATATCTCTTTAAAACGTTCACACAAAGCTTTAAAAAATAAAATAAAAATCATACAGAACCCAACACGGTTTAAATACCCAACCCCGACCTTTCCCGTCGCGCCGCGTTTTTTCCTTTTTTTCAATTTATCTCTTTTTCCACATTGGATTTTTCGCTTATTCGCTCGCTTCATTGGCTCGTAAGTGAGATGGGTAGCTTTTTTTCCCCTTTTGTTTTTAAACATGCGGATATTGGATTTGGGTCAGAGACTTTTATTACTCGTGTAAATGTTTTTATGAAGTCCGCGCGCTGGGGTGCGCGGACGTTTTTGGAACTAATACAGCGCCATCTTTTGGCGAGTAGCGGCGTTATAATGCAAGATTTGGTTTTATATTTGGTAGTTTATGGGATTGTGATTTTATACATTTGATAATTATTATATTGCTTAGATCTGTGGTTTGAAACGTTTATTTTGCCTACGTAACACAATTATAAGATTTAGCTATTAGAATAAACAATTATGTGATTGGAATCTAATAAGAATATCCTACCGGTAGCATTTACCCTACTAGAGGTTGCCATCCCTCGGAGACAGTGATTTTTTTTTCGGAATAAAAGGTAGTCTGTCTGGTAATCCACGGTATAAGCTATGTCTGTTCGAAATTTCATCCAAATCCGTCCAGCCCTTTTAGTGTGAAGGAGTAATAAACATTCTAACACACAAACTTTCATAATATTAGTGTGATACTTAGTACTAAATTACACTTCAACCAAATTTTTTTTTTAATTTTTGTGACTAAACAAACACAAGTGCTTCGTCGTCCAAACTGACTGACCTCACCTTATTCGGTCACTTATTTTAAAAAGTGCACGTCTTCATTTTCTCCAAATTACTCCCAAATTCAAACCAATTTGTACAACCGCTAATTTCCCAGTATTTCTCTTGAACGCAAAAAAGGGCAAAAACCTGCCCCTGGGGTTATACAAACGTTCATTGCGCTAATACGTACACTGTGGGGATGCGCTCGCGTTTTTAACAGCAAGTGATTTATCGTAAGAACTGACCAACGGACAAGTTGTATAGAGACGGCTCTAGCCAACTAAATCCAACTAATATTATAAATGTGAAAGTGAGTTTGTTTGTACAAAAGCTGTATAAGAGCTTATACAACCATTATAACTCTAGTTTCAGCATTGGCCTGGCAGCAGGCCTGTAGCCTTAAAATGCTAAAACTAGAGTTATAATGCTACTATCCTACCAATATTATAAATGTGTGTTTATGTTTGCGTGCGTGCGTACTTTTTCACGCTGCAACGGCTGGACGGATTTGGATGAAATTTGGAATGGAGATAGCTTACACCCTGGATTAACATATATAATACTTTTTATCCCGGAAAACTTGGTAGTTCCCAAGGGAAAACTTATAAATTACTTCTACGCGGACGGATTTGTAAACAAAAGCTAGTGGTTGTATAAGCTCTTATACAGCTTTTATGCTACTTGGGTTGTTTGTTACGCTTTCATGGCTGAACCGCTGAACCGATTTCGATGAAATTTAGTACGGAGATAGTTTGAGTCCCGGGGAGGGACATAGGATACTTTTTATCCCGTAAAAATTTTAGGTTCCCGTGGGATGGAAAATTACTCATTTCACGTGGAAGAAGTCGCGGGCGGAAGCTAGTAAGTGTAACAACGCTCGGTGCTACGCGGTAGAAGCGTAGCAGGCTGTAGATATATATATATATATATATATATATATTTAATTTATATACATATACGTCGTATATTTGTATATAATGTTTATTCAACTAAGTTTATAATCTTACCGTGCACATCTTGTTATTCTGCATTTCTCTTGTACATTTTCCTGAATCGTGGTCTGGTTAACTGGAAGAGATCCCTTAAAGTGATAAGTTCGCCATTGTACATGTTAATCCTAAGTTTATGTAAGTACATATTTGCTAATTGTTTTGTGCAATAAAGAGTTAACATGCATACCTACATAATTTCCCGAAATCGAAATATTTTTATTTGAAAATTTCCTTTTTTTGTTACCAAAAAGTATCTAACTCATTATTTTTAAAGTTATATATTTTTAAACTTTAAGTTTTTAATATAATCCACCATCATCACCCATCCATCTTCAAAGTCAAAACCGAATAAGTTGACGGCATCGGTGACCGCTCCGGTAACACAGCTGGAACAGAAACGTCGGGTGTTCGCACGCTCGATTCGTTGATGAATATGTATTTATCCTCGCTTTACTCCGGTGGACAAGGGCCGCGTAAATCTATCACAGGTAAAATTTTCTTAACCTCTCGTCTAAAGCATTTTCGAACCGAATCCGACTCCGAGAAATGTTACTCCCAGCATCTTAACCTTTTATGCCATTGACGGCTATAGACGTCATGGTTGCCAGCATAAAATAGACCCAAGTGTGTTTGAGGAAGATTGACATTAGCTATGGTGTGGTGTCTTATATATCAGAAGGTTAATAGCGTTCGGCTCTCGCTATCACACTCGCACTCGCAACTGACAGTATATTTATCACTCGTGTTTCATAGCGACACGGTTAGCCTAGTTGGTAGTGAACCTGCTTACGAAGCTAGCGGTCCCGGGTTCGAATCCCGGTATGGACAAATATTTGTGTGATGAGCGCGAGTTTTGTTCCGAAATCGCGAAAAAAAAATTGACCCTCCCATACAAAACATCGTCAGCTGACTAGCCAAAATGTATGAGATGGTCAATTTTTTTTTCGCGGTTTCGGGGTTGGTCCCATAGTGAAAGTTGGTCAGTATGACTTACTGATTTAACCCCCAAAATGTTTAAGACGAATAAAAAAACACCCAGTATATGACAACGGATTGAAATCACTAATCCAACCGCAATCTCAGGTATATTCTCGGACAAGAGGCACAACGTTGGAAATAATTATTATTTTTATTATTATTATTCCTAGACAAAAATATTAAGTAGTATTTTTTTTATACGACCTCGGTGAATTTTTTTTATGCAGAGAAGCTCACAAGCTACGTAAGGTAAGTTCAAAAGGACCACAGACATTTGCGATATTTCTTTTTCCCAAAATGGGGAATTTGGATCTACTCAGAATCAAGAAGACTAAGTACTATTAACTAGAAAAGGTTTTAAGTTTATGCAAATGTAGAAAAATCTGTATGGAAAATCTAGGGCATTTTTGCATTATTAATATTAAATTAGATGTCCACTTGCTTTGCAAGCACTCATTTCATCGAAGGTGTCGTTTCACCGAATTTCATTTCATCGAATACAAATTTTTGCTGAAACCTTATTGTTTTTAGGTTATCTTAAGCATGATTTACGTAGGTTAGG
Organism: Tortrix viridana; assembly: GCA_963241965.1. Taxonomy (NCBI): domain Eukaryota; kingdom Metazoa; phylum Arthropoda; class Insecta; order Lepidoptera; family Tortricidae; genus Tortrix; species Tortrix viridana. Next base: position 6,669,599 of record OY725196.1, on the reverse strand, counting down.
TTAGACCTGTGACCACCAAAAAGTTATAACTCCTGCACGTGGAAATGCCTGTCAATGAAATGAAAATTCGGCGAAGGAAAACATTCTATGAAATGAGTGTCGGTGATTCAAGTGTAAACCATTTATTTACTATTTCAGAGCAGAAAAAAATCACCAATTCTGTCTAAGAAAGAAATAATACATTTCATTTGGCAAAAATATCCGAACGTAAAAGCACGCACTCTCCATACAAACCTGCTCTTCGTTTTTTCCCGGACATACGCTCTGCTAACCGCCCGTTAATCGGCGGTTAGCTGCCACCGGCCCGGTTAATTTAACGGTTGTTGGTGCGGCCGGCCGCAGCGATTGTTTTTTTCTATTTTCTGGATTCCAGCGGTTTAGCAACTTTTTCTGCGGCGCTGTGACTGATTAGTTTTTGTGATTTTTTTTAATGGTTCTTAAGGGTATGGTTATTAAAACAAAATTGTAGAACACAAAACGTTTCGTGTAATATTTATAAATGACGTACGACTATACGTTGAAGGCTTGTATCCTTTTGTATTGCTATGTCAAGGTTAGAAAAATGTTATGAACCGCCTGTTTCACAGTCTTCAAATAAAGTATATCTGTAAAATAAATTTAGCCCTTTCCATTTCTTACACTTGAAAATCGACAAGGAGAGGGCTATCTTTATTTGGCAGATGAATTTACTTGTTGATTGTGAAACAGGCCCTAAGTTACATAATGCTGGTTGTAATTATTTATTAGCTTAGTTTTGGACTCAATTTGTGTGAAATAGTCCCCTGTTATTGATGTTATATAATAATTCTTCTGTACGTCTGTATATCACGAACTCCTAAACGGCTGGACCAATTTTGATGATTTTTTGTGTGTGTATGAATGGATGGTTTAGATTTACAATTGGATCCGGTAGGTGGCGCTGCGATCGGGTTCGTTCGGGCAGGACGAGTACCTATTATTCAAAAATGATCATCTCTACTTAATATTAATTTATTTTTTAATTATTTATAGTAAAATCTATGGAGATTACTGAAGTTTTGAAACGGCAATATTGCGAAAATAGGTTTTGAAATTAGTGTTTGGTGGGTGATTCTTCGAGCGTTTCAACCGCCCTCATTTCCGTGGCCGCAATAATAAAAAAATTAAAAAACATTTAATTCAGACTAAAGTCCATACATGGTTAGTAAACAATGAAATCTTATTACTAGTGTTAGTATGACATAGAAAGCGAGATTTAAAAGCTAATAACTGGAGTAACTAAACAATAACTGCGTGCACTCTGCCAGCGGGTAAGTATAGGGCCACTTTCGCGCTCCACAATCACGCCCAGAATGCTGTTGGGGCTGTGCGCAGGCGCATCTCTTGCGCATTATCGTCAGTTTGCGCCTCCGCAAACATACCAGAGGCACTACGATACCGCAGCAACCCCCTCAACACCCGAAACGCGTTGTTATACCGAACACGTACCCCGTTGTATGACTTCTGCGTAAAGTTGGTCCTGTGGTGATATGCATTTTCAGTTGTTTTTTAGAAGACGGCACTCTACAAGATAACCGAAAATAGCATCCAAAGCTACAGGAATTTCGACATTAACGGCCACGGGAATGAGGGCGGTTGAAAAGCTCGAAGAATCACCCAATTATAGTCGTTTGGTTTAAGTTAAAGGAACAATAGCTTTTTGTTCTATTTGTTCCATTCTCAGGTGCTAGGTAAACGCCAGGGGTGTATTCAAATAAAACAAAATTTATAACTGGCATTTTTTAAATTACCTAAGTTAATTTACCTAAGTCATTGGAAGTGAAGTAAAAATACTATAAGTATTTTCATTCAGTAAATCAACAAATCATAAATAATATGAAAAATACGTGCATGAAATCAAACAAATCTTAATTAAATAATTGACCTGTTCAACAAATCGAGAAATCATAAATAATATGTAAAAAGCATGCAATAAATCAACAAATCTTAATTAAATAATTTACCTACATACTAAGTAAACTTACACGATTGTTCAATAAGTAATAATCAACAAATTATGCAAGTCAATTGATCTCTCGCTCTCCCTTAAACAATCGACGTTAGGATTAATGGATTTTACCTGAACCGGACACTTTGAAGTAGGTATATTGTTTTCCAAATACAGTGTGTAATTAGTCTAATATTTTAGGTTAACAATCAGGTAAAAATGTATTTTGAATACTATTCAAAAATTCTACAAAGTGATATTGACACAGTATTTAAAACAAATATTTGAATTGTTTTATTCAGATATTAGGTAATTCGTAAATAAAATAATAATAAAATCGTTTCAACGTCGAATACGGCCCTGGCGGCCATGAAACGCAGAATGCGTCTAACGTCACATTTCTATTAAAGGAATTTTAACTTTTGGCAAAGGCCCTAGAGTTGATAATCCGCTAAAATGTTAATGCGTGCAGTCTTTATCTTCGAAGTAGGTATGCTTAACTTTTATGACGGACGATAATGAGGTAGCAAAACCACACAATAATTTTGTATTCTTTAAGTGGATTGGACACAACTTAAACCGAACGACTATAATCAAATTTGCTGCTTGGTGTTTTCCCGGGTCATCCCCACGTGCCGCGTCTTTATTATATACTTACGAAGCTCACACATACGGCCAAGGTAACAGGTACAAGTCTGGACAAGTACATGTGTCGCCAGCACACGGTTAGTTGCTATCTTTCAATGAAGTCGGTTAAAAAGAAAACATATCAACATCTTCGCTACATGCTATAGCATAATTATTATAACCCAACTCATTTATATACCTATTCCCCATTAGAAACCGAATCTCTTTGTTAACTAAAGAATCCCTTTAACATCTTAATTTGAAAACTCAAATGAGAATTTACACATTTAAACATAATACCCCCTCCCCCTTGAAAAGGGTTAAAACACCTGCCCCACAAAGAAAATTCCAAGACGTTTCATTTGCTTGGAGATTTAATTAAAATTCTGCCCCCTAAGGGGAGTTTCCCCCTAGTAAGTTTTTAGGGGGAAGGCAAACATTGTATTAACATATTATTTAAATTTGGGGATCTTGAGCGTGGGTATTGAGCGTTGATGTTTCGAAGAAACTCGCGTTAGATCTTTATGGAAGGGGTAATCTCAATTAATTATTTTTTTTATTATGAAATGATTTTTTTTTGGATCTGAAAAGGGACTTTCGTCATGTTTATACTAATGAGTATTTCAATTTTGAAAATACTAACTAAAGTATGCTTGAAGTATGCTGTGGCCTTATTGTGACATTTGAATCTGACAGAAAGTGACAAAGCATACTTTTACTAAAATAGGTTTGTTGTGAGTTTATGAATAAGGGTATCTTTAAAATAAGAATAATAAATATCATAAATAAATATCAGGGGACAATCTCACACAAATTGACCTAGTCCCAAACTAAGCTCTAGGCTTGTACTATGGGTACTAGACAACGATAAACATACTTATATAGAGAAATACATACTTAAATACATAGAAAACGTCCATGACTCAGGAACAAATACTCGCGCTCATCACACAAATATTTGTCCATACCGGGATTCGAACCCGGGACCGCTAGCTTCGTAGGCAGGGTCACTACCAACTAGGCTAACCGCGTCGCCTAGAAAGAATGGCGGTAAAGCCGAATATTCCAATTAACACACGAATCTTATCAAGTTTATTTTATGACGTGCAGCGTGGATTAAACATCTGTCTCTATCTAACCAGTGGGTAGGTGCGAGAGGGACGGATGCTCATCTATCCACCACGATAAAGGCAGTATGGAGATTTGTATGAAGTACTGCCCTGAAACGTCATAAGTCGTTATTTTCAATTTTGCTTTTCAATAATTTAAAAATCATATAATCATACTTATTAAGTCCAGTTTGATATTTTTGTGGATTTGATCAATTCTCGAATAAACATCTTATACCGGCTTCCGTTCCGTTTTTATTTTGTTGGTAAGGAACCCTAAAAGTAGTAAATTCCACTCTTTTGAACACAAGTCACTTAAACCAGGATGTTTCTCTTAACTTTGAAAAAACACGAAAAAACACTTTATCTCTAACAATATTGCTCATATTAAAAAAATCTATTTACTTCGATTTACTTACAGTAATATTAGTCAAAATGTACTACTTAGTGCAAAAAATCAACTTGAATTTTCTAAACATAGGGTGTTTATTTAAATGAGGTATAAAGTCGTTTCTTCAACACACCACAACAGACAAGTTTTAATTAATTCAGGACGTGACGTGTTACGACGTCGTGTGATCGTACGTCATCATTAAGTCTTTAGTCGTAACTAACGCTATCACTATTAATTACAATATATTTTATTTAAGAGTAATTCAAGCCTATATTAAGAAAAAATGCTTAATTGTCTAGAGCTAACTTTTAAAAGATTTGGTATCTCTCTCAGACGGAATCTTTAGATAACACGCGCGTCATTTCAGCGTTGGGACAGAATTATAAAAAAAGATATATTGATAAAATATTACCACCAGTAAAATAGATGGAATACAGAAAAAAATCTAACTAACCCTTTATAGAGCTTAAATTAAAAAAAACTGAATTCTCACAATTACCCTACAAAGGGTTAAATTATTTTTACCCTTTGGGCCTCTCTCTTCTAGTCCTTAGTCTAAATCAATAAAACATGATTTTATATTAAAATTATGATGATTAAAAATAATAACTTATGTGATTTCATTCGAAAAATTATAAAATGCATTACAAGTACAAGTTGTTTTACAAATAAACTCACAAATAAACACATAAATAAACACACAAATAAACACACTAAAACACACAAATAAACACACTAATAAACACAGGTTGTTATTTTTAAAACGAAACCCAACACCTATTGCACCCCTTATCTCCCACGATCTTAACTTCTAACTCTTATAAGTGCGAATAATAATTACACCCCCCTCCCTGTGCCGTGGGGGTTCGTTAGCAGCCCTAATGCCGGCAGACATTAATCATTCCTTTCATAAAGAGTGGGGCCGTAGATAAATAAGTGTAGTATGTGTTTTCTTAGGGTACGGTCTTGAGGCGACGTAGTAACTATAAGGATACGAATATTAATAATATTATATTTTTCCAATACCCTGATAAAATAAAATTATCTGACAGTTAAAGTTATCTCTTCTTTGACATATGAAAGAAAAGGAACTAACTAACTAACTTCTTTAAAGTCTTAGGATCGTATTAATAAACAGATATTGCCTGAGATACCCGTCTCAAGATGTGTCAAAAACGACAGTTTTGTATGACTCGTTTACTTTGACGTATCTTAAGAACGGGGACCAAAGGCAAGATCAGTTTATTAATACGGTCCTTAGCCTCCGACACAAAAACACGCCATTTCACTCTATCCTGCGTCACTTCACACGCTGACAGCTGACACCGTATTGAAGTTAGCGCAAGTCTAAACAGCACCCTTTCAGCGATATTTGGGACGACAGAAAAGGACAGAGCTAAATTTATGACAGTGCTATCTGGAGATTGAAAAATCCTAAATGCGAAAGTTTGTATTTGTTCCATCTTTACATTCAAACACTAATTGTTCTATGTGAAGATAGTTTATAGCCCAAGACATATATAGCGTACTTTTTATCCCGGGGAATAGAATAGTTAATCAAATAGCGATAAACCACTCCTGCGCTGACGGAGTCGTGGATAATATGTCTAGTTACGCTAGTGGTTAATGTCCGGGAAAAAAAGTTATGGGATAGTGTATGTGTTAGTTGAATTAATGATTAGTTAATTTAAACTTCATTACACAATATTAGGCCCGAGGCAAGGATCGTTGGAGGTGATATATTTCCAACAATGGACCTTTTCACTGCCATGAAGATAGTGATGAGATAGAATTAAAGCACAGCCTCGTCTAATTAGTACAACTTAGTCTAGACTTTAAAAATATTGGTTTTAGGATCGAATTCTACCGTTACAGTTGGCGAACTGTAAACGGTTCAACCTTTCAGTCATTCTGCGTCTAAACGTTGGTGTAAAGATATTCTATCTCTTTTTAGCACTGCTGAATCGTTTTGAAGAGGAGAATAACAAGCGATTCAACTTTTAAGAGTACAGAGACGTAAGTGCTTTTAGTTTCTGTGAATTAATTGATATCCAAAGTAAGACTGATATCAAATTGCATAGTTGTAAAACGAAAACATTTAATTCTATATAAAGGCACTTGTCCGTTATCTAAGGGCACTTTGCTATTGTTGGATGAAGTCATCTTCGTGGGTGGTCGGGCGAGGAGACCAGATTTTATCGAAATAAAAGCTTCCTTTCGTAGCTCTTAGATTATAATTCAGTTACACACCAAAAATCTGTTTTAATCATAGCAATTATAGCAGATGTATGTAGATTAAGATTATATAACGTTCCACCAGAACCCGTGAGGCGCGAGCGCAACGTGCAGGTCGTCTTAGTGACATCTGTCAGTTAATCGTTATTTTTTGAATGGCCGCCACCTCAGCGTTCGGTGTTACGTCATTTGACAGTTCATTCAGAAATCATATAACCGATACTAGCGCCATCAAGCTGATGCGCCGTCATATATAATAAATTTCTTAGTACTGTAAGTATGAAAATAAAATCTAAAGAAAAGTAAATATTAGTCACTACTAATTTCCCAGTCTTATCCACGTAACGCTGTCTCATTTCCTCCACGAAGACGGCGCTACCACATAATTATTCATCTTAAATTGCACGTGTGTGTGTATGTACGTACGTAGCTCGGCAACTCGAATTACCGCTGCTTTGTAAGAAAGCGGGGCGAAATTTTGAGAATTTATCAAGTTCCGGGCTTAATTATATTTTGTACCGGGGCGTGCGTTAATTTTCCTTGCAGTCTTATGTAAAGGGTCTTTGTATACTTGCCGAGTATATATTTCAGACTTTGTGTATTAAGCTAGTAAGAAATACCGTTAGAAGACTTTATTAACGACTGATATAAAAGTGCTCCCTTTTCGGTTGCATCACAATACAGGTCACCACGAACGTAGTACAATAGAACGTTACTTTGACTCGAATATAACATGTTTTCTTTGAAACCGCTTGATAATTTATAATCACGGGGGCATGTAATTAACGTAGTAGTTAATTATTATCATTGTTTTAAGTAATTTGGAACATAAATACTAACCGATGAGTCTCTTACGGTCTCCTCTTGGGAAGCGCTGGTACACTCCGAAATCTAAAAATGTCCGTGCGGTACACGTCAAATTATGGACAAAACCATACCCAAAGAATCCAAAATCCAGGATACTAATAGCAAGCCATAAAAAATATTGCAAAACTCCTTTTATATGTTCCCGAAATAGACGAAAATAGATTCACATCTTGAGTAACAAAACATTCTTTCTTAAGACCCAGCACACCATATATACGTATATCTCCGGGACCCGCGTCAGCGCGCGTGTGTGCGTGGGCTGCGCGCGACGTAACGAAGGCAGCCTTTTTTGCCGCGGCCTCCTTCCCCGGTACTTACTGGGCTGAGAAAATTACATACAGGGTGCTGCAAGTGACTTGGCAAGTTGGCGAGAATTGGGTAGTTAAAGCTGTATTTTCTGACTCAAAACAGTATTGTTAAACGTAGAGCTTGTGCACCATTCAATGAATACAATAATGAATGACCGTTTGATAAAACTTTTATTTTTAATCAGGTATTTCGCTTCGCATAAGTTCAAGTGTAGTTGTAGTCACAAGTCTATAAACTTACCTATCTTAAGTACAAGTCAAAGTTCTGGATATCCTGAAAACAACACTTCAAATAATACATTTTATGAATGTATCGATGTTATAGCGTGCACGAAGACAGCGAAGAGATTCCAAGACAGCGGTGATGAAGAAAATAGTTTTAAACATCAGAAGAACAAAGTAACAAAATCATAAGCAGTTTGTAAAACGTAGTAATTACAGTCGTACTACCGCCTTCACTCGCCGAGTAAAACTGCTACTGTACGCCGATGTTCTATGAAAGGGTACTGTCAAGCAGGGCCCATTCATACTACAATCTTTAACCGAACGCGATTGGTATACTAATAAGCTACCTGAGGGCGTAGTGTAAGTTTTGCAAAGTTTTTTACGTCTCGATCGCGTTTGCGTAAAAGTGTCACTTTGTATGGAACTGTCAAATGTTTCGAATACGCGCCGCAAGGGGCGCTGTCACACTTCCATACTAATTGAGACTAAACGCAAGCGCGATCGAGACGTAAAAAGCCGGTCAAGTGCGATTCGGACTCGCGCACCGAGGGTTCCGCACAAACTTGTAGGTATGCAAATAGTCCGTAAATCACGGGAATCTAGTCTCGAAGATTTTTCCCTCTTTTTTCGAGTTTTCCTTAGGAGCTGTGAAAAAGTCAAAAACTTCTAAGCTAACGCAATCAATTATGCGCGTTTATGCCGCATATTCAAGAAATCTCGAAGGAATCAAAACCTATAGGGTACTTTCCTTTGACTTAGAATCATGATATTTAGCAAGAAAAAATAAATAAAAATAAATATCAGGGACAATCTCACACAAATTGACCTAGTCCCAAACTAAGCTCTAGGCTTGTACTATGGGTACCAGGCAACAATGCAGGAAGCAATGTCTCAGAGCACAAGTAAAGGAAAAAATCCGAAAACCGTTAATTTGTAGTTACATCACATAAAAAAATTATGCCCAGTATAAGCTGACGCTCACTAAGCGCATACTTTCCTATTTACCTTTTGAGGTCCGGAATCCTAAAAACGTTACAAAACTCACACTACGCCCTCAAGGTAACATTTTTATTCATTTGACAATTGAATGTTACGTTCAATAAAAACGGTATTTAATTTTTAGCATTAATGTTATTTACTAAACATTAAGTTCCCAATACACCCTGTACACCAAAATTCGTCCAAGAAAACGGCGGGTTCGGCGGCAATTTATCACGAGTCAAGTTATATTAATGTGGATAAATGGAGCGAGGGGGGCGGGGAGAGGGATAGGGAGGGGGGCGGCCGACCGCCTTGCTAGTTTTTGCCGATCTGCTTTAATAGCCGCGCGATGGTATCGGAAGGTTATTAGAAAACATAACCCGTACTAGGTTGCACTAGAGCTGGCACAAATAACGAGTAACTCCTACTATTATGCGAATGTCTTTTGAACCTCCTGACCGTAACGTCCTACATATAGGACAATTGTCAAAATGACTTTTAACTTTTGTTGACTGACATAAGATTCTGTTTCGAACTAGCGAAATTTTCACGTAGGCCTCAGGAGGATATAGGAGTTGTTTTGTTAACGTTTTATAAAGCCAGGGACTTAGCTTGACATATCCGACGACATCGCGCGACGCGTGTCTACAGCGAATACCATGTTTCCAGACACGTCGAGCGAAGTCCGGCAACGTTGTACCACTTGGCCCGACGTCGCTGGCGACACGTGTCGCGGGACATTTGTCTCCTAGTGTATTCGTAGCTTAACACTTATAATTACAGCCCTATTATGGTCGTCTTAATTTATCTTATAATCAATTAAATTTTACATTTGCTAGCATCGTTAAACCACAGAGAGATTTGACTCGATGCCTGAGCCAATTGTTTAATAAATAACACATACCTACAACTAAAATATGGCTAAATAAGCAGCTACTAGTTAAAATAACATGGATACCAAACAAATCAAGTAATAGATTATCCGACTTAATTTTAACTTTTTTATATACTTTGAATGAAGGCCTATTTTCTTATTTTAATACATCCTACTAATGAAAGGCAGTATTTAAAAATATCTTACACGTCGTATTTTTAGTATCATAATAAATATCTTCTAAAGTAAACGTGACAGATTTTTTTATATATTTTTCTTGTGCCCAACGTGCACTTAAAATCTATAAGATACGCATATTGGCGAAAGTATATAGAACCGTGTAAATCAGTGTTATTAAATACTAACATGTGTATCACCCGCGTTATCTTACCGCCTTTATCGTGTGGATAAAGCACCCGTCCCTCTCGCACATACTTACTGGTCAGAAAGAAACAGATGCTTTATCCACGTGCGTCCACATCGATATACAATACTTACCCCGCTGAGAATGAAGAACTTAAATACTAACCCCCTTACTAATAAACGTTGAGTAACGGCTGAGTAGTTATACAATGCTTTGTCCTTATCTGTCATTGTGACATTTGAAGTCGACAGATAAGGACAAAGCATTGTATAACTACTCAGCCGTTACTCAACGTTTATTAGTAAGGGGGTTAAAATACATCCAAGACTCGGAAACAAATACTCGCAATCATCATACAAATATTTGATACCTACTACAACCTCTTAACTGTTCAATGCAACTTTATTTCTACTATCCTGCGGGCTTAACATGCAAGCACGAGATACAATTTGACAGGTGCTAGGGAAATAAATACATCTATTCCATATTCTAACGCAGGACAACACTTAAGGTTTAAAATAAAAGTGTCCCGGCATGATAAAATTGCTATAAATATGTGAAAATTGCTAAAGTCGCTTATTAATAAAAGGTAATAAAAGTCAGGACGAGACACTTTTATTTTATACCTTAAGCGTTAAGTCTTACGTTACAATATGGAATAGATGTATTAATTTCCCTGTCAAATTTTATCTCGTGCTTGCATGCTAAGCCCGCACTAGATTTAAGGAATTAAAGAGCGCCTAATTAATATATTTGAAAAACTATACTATTATGCAACATTTTTTTCTTTGATAAGTATATAATTCTACATTTCGGTAATTAACGTGAATTATTGGCCAATTTTATTTAAAAAAAAAGTTCGTCCTGACGGACAACGCGACAAGATCTTTCAGTGTATGTAATATTAGTAAATTCATAATAAATTAATGTAATCAAAACATCTCCAAATAATTAAAAACAAACTTATCTCCAATCAAACTTCATTAAAACGTAATGGCGCAACTTCTAAAACTCCTATTAGCAGAGATAACAAAGGCTTCTCATAAATATTCGCGTTGTCAATACACGCGTATATATAACTAGTTATCTGTTAGATATTATATAAACGCCGGGAGGTAGAGAAGCGAGGAATGCTAGGGGGTGTTCACACGATATCATGAAGCGTTTTTTTAAACGCAGGAAATAGAGCGGGGCAAACGCTGTGGTTGAGAAGTTAAAGACAGAAACAACACAAAGCTTACAGCACTTATTTGACATTGACACACACACAAGTACAAATGTTGACAGAAACTATTGGAAAAGAAGCACAACTTTATCAAAAAACTTGGAAATATTTCCAAGAAATTAGCATTACATTCACGAAAACACTTGACGATGCCAATTGAAGGAAAACTGATATCATGTCAAACAAACAATAAAGTATTTAGTTTCTCCATTAAGGATCGTCATAGCAAACATAAGCATAGTAAACATAATGATTATTATAATTATTGGTTATTAAATTATTAATGATTAAAAATGCCTCGTCACTCAGTCGAAAATGACGTGACGTTCAATGAAGCTATTGTTGAGTCGACTCGTAACACCGACCTCTAGCACATTTCTTATGCTTCGATCCTTTTCTCTTCTCGGACTTAGATGGTCCACTGTAGCCCAACTTAGAAGATTTAACATTTGTAGTTTAGATTTATGTTATCTGGAGATTATTTAGGGCCAATCCAGACAACATTATCTATCAGATAAATTTTTGCTCTGTCCCTTTCTATCAAATAAATAAATAAATATCAGAAGACAATCTCACACAATTTGACTTAGATCCGAACTAAGCTCTGGGCTTGTACTATTGGTACTAGATAACGGTAAACATACTTATGTAGAGAAATACATAAGTACTTAATTACATAGAAAACATCCATAACGCAGGAACAAATACTCATCACACAAAAATTTGCCCATACCGGGATTCGGACCCAGGACCGCTAGCTTCGTAGGCAGGGTCACTACCAACTAGGCTTACCGCGTCGTCATATGACAAAGAAAAAGAAAGTGATAACTTTAACAGAACTGACAATAAATAATTTGGAAAAGATTGGATAAATCGGACCTTAAAAGTCTTAATATATAATGGTACAGTCAAGGTCATAGATACGTGTACACGTTTAGTACCTTGTCACTTTAATCGCTGTGACATTCATATATGGCAGTTTGAACATGACATTAAATACAGCCGTCACAATTCACTTCTTTTAACGACTATCTAAATAAAAGTAGAAACTGTAATATCACCGTTGATCCTGTCAAATCCGCTACGTTTTTTAAAAGTATTTTGTATCTAAATTAAACTGTCTAAGATTTAAAATTTCCCTAATAGTAAGGAAAACATAGTGAATTTGGCATATAAGTATAATCTTTTGAGCGGTTCGACACTGCGTCCGATCCGAATTCAGACTCACGGAGAAATTTTGGTACTATTTGTATGACAAATCGGATGGCTGTATTCGGATCTAGTACGCAACCTCTCAGACAAATAGTACTACTGCTGCTTTGAGCTGACATTAACTCGGCTCTTCCACATTCAAATCTCAGCGGTTAAAAAACCGCGCGTTTCTCTTCGCTCGTGTGGCGCCGCCGACGCCCCGTAATGAGCCCCAGCACAACTTTCTGTAGAGCCGCGAAAGTAGCACGGAAAACTTTAACAGCGTCTTCAGCGTTGAAGGACCGCGCCTATTTGACACTTGTAAGATATATGAGGTGCTAATTTAGGAGTAAAAAAACCTTTTTGTAGCATTCAGACTTTGACGTGGAGGTGGAACTATTCTTAAGTAGCAATTTTTGAAAAAACAATATTTTTACTGTGGATGTACTATTTTATTAAGACCTTGTGCTCGTGTCAGAACTCTCTAAAAGCTCCGTCCAAATTACATATTTTTAAGTAAAATTAATCGCATTGAGATCACAAATACACAGATAGACATTAGCTTCTAACACATATTTTTTTTGTGTTGTAGGTCTAAGCTTTTATTTTTAATTTCGTCATAACCTCACACGTTTTTTCAAACAATTAGCTAGCATCTTGTGTCACCCCTTTCCCACGGTGACCGCCGTCCAGTGCCGACCCCATCATTAATGACAAACCTGTTTATTTATAAGAAACTGTTTGACCGAACCTGTTTGTAAGAACGGACTTGTTGAAAACCGGTTTTTATTCCCACTTGGACAGTGTCTTATACACAATAGAGTGATGACCGGTGGATCGGGCTTGAAATATTCTCATAGATTTGTTTTGTAGGGTGATATAATTTCGAGACTATGAGGTATGAAGTAAACGGCAATATCCAAATCGAACTGTTTACCAAACCCTAGTGTGTATCAAGACCTAATTTAAATATCCAGTGACAGATATAATGCAATATTGCAATAAACAGGGTGTTGATAGCCAATAAATAAACATTTTCTTTATTAAAAATAAATAAATATAAGGATCGATCACCGATCTTTGTTTTGTTACAAAAAATATAAACAATATATTTTTTTAAATAACAGTATCACTCATGAAATTTTATAGTATTTTTTTAAGTGTTACTTTGACTAATAAAACAAAAGAGTTTACTATATATTGTAGCATTACTGCTACATTAAATCATAATATGTTCATGTCTTTATCAACCTTTATCAACCTTGGCACGCGAAATAAGACCCTTTTTATTTCGCGTGTCAAATTCTATTCTATTAGCAGGATTCTATAGCGGATTATAAAACTGCTACCATAGAATTAAGTGAGTCACGGAATTCGATGAGTTTACCCTACGATTCAAGAAGTACAAAAGGTTGTACACGGACGGTTTTACCACATGTTTTCAAATTCACATTAAAACAATTCACCCCATTACGTAAGCAAGCACCAAGAAACTTCCGTCGCAGTATTCCCGCTCGAGATAAATTTCGGAGCGTCAGTGAAATTTTAATAACTAATTTTCTTGTAGGACCCGCGAGCGCCTGCAGCGATCCGCCCCGCTATATCTATGGCTGTGTAGGTAAAAAACTTGAGAGATGTGTTTATGTAGCTGTGTTTAGATAAATTGACGTTCGATATTTGAAATGTGTGAATTTGAAATTTGTGTTTCGAACATTGATGTTTTCATTCAAGTTTGAAATGTTGAATTTGGGGTTAAGGGTTTTTGAATTATTTGCCTATTTTTAAAGGACTTCAAAAACGGAGGAAGTTCTGTATGTACTGAATGGTGCTTTTTTTAATGCGTTATTATTCAATTTAAATAGTGATAATTTAAATTAGAACACGCACACGGTTTTGGTTTTGGCTGATAAGGTAAAATAAATTAGACTATGACTATAATTAAGGTAGAAAGGATGGGCTTATAAGAGTTTGGTAAATAAAGAACCACTTAGCGAAACCTTCAAGGTTCCCCCGTCAGTAGAAGCGCGAGATATTAAATAGAAAGCTACAGATAATCTAGAATATCTAGGATTGATTTTGATCGCCTACTTTTTAACAAATTCTTTGAATGTTTGCTTACTACTTTATACCTGAAGTACACCTTAAACAATAGGTATCATTAATTAACGTACATAACGAACAATAAATCAATTAAAAATGTACTCCCGAGACTACAAATTAAAAGCAAGTTCTACCTTTGTACTAGTCGTCCAACTTACCAAGAGCTTCCTACTCCACAAACTTTATATTCTTGTAACGTAGAGGAGAGGTCTTGTCAAAGTGGGCGGTGTGTACAAATTACCGATGGGGGAGAGGGGGCAAAAGCGCGAAAATTACACAAGAAAATTCCTCCATTCAGCATCTTTGTGTTTCCTACAAGATGGCGGACGGGGGACGGAAAACGAACGCGCTGAGTTTTTGGTAGGTATATTTTTTATACAAAAAAGACCATGGTTTTAGGTTATTCGGCCTGTTAAAATTTGTGAATGGCTGAATTGGTTTTAAAACTGAAATGGTGGTGATTTTATTATTCTTTAAATTATGCCGGATTTTGGCCTGAATAATTCTTTGTCAATTCTTTCTTCCGGAAGAAGAGATCTTTGCTAGAAATAATAACAACGTTTAACAATATTTTGTAAAATGCTTGTTAACTACTCAATTTGCTATACAACATTGCCGTACAATATTAATCTGTCGTATGTCTTAAAAAATGAGATCACTTTTTTTGTATTATTGAAATAACTTATTTTCACTTGTACTTTCACGTATTTAAGAGCAAATGTTCAGTCGCGGCGTTCTCAGCATCGCGACCGGAAGTCAGCCCGTTCTTTGATCGTCGCAATTACCGGCGCCTTCCGACGCGCACTCCTGCGCCGAGGAAATTGAATCTGACGGGGAAAGATTGCTTAACACTTCATTATTATTATACAGGGTGTAAAAAAAACCCGTTCTATTATATTACAATTCATAATATTTTTGCATTAGATCATACATTGAAATGTATAACTAATTTAAACAAAGAAATGTTAATAATATCCAAATTTTAATAATTAATTGTTTGTAACTGCGTATTTGAAATTACCTACCTACATCGATAACATAATGCTCCGTGTAACCGGTTCAAGTGAACACGTGTTCTGTTATAATATAACCCGGTGTTAAACTTAAACAATTTACAACAATGTCTGAGCGTTCATCGTTTTTATCAAAAAATCAAGTTTTAAAATTAAATTCGATATTTGAATTTCAAAAAGAACCGGCTTCAACCCCATCGGCCGAAAACTAGTTCCATAGACACGACAGTTGTCTCATTCAGTTCTATTTTCGAACTCGTTCGAATTTATTTGGAAACTTGTTTGAGGACAGATTGGTTTTCAAACTAGTCCGTCTATTTTCTACTACTCGTAGTAAGTAAAGTAAATTAATTATAAACCATTACGTAATGTATTTTTAGTAAACAATTAATCTAATACATATAATATAACAACAATAAGAGAAACACTTACTTTAAAACACTAACTTATTTTTCTAAATTTTATATAGCATTTTTGACGCTCCATAATTTAAAACCCATTCAAAATTCGAACGCGCTCCTTCGCTACATTGGGCTCTTTATCGCTCAACATCTCAGTTTTATCTAAACATCGCTAGAAGTCTACCCATTTTAATTATAGCACGGAATGGCATAAAAGCAGTTTATCGCGGGCTCCCTTTCCTCCCACGGGGGGTAAGAAGGGGCAAGAAGCAGAGATTTTATAGCTCGGTGTCACCGTCGCAACGCTTTTAATGGCTTATTTGCCCGGCCTTTGTAAGGGGGCTTTGTATTGCCTATTTTATTCAGTCGGAGAATGATAACGGCCCTGTAAAAGACCCAGATTGAGAAAACTATGGGCATGTATTGGGTTATATTGTGACGTGATTTTGATATGATAATGATTGGTACTTTATGTATGTACTTAATAATGTGCTGGAAGCTACTTCTTTTGTATTCAGATAGTAAAAAATAGTTTAACTTAATTATGTGCTATTGTACATGGCGCCTCTTATACTTTTCAAAAAAACTGTCACCTTATGTGTAGGTATCTTAGGCTCGATGTTTTTTTAAATATGATGACACTATATTATGACACTATATATGATTTAAATATGATATCACTAGACAAACAAACACGCTTATGACAGTTGAAACTCTTCTAAATTTGAACGATATAAATTTCGAATAAATACATACAGAACTTAATTTAAAACTCGTTTATTACGAGTATTCATATTGTGTAGTCTGTGGACAGTGTTAAAAAGTTGCAGCGCTTTGTCTACGTCGTAGCAGCTACGCAGACATTTCGTAGCAGCTCGTAGCGTCTGGAACAATAGAAAATAATAATGTGAAACCAATTAACTATAGCAGTGTTGCCAGCATAATTGTAACGTTACTAAAATGGAAGTTTTTCTTGACTTATTAAAAAAATGTGTAAAGCTTTTATGTAAATTTGATTGGTTTAAAAAGTTCCTGTACCTACTAGGTAATCGTAAATAATATAAAATATTTTAAAATATTAAATCTAGAATTATAGCTTGGTTTCCTATCACGTCAAAACAGAACAGTATTCTAAACTGGGTTGGTTTCCGCGACTCGATGTCAAAGTGCCTATTTTTCGTGTGGACGAAAGACTATAAGCATTATCTATATAAATAAAAATCAATTGTCACATGTAGGTATAAAGATCACCACTTTGGCTGTTTTTTGTTGTGTTCGTAAATGCCAGGACAACGTTTATCTAAAATATTTTTTGGAAAATTGCTCTAGTGCGAAGCCGGGGAGAATTCTAGTATTATATAAAAAATGTATCGCAAGTACAAGATAAAGTAAATAATAATAAAAGAACATAATCTATGTCACAAATATATCAAAATACCAAATTATTTATTCAAACAAAATACATAAACATACTTTCTCTTAAGTTAATCTAAAACCACTCATCTAGAAAACTGAAAGTGACAGCCATATACAATACCCATTGAAACAATTCATTGTATATTCAAATCTAATTTATCCGCCACAATAGTTTTTACGCGTTCCAAATTACCCTATCTTACAAACAATACCTTAATAAAACCTCAACCAGCCAAACAAAAGCGTTATCTCCAACTAAAATCAATACCTTTTTACCCCCCAATTTTCCCCACCCAATTTCAATTTAAACGACAAAGTATTATTTAATTTCCCCGTCTTTTCTCCATTGTAAGGAGAAGAGAGAGCAAGCGATCTATTCTTTCCTTTAAGACGTCTCCCCTCTCTGTCTAGCTACAGCCTTCTACGAAAAAAAGTGCAGGAGAGAAAGAGACGTGTATACGCAAGACGGTGCCTTCTTAATGATGTCGTATAGATTTGTAGATGTGGAGGGGGGCGGTCCTAGCTAGGGGAGGAAAGTTTTTACTACGCTATGAATGTTTTAGTTTTTTGTGAGGTTTTAATCCGTTTGAATTAAAATGTAGCTTTGAAATGGCTTTGTTTTTTGTTGAGATATACGTTTTTAAAGTTTTGTTTTTTGTTGTATTTTAAAAGTTTTGGAGCAGAAATTTGGTCGAACACATTTGTGTTTACCTCCAATTTAATTCGTTTAGAAATCATTGCGTGTCTGGTTTACCAACATGAAAAATGTTGCAAAGACTGTTTTCTTATAGGAAATCAATGTACCCAAATTTTGATCAGGAAATAATAAAACTCATTAAAAAATTAATAACCTAATGAATATTTACCAACAGCAACACTACCTAATTAAAAAAATCGCACACGTTCCAAATTTAAATTCCACATAAACCATTTAAATTCATCGCGTTCCATTTCGCTAAGGCATAAAACGCGGAGCCGAGGCGTGCGTTCCAAATTCGAAAAAGCCGTTGTAAATCGCGTAATCTTGAGACCTTTGCCTCATGACGTATGTGAAGCACGTTCGAAGATAGAACACGCGTTCAAATTATCTGTACAAGCCTTATTACAAATACCACAGACTAACTAACTTTCCATACAATAAATTTTTACTCTGCAATTAGATGTAATTTTTTTATATGGGTTAAGTTTATTCTATGGCGTTGTTGTAGTGTTTGAATTTGGACAACGTGATAGGCAAATAGAGGAATCTTGGGCGGTCTAATCCTGCAATTACGCATTTTAATGGCGTTCGTTTGCCGTAGCTACTGGTTTTAATATTCAGCTCCTTGTTTTACGGCTCAAGGCTTAAGTCTGTATCTGTTTTGTTTAGTTATATTTACTTAAAACGTCGTATGTACTTAGGTATACGTATGATTGAGAAAAGTCGGGCTCAAGGAAACTTAAAAAACTGTTCTTACTCATAACTAGGTAGGCCTTATTAATTCTCAGACTTTTTTATTGCTTACGTATATTATATTAATTTAATTAAATAAATGCTTATTTATTCTTATTTAATAATAAATTTCAAATATCGAACATTCATAATGTATACAACACTATTTTTGCTCCTGTCTTGTCTAAATTCAGCATTAAAAACATAAACGAATTCGTTAAACTTAATTACACTGGCTACAAAAAGCTTCCAATTTCAAAAAAGGAACATCCTAATCCAACATTCAAAACACAATAACTACACGTCTCCAGAGTGGCATAAACGAATTCTCATTTCGAAAACGGCAAAGGTTGCCAGCTGGGCATGAAATGAAAGCAAAAGATGGCGGAATTATTAAAACGCCAGTTTTGCAAAGTTAAAATTAAACATGAAAAACGGGTGGGGAGAAGGGGGGAGGGTGGCGCGAACTATGCTCTACTTTATTTCGGCGGGAAATTTGTAAATTTATGTAAATTTTGGACGTCTTCGTGGGGTGAAAGTTGGTCGGAGCGTAAGGCGCTTCATAGAGGGGTTTATGTAAAAAGTTAGTCGGGATTGTGCTGGGTTTTAATAAATATGAGAAGATTGCTTATTCGAGTTGGTTTTTGGCAGCTCGTTGTGCAAATTAAATTTGATTCTACGTTAGGTTTTATATTAATTTAATATAGGTACCTAATAGTTAAAATGATAAAGCTTTGTCCTAATTATTTTTGTAACTGCGTAAAATGTTGGTAGGTTTTTTGGCACAGATGGTTTATTTCAGGAATCTATGGGCATCTCGAATTTTGTGTGATAGAACACAAAATTAAAGTAAAAGAGAAGTAGCCGAGAAAAATTGCAAAACGGCACTTTAAACCAAAGTGATCTTTAACAAACAAAACGAATAATTAAATCAGAAGTCACAATATTACCAAAAACATTGTCGTCGTGTACATTGTTTGGCGTCTCATTAACTTCCTATTATTCCAAATGACAGGTATCCAGGGAATTGTCTAGCCAGACGTCGTGAGCTTTACCTACCAGTAAAAGCAAAATAAATGACTTATAACAATTTAATAAAAAGTCATTCATGTAACAGACAGTAGAGAAAAAAAATCGAATAACTATAAAAATAATCAAGATGGTCTATCCAATAAAGATTAGTTTCTATCTCTTTCTAGCAAACATAATTTAATATGGAGTTTATAAATAAGGTCGTTTTTTTTTTTATTTTTTTTTTATTATCCGTATTTTTGGCTGATTTTAATTTTAATTTCACTTTTTGTCATCTCTTTTACGGTATTTTTATATTTTTTTAAGAAATGCGATAAAAAAATAATGTATATTCCCTATTACCATGCGTTAATCTCACTAAACTACTAAAACTTGATAAAGGCTCGACATCTTGTTTTTTTTTTTGTTCACTTCAGTACTGGGGTGGTTAAGAAAAAAAGAAAAATTAGGAAAAACCCAAAAAAACAGCCTAAAATCGAAAAAAGTGGTACGAAGTTAGGTACTTATAAAGGTGTATCCACACTATAGGGCTCCATCGGATTGGACTGCGTGGCAAATCTACTGGACTTGTTAAGCTAAATGTGGACAGTGTAACTCGAGGCGCTCGGGATGGGTCACATCGCGACAACCATGCTACGATGAAATATCAATATCACAAATGTGGACCCACCTTAAAGAACCAGGATGTAGCAGGGCTAACATAACGCTAACTTAACGATTTTCGAAAATCAGCAAAATGTTCGATTTGACATAAGCGGCTGACGCGACTGATCGTTAGCTTACGTCGATTGTAGTAACACGTTTAGTACCTATAGGTATCTTGTTCATCCGGATTGCTACTACCGCCGTCTTATTTAAAACCTACCGCCAAGCAGCGGTGTTCGCATTGTTGTGTTCCAGAGTGGGGATAAGACAACCGGTGAAATTATTAGCATGCTATATATCTTAGACCTTGGGGCAACGTATTTGCAATCTTGAGATCGTAGTCTAGAGGTGCCTTACCCATGCCACAAAAAAAAGTAAAAATATTCTAGAATAAAACAATGAACATCCTCTATATAGGTACTCACCGAAACCGTTAACGGTTTTAAATATTAATATAAATTGTAATATAAAATATGACTCCGTTAATAAAGGCAGGTATTAGAGTTGCCGTAAATAGCGCGATTGCCGCCGCGAGTGGCAAGTTTTAATAGAAATTTAGATTAGATCCAGCAGTCGGGCCATGCACGGGCAGACTTAGTCGCAGGAGAATAATTGCGATTTCCTTATTACCCGACTAATGAAAAAGGAAGGTAGTGTTTTTTGACTTGTATTTATGTATGTATATAGTCCTATGTTTCCTCATAGAGGCTGAGCGGATGACAGGTTTAAAAATATATCGTGAAAACGTATAATACTAACCTGTTAGTATAAAGTTTATATATTAATTATTTGACGCGGTTAGCCTGGTTGGTGGGACCATGCCTACGAAGCTAACGGTCCCGGGTTCGATTCCCGGTAAGGGAAAATAATTGTGCGATGAGCGCTAGTGGTTTTTCCTAAGTCTTTAAAGTAAAGTAAGTATTTAAGTATGTATTTCTATATACAAGTATGTTTATCATTGTCTAGTACCCATAGTACCTAGAGCTTAATTTGAAAGCTAGGTCAATTTGTGTAAGATTGTCCCGTAGTATATATTTATTTACTAGCTGTGGCCGGGGATTCCGTCTGCATAGAAGTCGTTAATCACTTTTCGTACGGAAAATATACATTTTTCAATCCAGGATAAGCTGGATAAGCACTGCAAGGTGCAAAGTTGCCAGCTTAGTATTTTGTAAGAGGCGTACATAAGCCAAGAGCACTGAAAACGCGGTAAAAACGCCCGTGAATAGCATCTCTCGCGGTACTTAGTTCGCTATATATTTATTTGTCACTTTCATCTTAACTAGCTAAACAAAATAACTAAACTTATTTAAGTTTTACTATGTATCTCTTAATGATTATTATACAAAGTAATAACCGACCAAATTAATATACTTCAATGTTTAAAATATGTCTTTAATCTTAAGGGAATTCGTATATTACCACATCCATAAACACATTGATATGTATAAAAAACCGGGCTAGAGCATGTCGGGTCATGCTCAGAGAAGGGTCCTGTTGCCATTACTAAAAATACAAAAAAAAATCTGGAAAAACTATGAATATTAGCTAATTTTTTTTAAAGTTATCTTAGCCGATTTTCGGCAGGTATACGTAAACATTTTAGTCGTCTGTGCCTCAAGAAACAATGAAGTCTACCTAGTCATGATAGTTTTCCTTTTAAATTCGTTATATTATGTACTTTTAGTACTTGTAGTTTTGGCTGAAGGTCCACTTAATCTAAAAATTGATAATGTTTAGCCATATAATAATTAAAATTCCAAATGATATTTTACACTCCTACACTGCATGATTAGTTCTTAAATTGAAGAAAACTTTTTAACGAAATTCAAATCCCTTCTAAAATCATTCTAAAGTTCCAAATTCAAAACTTTAGAATAAGACGCTCAGCTAAAATAAAGACGTCAGCTTTATGATTGTCAAACAGGCAACTTCGAGCCATTTGCCGTGCTCGAGCCGGGCCGAGTTGGCCCGAGTTGGCCCGGGCTCGAGCCACCGAGCTCGTTTGGCGCAAGTTTTGATAGAATTTTCAATTACCTTCCTTTGTTTCAAGAGTTTTGCCGCGATGTGTGCCCGACTGCTCGTCTGGAGTGGATTGAGGAATAGTTTGTCATTGTCGTTCAATTGTTGTTTGTTTTTTTTTTATTAATTTAAAATTTGAGCATGTTGTCAATGTGTAGTTTCGTCGGAAATAATCTGAATCATCACCGAATTTATTGTAATGTAATGTAGCATTAAAATTTGCTCTTTTCATAAGATAAGTAGCATGCATAGATATTAGTATCGTTTGACAAACCTACTATTATCGTTATTTCTTTCAGGTCTTCAGTTATGTTTAGAATTGAAATTAAATCAAGAATAAAATATATAAAAAATAAGAAACAAAAGTAGAGGTTTTTGGGCAAATCAAAAAACGAAAGCGTCTCCTCAAACGCTACGCAACCATAGACATTCCAAAAACAATATCCCGCGAGATATGCAGATGTCACAATCTACATTTGAATTTGGAATACAAGATGACGCCCCGACAGGCTGATTCTTATTTTAATTAGTTATTCATTTGTTTGACGATACATAGATGGCGTAACTTAGGACAAGTGTATATACAGAGTGTAAAAATAACATTAAAAAGTACTATTTTCAAAAAAATAAGCAACGGTACATTTTTACTATTTTTATGCAACAAATGTAAATAAATATGGAACATTGACGTAAAAAATATTTTTCTGTTAAATTGCATTTAATTATATTGAATAAACATATAATTTAAAAAGATGAATATTGTTAATATTAGGTACTTTTTAAACTGACATAACATTACCAAACACTCATTATATACTTAGTCGTGTAATAAAGCGTAAAAAACTAAACCGATTTTATAAAATTCATGTATACCTACTCACATACTCGAATGCAGTAAAAGTTACAAATGAAGTGGTCTTAAAAGAAGAAAAACACATTTTACTAACCGCAATAATTATTCATATTCTCTACGTAGGATTTTGATCCGTTTTCTAAAACGAAATAAATATGCTAAGTACAGCCGCCAATTTAATTCTCTTAATATTAATAGAACAACCTTACTTACTTACAACTGCCACCCCAAACACCTAAAATCGCCAACCGACAAAAACATTAAATTATCCATTCCATCTTCAAACGCTTCCAAATTCAAATTCAACAAAGAAACATTCTAAATTCAAAATCCGCTCCATCTTGGCGTTCCATTTTTCCCCTCCCCGAAGTTCGCCTGCAACTAACGGGGCCTTGCGGTTGGCTCGAGTTTTAATCAATTTTTAAACTTCATTACGGCTTGTTAATTAATTTTGGGAAGTGGTGAAATAAGTGCGCTTCATGTTTCGTTTTGTGATACATGTATAGCTAAACCGCTATAAAAAAACCCTTATGTAAATACCAGTAACTCGTAATCACGTGAATTTTATTATTGATTTGTATGTGGTCGACTATTTATACTTCATTATATCTGACAAATTTTAGAGGTGCAACGTATGTTGCATTAACTACTGGAGCGCTTGACGTAAATTAAAGTCAATTGTCATCTCTATTTATAGGCGAGTTAAGTTGTATATAACGGCAAGTAGAGTTGTATATACTACTACAAGTCTTATAAGTTGGGTGTCCCGGCTGCATGCTTCGAGAAATGCCTGTCGGCGGATGTTTGGCCGGAAAATGCTAGAGTGAAAGGGTGGTTGTTTCGAAGGAGAAACGATAAAAACCAGCAAGTGCAGGCCTAGAACTCCACACGATTGTGCCATTGTCTCTTCCATCTGCATAACATACCAAAACGTTAGAGGCCTTAATACCAAGCTGAAAAGTTTTAGGCAAAGTGTTCTTGCTGTTGAAAGTGACATTGTAAGTGTTACTGAAACGTGGCTGACCCAATCGGTTGAGGACTCTGAACTAGTTGGGGGTGGGTGGAGTGTGCTGCGCCGTGATCGGGCCGCTGGTCGTCAGGGAGGTGGCGTACTCGTGGCCGCGCGGCCAGGCATCACTTTGCGTCGCAGATCTGAGTTTGAGACGGCGGATGGTGAAGATCTTTGGATATCCTTCGTGGTTGAACGAACCGTCTGTCATATGTGCGTCGTATATATTCCACCTAATTGCGCGGATGATGTCTATATGCGCTTTTTTCACAAAGTTGAATCTTTTATCGACTCTCTGAGTGGTGTTGTGTTAATTGTCGGCGATCTAAATTTAAACCCTAAGTATACATCCGTTAGTATTTTAAGTTACTACTGTTATTTTACAACGGTTTGTGATATGAGAGAGACGAATAGTGTTCTAAATGCGTTTGGAGGAGTGTTAGATGTGGTGCTCGTGCGAGGGCAGACCCGCGGCGTGAGGGTCATTGAGGTGGACGAAGGTGGTTTAGTTTTACATCGCGATGCTTATCATCCTCCGCTCGATATAACCCTACCGCTTACGGAAGTTGTGCGTGATTCCGTATTCGTTGAGCCTAGCAATGTTGACTCTAGACGTGACTGGAACTTTGCCAAAGGTGATTATGAGCTTCTGTACCACCTCTTTTCTGAAGTATCTTGGAAAGATGTGATGGAGTCTCACGATGTCAATGTTGCTGTAGGGCTCTTTTACCGGACAGTCTACAGTATGTTCGACGCATGTATACCCAGGAAAAATAGGTCTAGAAAGCCGTGCAGGCGTTATCCGGTCTGGTTTTCAGCTGACTTAATTAAAGACATTAAGCGGAAGGCGAGTCTTCATCGAGAGTGGAAACGTTTTGGAGATCGTGCTGTATATGCTATTTTTTCTGGCCTTAGGGCAGACATTAAATCTCGAACTTCTCTGGCTTATGACGACTATATACGACGCATTCAAGCCAAGATTAATTGCAATCCTCGCGCCTTCTGGCAACATATTGGTAGTCTCAAGTCTAAAGGTGGTTTCGAATCCCAGATTACATATGAGGGGAAGGTTTACGAGGGCGGGGAGGTGTCTCAGGTGTTCGCTAATTTCTTTTCGAGTGTTTATCTGCCATGTGAACCTCTTCTAAACCCTGAAAAGGTTATTCGCGAGGACCGAACTTGTACGGCCAATCATGTCCATGTTCACCGAATCTCCCTTCTAGATGTGGTTACTGGCATAACCCGTCTCAAGCCGCAAGGTTCCCCGGGCCCGGACAATTTTCCAGCCTTCATCTTGAAGGGATGCAAGGAATGGCTAATACCTCCGCTACTTCACATTTTCAACCTAGCTCTTTGTACTGGGGAGTACCCTGATCAATGGAAGGTCACACGGGTGAGGCCTATCCCAAAATCGTATAATGCGGACTGTGTAGAGGATCATCGACCCATAGCCATTCTCTCTTCGATTGCTAAGCTATTTGAATCGATTCTAAATGGTCTTGTAGTTCCTCAAATAAAGCCTTACCTTAGTGACTCTCAACACGGATTTAGGGCCCGGCGATCAGTTGAAACGAACCTCGTAACCCTGGTTGATTCCATTTCAGATCACTTGGATAAGGGAATACAAGTTGACGTGTTGTACTTCGATTTTAAAAAAGCCTTTGATCGCGTTGATAACGACGTGCTGTTGCGAAAGTTGTGCGACATTGGTTTTTCTCCTAAGCTGCTTCGCCTCTTCGCCAGCTATCTGCGCGGCAGGCAGCAGTACGTGCAACACGGATGCTTTGTTTCGGACACTTACAGGACTCGTTCTGGGGTCAGCCAGGGTTCAATTTTAGGCCCGTTACTTTTTGGCATAATGATAAATGATCTGGCTGCGGTTCCTCAGTACGCTAGATGCCTACTTTATGCCGACGACTTAAAACTTATTTACGGCGTGCAGGAACTGTCAGACTGTGTCTCGTTGCAGAAGGATATTGACCGGGTACATCAGTGGAGTCTCGACAACGGGCTTCTCTTTAATGCAGCCAAGTGTGCCGTCGTCACTTTTAGTCGTGCCCGTAATCCCGTCCACGCGGAATACTTGTTGGGTGCTGAAGTTATAGCCCGTGTCACCTCTATTCGTGATCTGGGCGTGATCTTTGATACGCACCTCAACTTTCACGAGCACATGAGAGCACTTGCTGGAAACTGTTACCGGAGGTTGGGGTTCGTTATTAGGAATGCTAGGGATTTTTCGGATACCAGGGCTATAAAATTGCTGTACACTGCTCTAGTTAGAAGCAAGCTTGAGGCAGCTTCTGTTGTCTGGAATCCCCACGAGGCAACTTATATAGTGCTTCTGGAAAAGGTACAGAAGGCGTTCTTGCGGTTTTTGTACAAAAAAACCTTTGGGTACTACCCTTTTTTGTACCCTACGAAATTCTTGCTTGGCATCTTGGGTTTCAACTCACTTGAGGTGAGGCGAAATTACGGACAGCTGACCTTAGCTGGCGCTATATTGCGAGGGGACTCTGACTGTCTGGAACTGGTAATGCAGGTGGTACGTCTTTTCGTCCCCTCTTTGACGAAATTTGATTTCCGCCCACGCTGCCGCCACCTGCTGGCGGCGCCTGCGACGCGCACTGTAGCTCACACTAAATCGCCGCTGGTTCGCGCCTTGCATCAGCTAAATGCGCTTCTGGAGTCTGCCCCAGATTTTGATTTGTTTGCGTGTAGGTGGAAGGTGGTGTGTGATGAATGCTTGAAGTTTTGTGAGAGGATGGATGCCCGCCCTTCATCGGCCCAAATATGACATCAATGTCATCAATATATATTGTCTTTGTTATTTTTGCTTTGTATGTAATTCACAGTGCTGTAGTGTTATGCTGTTATGCTGTGTGATTATTTTAAATAAATAAATAAAAAAAAATAAAAAAAAAAATATAAATGTATATGGCGCTCGACGGGTTAAGACAATACTTTTCCGTATCTTAAGGCATTTCAAAATGTATGATACCCCTGACTTTGTACGCTCACTGTAGTTAAGGCTGTGCTGTTTTTTATCCGATAGTGTTTTACAAATAATCAGTCATTTTATTTGGCTGTGGACTTGACTTCACAGTCCGCACTAAGGGGCGAGTGATTTAATAACTCGTACTTGTAGTTACGTAGTCATTAATAAATTATAACGATAATGATTCTGACTTTCTTAACATCCACAGTATTAGAACCTGCTTAATGTCCACACCATGAGATAAAACTACAAAAGCTTAACGTTTTGCTAGGCAATCCTTTGTCAAACTTAAAAAGATACTAAACCTTCACATATTTAAATGCAATAGGCCCATCTGTTCTCGAAAAATAACCCAAACGAAGAACTTTTCGAACGTAATTTCCAACAAAACTATCCCTCGGCAAAAAAGGTCGGCCTATCCAAACACCGACCCTCGAAAAACAGTCCAAAAAGGCACCATACTTCTTCTAACAAATGCGACTTAGCTAAGCCCTTTGACTACGTAAACAAGGTAGGAATTCGCTAAGCGAGGTGTTGGTAGGCGCCAGAACTATAAAACTAAAGGAATTAGGCGGGACCAACTACTTTTCAAAACACTTTCGAACCCAACACTAAAATATATGAAACCCAATTTATATTTTCTGCTCGGGTACCGCAGGGGCGCACTTTGAGACCCGGATTCTTTTTACTATTTTTAAAATAATTTTATTTGCTAAGGATCCTTTTTCCTATTGTTAAAATAAGTATTCGAACCTATACCTGGAGGCGTTTTTAAAACCAATTAAACCATAGAGTTTATGAACTAGAAAATAAAAATCTTGATCAAATTAAAAAAGTCGTTTTGGGGACGTGAAACCGCACCACAAAGTCAGCGAATCGGGCATGGACACCGCATATTCCTCTTAAAGCAGCTTGTATGATACAAATTGCTTCAACACCGCAGACAAGTTTTATTAATGTGTAGACATGTTCCGATAACCATGTCATATGACTTGTGTTATTCAAAATAATCTTTGGCAATTTTGAACACAATTTATTTAGTTTTAAGTAATACCTTCATTTACTTTCTGTGCACGTCTTGTCACGTTGTCTATCCTCGTGCATTTTCCTCTTTTCTTTGTCAAGGTTAACTGGAAGAGATCCCTTAAAGGGGTAAGTTCGCCTTTGCACATTATTTTAATTTCTTATCTGTGTACATATTACTTTGTCAACCTGTTTTTGTGCATTAAAGAGTTTACATACATACATAACTTTGAATTTATCCTGATTAATAACATATTATTTCTCCTAATTCGTCCCTGGTTCATATATCCCGGATATCTCCCAACCCGGCATTCCTACATCGAATATTGGACCCGGGGCGAATTTTAAATTTCCCCGGCAAGCCATTAGTTTTCCGCTACTTTGGATAGTTTTAATTAAAGATCTCTTTTGAATCCCTGATTAATTCAATTAAATTTATAAAATGTCCTTATTTTTGGTACCTATACATTTTGGTTTACGAAATTATTATAAGTAGAAAAGAAAATCATGCTTGATCAAATCGTCCAATTCTAATGGAGAGATTTTTTAATAGTTCTTATAATTCGACAGATCTAGAATACAGCCTGTACTAACCAATCAAAGGGTGTTCTTATATAACAAACATTTAAGTTTCAATTTCAACGATGAAATTTTATAGAAATGATACGGATCATTGAAATAATCTTGGTCACTTAATAATTATAACTAAACTTTATCTTTGCTTTCTTCATTTCACACAAGCTCTGTGACGTGTGTGCGTCAATTTTGTTCTGAATCATTGTGTTGGCTGTACCAATACAAGTAGAATCATATTTTGTGTCAAAATATTGTAAATAATGCGTCTTTTTCAGTCAATTCAATAAAAAAATACATTTACTTAGCAATTATTTAAAAAAAAAAAGTACATAAAGCAATAAAGAGATTTTTTTCTGCAAATCCAACATGGCCGATACGTATTACGTAACGTGAAGCAATTTTAAGAGAAAGTTCTCCAACAAAGCAATTAAGCGGGTATCAGCTAATTTACGGCTCTTATCTCGGAGGGGAATTAATATGCGCCAATTAAACTACGCCTCCCAAGAAAACGTTACTTTGAGAAAACTCCAACATACTAAATAAAAAAGACTTATAAACCATTTCATAGCTAACGAAATTTTACTTTGTGAAGTTAGGAATAACGTAGAAATTGTATAGTAGGTGAAATTCCACATACCATGTTCAAGAAGGAAGGTGTGGGGGATGTAACAATGAATAATACAACTTATTTTGAAGGAAATATAATAAGTATATACAGTGTGTGTATATTGAAATAGTGAAATATGTGAGGAATATTAACGTAGCAATTAACAATACAGGATTACTCTCTTGCTTTAATTTCCTTTTGGAAAGAAATATGCAACAGAGATATATTTTATTTATATATCGATATACTGGGTGTTGTTTTATTCGTCTACAAAATTTTGGGACTTAAATCAGTAAGTCATACTGACCAACTTTCACTATGGGACCAACCCCGAAATCGCGAAAAAATAATTGACCCTCCCATACAAAACATCGTCAGCTGACTAGCCAAAATGTATCGGATGGTCAATTTTTTTTTCGCCATTTCGGGGTTGGTTCCACAGTGAAAGTTGATCAGTATGACTTACTGATTTAAGCCCCAAAATTTTGTAGACGAATAAAAAAACACCCAGTATATTTAACAGTTTTAGTTCAGTAGGTAGAGAATGTCCCATTAAGTGTGCTTATGAGCCGTCTTACAAAAAGCGGTGGTAGCAATATATTTTCATTTCTGATTATTGCAGTAAAATTGATTAAAATTCTCAAATGTAAAATATTCAAAAAACTTTGCCAGCTCTTGTAGAGCTGCAAGCAGCTCCAGAGCAGGTTTTGCAAGAGGCTCCTTATATAAAACAATCCTAATACATAATCGAGTAATAAACATGAATTAGTAAAAAAAATCCTGTTTTAATTTAAAAACACGAAAAATGTATTCTTCAATCGACAATTGTGTTCACATTCCAAATTCAAAACTTCCAAGATGGCGGCCGAAGTTAGCGCCGTCTAAAACGACACGACCGTTGAATTCGAATTTCGAAGCACGACAAAAGTACAGCAGCACACCTCGAACAAATTCAATAAAGTTGCCGAAACTGCGCTAAGGGGAATACATAATTTCTTAGTGTCTCTTTGTATGGGGGTTAGGGATGGGAAGGAGTTAAGACGTATCGATAAAACCCTAATAACTTCTAGAAATTACTTATAAAGACGGATTAAAGTTATACAAAAGTATATATTTTTATGTAACAACCAGTTGCACAAACATTCGTTAGCACTAATGTTTCATTAGGACACCTTCTGTTTCTTACTAATTCGCCAGGGTGAAGAGTGACGGTGCACGACTTAACGCCCATAAAAACAAATTCAACATTAAATTCAATAACTGCTTGTAAAACTGGGCATTACTGTATCCGAGATCAGATTTACTTACATACTCGTATTTAATTATTTGGCTTTCATTTATTTTATTAATATCGTTTTGTAGGTGTTAATGGTTTTTATTTTTTATGACCTACACTTTCACAATTATCGTTGAATTCATGTCTTTCTTTTCACGCCTCAAAAACAAGTGAGGTACCTTACTTATTTACCTAAACGTCATTCAACATAGAAAAAAACAATCGTCGATCGAATTCAATCAGAATATCGATATCTTTACCCTTGACACCACCCCTACGCTTCGCGCGCCCGTAGCGTTACTATTTAAATCTAGTTACAAGTTCTGAATGTATTTTGTTAATTACAAGTTGCTTGGGACATGAAATTTTCCTCATCGCAGGTGCCGTACAGCCTTAATTTGATTCTTCAAGAATTATTGCTTTATTTTGTGAATAATAAAGGAGAATTACTTCATTAACGCCTTCATTATGGTGGATTTATGAAGCGAGACACTGGCTGGTGAGTAAGGCTGTTCTTCATTTTGAATTTGGAAGGCTCTGACAGTTTGAATGAAACTATTGGTTTAGAAATGTTTCATTTTGAATTTGTAACAAAATTAATTTGAACTACTTTGGCGTGCAAAAATAATTAATTATCTGGCTGGCCAATTAATTCACTGATGTGTGTAATGTGTGAATGTGTGGAGTGTGAAGGCCAAGTGTCAAAACCTGAACGGGACGGAGATATATAACAGCTGTAGCGCTATTCCTTTCGCTACCTGGAAATTGGTTCCTAGTCTTAAACTAGGATCGCCTCTAGGACAGCCATGTCTGACATACATTAAAAAACCTTGGACTGTCTTAATATTTTACTTATAGGTCCACGTGACGCTTCCGGTCAATCTGTTTAACGCGTCTTCAGCGGCCAGTCTTCTTGTATACATTTAAGCATCTGTGACTTGTTTGCAAATTTTACGCCTATTATACGAGACATGCCCTCAGCGGTATTCGAATCCACAATCTTGGCACCAATTGGTCCAAACTATCACAATCACAATCTCTTAAAAAAACATATTTAAACAGCTGTTGTTCTTATAAAGATGTAAAGTTTAGAACATGAGTTCTATATTTCAAAAAGGAAACGTTTTTAAGCCCTCTAACGTGCACACGTTTTCTTAACTGCCAACATCAACCGTTTTTAATCCGCGTCTCGAACGTGCCGGCGCCATATTGTATTTAATTCTCGTCGAGTCGCTTTAATTTTCAAATTTGGAAACTTAGAACGCGGCGCTCTGTTTAAATTCAAGTTTGAATTGAGAACGCTCCGTATTCTGAGCACGAGTTTTCATATCGCGCCTGTGATTGGTTAAAGGTGGTAAATTGACTTCTACGTTGGGTTTTTCATAGTTAAATCGGATTGAAATACTTTTGTAATCTTTACAAAACTGTAAAAAACTGAAATAAGATTGTTTGGAAGAAATGTCTTTGTAAATGTAATAAGTAAAAAAATGAACAGTACCTAAGACAGAAAAACCTCTAAAATCTAAACAGTGGTCAGGTAGATTTTTACCTTTACATTTCTAAAGTATAAGAGAGTGTCAAAATTCATTTAA
This sequence comes from Tortrix viridana, assembly GCA_963241965.1. Lineage (NCBI taxonomy): Eukaryota > Metazoa > Arthropoda > Insecta > Lepidoptera > Tortricidae > Tortrix > Tortrix viridana. The sequence goes on along the minus strand of OY725196.1, from coordinate 6,637,241 downwards.
AACTTCATTTCTACTAACCAAACAATGTAAATCGACATGGTTTTTCACATTTACTGTAAACAGCCAGTAATAAAAAAAATATCAAATCTATAACAAGAACAAAATCAGCCAGCAATATAATTCAAACACAGAACAGCAATCCGCTTCCTATTTCAAACGCTCTTCCTTGCAGGGAAGTAAACAAATTTTCTGCAAGGATATGAGGCGAGGGGGAGGTAGTTAACGGTTTTTTGCCTGTGTTCGTATACAGGGGGAGTTTTTATTTGTGTGCGTAGTTGTGGCGTTTTTCGTTTTAGTTAGAAGTTATATTCGGTAGTTTGCGGTGCTGACTTTTTATGGTTTTAATGAGGTTTTCAAGCTTTAGCGTAGCAATTCGTAGTTTCACCTCTTCTTTTTTGTTTGTTTTATTAGTTTAATAAATGTGCGTTGGTATTTAGGATTTATACATGAAAATATGACTTAATTCGAACTTATTTAGGCGGCCTTATAAATCTAGTGTAATAAAAAAAATTCAAACAAATTTACGAATTTATAAGCTTGTTTATTATGCAATCAGACCTAATTTCCAAAAAAGATGTCTAAGTCTAGTCACTTTACCAATGATGCACTGGTATAATCACAAACGACCATTTACTAAAGAGATTCAAATAAATAAAACGATGAATTACCTTTGTCCCTTTCACAAAGAATACAAAAAAGCGCAATCCTCCTCAAAAAACGAAATAAAAATCACAATACTCCTTCATGGATCAAATCTAAATGACTGCAAAAAACATCTACCCGAACCCCCAGTCTACATAAGACATCCCCCATCCCCCTTCGCTTCTTTCGTTGCTAAGTATCCACCCCTTTTTTACGTAAGAATTACTTAAAGGCGGGCCGACCCCTCCAGGGGTGGTGGGGGTTTTTTCACCCTTTGAAGAATTGCCCCAAGGCGGGAGGGGAGGGTAGTTGTAATATTAAATAGAAAAGGGTTTTTGCGAGTTTCCGGGATCGATGCGGGGTAGTTTTTAGGGGTTTTATTGTTGAGGATTTTTGGATGAATAGTTTCAAGTAATTAGATTTGTTTTGTTGGTAAAATAGAGATTCTTCGTAATCGTGACGTTGTGTAAGGTGTTAAAAAGTATAATAAAATTTATAAAGATCAATATCTGAAACAAGTGATAAACGTATTTTTTTTGAATTGACGACACCTTATTTAAGCATTTAAATTCTGTTAATATGTTTTAACAGTGATGTGTAATTTTGAACTATACACCCTATAACTAAGTTTAAAAACATTGTTTTTTTGGAATACAGTACTTTAGTTGTTGAATAACATAATGAGTAACTAAGGAAAAAGTTGTTTACAATCCTAGAATATCAATCCCCATGGAATTATATACAAATAATATATATTTAGCGTGTGCATCTTTAATCTTTACTTTTATTTCAGATGGAGTGGTACTACGCAGCGCTGTCGACGGCTGATAATAATTAATGAGGCATTAATTTATAACTTGGGCTTAAAAACAAATATGCAAGCGTTCTTAGTGACTTTACACACATAATTCTATATTTTCCAACTAAAAACGTAAATAAACAACATCATTTGAAACAAACTTACCTTTTAAATAATAAAGATATACAACAATCGTATAAAATCTACACCCTAATTAAACAAACCCACACAGACAAAAAACTTCACTTCACCCACACAGCAACGTATACAGTATAAAAACGCACACATGCAGCCCTCGTGCATTATAAAAGAACGTCTGAGGGCAAAGATAGCGAACGAAATCTGCAGAACGTTAGCTTGGAAATACAGGCTGTTCTCGAAAACATTAAAAATTGTAAAGATTTTTTTTTAACTTGTTTTGAATAAGCAAAAGTTCGATAATAAACTCATAGCGGAAGTATTTTGTTATATACTTGGTTTTTTATCTAATTTTAAAATTAGTACATATTCAATTTCAATCGTTATTCTTTTAGTTAATATGAAAAGTTGATAAAACAGTATTTGTTCTAGCTTTCGTTTGAAAATATCATAGTCCAATCGCAAAGGTTTCTATTGATTTTCAAAAAACAGCTTATGATAAATAAAGTATTAGTGAAGTATAATCATACATCACATCTTAACGTCCTAATCCGAAAAACGAACAAACAATTACAGCACATAAATTCGCACCCTATATAAACATTTGCGCCCTCGCCGAAATCTTCGCGACTCATTACTCGCGGGCCCCCTAGCGGGGCCAGTAGGGGCCTGCGGGGCAGGGGGGCCGGGCGGGGCTCCGTCTTCAAATCTGTGACATTTTATCTAAATGGGCCCCGGAATGGGCCCGTACTAATGGCCGTGAAGAAACGGGGATTGGCGTAAGGAAGACGAATGATTTTTCTTAGTGTTTGTGTTTACGTGAAGCTGCTGTACTTGATTAGTATTTCTATACTTTTTGTAATACATATTGTATTTTTTACATACGTAGTAATAAAGAAGCAAATTAAATAAATATTCGTTCTGGAAATTTTACCTGATCATTTATTTAATAAAATTTTACACCTGACTCTCCGGCCACGGCTTGACGTTATAGACCGCTTTGATGTCTAATAGCTGGATTATATGTAGGTATAAATGGGTCCCTATCGTTTGTCATAAATTAATGTGTCATAACGTATCATTTGCCATAATAATCATTTGACATAAATACTTTTTATATTTTTTAGGATTGTTATAAAACAAACCTAACCTAAACTAATGGGTTCCATGCGTGATGCACTGATATTTTAAATAATCTTGAAATGTTTAAGGTTTCAGAAAAAAAAAATCTTCGAGAAAATGAAAATTATGGCAAAAGGAGAGATCCCGGTATAAATAGAAATAAATACATTTCTAACTCAAGACAAAGCTCTTGTTTTAATTGGCTGACAGTATCATCTCTAGTACTTAATTCACTCACGAGCAAATACAAAGCGTCATCTGAGCTCGTAGTATGTGTTTCAAGTGTCATCAATCATATTTAAGAATATACAACCGGTGCATATTTTAAAGAATAACATAAAATAATCAGCTTATAAATTCCTAATATTAATTAACGAACGACATTGAGTTCATAGAAATGAATTATAAAAAATCATCCTGTATATTTGTAATATTAATCAGCTTAAATAATGCGACCTATATATCTCTCTTCACAATTAAAGTGGCCAAGCACCGAACAATCAATCGGAATCGGCGATCCCGTTGCGCCGCAAACGTTCTAAAATTTCAAACTAACGGAAATTTTGCTGGCAATCCGTTCAGGGGAGCAATTTAGCCCGACTGAGTCATTTAGCGCACGTCTTGGCGGGCAGATGATTTGCAATTTGTTTTCTCGGGCTGAGTGGGCCTAGAGGAAGAAAGTTGATGCTGAAATGAGTGAATGGTGAAGTTTATTCGTTCAGTATACACTCCAAAACAAGGCAAGAGCCTGTTGCACTATACTCGTGTAGAGTTCCGTCGCTGTTACTACAAACACAAAAAGGCAATCTCCAAAACTTGTAGCTGTTGATTAATTTTCTATTTAAAGTTATCTTAGATGATTTTCTGTAGGTATTTATAAAAATTTTAGTCGCCTATAACTCAACAACCAATAAAGTCTACTTAGTCGTGATAGTTTTCTTTTACAATTCGTTATTGATTTCATTTGAGATATCTCCCAGATTTTTAGTATTCATTTGTATCAATGATTCCTAAATGGTTCCCCTAATCATATTATCCCATTTTCTCCCTCCATTATTATCTAATCAGCTACCCACCAAATACCTCAGTCAACAAAAACACTGTTAATATACAAATATACTTACGTATCTGGGGTATAATGAAAATATTTTTTATATATTTTTATTATTACTCTTTATGCGCGATATAAGCATCTATATACAAAATATTTACACTTTCCGAAACTCGTTAAACGCTACAACAACTTATAACCTGTTAAAATAACGCTCAGAATTTCCCAATCGCATATCATTCACTCACTAATCCATTCGCTCATTTCAGCAGCGTCGTTCTCCGTTCGCCGCTGACTGATGCCGCCGAGAAAATGCACGTCGTCTCATTACGCTTCTCGTTTGGCCCGGGGAGATTTACGGCGAGCTCACCCGTATTGTTTACGATAAAACTTGAGTCGTCTTATCTTATCTTATCTTTTATATGTTTATTATTATAAATGAGGTAAAATTTGTATCACACTTATTTATGTATTATGTTTATAATTATTTATGTATCTGTAACGTATATGTTTATCTAAATAATGTACTCGTAGTATCTGCTGATCAATATTTATGTTAATTAGTGTTATCTGTCACTGAATTTCTATTTTTTTATCATATCTTTCTTAGTATCAATAAATTGTCTCTGTTTGGCCCATTAGTTGACTGGTAGAGAATGCCTTAAGGCATTAAGTCCTCCAAGTGTGTACTGTGCAATAAAGTTTAAATAAATGAGCACACAGGTCAGGACCAGATGGCCCAGCTAAGATCAATTTCTAGTAGCTAAAAATATTTAAGTCGCTCGTAACTCAAGAAACAATGCTAGAAGTAAGATATCAAGATTTGGTAATTTTGGGTTAGATTTTGTCAAATTTTGTGGCAAATGACAAATTTTCACCTGAAGTAGGTAATCTAATCAAATATACTTATTACATGTCAGCATACATAGTTGCTGAGGTTACTTTTATTATCTATGGTTTTACCGTGTTACAGCATGTTTTACATTATAATGTATAAATAAGCATATAATAATAATAATAACAATAATAAAATCTTTATTCACAGATAAAACAAATTTTACATAACACAACAATAAAAATACTATTTTATTTTATTTCATAATGAGATACATAAATTATGAATAGCTTAATCCAAAATAAAAAAAAATAGGCATGACTAACCTCTTTAACGATCCAGTTTCTACGATTCGCGCTACACGCTACGACCGTAGCGCGTAGCGTTTTTCTGGTTCGTAGAGAATCCAACATTGCTGGTTACCAAAGAAGTAAGGGACACCTGCCATACACCACACGGTAATACGGTGGTGTACCATCCCATATCATATTTCAATTTCAGTTACCATATTCTTGATCTGCATAATAATACATAAAATGGCCTTTGGAATATGAGATCAACAGTGGTCAGAAAAGGTTTTGTATAGTTTGCCGTTCTTGATGACGTAGTTGCTTTAAAATACATTTGAATTTATCGTTATTACATGCTTAGTCAAAAACAACATTTCATCTTGGTTTTGCTGTCTTGTATTTTCCATCTTATGGTCGTTTGTTTCTCCAATGACCTTAGCCTTATGGCCAATGGTTATAGCCTTGGCCTGGTCCTTCTAAATTCTCTGGCTTCTGACCATAGTTATTAACCTACTAGATTGATACCCTGCCATTGGCATTTCTTGTTTGCATCATATTATTATTACTAGCTCATGACTCACAAAAATCAGCTCATTTAGTTTTTTATTTATGTCTTAGTTGTATCATTTTGAACACCACTAAAACTTTAAAAAAATCACTATAGTAAAAGTAATCTTATTCAGAATAACACTTTACGTAACAAGATTATTATCATGACGTCCGCTTCGCTGTATTGTAACACCCTATATGTTTAATTCACGGAAATGTCAAATCACAAATAAGAATTTAAAAAAGCACTGGCCGAAAATTCACTTATAATATTTTCAAAATTCGAACGCACCTCAACCCGTCAACTGCGCAACTGGTCATTTAGTCCCGAAACCGAGTGACCGCTGTGGGAACACAAACAGGTTTCTAAGACGATAGAAGAAGCGCTTTTTACGTATTTATCATTGTAATGAGGGGACCGGACAGCGGTCAGCGTGAGAAAGGGTTGGTTAAAACCGGTTTTCAAAGATTTTTGTAAGATTTTGATAATGGTATTGTTGTTTTTTAAAGATAGGTTTGGAAGATACGTTTTTAGAGTATTGTAATATTCCGGTTTTTTTATTACGTGTAGAAAGCAAACGAGTTCACAGGCCAACTTATAGTAAGCGAGTTTTGAAATCCGAAGATATACCTATAAAATAATTAAGATTTTGCAATGACTGTGTGTAAAATATATTAAAAGATCACTTCATTATATTATTTTCTAAAGACCTATTAGAACCGATGGCTGGTGGAGCGAAAAGGTTCTGGAGTGGCCACCACGTACCGGAAGGCACAACGTTGGCAGGCCTCCCACTAGGTGAATCGACGATCTGATAACTCGCCAGTAGCACAGGGCATATCGTGATGAAGATCTTCGAGGAAGGCCCACGTCTTTCTTGTCTTTTCAGTTTACATGATGATGAAGACGCAATCTTTAATAAAAAATCAATATAATAAAAAAACCTATCATTTGTAAGACTTTATAAAGTAAACGTTTTTTTTTGGATCTGTCAGGTCATCGTGAGATTAAAGGACCGGTTTTTAAGATTTTAACAAATCATTGTTGTTATTAAATAATAGTTTAGGAAGATTAGTTTTTTAATTGTGTATGATAGGGATGAACTTTATGATAAAAGGTTTTATATACATTTTAATAAAAAATAAATTAAAGTATTTCATAAATAATATATAACATGATCAACATCAATTTAATGAAAGTCGACTGATTCGTTATAATCAATAATTATACCATTAATATTTTATTACTAAATGTAATAAAGCATTTATGGAATAAAATTATACTCTGCAGTGTCTTAACTTAATACATTATCAGGTTCATTATTAACACAATAGCTAAAAAAATAATTTTGAAAAATATCATTTGTTATGTTTAAAAACAACTTCACTAAAGAGCGCAGATTCCTTGAATATTTCGTCCCGCGATATCAATTCGTCCACTTGGTATCGTTGTAGTATTAATAGGGAATGTGATACCAACGGACAGTGGTCAGCCGTGGGAAAATAAGGGTTAAGTGCGAGGGGGACGTTCGTAAGAAAAGGACAAGATCAAGGACGACGTCATTGTGTCATCTGTTAATTGTATTTTGAAGGTGACAATATAAACTTGGAATCATATTTTACAAAAATGGAACGTGGTTTTATTTTGTGGATAGCAGTTTTTTCAGAGAAAGTCTACTTATCTACTATTTATACTAATTTTATATTTAATTTAAAAGTGTGCAAAGATGTTTGAATGTGTTGTTTTGTTAGTTATTACAGCGTTTTAGGACCAAGATTTTTTTTTTTTTTGGATTTTTTTTTTTTTTTAATTGAATACAATAGAGTAAAATCAATCTTATAATGATCGCTCTTCCAATGAGTTTACGGTACATTTGGATGCATGTCTCATAGGTCGATTAGTGGCGGGGCGTTCATTTTAAGTTTTTAAGATTGGTTTTACTCTACTTTCTTCATTGAAAACCACTAATAGTAACAGCAAAAAAAATACAAAAAGAAATGTTACATAGTGAGTTAACAGGCGGTCTTATTGCTTAAAATATCTTCCATAGAAAGCCTGATAATGTTAAATAATGTAATGTTAGAATTTGAATGAAATTTGACGGGCAGGTACCTAGTTAATATCCTGGGATAAAGTACCTATAGAATACATTTTATACCGGGATAATTGAAAGTTCCTGGAAAACTAACGCTAAGCGAGGTTTTACTTCTTCTAAATGAGTGTTTTTATTTTAAAGGCATAATTTATCCCGTAATTTTGAAAAATAACGAAATACATTATAAGCACCACAAATTATTCTTATTAGACAGTAAAGTTCTATAGTACAAATGTCTTATTCGCGGGACAAGATATTCGCAACGAGGTTGTCTTGTTAGAATTTTCAAATCACGTCAGTGCTGCCATCTATGGGCGAGTAGCAGAAGCTTGGTTGAGTGAGTTTTCGCTGATCTTAGCGACATCTAACCGCTTCTGGAAATCTATGTAACAGCGTTATACTAAACTATCTCTTAATTATTGTGGATTTCCATTTCTTAATTATAGTGTATTTTATTTGAAACAAAAGACTACAATAGTAACAAACTATCTAATTGTAACATTTGAAGGGAAATATTCAAAAAAGAAAATGAAAATTAATATAATTTTAATGTACTAAAAATCAAAAAGAAATATTGTACCTACGTGTCTTTATGGTATACTACTTACCTATAAAATGTAATGATTTGGAATAATAAAATATATCCAGAGAAATCTAACAAGCCGACGTCATCTATCGGTGAGTAGTCAAACTAAACGACTCATAACAGTTGTATGAACGAATGAATGTCAACGTTGGGTGTTTATCCATTTAATACGAATTCTACCTTATACAAAAATACAAGAATAAATTAATAAAGCGACAAAGTATTATTGAAAAATACTCACAGACAAGAAATATTTTTCGTATGAATATTGTTTTTTTTAATTGATTTATTTTCGTTTAATTTCCTGTAAAATAAAAAAAAAAACTTAAAAACTATACACTCTTTAGACTGATGCCGTCAGGTTCGGTCATACATAAAAATATGTTTTTGTGAACCTACATTACCATAATTTATATATGTTATAAAAAGCCATGTTGACACCGTCGCTTTTTTTCTTGATAATTTAAATTAAATTGAGTGAATATCTCAAATGTTATCTTTTAACTAGCGACCCGTCCCTGCTTCGTACGGGTAGCACTAATTATAGCTTATAACCTTCCTAGATAATCCCTCTTTCTATTGGTGAAAACTGAATGAAAATCCGTTCAGTAGTTTCTGAGATTAGCGTGGACAAACACGAACCTTGCGCAGCTGACTTTAATTATAATGCTGTATGTAATACTAACGCGAAGTAAAAATAGTTGAGATTATTGTAAAAAAAAAAAAACGACTAAATCATTGCATTAAACGCGTCTTAATACACGAGAGTTAATATATGCATTTGAGAATTTCATTAAATTTCATTTCAACTATCAAGAAAATAAATCAGGGAACAATCTTATACAAATAATTGACCTAGTCAAAAACTAAGCTCTAGCCTTGTACTATGGGTACTAGACAACGATAAATATAATACTTTATCAGCCCAGCTTTTGTAAACCTTACCCGACTTCAGAAAAAGGAGGTTCTATAAACCCTTAACCTTAGGGTTCCGTAGTATCTACGAGTACTAATTTCTGGGTTGCTTAGGTCAGATTCTTCCAATCTCCAGATTAAATTATGTGACATTTAAAGTTATAACCTCTTTTCTTTATCATATGATAGAAAAAGACAGCTATACTTTATCTGACAGATAGTTCAAGAGATTAAAAAATGTCGGTACCTACAAAAAAAATCTCATACAAAACACAATTCACAAATGACATCAACTATGTTCAATGCGATCGCCGCCGTTGTATTGTATGTATGTTAGTTTGTACGTAAACATCTGTAACAATAACGTGACGTCACAACTTGGACGCGGACTGACCGCCGGTGACCCGCCGCGGAGCTATGGAGTCGGCATTGTCTAACAAAAAAATATTCAAATATTAAACAAAGATAACATTCATTCAGCAAGTAGCCCACACGGACACTTTTACACGTCAAAATCTACCAGCGCTTCCCAAGAGGAGACCACTGCTGAGAAGCGCCGCAAGAAACACAACAGTTGGTATTTTTTTTTAATAAAACTTAAGACAATAATACTACTAATTCTAGCATTATATAAAACTATAAAAATAATATAAAATATCTGCGTAGTTCTGCAGGAAAACATGTCAAAAGCATGTAACCACATTAAAGAGCGTCGACATGTGTTCCTACATAAACCGTGCCCCCTAGACAATACAACAATACAATAGTGTTTGAATGATCAGTTTTGACTTTTGGTATTAATACCAATATCAATTAAACACTTTTCGAGTTCTCCTTGACAGTATCATAAGCTTCTTAGCGCATTTTAGTCTCATTTATTTAGAGGCCGACATCTCAGGAAAAAAAACCGCGTAACTTTTTCTTCCTTAACCGATTAAACAATTATAAGAAGCCGACTCCACAGTTCTCGCTGGGCGGTCAGCTGTCCGAACCCGATTCCGCGCAGATTCGCCCCTCGTTACATTATTGCTCAACGTGTGATCTTTCGCTTAAATATTAAACGACTCGAACTACAGATTGTCGTAAACAATAACTAGCCAGTTGACTTACTGTAGTAATGTTATTAAGTTATTTAATATGAAAATAAAAAAACTGGCCAAGTGCGAGTCAGACTCGCACACGAAGGGTTCCGTACCATTGTACAAGACAAGATACAGCGATTGTTAAGGTCGAGCAAAAAACACCAAAAAAAAATACATATCTTGTATATTTTTTTTATTTTTTTTTGTTATAGCGGCAATATAAATACACACTGTGAAATTTTCTACCCTCAGGAGAGCCCGCTGACTGACCGCTGGCATCCACTAGGCGAGTCGAATCGAATAATAATAATTCGCCTCCTATACTTTTCAAACGACGCAGTTTCATAGTACGTAAATGTGTAGGAGGCGAATTATTGCGACTCGATTCGACTCGCCTCGGCTCGCCTAGTGGACACCAGCCGGACGGACGAACAGCGGAGGCTTAGTAATAGGGTTCCGCTGGCACCCTTTAGGTACGGAACCCTAAAAAGAATTTATGATGACTCTGACCTCGTCTACGAAGCTGACGGTTCCGGATTTAATTCGTAAGAAAAAATATTTGTATGTGCGTGGGTATTTATTCCTGTCTTGGTTGTTTTCTATGTATTTAAGTACCGTAAAACGGGGCTATTTGGGATCAGCGGGCTTAATATGCAAGCACGAGATAAAATTTGACAGGTGCTAGGGAAATGAACACATCTATTCCATATTCTAACGTAAGACTTAATGTTTAAAATAAAAGCAATGTTTTTGACAACATTAACAGGAACGATCCACGTGATTTGATTTAAACATTTTTAACAATAATCAGTTGGTCACGGAGTTACCAAATGGGGCATTACCCCGTTCTATTCTACTGTATGTTGTTCTCTATTATAAAATATAAATACAAATATCAGGGACAATCTCACACAAATTGACCTAGTCCCAAACTAAGCTCTAGGCTTGTACTATGGGTGGGGCGAGGGACAACGATAAACATACTTATTAAAAAAAATACTTAAATACATAGAAAATATCCATGACTCAGGAACGGGTACACTACATAACTCGAAGAGGCACAATTCCGAATTGATTGAAATCCCGAATTTTCATAATTCGGAATGCAATTTAATGGAGGCTTTTTTTTGATGTACCTAGCACATAAATCAAACCTAACTTAACCATCGTATAGCAATTCAAATATGTTTGTAATTTGAAATAGCTCCAGCATAACATAGATTTCGTAAAAATGAAAATTCGAACAAATAAATTATTTATTTATTTATTTATTAAGCCAACAAGAAAATTGCAAATAAACAAAGGCTCTGCAAAACTGTTTTAGGACAGTTTGTCTGCAGGAAGACTTAAGAGTACAGTATTTATCTTAATGTTTTACAAGGTTTTGTTCGACACATTAGGGACCAAATAAATCTATGGCAGTGTATCTAATAAATGCTTCTTCAGTTTTCTCTTAAATATTCGTTTATTTAGCTCGAGACGGATGTCCTCGGGTAAGCTGTTGAGAATATATGGCACGCGTTTTTTTAACGTTCTGTCTCCATAATACTCGTAGTTTTTAGCTCTAGGCACATCAAACTTACCCGCGGACACCGATCTCGTGCCGTGGTCGTGAGTAGTTCTGTGCAGGTCATGCTCCCAATTGCCATATAATAATAATCCAGCCTATACACGTCTCACTGTTGGGCACAGGCCTCCACTCACAACGAGATGGTTTGAGCTATGGTTCCCACGCGGGCCCAGTGCGGATTGGGAACTTCGCACACACCGAAATATAATTTGTAAGTGTCGTGAGGAAACCTGCACACACCTGCAAAGCAATTTGAATAAATTAATATTCGGAAATAAATATTTCGGAATATTTGGGTGTTCCCGTTAGGAACTCATATACCTATTTGCCTATAACTTTTTGCATATTATACTTTTTTATCGTTTCGTATATAGTGTCGTATATGGGTAGCCTCGAGCTATTTGGGACAAGGTCAAGTGTGAGACTGTCCCCTGATAAAAAAAATCGTATACTCGTACGAAGCGGACCAAAGCGGCCGTTATTAGTATGAGCAAGCTGTTCCGAGATTTCCCGAATTTTCTTACAGTTATGTGTCTAGTTTAAAAACCTCCGATAAACAAAATAGGTAAGGTAAAAGCACCTATTATGGACAGTGCTCCAGTTATAAACAATCAAATAAATATAAGATTTAGATTACATTGAAATTAGAATGAAATTTTCGGTATTGCCAAGTTTTCTATAAAAAAATGTTATTGTTCATCACTGGAGCCTTGTCCATATTAGCTGACTTCACCTTACGAAGAACTTTATTAACTACATAATACAATATTTTATAAAACGCTACCTTTTACCCGTGGATCCGTCCGCGCAGAAGTCGTTTATCGTGTTCCCGGGATAATAACTATCCTATGTCCTTCCCCGGGACTCAAACTATCTCTATACAAAATTTCATCTAAATCGGTTCAGCGGTAAGCCGCAGTAAGCGTGAAGAGGTGACAGACATACACTTTCTCATTTATAATAATTAGTAGGGATTTAACATTTGAATGGGAAGAAAGTCTAATTCCCAAATAGTTTTTTTTGAAAAATTTGGTCACAACATACCTATAGGTACATAGATACTTAGATCATGGTTTCACAATACAGTAATAAAAAAAATGGTTTGCTCGCTACATGTTTATTATTTATGTATGTATGTACCTAAACTCTTTATTTCACAAAACAATTAATAAATATGTACATACATAAACTTAGGATTAACATGTACAATGGCAAACTTATCCCTTTAAGGGATCTCTTCCAGTTAACCAGACCATGATCCAGGAAAATGTACAAGATAGGCAGAATAACAAGATTTATTTATTTATTAAACATTTTTATATTCATAAAGATAAATATTGTCCCATAATCCACAAATATTATTGTGGATAAGCGTTTTGATTCCATACACTTGTTCACATCAATCGCATCTTGTAAAAAGTAATCAATTTTAAAAATATATATCTAATTTATAAATAGTAGAACTAGCTCAAATTTCAGGTGAATTAAACCGGAAATGTGAGTGTGCGCCGTACCATATATAAGTAAGTACGACGTTAGGTAATATAGGTATGTAGGTACCTACATATTTTATAAACACCATTGTTGAACTACCTCGATCAAAATAAATTTCATGTAATTTTTTTTTTGAGATTTTAAAACGACTGGTTGAACAGTTAGAGGGGGGGACACAATTTTAAAGACATTTAAGGGTGAATCAACTTTTAAGGTACTCCCCATTTTTCGAGATGTTTCACAATTTTCCTTTTTTTAGAAAAACTATTTATTTGCTAACGTCGTGGCCTACACATTTATAAAATCAGACATATAGGCTAACATTTAAAAAATGTTGTTCAAAAATGGTACAATTTTAAATAATAATATAGTTGGTAACGCAGGGGACGATGTTGTCCCCAGGTTTTGTATGAAAAATGTCCATTTTCCCCTGAGATACGAGGGTTTTCCGAAAATTAAGAAATATTTCAGGTGTCTAACATGTGGGATCTGTAAATTTTATGGTCTGATTTTAATATTCATAAATTATTATTAATCATAAGTCACCAGAAAAGTTTTATTGCCGCAAAAGAAAAGGAGTACCTTAAAAGTTGATTCACCCTTAAACAAATGAAACATACAAATTGGCTGTGGCATACGGACAGACGAACCGACAGGCAGACAAGAGATAAGGGTTCCGCGTTAGCCGTTTGACTACAGAACCCGTACACTTACATATTTACTGCTAAATAGGTAAGTACAGGTAGGTAAATTACTTTCGTGGCGTTTTTGCATTTGTAGTAGTATTTGTATATTTACAGGGATTCTAAAATTAAAATTTCATTCTACAGTCAGAAAAAAAAGGTTCATTGACAGTCAAAAGTCAGTGAATGTCAAATAAATAATACCTATATTTATTCTTTTTTTTTTTCCTCCCGGTAGTGTCCGGAGGGTATGGCAATCTACGAGATTTGCCAGTGTCTATATTTATTCTTATGGTTTGTAATATTTCTTGTTCAGTGTTACTATTGTAACGTTGTTAATTAAAAATGGTTCCGAGCAGTATTGTGACTCCCGCTGAATTAGTTGCTATATCAAGCGGAATATCATTAACTTAGAAGAATATTACAATTAAATGTTACGTTTAATATTAATATTATAAACTTTTTTAATATTGTTTAATATTATTAATTCCATTGATGTACCTGTTTATCGAAAGTAATTTACCTGTATATAGGTAACAATATAATTATACCTACAAATAAAATTAACTTCGCTAGGTATTTGTTCATTCAAATATTTAAACCGTTTCTTAATTTTTTTTATTTTTAATATTTAAGTTTATAAATTATTATTTAAAACACACGTTAAACAAAATCCAAAACTACATCAAAATTGCAGACATCTTGAAATTCCGTCCCCTAAATTACCAACCTAACGAAACCAAACGAAAATTCAATAAAATGCTCCCTCTTCCAAACTTCTTCCAAACTTCCACTATCCAACTATCAGGCTCCGCCCTCTTTACATTACGCGTACCGTCGACTCTTTCTAACGCACGTGAAACTATGCTGGTAAAACGAGACGGTATTAGTTTAACCGCATGCATTGTTATTGTATTTTATTTTTACAGAACTACAACGCTGTAAGTTGCAACTCTGGGCACTGTAAATTGTTCTTTAGGTATTCAAATATAAAGTAAAATGTTGAATAATGTGTTTTGTATGTAAAACGTTTTTGATATAACTCCAAGACGAAACGTGGCAACATTTTTACGCGAGCGATTCACTAGCGTAAGATGACGGCGTAAGGGCTATAGTGGCGTAAAAATGGTATACTTAAGACGTTCTTGAAAAAAATACGCGGGAAACTAGTTATTCTCTATCGACGTCTTGCGCAAGATGGCGGGCTAGAGGCGTTCGGAATTCGAATTTCTCAAAGGAATTAGAACAGAGCTATATGTTTGCTTTATGGTATGGATATAGGGGCTTGTTTCGGCAGCGCTGCAGCGCTTGAAGCGGTTTTGCACGGGAAATGGGAATTGGGTTAGACCGATCTAGAGGGAGAATAAAGCGATGGATTCGCTTTATTTTTGTTACGCACTAATTCTCTTCTCGGGTAGGAATGAATTATCATTTTCTTTTTGTTTTCAGGGCGTTTTGTAATTCAGTTCAGTGTTGTTGGGAAATAATTGCTTTAAATTAGTACTAACCTATTGCTGTATCGGTAGTGAGAATTTGTAGATAAATGAAAATCTATTTTAAGAAAAAAAATTGTACCTATGTGGATGAAGGGTGTTCATCCCTCAAGAGGGTGTTCATAGTTGTTTGTGTAAGATACCTATTAATTTTGTATTTTCTGTTAGAGGTACAAAAAGTTAAATTTAAATTGGATTAAATCGTACAGTCGAAGTCATATGTTTACACTTTAGTACCTTGTCTATTCAACGTCGTGTTTAAACTGTCATATGAAATTGTCACAGCGATTAAAGTGACAAGGTACTAAAGTGTAAACATATTTATGACTTCGACTGTACCTACATCCGTAAAGTAAGATTGCCATGAATCTAGCAGTGGCGTGCCATGGGAGAAGTATATGTCCAACAGTGGACAGAAGTGTGCTGATGATGTGATAAGAATTGCTTTAAGTAGGTAATAAAAATAATAAACAATTAACTGAATATTAAGCTAGGATTAAAATATTAAAAACGTAGTACTAGTAAAAACGAAGGTACTTAAAATACCAATTATTAGCATTTTTGCTTAAACTGCCAAATCAAAATTACCTGAAATATCGTTTTTTTTATTATGAAAATATAACTTCTTAAACGACAATCGGTTAAGTTATAAATTGACACACTCCATTGACTATGAGTTTCTAAGTAATATATAAAATCAACATTGTTATCTGAATAAAATCGCCCTTTCAACTCCCAATAAACATTTCCCACACAAAACCTGAAAATATCCAGTTTCAACACAAAAATAGGTACTACTAGCAAATTCTCATGACATTTCTAACCTTTTTAGAATAAAAACCGGTTCAATATTATCTTTCAATTCGAAAATAGAATAAAACCGGACCGATCGAGTGACGTTCTAATTTTGAATTTCTTGTGGGATTCTCTCCCTTCGATTGTGTTTTTCTAAACCTGTTGCAAGGATCAGGTATCATTGTGTAAGTAAAGTGTCTCAAGGGGTGAGCGTGAAGACGGCGTGAACAATTATGCTTTTTTTACTCGTTTCTTTTGACACTTGACTTTAAATAATTGTAGGTTATAAGTACGTATTTTTTATATGACAAATGAGGTAAATTTATTTTTATTACGGACGAATTATTGGATTGGAAAGGATGATTTTGCCCAGCTGTGAGACGCATAAGTAATAAACCGTATCGTAAAATATTAGGTGTATTTTTGCTAAAAGATACCAGACTAAAAATTACCTATGTGCCTACTTTTTTAAATGTCATTCGCACATGGGTCCTACTTTCGAGTCACTCGAGATGAAATCACACGGGAGATACGATGAAACAAATAAAATTTTATACGCAGTTGACATTTTCATCTCGAATGTAAGTTTGTTCATCGCGAATGTCTCGATAATAGGGGGCCAGATATTAATAAAAAAAAAACAAAAGTCATCTTTGGCAAAATTAGCGGGGATATCTCTTAAATACTAAATACCCTACTAAATTAAAGACGTTTTTATACTCTATAGCTACTATCCTTATTTTATCTGAGTTGAAAACCGACGCCAGCCGACGTCATCGAAAGTGTACAAGTTACTAATCTGCATAATTTTTTCTTTTATTTCCACGCAGTATTTGAGAAAAGCACTATGTCTGCTCGGTAGTACTATATTGAAAAGGAACACTTACGATAAAATAACCTAAACAAAATCAAATCTGCTACCGTAATTATAATATTAAACACCTAATTAGTGTTGAGTAAACGCTAATAATTGCGTTTTCCTCTAATTTCAGACGCCGCTGGCGACCGCACTGCTGACCCACTGGACACGGCCCTACCTTCAATACTCCACTCTAACTCGATCGTAGAATAGATGGCATTTGTTTTATAATACATAACAAATGACAGGCAATCCTATACGGGCGTTTTTCAAAAAAAGTGTACATGGTTAAGGAAAACTTAAGTAATGTTTACTTTTTCCGGTTCGTCACGAAAATTAACGATACTAAATGTATGACTAATTTTCGTGACGCACTGGAAAAAGTTAATATTTCTTAATTTTTCCTTAACGATGTACACTTTTTTTGAAAAACGCCCATACAATACAATAACTCTTTAATTGAACACCACATACAGCAAGGACAAGAAATACCTACAACAAGAAAGAGATTGCACATAGTGAGTCAACAGGCCGTCCTACTAATTAGAACTAAAAACAGTCGGAACAGCCTGATGTCGGCCAAGATTTGACTATTAGTTACTCTTAGCTGTGTGCGTGAAGTTAGTTATTTTTATGTAAAAACGTGTTTTATTTTTCCGGCTTAAATCGCCAGAACTATATTTAAAAAGTATCAGGATCTATAGAAATATCCTGCGTGCTATCAAAAAACGAGTCAAACCAGCCAAAAAAAAAACTCTGCTAAATACACGGACATAATATTGCCTAAATATAAGTATGCCTGATTTTTATTGCGGGGTAATTTTCAAAAAAATTGTAGGTACGTAGATAGTTAAGGAAAGTTAAGGCTTCAATTAAAAATCAGTTATTTTTCTTTTCGTAACGAAAGTTAACCATATCTTTATAAGAGTAATTTTCGTTACGCAACGGAAAAAGAAAGAGCTTTGTTTGAGCCTTTAACAATGTACAGTTTTTTTGAAAACCGCCGTGTTGTGTGGTGTTTAAATAAAGATAATACATTTTATAATAATGTAAGACCAATGATAGGGGTCTTACATTGTTGTGTCGCTGTTCACTCGCACTTATTGGCTCACTCGACACGCGCCTGATATCGGCCAAGATTTGTGGCCGAGAACTGGCTGCTGGCTACATACAAGATTACGTAAGACGAGCCAAATGTTGGTCATTTTCCGGCGGCGTTTTTTTGCTTTGTAAGGTTTTAATTAAGTTTAACGTTTGATAGCGATAATTGATTATGACTCAAATTACTAGAGTGAATGAAATTGGCAAAAAAAAATATACAGAACTTAAAACACTAATCTTTCGAAGGCTACTCATGACAAAATTTTAATCTTTTGAATAAATACTCATATGACAATTTTAATTTATGCCGCCGGCCGACGGTAGATGAACAATATTTCGCGACAATGAGACTCAAAAATATCTGAACATAAATTGTAACTTATTACATGGGATATAATTTTTAAAAATTCCCTAGTTGTACTGAAATATAAAAAAAAAACAACTAACTAATAACTTTTCGGTCTCGCTGGAGCACCAGTGGGGAGGCATATCCAGCAGTGGACTATTTATTACACTGCCCTGGTAAGGTAAAAGGCAGTATTTTACACAAAACTACTGTAGCAATTGCAACCTTATTACCCAGTAATGAGGTTGCCATTGCTACAGTAGTTTTGTGTAAAATACTTCCTTTTACCTTAGCAGGGCAGTATAGGTGGCGATGATGATGAAATGACCTATTCCACTGGTGAAAACTGATTCTAAAATTAAAATCAACGTGATTGTCAAAATATACTTCAATAACAACGATCACTGGCGACCTGCCCTCGCTTTGCTCCGAGTATTAATATATACATGAACCTTCCGTGAAAAATTATCTAACTGATGGTGAAAATTGCGTTAAAATCCGTTGCGTAGTTTGAAAGATCTAAGCGTACTTACATACAAAGGGACAAACGGCGGGAAGCGACTTGGTTTTATACTATGTAGTGATTAATTCCATTGACAAGACGGTACCAAAATATCAAAGTTGTTATGTGAATTAAATCACCCTTTAAATTATTAGAAAATATTTCTCACCTTAAGCCAGTTTATAAAAAGTTAAATTTAGTGTTAACATAAAATTAATAACAAATTCTCATGACATTTCTAACCTTTTTAAAAAAAACTGGTTTAATATCTGTCAATTCTAAAATTGAGCAAAACCGGATCGATCAACAGACATGACGTTCGAATTTTGAATTTTTTAAAGGTTTCTCATTTGCGTTTATTAGCGAAGGCTAGACGTACAATAAATATTATAATCTATCAATATGATAAAAACTGATGGGTTACATTATATTCACGCAATACACAGGCAAGGCTACACGTTGCGCACGGCTGTCAAAACGGAATCCAGAAATCTAGATTTCTGTGATAAATATTGACATCCCGCAATAGGTACAGTAGATTACATGATCAGTAAATATCACGATATTTGATCATTATCAGTAGATCACAGTATTTATTGTTAGCCTTAAACCTATTCCAAAGCAATGGAACAGGGATGATTGCGTAAATACCTAGAAGACGGCTGAAAGTATTACCCCCCAAAGCAAAAAAAAGGGTTGTCATAAGTTTAACGTGTGTAATTGTGTGTTTGTGAATCTGTGTATCCGCATCGTAGCTCCTAAACGGATGGACCTATTTTGATTTTGTTTTTTTGTTAGAAAGGTGACTTAATCGAGATTGTTCTTAGCTTAGTTTGATGAGAATCCGTTTAGTCATTTAAGAGTTATGAGCTCTGAAAGTAGAGGCCCCGACTTTGTCAAGGGTTTTTTAACCCGGCTAGGTTATTTTATTTTTTATTCGTTGCATTTGACATTTGACTTAAATTCTTGTTTTAAAGCATGTTTTCAGCTATGTTATTCTGTTAACACAAACGTCAACCAGTTCTACTCGGTCCATGAATAGCCGGCGAATTTACATCGTCCGTCAAGGTGGGTAAATGACATTCAACTGCCTGCACATTCATTTAGTCGCTGGTTTCACAGACGACCAGCTGTCAAACTAGCGACTAAATGAAAGTGCAGGCCGTTAAATGTCATTTACCCACCTTGACGGACGATGTAAATTCGCCGGATATTCATCGACTGAGTAGAACCGGTCGACGTTTGTGTTAACAGAATAACATAGCAGGTTCATTGTTACTGATGAATGGGTGGAAATGACGATATGCTCAGTAGTGCGACACTTACGTAGGCGAAAAATAAAAAATAAAGAGTATTTTAATAATAATGTCAGTGTAAAGGAAATAGAATATTAGGCACGTAAGTAACTTTCAACTTTTTTTAAATTACGACTGCTTACATAGATAATAGTTAGTCCAAGCCTTATCTTCAACACACTGACACTATGCTCCTATTTTCCCTTCAATTATCATCTTGATGAACTAAATAATAATAATAAATAACAATAAATATCAGGGACAATCTTACACAAATTGACCTAGTCCCAAACTAAACTAGGCTTGAACTATGGGTACTAGGCAACGATAAACATAATTATATAAAGAAATACATACTTATATATAGAAAACATCCATGACTCAGGAACAAATACTCGCGCTCATCACACAAATATTTTCCCATACCGGGATTCGAACCCGGGACCGCTAGCTTCGTAGGGTAACTACCTAGGCTAACTGCGTCGTCGTCGTCGTTTGTTTTATTTATATTGTATTGTTTACCAAGATGAAGCAGTAAGCAACATTGTAGCCCAGTAACACGTTTATTGTTAATTGTAAACTAGAACCGAGTAAACTGACCGCCGTGGGTCAAGGCCGGTCGACGAGCGATATCAGAGGTATGTCGGTATTTGTACTGGAACAATGGATAATTCAATGGTTTGGGACATAATAATAATAAAGAAATTATATTATATTGTAATGAGATAACTTAATACATCTATAGCTATACTCCAAAGAGTAGAATAAATATAAAATAATTAAGTGATTAAAGTGCAAGTAAATCGGTGAATCAACTTTTTAGGTACTCCTTTTCTTTTGCGGCACTAAAATTTTCCTGGCGACTTATGATTAATAATAATTTATGAATATTAAAATCAGATCATCAAATTTACAGATCCCACATGTTAGACACCTCAAATATATCTTGATTTTCGGAAAACCCTGGTAACTCAGGGGAAAATGCACATTTTTCATACAAAACCTGGGGACAACATCGTCCCCTGCGTTACCAACTATATTATTATTTAAAATTGTACCATTTTAGAACAACATTTTTTAAATGTTAGCCTATATGTCTGATTTTATAAATGTGTAAGCCACGACGTTACCAAATAAATAGTTTTTCTAAAAAAATATAAATTGTGAAACATCTCGAAAAATGGGGAGTACTTTAAAAGTTGATTCACCCAAAATAACATATTATAATATCTATTACAAAACTAACCTCTTCTCTGCTCTGCCCTGCTAAGCTAAATAGCGATATCTCAGACAAAACTCCTGTAGCAATTGCAACCTCATTACTAACAGGAAAGGACTGAAACTGCTTTGGCTATTGAATTTGAGATATCGCCTTTTAGCTTAGGAGGGCAGTGCTACTGTTGCTGCCCCACAGGGTCCGACTCATCATGAACACGTACCTATGATTACAACAACATCTGTAAAATGTGGAATGCAATAAATATATTGAGTATTGAGTATCTTGGAGAGAATAACCTAACCGAGTTAAAAACCCCCGATATCAGCGCCTAAAAACCCTCTGAGCAATGAAAAAACCTTTAACGGGCTCCAAGCACGTACATTTTCACTAGAATATTTCAAGAATTAAATAATCAGATCCCCTCATCAACTAGAAAAGAGCTGATGATCTTCAAACGGCTAAACAGATTTTCATGAAACATGGCTAAGAACACTCGGGATAAAATTATCTATGACACTAAAAAAACTAAACGAAAATCGGTTCATCCGTTTGGGAGCTACGATACCACAGACAGATACACAGATACACAGAGAGACACGTTAAACTTATAACACCCCTCTCTTTTTGGGTCGGGGGTTAATAAGTCCTCTTTTACTCGAGTATATAAGGGTGGTTTCATTTGTATGCATAAATAAATATCAGGGACAATATCACACGAATACCTAGACCCAAACTAAGATGTAAGCTTGTACAGTCAGCATCAAATAGATAGGAGCAGCGGAAGTGGCCAAATATATCGCAACACATGTATAGGAATAAGAATGTGCTGCTCCTGTCTATTTGATGCTGACTGTATTATAAACACTCGACAACGATTAACTTACGTTTAAGTATACAGATAAATAAATGTTCTTTATTTTAAACTACAATTAAAAAAGTTTTTACCTCATCTTATTACCTAAGACACGATTTGAAAGGGTGATTTGAAACACTATCGTTATTGAAAAGTTAGCAAAATCAATCTGTATATAAAAATCCGACAAGGATGGACAATTGTATTTTTTATTAAATATAATTTATTTTGTTTTCCAAAATCTTAATAATTATTTATAATACGTAGTTTAAATTTAGAAACTCCCCGCGGACAAAACGCGTGAGCCGTCGGCGCCATTTTACTTAGTAACATTTAAAATTTCTTTTACTTTGCTGTCAGTGCGAATATCAGGCAGGAACGTAGTTATTTACCTAAAGTGTTGAAATAAATTAAATGAAAGAAAATCAATAAGGAACTTTTACTATTTTTTATGTGTTTTTTATTATTAAACATGCATTAGTCTTCAGATTGTCATCAAATATATAAAAAAAATGTTTTAATGTCACTCGAAATACCGCATCACATCGACTACATTACTACTAATTTATCAAACAAATAAAAATCGTTGGCGGAAACCAAATGAATCGGTCCGTAAATTACAAATTTTCATACATTTTTTCTAGCAAACATTTTTAATATATAACTTATTAAAATATAACAAAATCATCCACTTTCATCATTCACTAGCTTTCCGCCCGCGACTTTGTCTGCTGAGTCATTACTTTCGTAAGTTAAAATATAACCTATATCCACTCTGAAACTCCATTCCAAATGTTGGTGAAAGAACTTTTGGAATCGGAGATTACGTACAAGCAAAAAACAAATTTACAAACTTTACCTCTATAAAATATTATTTATTAATTTATTTTATCTTTATTACACAAAAACAAGTATAGATAATTCATTTTTGTTTTTGTCGTTAAATTGTAAAAACAAGGATATGAGTTTTTTTACTAATCCAATATTTAAGAGGATTGTGAGTTGACGACTTTCCATACAAACGGCGATAACGTTTTCCACCCCCTAAATGTTAACCGATTTCGACCAATTTTTGATATGTGGTCAGTCGGAACAAAAACTATGTCCGTACGTTTCCATTATTATCAATAAATTTTATTTAATTGCCGTTTTATTGTTTTCATACAAAATAAATTTCGGCCATAATCTCTTTAAAATTAATAAATATTAAAAAAACGCGCTGCCCCTTGAAATATCTAATTATTATTTAGCGAATGTGTCGTTTCACCGATTTTCATTTCATCGAAAGTTATTTTCTGCTGAAACCTTATTGTTTTCAGATTATTTTAGACATGGGTTACGTAGGTTAGGTTAGACCTGTGACCACCAAAAAATTACAACTCCTGTACGTGAAAATGCCTGTCGATAAATAAAAATTCGGCGAAGTAAAACATTTTATGAAACGATCAAAACCTTAAAACGAAACGTACGGACAAAGTTTATGTTCCAACTGACCACATATCAAAAATATAATTCGGTTAAAGTTTAGGGGGTGGAAAACGTTATCGCTGTTTGTGTGGAAAGGCTAGATCCCGCTGTTGGTTCAGTCCTTAATGATTAAACATTATTTTTCATATCAGCGATATAAAAACCACTACCAACAACATCGCTTATTCAATGCGTACATTTACTATCTCAAAGCCTAAACACCCCGTGTACCTAAATCACCTGTGTCAGCGTCATTAATTCATTTTAAGATCTCCCCCAGACATTTGCATATTACAAAGTATGGAAGTTCCCTAACGAACGCGGCGGGGGGGTCTAAGGTAGCTGTAAGACGGGGAATTGGGTGCAGGGGTGGATTTGGGAATTTGTACGGGCAAAATTAGTAAATTAATTGAAAGAAAGAGATGACTAAGGCTAAACACGAGTCCAATGCCGTGTCATATCAGGATAGCTGGATGAGAAAAGAGAAAAACAATAGTTAAACGATAAAAAGATAGGTCGTGGAAAGTTTATAAAAACGACCAAGGTTGAGACATGCCCGAGCACACAATTTAGAAGTAATGGGCCAAGTTAGGCTCGTCGGTGAAACCAGAGACGAAGTTAGCGAATTGTCAAGCTAAGTCGACGGTAAGATAAAAAAAAACACATCCTCATGCTATTCCCTCCATAAGATGACATTTGACACCAAAGACAGGATGACAGAAACAAGCTACACATCACTAGTATCACTAAGATTTTTGTGCGACACGCTGCGTGCGTTTCGTGATTATTTGAGATTTCAGTCTCAACCTCAGTCTCTACTTACGAACATTAAATACTATAGAAACAATTTTCTGATATATTCTCTGCAATTTCCCATCGACGCAAACAATAAAATCGACGCCCAATCCGCCCCTGGCACCCTCGAGAGCGGCGAAAGATGAAGGAAATGAAAATGTACGACGCAAAAAGGGGGGGACCTCCCGGAAAGCCCGAAAATTGTATAAAGAGGGGTACCTTCCGCGATAAGCCCTGGCGGGGGGACATTACTCTTGTAGACGGAGTTCTTATCTTACGTTTGAAGGATGCGGGCAGGTTAAAGGGACGAGGGTAGTTTAGGGGTTGGTAAATTGTCGGTATATTATTATTTATTTACCCGTTTTTTTTTAATTTTTGGGTTGGTTGTGCGAGTTATTTTAACACTTGCTGGCCATAAATAATTTTGACGGGCGTTTGCGACGTTTTAAAAGGTCTCTGCCCACTACACCGTATCATACCATGACCGTACTATGAACGTATCAGGCACGAACGCTCACTGCTGAAGTGACGTCTCATACTTTTCAATACAATGAACATTTTTTTATGTGCCACGTTCCTGTATCGTGGTATGATCCGGTGTAGTGGGCAGAGGCCTTTAAAATAGTCGTTTACCGTTTTGCCTCGTGACTGTACATTTTTTTGTGTTGTAGTTTCACTCTTTTTTCCCGTAATTTTTGGAGGGTTTTAATAGATAAAATAATTACTTAAAGCATCCCGCAGATATAGTAAAGAAGGTATCACTGAAAATGACACGTAACAACAAAACAAGACATGATAAAAAGAAAGTTGTATACGGGCAGAGTCGCGGGTGAAAGCCGGTTTTTGTATAAAGAAAGAAACATGAAAGCAAGTAAAGAACCCTTCACAAAGTTGATCAAACCGGGAACCGTACCCACGACCTCTAGAAACAAGTTCGTTTTCTACTTTACTCGATTTCTTCAAGAGGGTGTCAATTGAGAGATAACAGGTTTTTTTATAACCCATGTTAGATAGAAGATAGAATGTAGCTTGTTTTATGGGAATTCCTAGTTTTGAGTTCATGGGAAAGTTACCATATCAAGTTTAATTGTTAGCGGTTATAATAGATGAATTTCAAAGACATGTCAAGAGAAATAGATTTGAATCATTTTTTATTAAACTAAACGAAAATTAAATTAAATCAGTAGGTCAAATGGAAAAGATTTTTTAAGGAATAAATTCGCTTTTGCCGTGAGTCATCATCGTGATATAACTGAAGTTCTAGAAATCCCAAACCATCATCAAAACTACTCGCTCAATACTTGGATGGCGATCCAAATATCGCGATAAATATTTTACGTGTGTCGTTATTATTATTTTCACCATAAAATCAAATCATGTATCTAATCGGGCGGTTTTCAAAAAAAGTGTACATCATTACGGACAAAAATTAAGAAATTATAACTTTTCCAGTGCGTCACGAAAACAGTCATACATTTATCGTTAATTTTCGTAACGAACCGGAAAAGTTACCGTTTCTTAATGTTTGTCTTTAACTATGTACACTTTTTTTGAAAAATCGCCCAATTATACCTTTAATACAGATAAAAATACCGCAAACTAATACAATATAAACCATTTCAAATGATATTCCAAGCTCTTCCACGCACGTATTCTTACATACCCCCATATTCTTACATGCCCCCTTATATACAACTTACACGAGCATAAAGGTACATACCACGTTTATTTATTCGCCTCAAGAGCCGCGGAATCGAGCCGCGAACACCCCTAAAGGGGGCAAAGAGGGGCCAAAGGGGCATAGATGGGGGCGAAGGGGGTGCCACCTGAGACGCCAAGACGGTGGCACTCAAAATTTCGTTTATATTATATGGATATACGGTATTAATTAGTTTCAGAGTATTAAGTTTTATGTAGTTTGTAAGTTTGTGCGCTGGTGTTTAGGATAAGGAGGGTTGTGGCGAATAGGCTTAGGCAAGTTTGTGAGGTTTAGTCTGTAAATAAAAATGGCGGCGTTGCAAAAAGTGCAGCGTAATAAATATTACGATTGAAAGTGTTATGGATGGTGATGATGATCGAGTGACGTTTAAATTAATATGGAAAATATAACCTTGCATTTTTTTTTTTATAAAATAAATTCAGCAGCTTAAATTTTATTAAAGTATGTGTATTTTGTCAGTGTATGTAAAACACTTAAATTATGTTATGTAAAAGTATTCGTTTATTATTTAAAATGGAAGTAATATGGAAAAACACATAAAAAAGGTATGAAATAAAATACTAAAAAACATCGTCGTCTAGTTTTAGCACGGCTCTATGTTACTGTATTTTCTTTAATAATGTGCGACCATTTTAGAAACAAAGGGTTCATCTTAAATTGATTATTCTTGTATATTTACAAAACCCGAAGCTCCTTTTAAGCGCTCGTTTAATATAATTCTTGTAAAATCATTGAGAATAATACTTATCTACTTATCTAATTTGCTAGCTTAATTTAGTGTTAAGCCTAGTTGATAGTGACCCTGCCTACGAAGCTAGTGGTCCTGGGTTCGAATCCCGGTATGGGATATTTGTGTGATGAGCGCGAGTCTTTGTTCCTGAGTCATGGATGTTTTCTATGTATTTAAGTATGTATTTCTCTATATAAGTATGTTTATCGTTGCCTAGTACCCAAAATAATCCAGGATGCTAACACAGTCAGAAGCAGACCCTCCTAAGGCCCACCATACAACGAAATTTGCCAATAGAATATGAACCTATTCTGAATAGAATAGAATTTATTTTCTACTATAATTGTCAGTCAAAAAAACAAATGAAATTCCACTCTATATTCTTTGCAGTGGATCTTTATTCCAATGGTCGTATTATGTACATTCTATTGTACAGTCGAGGACAGAAAGATGTATACACTTTTGGACCTTATTACAATGGAATAAGGTGAAAAAGTGTAAACATCTTTCTGTCTTCGACTTTACAAGGGGCCTAACGAGGCTATAAGTATGTAAGCTGAAATTGAATCCATAAATAATTACTTACACCGTACTGTAGGTAGATGACTAGTAAGCAAAAAATTTAACGAAAAAAAATAAATACTTGCATTGGTATCCTACATCGGTTTTTTTTTAAACGGTATTTCTTGTTACACCCTGTATACAACCATTTATACAGAGTAAATTGTATCTAAACTTACGTGGGTACAGTTGCTTATATCTTCACTTTACATTTCTCAAAGCGGGATTACTTTCCAAGATGGCGGCGCAATTTATCACCGCAGAACAATTCCGCTCAAGACGTTTCAATTTAATTAAGTTTATGTTTATGTAATTTTATACCCCCCCTTCCAACCCCCACCCCGGATTAGCAAGATTCCATTAAAATTATTTTAGTAGTTCTTGCAAGTTAACAACATTAATAACGCCCTTATTTTAATCGAATAAGGTTAGAATTTGAATGATCTAAACGCCATTTTGATTTGTATGGCGCTTGTGTCTTAGTGCGGCTGAAAATGGTTTTAACCGAAGGGAATAGGGTGGAAATTTGAATGATTTAAAAGGATTTGGGAGTGTTGGCAAGTTTTGATGTTGCGTCTTGAATACGTAACGTAGGTGTTAAAGGGGAAATAGTGACAGAATACGCTTTAGAGATGTCACTCTAAAAAAAATGGCGTTTGATTCGATAAAAATGCCCGTCTACCACTAGATGCTGAGATGCAGTATGCTGCCACATATCGCCATGTGCTTGCGAGCCTAACATGCATCACAATGAATAAAGTGACAGCACGAATAAAAATTTGCTAGAGTAATTAAATATTATGCATAGTTTAGAGCCTGTGCACACTAGCTTTTTTAGCTCTTAGACCCCCGGGCGAAAACACTATGCACAGGCTCTTAATAGATTTGAATGATTTCCATTACTCTAGCAATACCGGATAAAATCGCTTAGTAATAAAAAGTAATAAAAGTCTGGACGAGACACTTATTATTTTAAACCTTAAGCATTAAATCTTACGTTAGAAAATGGAATAGATGTATTAATTTCCCTAGCACCTGTCAAATTTTATCTCGTGCATGCATGCTAAGCTCGCTGCTGGAAACTCTGCCTAAAGGGTTTGAAACGTCAATTCAAAAAAATCAAAGTCAAAAGCGCGGCGGCGCGGGCGCAGCGCTACATCGCATCCATATCGCACAAAAAGCCAAAAGAAAAACTGTTGATACTTCACGGGATCACCCGCGGGGCAAATCTGAAGATTGCCTGAAAATGTCATCAAAATCAGTCCGGCCGTTGGAGTCCATAGGGAACATACATACTCACATCGATTTTTATATGTATATAGAAGAAAGATTTATGTCGTTATTTGCGTTTGTGTAAGTACTTACGTGTTTTGTACGCGTGTCGGAATGTCGTAAGCAGTCAAGCCACGATTACGACATTTTACTCATCTCATCAATAAGATGACACATTGAAATTAACCGCTGTAACATTTTTAACTTTAACAGAACTAGTGAAGATTTCAGTCAGAATAGCGTCTTACTTTGACTTGTGGCGTTGTTATTGATAAGCTATGTTATAGTCAAAGAGATTCAATTCTCGCACCAAGAACTGCGGCTCTCAAACTTTGTTACCGTTTTATATCCTAAGTAATATAATAAATTGTAAAAAAAAAGATAAGCAGGTATATAACAGATAATAGATAATAGACGAGGGAAGATGTTTGGTCACTGTAACGGCACGACGAGTACATCAAGATGACAATTGAAGGAAAAATAAAAAGAATTAAGCAAAAATAAAACCGCCTTTAAAAACCCACTAAACAAGACTAATTAATGACTGGTTTCCTAGGACTCGCCTATTTGGTGGGTGCCTAAGTACATGGCATATATCCAAGCCGGTGTCAGGTAGGTATACACAATAGCAATGTCACATGATTCTTGTTCTTGCCACCGACTTCGATATATTCCATGTATTAGGCACCCACCAAATAGGCAATTCCTAGGAAACTGGTCATTATTTAGTCTTGTTTAGTGGGTTTTTTTTTTTATTTTTTTTTTTATTTATTGATAAGGGAAACATACAGCAGATATATTACAACTAGAATTAACAAATATACTAAGTGCATAAGCCAAAACAGTTTCCACTTAAAGTTATTACATTAATTTTGCTCAAAGACACAACATTACACTTAACACTTTGAAGGCAGTTTCTTTTTTTATATATTTAGATATATAGTGATATCATAATTTACTTTTACAATGTACAGTCAGGAGCTTTTATTTGGGACCCACTTTAGGTCCAAAGTCAATCTGACATTCTACAGCAATAAGGTGGAGTTTCCTGTAAGTTACAAATGATTTGGCATATCTAATGACATTAGATATGACATTGACAACATCAAGCAATATTTTTTTTAAATGAGTCACAAATGAATGCTCGTGACCGTACCTACCGACATTCAAAAACCATTTCGAAGAATAAGCTTTTACACATTTTTAATACAATAAATGTTTTCAAGTTATTCCTTTTTTGATAATTGTTTGTATCTTTAAGTTTTTAGAACTTTAAGACATCAACGGGCACAACGAAAATTATTTACTACGAATGAAAAAAACCGTTCAGAAATCTATTAAATATCCTACTATATAAGACAGACCGTAAAGTTCCTATTTTAAAAAAATAAGGTACAATAGTTTTAGAACCACATTACTCTATGGAATGAAACGTCTCGGCTTGTTGCGTGGCTTTATTGGCCGAAGCGCTTGAAGCGCTGAACGCGTGAATTACCCATATTGTCAGCGCTTATTCAAATACAGCGCCGCGTAGATTTATTTGATTCAAGCGAGTTCTACCAACGCAACACAACGTATTGAGTTAATAATACAATTATGTATATACATAGGTAGAGTAGTATAATTTGGATATGGACATTAAGCAATAAGCTAGGATAGAAATATATTGTCTAAGCAGAATAAAAAAGATGTGCAAGTCTCTTGCGTGTGCCGCCATCAGCCGCCATGTGAAAAACCATAATAATTGGTTTATCATAATAAATAAAGAATGCTCCAGATAATCGGATAATGAATAGGTGACCGAGGAGGAAAATATTAGGGATAAAACACAGAATAAGTACTTGCATAGAAACCGGACTATAAGAAACGACAAAAGACGTATGTGTGACCTTTTTTTATTTATGGCATTCATAACAAATTAGAAAGAAAAGTTGGTAGGTATTACGAATAGTAAATTTTATGTCAGAGTGACTTTTTGATTCTGTAGTACTGGAGGTTCGTGTGACGAATTTCAGCGAAGTTACCCCCTTCGCTGAAATTGACATATTGCGGACCATTTGATGTCTTAAAACCATGTGACAACATGAAGGGTAACTAAAGAGAACCTATAACGACATCTCTTTCTAACTCGTTATGAATGCCATTAATAGAAAAAGGTCAAACATACGTCTTTTGTTGTTTCTTATAGTCCGGTTTCTATGCAAGTATTAATTCTGTGGGATAAAACGCCCCGGACCGTTTTGGGGCGTTTGTCTGTATTTATAGTCCGTATGTTTGTGTCTTCCGACCTTTTTTGAGGGTGAACTTGCCATAATTAACCCTCAGATACCTTAATTGTAGCCACATTTTGGACATCGAGGTAAACACAGTACTTCCAGTTACTTAATAGCTATAGGCTATCTTCGGTTTTCTATGACACACGAGTGACAAATATACTGTCAGTTGCCAGTGAAAGTGAAAGAAGCTGGAAGTAATGTATTATTAAATGAATAATGTAGTAATGGATTATGTTTATATCCACTAACATTAGATTTTAAGGTATCGCTGTAACCAAATTAATGATATGGACTTATCCGAAATAAATGATTTGATTGATTGATTAAAGACGTGATCACGTTCGTTGCAATACGATCGAAACGTTTATATAATAATGAATTATTTTAAACAAAAAAGTCCTGTTTAATATATTATTTAAACGGGTAAAATTTGGCTTGAATGTATGCTGTTAATCCAAGAGTTTGGGAAAAATTAGACCATTATTAAGAGTGTAATAGGGAATATGCATGTTTTTTTTGGCTTTAATAAAAAGTCATTCATATAACAAACAGTAGAGAAAAAATATTTTTGTAATAACGATAAAAATAACCAAGATATAAGCGATTAAAGATTTGTTTCTATCTCTCTCTAGCAAAACAGAATTTAACATAGAGTTATATGGCCGTAGTGCCCGCTGACGTCACAGTTCAAGTCGGATCTCTCTGTCTAATTAATAGTTTTTAAATGCTTATATTACCCGTAATTTTGGCCGATTTTAATTTTAATTTTTGCTATCTCTTTTACGGTATTTTCGTATTTTTTTAACAAATGCGATAAAAAAATCATGCATGTTCCTTATTGGCAATATTATTATTATTAATGCAATTTCTTCAGAATCATAGAGTTCCATATATTGTTAGCAACATTAAATATACTCCCATCAAAAACTGCCATTTAATGATGGTTGCCGATCATGAGGACAATCTTACACAAATTGAGCTAGTCCCAAACTAAGCAAGCACTAGGCTATTTACTAGACAACTAGAAACACTTCTGTAGATAAATACATACTTGGATACATAAAAAACATTCAAGACTCAGACAAATAGGGTCACTAGCAACGAGGCTTACCGCCTCGTCAAAGGTCAAATGTAATTCTTCTCTTGTGTTCTAACTTGACAGCAAAACAAAGATGTTAAAGCCAGGGGTTCATCACGGGACAAATGTCCCGCGACACGTTTCGCCAGCGACGTCGGGCGAAGTAGCGCAACGTTGCCGAAGTTCCCTCGACATGTCTGGCAGCATCGTCTTCGCTGCCAACACCACAGCCAACACGTTCGCCTGACCTGTAGCCAATTACGATTTTTAAATACGGAAATATGCAAAATGAAAACAATATTCTAGCTAATCGAATATAAATGAGACATCCTTAGTTATTTTTTGTGCGGTTACTCTTGAATATTATAGATCTAATAATAAGTAAGCAATATGAAAAAAAAAATGTTTATAATTATTTTTAGCAAGATTTTCAGGATTTTTTAAAATTTATTAATTTTTTTTAAATGACATATTGACTCATAATTAGTTGGATTATGTTTTTACCTAATTACTAGAATTATAATATACCCGATACACAAGAAAAATCAGCTATTATAAATTATTTCCGTTTCACCATACTAGCGACCGTAACTTTCCTGGAGTACTAGTAAATCCCTAGCTTAGAAAAAAGTCGTTAATTCTATAAATACGTAAGCGGGCACCTTCTAGTTGACTATATAGTATTGACTAGAATATAGTCGTGAGAAAGTGCCCCCACGCAGCAAGTTGGAATAAGCTAAGTTCTAGACCGGGAGCTGAATTGGAAAACGAAGAACCAAGTGCCAATCTAACTTAGCTTCTTTGCTAGGGCTGTCACTTTTACTGTCATAATTTATTACCTATTTCTTATATGAGGATCTCGAAATAATGACTGAAAAGACTGAACCCTCATAAAAAAGGATAAAGATCAGGTTTAGAAAAGCTTTATTCAGTACTTAATTTCCACACGTTCATTTTTACATGCGAAAATCTACCAGTGGAACATTTTAGTTCGGATCTATCTCAAAAGCTGAAAGAAGTTAGAAATTGGCAATATTTATGTACTTATGTAATACAAAATAAAGTTTGTAAGATGTGACCAAAACTAAACAAAATAACATAAAAAAAGTATATTTTGATCTCTTTCTAACACTTTCCGTGATGTGTTTTCGTTTAATTATATTTTACTGTATTAAAAGATTTTATTGGTGGACAGCCCTGAAGCGATAAGAAACAAAGGAAGACTCGTTCGAGTGAGATGTGCCGATTACATTCTACACCCACCAATATCCTTCTGAAACAAGTTGCATAGAACCCTGCCGCAGTACGGTGGCGTAACAAACGACAAGCGAGATGACGCTGCATGTTATTACGATAGGGTTCTGAGAATAGTATGGATACACTTTTAACCCCCGGCGATAAACAGAGGGGTGTTATAAGTTTAACGTGTGTATCTGTGTGTCTTTTAATTTGTGTATCTGTCTGTGGCGTCGTAGCTCCTAAACGGATACGGACTCATACAAAGACTTAGTAGTAACCCTACGAACTTAGCAGTCGGGTTTGATTCCCGGTATGGACAAAAATTGTGTGATACCTCATTAGGTATCACACAATTTTTTATCCATACCGTATACCGTAGTATTATCCAGAGTCTTAACTGTTTTATGTATATAAATATGTTTCTCTACTTAAGTATCTATGTTTATCATGTCTAATACCCATAGTACAAGCCTCTGATATTATTTTATAATGATGATATTGAAAGGAGTATGATTTAAATGGCTGACAGATATTGACGTTTTGGTCAATAGAGAAATGCATTTGCTCAGCAACTAACAGCTAAACTATCAAAATTTGATCAGCAATTAATGTCATATTGAGCTGCTCTAAAATCGATTGGAAAACCGTTTAAATATATTTACTGCATTTTGTGAGACACATAGTAAAATTTCGGTTAGCTAGCACGGAAAACATAATGCTTAATAATATAAGAAATGTTCGACAAATTCGACAGAGCTCCGCTACGCGGAGCTCATATTTCTGCTACCCACTTAATTTTTACTGCTTCCCAGTTGTGTAATATTGCTGACCAATTAATCATTTTGCGGAATTATTTTGTATCCCGATTATTTATTTAGCGGACACATTATATTTTAAGCTTACCAAATATTGATTAATTTGCCGACAATATTTGATTTAGTTAACATTATATGCTGATCAATTGATTTAACTGCTGATTTTTGATGCTGATAGAAAACCAAAAAAAATACTCCCTATTGAACGTACTACGCAAGCGAAGCCACAGGTAAACGCTAGTCAGAAAATAAAGTAATCCACCCACACGCACACCACGCACACACGTGTCTCGCGTCCATAATGAGCGAGTGCGATCCAAGATGGCGCGCGAACACTTCTTAACAACCGCGCCCGCGAGAGTGGAGGCGGCTTCACCAGATTTCACCAGAAAACAGACGAATTACTCTTATCAATAATGTTTGTTAAAATATAGCATTTCATTGTCGACTAAGGTGAATTAGTATTCTGTAGCGTAGGTAATATTATTTTACTAATATATATTAAATTAAATTACGGACACCTATGTAATTTATAAATTATAAATTAGATTTAGTACTCACTCCGGTAATTCAAATTGTCCATGTAAAAATGTCAATCGTACAGGTAATTGGATAGAAATCCGAATCTATTTAAAAATGTTTTAGCAAAAATACAAGGTTGATGTACCCAAGTGATTAGTAAGAATTCAGGGAAAAATATTCCGTTATACAAACGTCACTACACGGCAATGTTGTCAATTGCCGTAAAGTGACGTTTGTAAAAAATATTTTGTTGATTTTTTTACGTAAAACGACAAATCATTCATTCATCATTGGATTAAAATCCGGGAGCTGTTGACGCTGTGTCAGCTGTGTGACGTGATTGCAACTGACAGGCGCCGATCGCCGAGTATGCCAAAATGGCTTAGTTTAAATGGTTACACATTCTATGTGCGGACTAGTTTTCTATGTGTGTTCTATATGTTATATTATTCTAAGAGTTTAATGACCAATGCTCACACGTTTCATACGACGTTTTTCAACACAATAGGAAAAGATAGTAAAATCTCATATAAACACTTATCCGTGGAACATGGCGGCGGACCGTGCGCCGTAGTTTTGATGAAATAGAGGCACTGACGGATCCGCCAAACAGCCAATTATTAAAAATATGATAAACTTAATGTGTATGTATTTATAATAAAAACTAATACTATTATGTTGGTAAAATAAATAATATCATGGAAAAAATATTATTTATTATAGATACTTTAACTGAGACAGTTAAATAAATTGCAAAAAGTTTACTATTTTTTAAGACGTCACAACTCTTTGCTGAGATTAAAAAAAAAACTTTAATGTAAAAAAACACTAGTAATAGTACTTGTAGGTAGTAGTATGCTGCATTATGACATTTATGAACCTAAATAAGTACCTACGCTGGAATAAAGGCCAATATGACCAAGTGTCTTGAAAATTTAATAAAGCGTTCGCCACACCTGTTAGCCCGCTCACGAAGTTATAATATCGTGGGTGCTCTCGCGAGGGAGGGGGCTTCTTATTTACATAAATACATGCCGCTACATTAGTTCCTGTCTTGCGCTGTCTCTACACAGAATTTGATACTTTATGTGAATAATTATAACT
This sequence comes from Tortrix viridana, assembly GCA_963241965.1. Taxonomy (NCBI): domain Eukaryota; kingdom Metazoa; phylum Arthropoda; class Insecta; order Lepidoptera; family Tortricidae; genus Tortrix; species Tortrix viridana. The sequence goes on along the minus strand of OY725196.1, from coordinate 6,601,347 downwards.
AACTTGGCTGTAGCTAGCTGGCCGCGGTAATCATGTCACACTAACTATTAATCACGCTATAATAATAATTGTGAAAGTTTACACTTAGGTCTATTTTACGCTGTCAACCATGGCGTCCAAAAGGTTAATTCAATAAAGTGGCGTGTTAGGTATATTAACTTTTCACAAAGATTACGCAGTCATTTTCCATTGTCTCGTCTGGTTGTTGATTTTTTTGCGATTTTCTACCTGTTTCCTTTGCATACATTATTATTTGTATTTTTATAGGGTATTTAGATTAGTGACTTATGTAGGCACTTAATTTGTTATAATGATTTAATATTAAAGGATTCTTATAAGTAATTTACGTTTTTTTGCAGTTTTGACTACACAAAAAAAATTGGGTAAGGCCGTGGAGCGTTCGAACCGCCCGCTTCTATCATCATCATCATCATTATCAGCCGCATGACGCCCACTGCTGGACAAAGGCCTTCCCCAAGGTTTTCCACAACGATCGGTCCTCTGCTGCTGTCATCCAGCGGTTTCCCGCGATCTTTATCAGATCGTCGGTCCACCTTATGGAAGGCCTGCCGACACTCTGTCTTCCGGTACGTGGTCGCCACTCTAGAACCTTTCCGCTCCAACGGCCATCGGTTCTACGAGCAATGTGCCCCGCCCACTGCCACTTAAGGTTTGCTATTCGGTGAGCTATATCAGTTACTTTAGTTCTCCTGCGGATCTCCTCATTCCTGATTCCTCATTCTGAATATTAGAAGATTGTGTGAAGGCAGCAAAATGATTACTTATTTCTAGCAGTATTGAATCCAGAGCGTAGCGCAGAATTCTTCAGTCATATAATTTTTTTCTTATGTTTTTTGAAGAAATTTGTGTTTTTTACAGCGATCTTCAGTGAGCGTCAACGTCCTAAGCGCATTTTTAACACATTTTGATATAACGTAATCTAAATAAACTAAATGGATTTTATCCTAAGTGGCCTTTTACAAAAGCTAAGCTGGAAACGTTGCTTTTGCGTTCTCAAATTATATAATTCTGTAATTTCACATTAGTAATAAGGAAAAAACTAAAATATGCGACGTCGCAAGCACAGCTTTTGTAAGGCGGATCTGGAATGAATGAATGAATGACTTATTTCTCAAAGTAAGTAAATTTACAACATTGCATGTCCTGTCAAGGATATTACGTTATCTTGTTTCGTTTATAGACATAAACTTTTTCATTCATTTCATTCAGCTCAATCGTTTATTTATTGTTAATTAATTCAGTTGCAAGATTTGATCTAAAGAAACACAAACATTGCAAGTTAAATAAAAGATATAACCTAACCTAAAAAAAAAATATTAACACACTTATGTTGCCGACTGTACTTCTAACATTGATTATAAACTCATAAAAAAACAACTTAACTTAACTTGACTTAAAACTTGACTTATTTTTTGTACAATAAAGAGTTTACATAGTTGGTAGTGACCCTGCCTACGAAGCTAGCGGTCCCGGGTTCGAATCCCGGTAAGGACAAATATTTGTGTGATGAGCGCGAGTATTTTTTCCTGAGTCATGGATGTTTCTATATATTTAAGTATGTATTTCTCTATATAAGTATGTTTATCGTTGTCTAGTACCCATAGTACAAGCCTAGAGCTTAGTTTGGGACTAGGTCAATTTGTGTGTGATGGTCCCCTGATATTTATTTATTTATGCATACATATATACGAGTCCAACCTCGATGGATCTGCTATTAACCATTGAGGGAGTTCCTATAGCCACCATAAACCTCTCCATCATCATACCATCTCGTAGGTGGTACAGTCAGCATCAAATACTATATCATAACAGACAAAGTGACCAAATAATTCATAACACCATATATTTTATGTGTGATGAACTATTTGGCCATTTTGGCTGATACGATATATATGATGCTGACTGTACCATATTATTGTATTGTTATCGGAATTACACTGCCCTGCTACGGTAAAAGGCAGTATTTTACACAAAACTACTGTACCAATTGCAACCTTATTACCCAGTAATGAGGTTGCAATTATTACAGTAGTTTTGTCTAAAATAATACCTTTTACCTTAACAGGGCAGTACATAAGTATGCAAAATTTCAAGGCAATCCAATAATTAGCAGTAGGTTAAAATCGACTTCAAAAATTTGTGATTAGGGTAAATTTTCGGGCGTTTCAACCGCCGTCATTAGTGTCACCAATACATTGACGAAATCAATGACGCTACAGCAACTTCCGATGCTGATAGAAACTACATCAGCACATCCCCGGTTCTGCTTCTGTTTACATCAGAAGTTGCTGGTAGGTGTCATTGATTTCGTCAATATATTGAAGACATTAATGGCGGCGATTGAAACTCCCGGAAATTTACGCATTATCATTACCTACATGATAGGTGTAAGTGAAGCTAATAACTGTGTTAATAAACACCCATAAGTACATATACCATTACTCACAACACAGCGAGCCTAACATGCATCACAAGAATAAAGTGACAGCGCGAATAAAAAGTTGCTAGAGTAATTAAATATCATGCTTAGCTTAGAGCCTGTGCACACTAGCGTTTTTAGCCCTTAGACCCCTGTTTCAAACCTAAGTGTTATAATATGGAACACCTGTCAAATTTTATCTCGTGAATGCATGCTAAGCCCGCAGGCGAAATATTTTTCGTCGAATGTATGTATGTCAATCTCGGGATTGGTTGGTATACAATACCGGTACAGTAGTCTAAACAAGTTGCACTCTGTGAATGTTACCGTTTACCGTTTACGTCCAAGGATAGGAATACATTTTGACAGTTTTCGAACATCGCTAATAGAATAGTTAGCTGTATCTTGTAAGGGCCGCAGGTTACTTTAACTCGGAAAATTTTACAGTTGCTAAGGGATAGTGATAAACGACTTCTACGCAGATAGACTCGAGGGTTCTATAGATAGAACCCTGTCATAATGACAGCGTCAAGTCACTCGAAAGAAATTACGTCAAAATTTACCGTCGACTTTCTGTGAGAGGGTTCTATAGTGGCTCAACAATCCCGTGTTGTGGCTGTACAACCTATGAACCTAGTGCAATGAAAAGTATTTATTTATCGAGACCCCTTCACATGTCATGGGGACGGCGAAACGACCACACATCAAACCTAATCGACATAATGTATGGAATTGACATAAGCGGCTGACGCGACTAACCGTCAATCAAATTATTACTGACTTCGAACATCGTTAAGTTAGCAAAATGCATATTGGCTAGGCCCCCAGTTTTAGGGGTAAAACGACTAGTTACCTATTTTACCCGCTCTCTTACCACATCGAAACTCAACAATACGAACACTGTCCAGCGGCAGGCAGTAGTAAGGTGGTAACGATTCGTACGGACTCAGGCCCTATCAATCAATCAATCAATATATTTATTTACTTGAGAAGCGGTTACAGTATAGTTGTTCAAGTAGTAATACAATGTGATCAGCGCTCTCGCCGGCGACACTGGCATGCAAATGTGATTGTGATTAAAATTAATAACCTAAAATTAAATAAGTACAATGTAAATCTCCATGCATTAAATTTCTAGTAGTTAATACTACTAACCCTATACCCATTAGGGTATTAACCCCTATCTTTTTTATGGACGTAGCAAACTACTATACAACTATTTTAAAGCCCAATACATTTAAGCAAGACCACTACAAGACTATTTATTACGCTACAAAGACGCTATTTTAAAAGTGTCGAAACTGAAAAATCCAGGGATCGTAAACCCTTCACCTGTTTTCGTTGGCAAGTAGGGGGCGCTGGCGGCGCGTCGATATTCGCGCGGAAGCCATCTTAAAATATAAGTGCCCCCCGCGCCCCGCTTCCTTAGACATCGGTTTTTCAATCTAGCGCGCGGGCGGCCAACCTTCGGTGCGGGTTTAAGATTATTTTCCCGTCGTGATATTTTCAGTCATGTGTGCTTTGTCTTAAAGTTTTTTAATGTTCTTTCAAAGTATTTCACAAAAATAATATCTTTTTAATTCTGATCTTATGCTGGGATATTGCTGTCTTGTATTTGTTTAGGTTATCTTATATTTGATGGCTTATCCGATCAGGTTACTCAATAGCAAGTAACTATTCTGGATGCTTAGAAATAATTTAAATTTATAATATACAATAATTGCTCTTTTAAACAAATTGGTTATTCTTATCAAGTCTTTTTGAGGACATATAACATAATGTACAAAAACGTAGTATCGTTTACATTTCCTTTATCGTCTCTGAAGGGTTTAGACACAGAGTAAGTTACTAAAATAAGTCGCAAAATATATAAAGTATTACGACCGAAATGTAAATTATAAAAATTAACCTACATATTTTAAAAAACAATGATTTAGACGCGAGCACCAAACATAATTAATTTACTTTTCCAAACGACGAAGTATAGACCTTACATTCCATTACACTTAACGCTCGCTTAAAAATGTCTTGCCAACTTTTAGCCGGCTAAATCAATACGGCATTAACGCACACAGTGACACCACACGCGCACAGATGCAGCGCAAAAACTATTGAAATGAAAATATAAGCACACGCCCGCGACGCACGCACACAAAGACACCGCAGGTGTGTACGACTCGCGCCACCCCCTCCCGCGCACAGCCTTAGACGTTGGCTTTTTACATGAGTATTAAGCAGCGCAGGGGTTTCCAACATTTTCATTGGAGTTAATATTGAAGTTTCTTTGTTTTTGTGATGTTTAAATGGCTGATAAAATATTGCTCGTAACTGTTATATTATGCGTTAGCTTAAGTATAAAGTAATTAGCTTGTAGTTTGTTGGCTTTAAAAAGTAATAAAGTGCTTAATATTTCATTTGTTAAAAAGTCACTATTGTAGCAGAACTCGTTTTTTTATCAAGTAAACCGTACCGAGACGTCAAATAGTAGGATTCCTCAAAAGATTGGAGTATTCTTTACCCCATTTGTCAGTGAAACCGGTTTAATACAATCTTGATTCGATATCTTGCCCGATTAGAACTGGATTTGACGGGTTTCTGGAAACAGTAACAAAATGTGTGGGAATTATTTCTGGAAAATGCCTTGACCAACCTGTTCTTGAATTGGGGTTCAATTTATTGAATTAGGACTAGTTTTGGAGAAATGGGTCGTGATTGTGAGCGTCTTTATGACATTTCTGGATAATAACTTGTTTATTGGGACGTTCTCTGGCCGTGTGAACTTTCTGAGTTTTGTTAAACGTGAAGTCGTCGTAAATATATTTCCATTTAAAACTGTTTATAGAAAAATGGTCCTTGTGGTTTTGTTAAGTTAGCCGACGCTGCAGTACATAAAAGTGCTTACCTTTGTTTAATTTATGAACACAGATGCAAAGGTTGCAGTTTAAAAGTAATGGAGTTAATAATAAACCTATTTTTGTAAAAAAACTTGAGTAGGAAATTATAAAGATATCAATAGTGTAATCATAATCGCCATTTATATGTAATTACTAACAAAAAAGAGATCTTAAAGCACCCTACTAAAAATCAGAAACAGGTTAACCTAATATAAAAAGGGGCGCTCCCTTTTACTCAGGTGTATATTTTCAAGGAACCTGTTTGTAAGAAATTCAAGCAGGTGAATGATAGTAGTTCTCCTATTGTGTTTTTTTTCTCATGACAAACTGGTTTTTAGTGACTTTTTCAAGCATTGCCCACTTCTTGAGGCGCATTTGGTCAGTGTCTGTGGTATTGTCAAGATGTGAGAAGTAACTTCAGTGTTTTTATTCATGTTTTTTTAATGTGACTTGTATAGTTAAGACAACACAGCTCTTGAATGATATTTTACTACTTTTAATCATCAAACACATTAGTTTAATTTTACGCGTAGCAATTTATCAGTGTAACGTCGAGTAATGTAAATTTAAAAACGTAGTTGCAAGTGGCTTCGTAAGAGTGTAATAAATGTTTTGAACCGTATTTTTGTCAAACATTAAAATTCGCTGCCCACATTACGTTTTACGACAGTAATTAAACTCGGCCTCCACTGCATAGCCAATTAGTTATAACCCAAAAACAAAACCCACTTACCTTTAAAGTTAAAATTCATACGCACGCACGAAAACATCGCAATACCTTAATTAGACATTTAATTATAAATCCGCCATGAATTCTTAACCGACTAGACATATTAAAATTTCACTTCCCCCGCCAAGCCGCGCCTATGGTGAATCGCGCCCCATCTCCGCTGTCTTTCTAAGGGGACCGCATAAAATAGTTATAGAGGGTAGGGGGAGCTACTTAACCGTTTTTAGGAGACACCCCGCCCGACGCAGAAACACCCCGCTACTTCAACCCCACTTCCTGCTCCCACCCCCCTCCTTCGCAACGGGTGGCGCCCCCAAGCGCGCGTTCTATAACTATTTCTATATTTTTAAACTTCTTACCGAGGGTCGGCGATACCTGCTTTTATAGTTCCAAATTTAAATACGGCACGTTCATTGGTTGTTTTTATAGTGTGCGTTCTGAATTTGAATTCGGGTCGCGCATTTTAGTTTTAATTTCGGGGGATTTTCGTAAAACGGGTGTGTTTTCGTTTCCCCGATGCGGCCTGCATGCGAAATGTGGCTGTATTAATTTTTATTACATCGTTAGTGGGAAATTTTTAATCGTAATTCTAGTTTGCGCCGTAAAACTTGCTACTTGGGAATAAAATTATAAATGTGTTATTACGGGAGGAGAAAGTTTTTAATGTAATTGTTCTACATGTGCAAAACTAAAAAGGTTGTACCGCCAGGTTAATAGCAATTCTATTTTAAATAATTTAAAAATTAATTTTAATAGAGGTTTTGGTTATTATAAGCATTAAGTCCGCCGTTTGTACTTACTTTGTGTATTGTGCAATAAAGTTTAAATAAATTAATTAATAGATATATCCTACTAATATTATAGATAAATGTGAGAGTTTGTATGGATGTTTCGATGTTTATTTTTCAATCACGCCTAAACGGCTGAACAAATTTGGATGAAATTGAGCACACAAATATTCCTTATCCTAAATTGACACATAAGATACTTTTTTATCCCGGAAAATTCGATAGTTCCCAGGGGAATAGCGATAAAGGCGGAAGGTGTCATGGGCGAAAACTAGTAATAAAAATAAAAATAATAAAATATAAAAGGGCAAAGGTCCAGGTTTCTAATCAGTGATCTATATTGTGTTATGTAGAAGTGTAAAGTTCATCATAATTTAGATACTTGGATATATTATGTACTAGCGACCCGCCCCGGCTTCTCACGGCTATAACTTTCCTAGATAGTGCCTCTTTCTATTGGTGAAAACCGTTTGAAAATCCGTACAATAGTTTCTGAGATTAGCCCGAATAAAGACAAACTCAGCGCGGCGGGGAAATTTAATGTAGGTATAACTAGCGACCCGCCCTCGCTTCGCTCCGGGTTCTATTATATACATAAACCTTCCGTAAAAAATAATCTAACTGATGGTGAAAACCGCTTCAAAATCGGTTGCGTAGTTTTAAAGATCTTAGCAAACATAGGGACAGACAAACGCGGAGGGTGACTTCATTTTATACTATATATTGATATGTACAGTAAACTCATCGAATTTCGTGACTCGCTCAATTCCGTTCTATAATCCGCCATAGAAACCTGCAGGTCGAATCTGGGACCTAAAATACATCCTTTATTTAGCCTATTTGAAAGTCTAAGGTCGCATTTCAGTTCCTAGATTCTATTAGCAGGGTTCTATGGCGGAATTTAGAAATGTTACTACGGAATTGAGCGACTCACGGAATTCGATGAGTTTACCCTAGTGGTAAATAAATCACTAAGTAATTCGTAAGCGTAAGCAAGTAAATAGTGCGGAAGAATGTTTCTTTGTTTGCCATTTATATGGAAAAATAATGATTGAGTCGGTTATAGACTATTTTTGTTAAATTAAAAACAAAAGAAAATTAACTGTGAGTCAAAATATACTAGTCCAGGTTAAAATCACTCAAGCTAAGTATCAACACTCATTTACGTATTTCATTCATAAACCCACTGCATTAAGTGCGTCACTTTAACAACACAAAGTTCCTAAAATAAACAATATCGAGCTCGATATTCCAGTAAAGGTTACACCGGTACGTAGAACACTACCGTAACGTACTCATATTCTCGCAAACGATCATTAATTTTCTAATTTAATGCATATGGGTACTGCCTGAAATAAAGATAATAATAATTATTATTATATTATTAAAAGAAGCATTCAATTTGAAACTTTGGTTTCTTTCATTTGTCATTCGCTACTAATTCGAGAAAAAGCGATGGTAGCTATGGAGCTAACGTATTCGAACTTCGATTTTCAAAATTCCATTTACTCGTATAAATTGAAATTTATAATTGGACCGAAGGTTTTCAACTCCGCAAATATTCTGAAAGATTTGTTAAGGTACAGGATGTTTTAAATAATCTGGCTTAGATTAACGAAATTAATTAATGAACGAATGAATTTAAGTGTGTGTAATATAATCAGTATAAAACAGTATAATTAAAATTCAAACTACGACTAAATAGGTATGTATATTGCACTAGCTTCTTCCCGCGATTTTGTCCGCGTTGACCATCCCTCGGAACTGTTTTTTTTTTATGGTAGCATGTGTTTGTTTATTCAGCTATCGCCATTCCAAATTGTAGGTATGCATTTCTATCCATCGCTTAAGCATGAAGAAGTGCATACACACAAACTTTCGCATTCGCCATCGACTTCGTCCGCGTGTAAGTCTTTTATCACTATTCCCAGGATAAAAAATATCCTATGTTCTTCACCAGGATACAATTTATCTCCATGCCAAATTTCATTAAAATCCATTAAGCTGTTTTGTGGTGAAAAGATAACAAATAATTAAGTACGGATTAGTGCGATATGTGATATCATCACACCAAAAAATCGGTGAAATTGCTGTTGAGGCTGCGCTGTTGAGTTCAAGAATATTGTTCACTAGACTACCTCACACAAGCTGTTTCACTTTCACGTAAGTACGTAGACACATACGACTATGTAATATAGAAGTTACTCGTAGAAATGAGATAAAAGGGTAATCATTGTAAGAAAACTTACACATTTATGTATACGGTGACCAAGATTCATATTAAGGCGATATTTCAATTTCTCATTGTGCTTAAAAACAAGTAAACAAGTATGAATCTGAAGACTTTGAATAAATGTAACATTTATTTCACCCTTATTTTTGCTACAGGAAAAATAAGGGGTGATGTTTTTCGACAGCACCATTATAAAGATTGATGCGAAGCATTATTTCCATAGTTTTCTCTCAAGATTATCTGACACGTAGCTATAGCTAGCTAGAGCTAGGTACGCATTAATTTTCTCCTACATACGTGGATACATAATAAAGTAGGTGTGCGCGAGAAACGAGGTAAAATTTGAGGCGGGGCCCCGCGGCCCGCGGGGATAACGTCGTAGCTGACAATTTGTAAGACATTAAATAATAATATATTCTTAAGAAACCGCTGATATTGTGAGATTTAGTTGTGAGCAATCAACAGAATATTAAGGACCGTTGTCACTTTTTACGTTGTGTATTATTTATTATCAAAATAAATTTCCCTTTGACGCGATTAGCCTAATTGGTAGTGACCCTGCCCTACGAAGCTAGCGGTCCCGGGTTCGAATCCCGGTATGGGCAAATATTTATGTATATAAGTATGTGTACAAGCCTAGAGCTTAGTTTGAGGCTAGGTCGATTTGTGTGAGATCGTCTCCCCATACTTATTTATTTGCTAGATGGCCAGTGAACTTCGTGCCACTTTTTCAATTCGTCGGCTGTTCCTCTGGAATTTCCCAATTTTTTTTTCTAAACCTCTCCAGTAATGAGGCGAACAAAAAGAATTTCAAGTTGGTCAAGCCATTTTCGAGTTTTTGCACGGCAATTGATTTATAAATATATATAATACATATATATTGATTTTTAGGGTTCCGTACCAAAACGGTAAAAAGGAACCCTTATTTAGACTTCGTTGTCTGTCCGTCCGTCCGTCCGTCTGTATGTCACAGCAGTTTTTCTCAGCAACTACAGAAGCTATCAACTTGAAATTTGGCATAGTTGTATAACTTGCTTGCCCGCACCTGTTTTTAGTAAAAAAAATGTAAATAATTGAAGAGGGGGAATCTAGAATGGGGGGTTGAAAAACGAAAGTGATTTGATTATAGCAAATGGGATGTCATATGAAAAGTCTTAATCTGCACATTAAAAAATATATAAATTTCCATTAAGTACGTACCGTTCCGCCCCCCTTATATCCGAAGTTTATGAACCAAAAAATCAGAAACATTCCTGACGTATAGCTAGTTATTTATATTTTACGGTAATATTAAATTAATAATGAATTTAAGTTAAAGGCAACTCAAAATAGACCTACTTACATACGAATTAATTATTTTTTTTATTATTTAATTAAACTACATAAAAAGGTATATTTTTGAAGTATGGACTGGTTTTTTTTATTTATTTTCACAACAATTTTACGTAGTTTTTTTTTTGCCTTGTGCACCAAATGATATGGACAAGAAGTTTAGTAAGATTTTGCGAGTTTATAATAGATTACAAAGAAAAATACAATCTCGTCAATCGTGCGCACAGAAAAGCTCTACCTAAGGTGGCGCTTCCCTTAGTGTTGGGTGCTCCTGTATAGACATGATGGCGAGAGTTCGGAACGGCGTATTTATTTTATTTATTTATTTATTTATTTATTTTCAGGCAACAAGGCCCATAGATAAATACCTTACTGACTAAAATACATATATGTATAACAATATCTTAAACTATTTTGGCGACAAAACAGCGTGGCTCTGTTGAGTCGCAGCGTTCGAAGTCATGCTCGCTGGCAGGCCGCCCCGGAACCGCCGGAACACTACATCTTTCGGCCAGAAGATGATGGTATGATGTGGTGTTGGCATATAAACCGAAATAAGTAAATAATAAGCAACGAACAATTTTAATTTGACTTTAACATTAATTGGGAATATGCATTTAAAAAAATTATCGCATTTCTTAACAAAATATGAGCATACCGTATAAGAGATGGCAAAAAGTGAAATTAAAATTAAAATCAGCCAAAAAATACGCATTTAAAAGTACTACGTACTGCCGCACTCAGAGACGTCAATTAAGTTTTAAGTCTCATTAAAGTTGCTGCTGTCACTTTCTTTGCTATAGCAAAAGAATTACTGCCGCACTCAGAGACGTCAATTAAGTTTTAAGTTTTAATTAAAGTTGCTGCGTCTTATTCTATTGCTATACCAAAGAAAGTGACAGCAGCTACTTTAATGAAACTTAAAACTTAATTGACTTCTCTGAGTGCGGCAGTAAGACGCAGCAACTTTGATGAAACTTAAAACTTAATTGACATCTCTGAGTGCGGCAGTTTGACTTAGAGATCCGACATGTATTGTGACGTCAGCGGGCACTGCGCCCATGTAAACTCCATGTTCAATTCTGTTTTGCTAGAAAGAGATAGAAAGAAATATTTAATGGCTTATATCTTGGTTATTTTTATAGTTATTCAATAAATATTGTTTCTCTACTGTTTGTTACATGAATGACTTTTTAATAAAGCACAAAAAAAATCATGAGTAGTCCCTATAGTTTTATGTCTTATCTTTTTTATTACTGAAGTAATCAAACAAATCTCGTTTTGGCCGATAGTACCAGGAAAATGAAGATTATAGAATTCCTGTAAACTTACAAATACCACTAAGTACATTCTGCCCTGCTAAGTTAAAATGCAGTATTTTACACAAAACTACTGTAGCAATTGCAACCTTATTACCCTGTAATGAGGTTGCGATTATTACAGAAGTTTTGTGTAAAATACTGCCTTTTACCTTAGCAGGGCAGATGCAATTCTGAGCTCTCACTTATCCCAACGAAAGAAACCAATACAAAGTCTATTGCGATCCGCGTAACGCTACCTTATTCCTTTCGCCCGTGGCGCATGTCTTGATACAGCATATAAGTCGATCGCGGGGTGGTTTTTACATTCACCCCCAAGGATACCCACCCCACCACTCCCCCCTCCAACCACCCCCTAACCAACACAATCTCTGCTATATTCACCAGCTACAGGGTGTAAATTTGATTGAAAACATTCGCAAATTTCGCGTCAGAGCAAGTTAAAGCTTAGCGCGTTTCCGCAAGGTTGATTTTGGTTTGGTGGTAGCTGGTTTAGTTTGGAGGGTAGTTTAATATTAATATCGTCTTGGGAAGCGTCTTACATGATGAAGTTTTATGTTGTATTAAGCTATGTCTGTTGTGCGGCGGATTATGTTCGCTTTTACGATTGCGTTTCATGTTTATACTGTCATAACTACTATGTCGGTGGTAAAAATGTTATGGTTTAATTACTCTGTACCTCTATAAATCTTTGTAAGTTTGCTCTATTTGAGATTTGGGCAAGAACACTTGGGTGTGATATTTTCCCTTTGCCTGAATAAAAAATATATAAAAAATTATTTATCGCAAGTCCCAAAGTATTTTTTTGATGTTTTTTTTGGTGGCGTTGGTGACGACGCGGTTAGCGTAGTTGGTAGTGATACCTACGAAGCTAGCGGTCCCGGGTTCGAATCCCGGTCCGGTACAAGGGCAAATATTTGTGTGATGACCGCGAAAAATTGTTCCTGAGTCATTAATATTTTCTATGTACCTATTTAAGTATGTATTTCTCTATATATAAGTATGTTTATCGTCTATCGTCTAGGTCAATTTGTGTGAGATTGTCCACTGATATTAATTTTTTCAGGACTGTTATAAAACAAACCTAACCTAACCTAGTTTTATCTTCATATTAGAAACTTAAGAAATTGTGATACTTCTCTGTAGATACATTATGACCAGAAAAATTACGGGAGACAAAGTGCTCTGTCTGAAGGTACTATTAAAAAAAAAAAAACATATTTTTTATTGAATATTTCATAAAGTTAACCAACAAATACCAATCAAGCAGAAGGTGGGTATAATTGCAAATATCAGTCTGATAATAATACAATACAATAAATCTGAACACCACATACAGCAGGGACAAGAAATACAACAAGAAAGAGAAGTGAGAAGTGTGTGAAATGTGAATAATCGTAGTTGCTGAGAAAAAAAACGAACGGATAACCGAAATCTTACCACAGGGAACCCTTTTTACAGTTTTGGACAGAACCCTAAATATATGTCTGACCCTCATACCTAACCATAAATTACACCTACAAACTTCTATTCATAATAATGCTCCTTATTACTAACAAAATCTAAACATACTGTATATGTGTTGTATGTATGTTTCGAGAGTGGAACAACCTCACGAATGCCGAAGGAAGGGATAGATGGTAATCAATTTAATTGGAAATTTCCTTTGATTAAACGCAAAGACGTTGTTAGAAGTTGACCTAATAAAATATGTAGCGTCAGTGCAAAAGGGATAACATATTCATTATATAATAATATGAATTGTATAAAACATATAATTTGTTAATAGTTAAACTGGTTTAACAGGGCATATTGTGACATACAAGTATTATCCTTCAAGGTTCCAAAAAAGTGTATATATGTATGTTTCATTGTTTTATTGTTAAGCCTGAACGAATGGCCCAATATTGACAAAAACATACAAATAATAATCTATCTATCTATATATGATGTCTGTATGAATGTTGGTATGTTCCTTATGGACTCCAAAACGGCTAGACCGATATTGATGAAATTTTCAGGCAATCTTCAGCCATGTTACTGTTAACGCATCGAAGCCGGCGACTAAATGAAAGTGCAGGCAGTGGAATGTCATTTACATAACTTGACGGACGACGTGAATTTGCCGGTTTTATTCGTCTCAGTCGATTGATTCTAACTGCTGAGTGCAGAGTAACGATCGGAGCAAATTTTTTGTTTTTTGTGCGTATGATACCTACCCACCAGTTAGTCGAATATGAAATATGGCACCGAGTAACTACTTTTAAGATGATAAAGAGACAAGAAAAAAAAATTAAAAAATCGATCGTGTAACGGAAAAGTCTATTATAACAATTTCATACGGTTAATTTTCATTACACATTGAAAAACATTTTTTTTTAATCACGCCGTTGTTATCTTGTATAATATTTTTGAAATTCACCGCGTACTCACATGTTTCTTCATTCATTTTTTTTTCAGATAACTTACCTCATAGAAGAAGCACCAAATAGGGACTCGTGAAGATCAAGGGGCAAGGGGGGAGTTACCCGGGATAAATTCAGAAGCATGAATAGTGGTTTATTTCATTTATTATGATTACGAAATATGTAACTTTCTTATTCTCCTGCCGACGCTACTGAGTCGTATATCTTAAAATTTCCACCCAGTGAATCTTGCGGGCGCGGGCCGATGTAGCAATAAAATTTATGTGCCGCGCCCGCGCCGCACCCGCCCCGCACCCGCACCGCTCCCGCGCCGTCCCCGGGCCGCTCGAGATATTGAATAATCACGTGATTATAGTTTGATTCGCATCGATATTCAACAGAGCTAACTACAATCCTATACATTATGACGGTTTTCGAAAAACGCTAACTTAGCTAATGCATCTTGGCTTTGGCCCCCGAGCCTATAGCCAAGTGTCACACGCTCCGTAGCGTTTCTGTTCGTTTCGTCTCTAGTCCAATCGCGTCATTGGTAGACCCCCTGACTTATCGCATCACGTGATCTACCAGTGACGCGATTGGTTTAGGGGCGTTTTTAAAAAAAGTGTACATCGTTAAGGAAACAATTAACAAATTTTAACTTTTTCCGGTTCGTCACGAAAATTAACGATAGGTAGGTACTAAATGTAAGAATAATTTTCGTGACGCACTGGAAAACGTTAAAATTTCTTAATTTTTTCCTTAACGGTGTACACTTCTTTTGAAAAAACGCTCTTAAAAATGAAACGAACAGAAACGCTACGGAGCGTGTGACACTTGGCTAGACCCCCAGGTCTGTTTATAATACTGTGCCGCGATGGCGATAAGGCGATCTCATCTCTATGTACATCGTCCACGCGAACCTCTAGTTCCAGTAGTAGAGCTATCGACTTTTAAAACCCGAGTGCAATGAACCGATATATGTATGTTTAACTTCTTCGTCTTATTAATATTCAAATTATTTTCTTATATAGATAGTTATAGGGAATCACAACCTATATGAAGAGTACTTCTCCTTGACCTAGAATCATGAAACTTGACAAGAAGCAATGTCAAAGAGTAGGTACTAGTAAAGAAAAAAGTCCGAAAACCGTAAATTTGTAGTTACATCACAATAAAAAAAAATGTTTGTGATTACAAACTCAATTGCAGTTTATAAACTAACCACGACCTAGTCGATGTATGGGGACAACAATTTTCCAATGGCGAAGTTAAGTTTGTTCCTCAATCCAGTTTATCTTTTTGTTACAGCAAAGTACGGTGCTTTCATATGAACTTCAAATAAAATACTGATCTTTTAGCGTACGGAACCCTTCGCGTGCGAATCCGATTCGCACTTGGCCGGTTTCTTTTATAATGAAAGTTGTTTGCACATCATTAACCGAACTACACACTTCCCAATACGGTATGACGTCATAACCGAACTAATGGGAACAAATCGGACTAATCAACCGGACTACTGAAACTAGAGGCACGCGAGCCATACCATAAGCCCGACTACAGACAATATTGTTAATTACTATAAAGCATCTTCGCTGTCTTATAACGATCTGACCAATCTCCATTAGCTCGGCTCACACGACGCAAAATATCAAAGTTGTGAGTTATAACGCCGCCGGGTATCCGTTCGCAGATTTATCGGAGTTGGCAAGATTTGTCGTGTTTGCTAGTTAGGCGGTTTCGGCTAATGGCGGATGGGTTTTTAAACTAACATATTTCATAGCTAATATTAATATCTCGGTCTGCGCAGGCGGAATAGATATCAACGCAAGTGATTAGGATGCGTAAGGTCGCCAGCCAAAGCTGGACGCGGGAAGAAGTAATGGCTTCGTAACATCCGTGGATGGTCAGGGATGGCAAGTCCTGGATTTGATGGCTCACCTTCACAAGTTGGAAATTAGAGAACATTTCATGATTTTCTTTAGTTCAAATGGATTGAAATTTTAAATGCGTTTACCTCCTTGCGGGCTAAACATGCAAGCACAAGATAAAATTTGACAGGTGCTAGGGAAAATGAATACATCTATTCCAATTCTATCGTAAGACGCTTAAGATTTAAAATAAAAGTGTCCCGTCTTGACTTTTATTACCTTTTATAGTAATAAAAGGTAATAAAAGTCAAGTCGGGACACTTTTAATAAAAATTAATCGCTTTTTATAGCGATTTTATCAAGACGGGACAATTATTTTAAACTTTTAGCGTTAAGTCTTACGATAGAATATGGAATATATTAATAATAATCCAGCCTATATACCTACGTCCCACTGCTGGGCATAGGCCTCCACTCACAATGAAAGGGTTTGGGCTATAGTTCCCACGCGGGCCCAGTGCGGATTGGGAACTTCGCACACACCGTCAAATTGTTTTTCAGGTGTGTGCAGGTTTCCTCACGATGTTTTCCTTCACCGAAAAGCACATGGTAAATTTACAAATTGTATATTTCGCACATAAATTCCGAAAAACTTAGAGGTGCAGAAATATGGAACAGATGTATTAATTTTCCTAGCACCTGTCAAATTGTATCTCGTGCATGCACGCTAGGGGGCCTGATGACGCAATGATCTGTTCTGGTGTCGTCATGGAGTCGCTGGCAGGAGGCACTGGGCAGCAATGAACCGAACGAACCTAAGTTCGTTAGCTCCTGTTGCCTCTCGCAGACCTAATTTACCTGTACAGCTAGCACATCCTGTATTTTCTGGTTTGTCGCTCAATGCGTATCTATCGTCACAAACTAGGTAGAAAGGGAGGTCCAAGCGATAAACAAGTCGCACGCAAGACGTTCTGCCCTGTAGGATCTTCCAGAGGTGTGTAGTGTACTAAATGTATTAAAACACGATCAGGACCCTTATTACGGTGGCCTTTATCCCGGTGGATAAATGTGGATAAAGCATCCGTCACCCTCGCACTTACCTACTGGTTAGAAAGTGACAGATGTTATCCGCGTTTATCCACCGGGATAAAGGCGAATAATAGACCCGCAACGTTTCAATCATTCGTCATGTTTTCTAATCGCCTTTACTACTCGTATTCGAAAACGCACCGTATGACGACCCCGTAGCGCGGACCCCCAAAACAGACTCACGTTTCCATTATTTTACGTATGGTACTCGATAAGGATACAAAATGTCTACTTCAAAGATAATGCTAAGAAAGTACTAAACTAGCGACCCGCCCTCGCTTCGGTCCGGGTACTATTTATACATGAACCTTCCGTGAAAACTATCTAACTGATGGTGAAAACCGCAAAATCCGTTGCGTGGTTTAGGAGGTGCGGATAAACAGACAGACACGGAAAGCGACTTTATTTTATACTATGTTTTATACTACTTTTTTTTTATGCATTGGTAAGGATGCGTGGGCGTCGTTCCAGTCGCCACGTATTCTTTCGATGACCGATACGTAGACGTACTTATCGTTACTCTACAGGCGAAATTAAATTCAGCGTCCTTTTGACGTTTAAATCAGCAAGTCATACTGACCAACTTTCAGGGACCAATCCCGAAATCGCAAAAAAAAAATCAACCCTCCCATACAAAACATCGTCAGCTAGCCAAAATGTATGGGAGGGTCGATTTTCGTGATTTCGGGGTTGGTACCTGAAAGGTGGTCAGTATGACTTACTGATTTAACCCCCAAAATTGACACTGAATTTAATTTCACCCTGTATAAGGAAAAGAGGTACGGGGTCATATCTATCAAACGTTAATTTTTTTAAGTGATACACTTGTCATATATTTAACAGTGTCGTTACGATATCAAAGCAAGATGGGCGTATAAGATGGAATAGCAGCTCTGCGGGCCTTCTGGCTTCTGGCCAGTATGTAAGTGCGAGAGAGACGGATGCTTTATCCTCACTTGTCCACCGCGATAAAGGCGTCCATAATACTAACGCTGGAACCTTAATCCTGGGATCCTAGTGAAAAGGGGTATAAGTCAACTTAACTCTTAATAAATAAGGCTGTAAATCATATACAGAGTACACTAGACTTATACCCTTTTTCACGTAAATTTTAGAATACTTATATTTTTCACGAGGACCCCAGAATTTAGAACTATATAAATGCAAGCCTGGATCCACGGAAGACCAGCGTTGTGGCGCTCGCGGGCGACTTGACATCATGCTGAGCGATATCCATTTTTGCAT
Organism: Tortrix viridana; assembly: GCA_963241965.1. NCBI lineage: Eukaryota > Metazoa > Arthropoda > Insecta > Lepidoptera > Tortricidae > Tortrix > Tortrix viridana. The sequence goes on along the minus strand of OY725196.1, from coordinate 6,583,004 downwards.
GCATTGTACAGTCACGAACTTTAATTTGGGATACTTAGGTCCAATGTCAATCTGACATTCTACAGCAATATGGTGGAGTTTCCTGTAAGTTACAAATGACTTGGCATCTTTAATGACATTGACAACTTCAAGCAATATTTTTTGAAATGAGTCCCAAATTAACGTTCGTGATTGTACCTATTTCCCATTTGTAAGTAGTCTGTAGTATGTTAAATTGTTGGCAAAATAAATGTATTTCTTCTCCTTCTTCAAGTTAAATATCTAAGATATAATATCCACTATTTACTTGTAATCTAACCGACCCTTATCTTAAGGGGCCCGAAACCCCCGAAACTATTTAATCAATTTTCAGAGCTTTCAGAAGTTTATCTTCCCCTACCCGAGTTAAAGTTAACTGGAAGTTAATCAGCGATGTTTAATTTAAAGTTTAGCGGGAGGTTCTGTTTGTACTAATATGGGGAAGAAGTCAGAAATTCAGTAGTTCATGTATTTTTTGACTGCCAAGCGTTTAGTGTTAGGGGGTACATTATTTATTTATTTATTTAAGGATTACCAACACATAATACATCAGTAGGTACAACAGAAAATAACTTATGCTAGTGATGCGTTAGATGCTTATCTAATTATAGGTAACCACAGCTAACTCACGTGTGTTAAAGACGTATCACAAAATTACTAATATCATTTAAGATTGAAAAATTATTAATGAATCCTAAATGACAACAATCAGACAAAAAAATATTATTATAAAAAAAATGTTATTATAAAAAATATTATTATTATAAAAAATATTATTATTATAAAAAAAATATTACATAATTATAATAATCATATTAATGTTAATGACAACTCACACAAAGACAAAATAATTAAGATGGAGGGAAAGATAAGCAAGGAAAGGCACACGGCGTACATTATGTTGCCAAGATAGTTTTTTTTATGCTAGAGAAGGCGAGCGAGCGAGCTGGTCACCAGAGGCCCGAGCACGAACGATTCAGTCATACGTCACGTTTTCAAATCGCCTTTACTATTCGAAAAGGCACCCACCGCATAGCACGAACCGTGAAACAGACTAACGTTTCCATACAATATTTCACGTTTACTTCACCTTTACTACTCGATGATACAAAACGTGACGTTCTCAATATAAAGGGACCTTATGGAGGAATGCAGTTACGCTCTTCTTATTCTTGTAACTATACGAATACTATGGTAACAATTCAAAAAACGGCGTAACCGCCTGCCTCCATAAGGTCCCTTTATATTGAGAACGTCACAAGATTTGTGACGTTCTCAATATATCAAATGTCAACTGCAAAGTCCGTGCTAGGAATTTTTAGTACTAAATACGGACACGGGGGCGCTGTTCAAATCGCCATACATATTTTTGAGAAAAGAGTATGATCCTTTCTTGAAAGTTATAAAGTTGTGGTCATAAAACATTGCAAATATAATTATACTAGTACTGACCGTCAGGTGGCCTTATGGGTGGCCTGTATGTTTGTTTGTCTTGTCTAAATCATACAAAAAAAAAACATACAGTCGAATTGAGAACCTCCTCCTTTTTTGAAGTCGGTTAAAAAAAGTCTCAATGTGAGTTTCATTCTAACTTTTCAGACATAATGTAACCAGATATTAATTTAAAAAATCCTTACATGAATATCGTCGCAATGTTTTATTTAACGATGAGATGATAACAGCTCGTTAAATAAAACCGGAAAGTTTTTAGTCCCCACCTAACATCATCTCGTAAAAGAGTTCGCATGTTCACATCCCGTGGGATGCAAAACCGTGAGCTGTCGGGAAAAAACAAAAAACGGGAAAAACGCGGTCAAGTGCGAGTCGGTACTCTGAACACAGTTCTAATAGTTATTTATTATGCAAGGCTGCCAAGTTACTGTTTGGTGTCAGTACTGGTATTAAATCCAGAGCAAGCGAAGAATCCTAAAATTAAACCTCGAGCATAGCAAGTGGTTTAGAAATGGGATCCTGAGCGAAATGTGAGATTCAAAGGCAGAAGACGAAAATACACTGGCCCGCCAAACTAAGTATCACACTTTTAAAATTTCATTTTTTTCTAAATTATAAAAGTTAGAGATTTAAAATAAAAAACGTTTTATAGCAAATTTTATAAGCTTCCTTTCCAACTATTACTAAAATAAACAGTAACATTTTCAACTTAAAAAAAGGTAAAACAATAAAATAGCCATTTTTAGTTATTGCAATTTTAAAAGTGTGATACTTAGTTTTGCGGGCTAGTGTAGCTTAAACGCTTTTTGAAAACTGTCCAAATGTACAGGATTGACGCGAGCTAACGGTCAGTCGCGCCAGCCGCTCATGTCACTTCCATACATTTTGTCGCGTTTCGAAAATCGTCAAGTAATGCATCTTGGCTAGGTCGCCAGATTTTGTTTTTGGGTGGATTTCAGGGCGTTTCAACCGCCCGTCATCACCGTTTTCAATATATTGACGAAATCAATGACACATACCACCAACTTCTGATGTAAACTGAAGCAGAACCAGGGGTAGTTATTAGCGTCAGAAGTTGCTGTAGGTGTTATTGATTTCGTCAATATATTGAAAACGGTGATGACGGGCGGTTGAAACGCCCTGAAATCCACCCTTTCGCGCAGCGCCGTCCTCCGCTGAGGGACAGCTACAGCATTTCTTCCCATGCTAGCGGGTAAAGTGGCCTTTTGCTCGCGGATTTTGAGCGCTAAAGAAGTCCTTTCCGAGCTGGTGAGGTGAAATAGTATATTTGGTAGAGGTTCGGAAAATAGGCGGTTATAATACGAGTCAGGCCATCCCCGTTTCCGCCGAGACACGTATACTATTTGTACGCTGTTTTATCGCCAACATAATTTTAAGATGACACGCGCGCTGTGTTGAACAAGCAGCAGTTGTCCTGCTGTGTGAGATTTTATTTAGGAATTAAAAAAATGGGGGAGAAAATTTTTTTTCACGTTTCTTTTACCCCTAGAACGAAACATGTATGAGGAAAGTAGGAGCAACTAAAAAAACGCAAATATTGCGTTTATCCTGAGAAGCGGGAACTTACGAACAAATACAGAGCACCTATCAGTAAAAGGGTTCCCAGTTTATGCCCACGGAACCCTGAGCGGTTCGCTATGAATGCTAACGAGCTGGCCCGTCCAGTCCCGGGACTGGGGCCAAGTTTAAATACCCTATTTGACATGGAGCTACTTGTATTACAAAAAAAATACAGTCGAATTGAGAACCTCTTGTTTTGATGACGCGGCTATATCCTAGTTGGTAGTAACCCGGGCACTGCGAAGTTAGCGGTCCCGGGTTTGATTCCCGTTACACGCAAGTTTTTAAATATTTGTTCCCGAGACCGATTACCTAGTATTCTAGGATAGTTGACGTAAAAAAATATTGGACACGGGCGCTGTAAAATTCATTTATTTAAATTGGTATCTAATACGAGTACGAGTATTATGTTATAGGTACATATACTTGTAACATGTAACATACTTGTATGTCTGTCAAGATTAAACGTAGAAAGTACCCGTTATTAGCACCATAAATATATTTTTAGACAAAAGGTCTAATAGATTATGAATGAGGAGGACTTTTTTTTATATTTCGTGTCGTTCGGATTCTTCGGATGTTATAAAAATACGTATCCAACCTTTAATCAAACCTAACTTCCCACTGTCAATGTTAATAAATATAGTTACCCCTAATTCCTGGGCCCACATTCGATTCAGTAGAAATCTATATTGCCGTTTTGTGCTTCCTTCGCTTCCCTTAATTCCCCTAGATTTCGATCGGTTTCAATGTCACTAAGATATTTTTGCATATCGGCCTTGGTATTTAATAAAGAGTATTTTTATTCATCTTCTGTCCAAAAATTTCATGTAAAAGTTGACTTTTTTATGACACTTTATTACTCCAGCTTCCCCTTCGTTACTCGACATTTTCCGCTACATTTTTATAACAAAAATGACTCGCAAAACCTCCAGAATCAACTCTAATGGCCGACAAATTGCCCTTTAGCCTTAAAAAATGCGAAAAAAACGTGTGAAACAGTCCCCGGGGCAAATTAATCACCCGGGCAAAATCTGTTAACAAACCCCGGGAAAAATAGCACTTAAAAATCCATTTATATTCCCGGTCCGGGGCAAAAAAGGAAAATAAAACGGGAAAAAACGGGGTTGTTATGGTAATGAAGTTACAGGTGGTTTTAGTGCCTTTTCAGATTTTTAAGTGAGTGCGCGGCGAGCTGGCGGGCTGGCTTTGTACGATTTGTACGGACGTTTAAGTTCAATTGTTTTTTTATTTGTTGTGTGTAAAATGTCACAAGAATTACTTGTATTGTTCTTTTACACGTCTACACAGATCTTTTTAAATTAATGCTATGGTGTAGATTTGTTAATGTTAAACAATCTAAATCAGGGTTTTATAATCAGGTATTGACACCAAAAATTAAAAGAAACCGATTGTTATTAAAAGCGACATGATTTTTACAGTTCACGATTCATTTATACACTATGAACTCTTAAAATGAAAACCATACATTTTTTAATTGCTGCGATCATCAACTAGCAGCAGGAAGCAGAAAATTACAAAATATACGAAAAGATAAAAAATCTCGACATTTTGGTTTCGTCTCAAGCACCCGACCACGAAAAGTTATTCCTAATATAATAGCTAGGTATTGAAAGTTATCAAAGTCATATTTTTCTTAATATTTACCACAAGAAAAACGCAATGGATTCTCTATTAAATAAGAGGTAGGTAAATTTACTCCCCATCAGCAAAAGTTAGTAAAGGAATATCGGAATTGAGAACGGGCGTCCCGCATAAAAGCACTCGCGACGCGTTCTTTCAATATTACTTACCTCGACGCGTTTAACCCTTCTCAACTGCTAGACGGGGCAGAATTCATTGTTTATAAATAGGGGAAGAGTTGCATTTGAAAGACTACAGGCGCCATCTATTGACGAGTAGAATAACTAGCCAGTTTATTAAGAAAATTGTGGAGACACATTTATGCAAAAAGTGAATTAATAGTAATAGAACTGGACTTTTTCTTAAAAACTATCTTTAAAACAACAATAGTACATCTATACAATTCGATTTTACGCTTTTATAATTATGAAATAACGAGAAAAGCTAGTGCTTCTACGCGACACTAGATGGCGGTATTTGTCTTAGTACTTCTCTTCAATAGAGGGCAGTAGTGTTGAAATGACGCTCTTTGTCACTAGATGGCAGTGCTTTATAAATTATTCTACTGCTCGCTAGATGGCGTTGTTAGTTTGGTCTACTCGACGCAAGGTGTCACAGCAATTAATAGAGTAGCTTCTTGTAAATTATTTGTTAGTCTATGGTTTTGACTTTTATTTTTTCCTAAGCATTATTATATTTTTGTACATGGCTTTTAATCATACTTACTTACAAAACAAACTGATGTTAACGTTTAGGGTAAGAAGCTGTGATGAGAACATTTTTATCTTCCTGTTATAAGGATATTCGGATGTTTTTTTCTTTGTTTGTTTGCATATTTGGATTTTTGTCTTTCAATCATGCATTTATAAACGGCTGCTCGGATTTAAATGTAATTTGGCATAAGATCTCATAATTTAGCATAAGAAGTATACGTCCTGGATAAGAACATAATTTTTTGACCTTATCCTTACTAATAAAATATTATACCTAATAGTTTGTTCGTTATTTGTTTGATTGTTCGTTTATTACGTCGACACGTTTAAACGCCTTAAGTAAAGTTTGGTACAGAGATACCTAATTTGTAGAACGGAGACGGGCATAAGGTATAGATGCTTTTTATCGGGGAAATTTGGACAGTTCCGGAAGGAATAGCGATAAACGACTTCAGCTAAGTGTTTATTAATGAAATGTATTGTAACAGCGGAATTACTTAGTAAGTAATTCCGGAATTACTTAATAAGTAAAGTCTCTAAGGAAAAGGGGACGGACGAATTAGATGCGGGCGGAAAAATCAAAGTTATTGTTATTAGTCACGACTAACAAACAGACAGACAAAACACATTATTAATACTTACCAGTAATTACTGAATACTTATACCCATTTGCGGTTACTATTATTTTCTTAATTATAAGATTTCATTTGAGTGTTTAAATGTTATGTCCTTTTTTTGTTTTTGTTTGTTAATAATAATGTAATTACAGTTATTTTATGATCGAGCGGTTGTCGTCACCTTGTGCTTTTTACTAAAACAAACGCTTTATATTTCTTTTTTTCACACGATGCAAGTAATTGCTGTTAAATTTATTTAAGATATCAAATTTGAACCTATAATTATAAAACACATAGACAAGCAGTGAAAATATTTTTTGCGTTATAATTATGTATATACTAAGTCGATTGACCCCTACAAGCGGTTTTTTTATTTAACGACGTTTTTGTTACATACAGTATGATTAGAAAAGTTGGAAAAAATGAGGTTGCTGTTGGCAGTGAACTTAATCCAAAACAAAAGTATATATTAAAAGTTTATATTATATTTATTTTTATTCATAATATGTTATAAGGTAATTATGTTATGTTGTAAGTTTAGTTCTGTTGTACTGTGCACCTACTACCTATATACATTTCCGATTGGACACGTGGTTGACTGGTAGAGAATGCCATTAGGCATTAAGTCCGCCATTTGTACTTGTTTTTGTGCAATAAAGATTAAATAAATAAATAATAAAAGTATCGTGGTGGTGGTATTTCTACTTATATTTTAGTTCCACCCTTTCAAACTCTTTTGTTATTTCAAGCTATAAGTGGTCACGATACTAATATTCATTCTTAAGAAAACACTCGAGGAGAAAACTATGATCAATGACAAAGTCAATGTGTAGAAAAAACATTTAATACTTTGATGCTCCAGCCGTTATTTCTAATTACAAGTGAATTTCCGGGCGTTTCAACCGCCGTCATTAGTGTCACCAATATATTGACGAAATCAATGACACCCACCAGCAACTCCTGATGTAAACAGAAGCAGAACCGGAGATGTTTTCTATCAGCATCAGAAGTTGTAGTGCCATTGATTTCGTCAATATATTGGTGACACTAATGACGGCGGTTGAAACGCCCGAAATTCACCCTTACAAGAAAAACGTTGGAAACTAAAACGCGACTGCTGACTAGTGTGAGGCACCCTTATCTTTAGATAGCCTGAGCTGAGACTCACACAGTTTGACGAATCATAATGACATTCCATTTATTAAAATCGGACCAATGTTTTGGAGCTAGAGTGGAACATCCGATGGTCACATACATACATACATACATGGACTATTAAACTCATTACTCTTCTTTTGGATTGACTCTGTCGGGTAAAAATTACACTAATTAAGTCCTATCCTTTCTACTTATATTATAGATGTGAAAGTTTGTAATGTACATCTATTCCATATTCTAACGTAAGAGTTAACGCTTAAGGATAAAAATAAAAGTGTCTCGTCCTGACTTTTATTACCTTTTATTACTAAGCGACTATTGCGATTTTCAATGTTTCAGTCACGCCTAAACGGCTGAACGGATTTGGATGAAAACAGCCCTTATACCCTGGATTGACACATAGGATACATTTTATTCCCAAAAAAATTATAGTTACCGAGGGAAAAGAAATAAACGAATCTGTGAACCAATTGAATGAATGAGAGGTATGGGTACGAAGATAGCCTGAATTCCGGTAAAGAACATAGGCTACTTATCCCGGAAAATTTTACAGTTCCCGAGGGAGCCGCGATAAACGACTTCTACGAGGACGGAGGCGCGGGCAAAAGCTAGTACTTAACAATATTACTGTCCCACATTATCTAATTAATATGCGTCTTAATGCCCATTACGCTCCAAACAAAGACTTAACCCTTTCACTGTCTCAGGAGAAAAAAATCGGGTCGAAAGGGTCAAATCGACCCGTTGTTATTCAAATTAATTACTTCTTAAGTCTCCCCTAACTGTCTCTTGAAGAATTAGGACAATAGACGTCGCGGATAATTCCGAGCTTGATGAGTTGGTGTGGTCCATTTCGTGAGACCATGTGAATTCATTAGGGTTAACACAAAGTTAGGATGGTTTTTTTTTTATTGAAAAGAATATTAGATCATTTCAAATTAGGTCACATTTTTCCGTGATAATGGCAAGGGCACGCGGTATGTGTTTCTTTCTGTTTAAAAATCTAGTATAGTTAATGCCCATAGGAAAGAGCTAGCCAATTAAGTGTGCAATGTTCCTAAAAAAATCAAATTCAGACAGATCCATGCGTAATAGAAACATAATAATACAACAGAACCTTTTTTAATTTACATAAGATCTATAAAAGTCACTTAATATTAATATCGTAATTTTAAATCCTTGAAAATTTACAAGTGTCTACGACAATTTGTATAAAATTAATACTATTTTTCCGACAATAATAACAAATTTAACCCTTCCGCCGCCGGGTAAGGTCCCGCCAAATTGTCCGAGGTGCGAAGACAGGACAGCTGCGCTGCCCGTGAGAACCGGTCCGGTCGGTATGCAAATGTACTCCTTTGATTGTCCACAATCGCGCTTTCATTCTGTCTGTTTCCCTTAGTGAGGGGCTTCGTCGATGCAAGAGCTTGGGAATACTTGTAGCGATACTACTACGATATATCAACAGAAATTTAAGAAATAATTTGTTGTAATATCAATGTAATGTCCGTTTTAATCTTAATAAAACCTAATGTAACTTAAAAGCATATATTTCGTAGACACTTTGGTATTGAGCCTTCAATAAAGACATCAGTGACTCCCGATCCTGAAACAAAAAATTGCTAAAATAATGAAAATACAACAAGCTATAAACCTGCGTTAAAACTAGACAGGGATAAGTATATGTATTAATCTATATATATATATATAAAAAGAATCCGTATGTCCCTTGGTCACGGCATCACGCGTGATCGGCTGGACCGATTTCGCTATTCTTTTTTGTTGTGTTTGTTATTGTCAGGAGAAGGTTCTATATTTCAACTTTAAGGGGGGGGAATGAGAAGGGGAACTTTAACCGCAGAGAAGCGAGAGCGGGTCGTTAGTTATAAGATATATTTAAATAAAACTACACGCCCTAGTTAAAATGTTTCACAAAATACCCGTGAGTACCTATTAAACCTATAAATAAAAAGATTTTATGTATCCACCAAGTAATCTAAAATGTTAAACATGCGGCAAATCAAAAGCGTTAAAACTACAAGTATCGACCATCCCAACCCTACTGCGCCAAAACGCCAAAAAACCGGTTAGGTCAGTTCCGCAACACACAATGGCGACCCATTGGATACTCAAATAGGTCCAAATATTATAATGCCATTATTAGCAAGGGTTGAAAAGATTCTTTTATGACCCCTGCCCCTTGCGGAAGATAACCGGTAAGACAAGTTTTGACCCACCTGGGCAGGCGAAGGGTTGACTCAGTAACGCGCTGACCATGACCAAGTGATGTTTAAAAATGTGTTGCTTCTAGAAAACATCAGAAAAGTTATAAAATACAATTAATTCCTATAATAATGATAATAGCTAGGCGGAAAAGTGGGAAAATGGTGGCTAAGGGACATGTGTCATTCAAAATTAACCGTCAAGTGAATTTGCAAGGTAAGTTTTTTTATGTTATTGAAGAGAAACTTGCTTTAACGTTCGCAATCGTAGTTTAATCACTGAAACATTTCAGCAAAATTCTGTCCAGAATAAATAATTCTGACAAAACAAAACAAAACGCTCTACACAATTTTAAACAGAAGCCCAAGGACCCTCTTTTTATATTTCGAACGACGCCCCCGTATTATCGATTATATTTTTTGTCCGTTATAAAACGAGCGCTCTCATTGGTCCGCGGGCATTTTTGTTCCTAATTCAAAAGCTTTTTCTGTTATAGGCGTGGGGGGTGGGGGCGGGCGAAAACGGCGAGTATTTCTTTAAAAAACAGAGGATTTTGGATTATGAATTTATTTAAGAGTTATAAAATTATTAGTAGGATTCATAATAAGCATGCTTTGTTTTACGTAAATTACAAATATTTAACCCATTAGAGTCTTCAATAATAGAATAAATACTAGCTACGGTTACACAATTTTTCTTTACCAACCATCCCCTAACAAACTTAACTCAACTTTTTTTAAAGAGGAAAATCATATAATATATACATGGTATAAAAACTCACTGCCGCACTCAGAGACGTCAATTTACTTTTGAGTTTCATTTAAGTTGCTGCGTCTTATTCTATTGCTATAGCAAAGAAAGTGACAGCAGCAACTTTAATCAAACTTAAAAGTTAATTGACGTCTCTGAGTGCGGCCGTCAATTATTATTTAGCCTGTGATTAACACTAGACCCTGCCTCGCTTTCCGTGGCATGTTTAACCAGTGAGTCACGACAAAACCAGGGCTGGTTTACACAGGGTAAGTGACTGACTCCGAATTCGAGACAAGTCAGCGCTGACCCGAAAAAACCCAATGTAAATTGATTTCAAGTCAGTACAGCGGTGTGAAGTCAGCGCTGACTTGGATATTCGCGCACGAATATTTTGAAGGCACTGGCGCCGCTACTGACTTGTGCTCTGACCCTGTATAAACGCCGCTTTAAATACGACGATTTTACCTCACAACACGAGGGAACATATAGTGTAGGTTTCTCCTGAGACCTAAAGTCCTACATAAAGGACAATTGTCATATGCTGTGGTATAAGTTCTGCAACAAGCAAGATACAACAAATTATTATGTATGTTAATAATATTACTTGCTTGTTTAGACCTTAGTAATACGGTACTTTCCTCATGCCGTGTATATTTGTTCTATGTAACAATAAATCATTATTTATTTATATTTATTTATTTTATTTAATATGTCTGATGGCTTTAAATTTGAATTGATACTCAATTAATATAAATAAGGCCGTAAGGCCTCCTAAGTTAAAGAAAACTTAAAGTCAAAGAAAACTTCATATCTATTTGCTAAAATCCACCTACGGGTATAACGATGCCTCTACAATTATTGTTAAAAAATTGATTTTATTTGCGATTCAACACGATTTTTTAATTAAGCGTTCCAAGTTTGAAATTTAACGACGTCGGCCATCTTTGGAGTTCGGAAAGTGATCCGCGCCCTCGGGGGCCTTCGGAAAAATTGTTTTGACGTATTTTTACTTTAGGGAGAAATGGGCCTCCCAGTTTTACTTTTATCTCGTAAATGAAAGTAAAAGTTTTTTTTATGTGAAGGCTTGTTTTGTACAAAATACTTTTTTTTTAATAAACACGGGGTAGTTAGTCTCTGGTTTTGTAAATTTGTCAATATTTTTCTTGTAGGGCCTAAATTAGGTAAATATTTTTATTTGTTTTTTACTTACTTGTACTATAAAAACCACTATCGCCTTCATCCTAATCACAAGGAATCATACCCTATCCTACTCATAGTTTTTAATGTGAAATTTACCGACCTAACCAAACCGCCGAATTAATATACCTACGACATAAAACCCATATGTTTTTTTGATTTCGGTGTCTTCAAGGTGTTCCATAAAAACCTTTTAGGTTAACGCTTAAACTAACAGAACTCGTGATTGGTGCGCGCTCACGCCGATCTCAACCAACTTTCGTTGTTACAAACTTCTTAAACCGCTTTGTATCAGTATTTTTCGCGACAACTTACCGCCATTTTCAGTAATCGACGCCATTTGTCGGAAAAACACGAGGCGCGCCGAACTTTCCCGATTTGTTTACAGATACAAATTGATCTGTTGTTTTAGTTAAACGTGGTAAGGGCTTAAGAATTATTTTAACGATTTACTTATATAGAACTAAACCAAAACTAAACTATAATAAAACTTTTTCATGTGCATTAAAGAGATACTTTAAAAATGATGTATACGTTTGTATACAGATTAAGCCGTGTCAAAAAATCACCGATATAGTTAACTGCAAAAATTATAAGAAGTTACTTAACTTTTAGTTCTCATTTCCTTCTGGAAGAAAACTTCTGCGAAAAATGTCCTTGCCTTGAAAAATTACCTACGTAAACGTCACTTGCAAGGGAAAACTACCACTAGCCACTGTCGGACAGACTGTCGGACATATCCAGCAAAAGTTTTTTTTAATGTATTGATAAACGTTGTTTGAATTGTAATTCGTGTGAGCTATAACAAATAAATACTTAGGAATCCACCCAAGATCCGCCTTTCGCGATATTTAATTCTTCACCCGTATTTGTATGTAAATCCAGTAAAATCTAGTCTAACTCATTACGGGAAGATAAAATTTAAATTGCAAACAGCCACCCTGTAAAAAAGGGGTGAAAAAAGCCCTCTCCCACCCCTTATTTTTGCAGTTTCTTATTATCGCCGCTCCTTGAAGACAGCTTTGAATTTGGAGGGTGCGTTTTTGTTTTATATTTTATTTTGTAAAGTTACGGACAATTTATCGTTAACTAAAGTTTTTAGGTATATGTAGTAAATTGAGGGATGTGGGTTTTTGCGTGTATTTTTAAATGTTTGTCTGGGTATCTAAGGTTTTTAGGGAAAAAAACTTGGAAAATTTGTCTGTAATCCGTCCGGGTCAGGTCAGGACAGGGTATGACTCGACTTTTTATTTAAACAAATTCCAATTTCAAAGTTGTTAGTCGCCCTTTTCGAAATGTCCCTTTTTGATTATTATCTATAGATGTATAGCATCTTGGTTCGCCCGCAAACTGAGGGGGTAGCGGGTTCGCAGCGGGAGGGGATCGGTGACTAATTTCTTTTGCAAATCTTATTTGTGACCCCTTAATGACGTGACTGTGTCGAATTCGGTTCATTAGTGACGATTTTCTACTGTAATTTGTAAATTATTTAACATTTGTCATATTTCAGAAATCTAACATGTATAATACCAAGATAGTAACTTATAAGATGTTGTGATTTATGACTATAAACAATTTTTCATTTTGTCAGATCGTCATTACTACGATAAAATCTGTGAATAGGTTTTTTGTTATGAAACTTATGAATCACCAAATAAGCCAAGTAAAATTAATAAAAATCATAATTTAGCACTAACCGACACGTTTTTGTTTACTAATAGGAAATATTTTTGTTGTAACTGTCACCACATCAACCTCTTTTTACCAAGCTAGGTAAACCTCGATTGACGAGTCCTGCAGGTGTCACCGTTTACTCCTAATCTTTCGTCCCTCTCCTCCCTCGGTGTCAACTTGTCAAGAAAGGGGACACTGGCTTATCGACTACTTATTCTAACCTCTTTAAATTACTTCATTATAATATCAACCTTAGGTTCTAGATCGTACAGTTGTTATTTTAAAGTAACGGTGAAGTGACTTATGAGATTAGGTAGTCGAATTAGAATGTGATAACTGATAACGATGCGTCGGGTGTCGATTGTTTGTTAAGTTTTATTATTATACTAAAACCATAAAAATACATCGAATTGGATTACACTTAGAAAATCTTAGAAAATGTATCCTCAACGTAGTAGGAATAAATAAATTAAATAGGCCAATTTCCGGACGTACTTCACCCAACTTGTTAATCACATTTTTTTGCGAGTACTTATAAGATATTATGCAATGTCACGACGCATTTAAATCTTTACTTCACAAAATAATGCGAAAAACATACCTACAAATAAATGGACATCTTCCATTCATTACCGTAAAACAATATATTGTTATCAATCTTTTATTCAATACCAATAAGTATTACGATTTAAATACACTCTTAATTTTAGCCACCAGCATTTAGGTCACAAGTTAACTAAACAAAACTTAAAGAAAAACTCAAGATAATTTCAAACCAAAATGGCCCCCGAATAGTTCCAAGTTTAAAAGCGAGAGTGTTCCAAACTTTTTAATTTGCGACCGGCGATGTTCGGAAGTCGAATTTTTCATCCCAAGTTCGAAAGTAGTTAGGTGCGAACGGTTAAAGTCCGTTGGCAGTTTGAGCGAGTACTTAAGGCTTTAGGATTTTTAAAAGGTGTTTTTAGTATTTTTTTTTGTTTTCGCGTTTTATTTGATGATTGATCAGTTTCGCGTTTTTTTATAGAATATATTGATTAAACTGTGTAAATTCAAAGACAACATCCAATTTTGACTTTCTTTTTGGTAAAACACGCGCGTATGCAAAACTAATAACTATTGTGATTGGTTTATTTTAAAAAACCTGAAGATATAAAAATATGTAATGTTAATTGACTTTTTAACATAAAAATTGCAAGTCTCCTGTATTTCTTGTTGCTATTTTTTATATTATTAATATTGTCCTCTGATCAGTATGAAATGTTTGAAATTTACTTAAATGTTAACCCTGTTTTATAAGCATAGCACTAAAATATAATAAAATTATTAAGTTATGGCAACATTGGGAACTATACAGGCTCCATTCGCCGACGCTTCCTGTGCAACCGGAAGTAGCCTATTACGTCACGGCAGGAACTTACTAATTACAGACATTTTTCAAAGTTGAAGAGAAGAATATTTAAATATTTATTTTTTTGTAAAATTATTTGCACTTTTACAAAGAAATGATTTAAATGTACTTACGTTATTTTTACTAACTACAGCACAATAATGAATGGAATGTAATTTATTAAACAAATCCAGATATTATAAAAAAAACTGTCAGGTTCGAAATACTTTTCTTTAATCTCTTTGATCAGGTACTCGTATTCCTATATTTAAAGTAACTTGATTAGAAATTTACAGTAATGTAAACATGGAACGAAATTCACAGTCCGAAAGCAGATAATTATTTTAATTTTACCAAAAACATGAAAGAGGGTCCGCGCAACGAACTAAATCAGTCGATAAAATGAACTTACCGTGAAATATATCTCAGGAAATTAACATTTTTAACCTCACGAAAAACCCATTTCAAACCCAACCGAAAACTAACTTTCTTTAGGTTTAATTTCGAATGTCGAACGCATACCAATAGCGAGGAAGTTTCTTAAGTTGGCAGCAATTATTCTTGAAAATGGCGCCAGAAAAAGTAGGGGATTTCAAAGGATTGGGCCAATTTAGATTTATTTTTCTCCCTCGCGGGGGAAGAAGTTTGTTGCCACCTCGAGGGACGGCAGCGCGGCGGCACAAAGTACTGGCTGTTTAGTTTAAAATATAAAAAGATAAAAAAAAGATAAAAGATAAAAGATATTTATTCAGTAAGTAGGCCGCACGGTCACTTTTACACGTCAAAATCTACCAGCGCTTCCCAAGAGGAGACCACTGCTGAGAAGAAGCGCCGCAAGAAACTCAACAGTTAGTCATTTTTTTTATAAAAATATAACAATGATACTACTTATTCTAGCATTATATAAAACTGTAAAAATAATTTTAAATACCTGCGTAGTTTTGCAGGAAAATATGTCGTAGTCATTCTGACATATATATATATATATATATATATATATATATATATATATAACCTTTTAATTGCAAGTGTCTTCTATAAATTGTTACTATTTGTTTTAATTGTAAATTATTATATTGTATTGTAAATGGAGTTCAAATTTGTACGGGATCTCTCTACGCTGCCGTCTAAACGAATAAAGCAGTATATGAGTATGAGTATGCATAAGGACTTTACTCTTATACTGCCTTTTTTTGGTGGACAGTACGATAGCAGTCCCGTGTTCGATCTCCGATAAGGGCAATTATTTGTGTGTTGATAGCCATAAATAATTTTGTTTGGTTGTTTACTAATTGTATTGATTAACGCGTTTATGTATAACAAATATTTGATAGGTACTATTTTTGAAAAATTCCTAAGTAGCAAAGGTAATAAGCGCACTAAATGTATATTTTCTACATTTCAGACAAATTGAATAGTGAAATTGATTGATTGATTGAATTGATTATTTGGCTATGTAAGCCAAATGCTTATGAATCGTTAAAATATTTTTTTTTTTCATTTCCAATAAGAAAACGCTTTAGTATGAATAATGTGCATCAAATTCACTTGCAGCAAGTAGGTAAAAAAAATATCGAGCCGTACTTTCGCCGGCCGCACCCGTGATAACTTCTCGTCGATAAAAAATAAAAGAAGGGTGGCATGGCAACCCCTTGTAAAAACGCACCCTTCGGTATATAGACGTACTTTCTACATAAACGACTTAGATGTAATCTTATACCAATACCAACATTGGTTCATTTTAAAATATATCTTAGCTATTTTTTTGTACTCACCTACTACGTTTTCAAACGGTTTTTAACGGGAATCGAACCGCGACCCCTGACGCCACCGCACCGAAATTGGAAACTATTGCCGTATTAAATTTCTTACAAACCGCGGCTGGCGAGTTTCCAGAAGAATGTGTCTGTCTCCATCCGTTTCCGGTTTAAACCCCGAATTTACAACCATGCTTACTTATTTGCTTTTTTTTGTCAACCTTCCAAAATACAATTTTGCCGGTAACTATAAAAATTCGTCGCTGTCTGTGTAGATACAAATATGTGACAATGACAAAGTAGTGTATTCTGAGATAATAATTGTCGCGACTAGTCGACAGCTTCATTTATAAACAACATAATAATAATATGAGTTTCATTTTCATAAATAATAAGTATTAACGGTTGAACGACTGGCCACAAAAAACCCTCGATATATATACTCGATAAAAGACACCTCATAAAAATATGTTTTACAAAACTGAAAAAGTTAATTTTCCTTATTTAAAAAATACTGGCCACAAATAATCCCTGACAGCCATGATTAAAAATAAAGCTATTTAAAAAAAAGCAATTTTAATTAAAACCTTTTACAAAGTGAGGAATTGTGTAACAAGTCTTGTAGCGATTCTCGTTTCGTCCTAAATTAAAAACAATTATGAGAGGAGGCGGGGGGCGGGCGGCCGAGATGAAAAATTAAGACAATTTCGAGACGGCCAGAGATAGAAGGGAATAAAAAGTTATTTTGTAATAACGGGGGAAATAATGTCCTTTATCAGGTACAATTTATAATTATAACTCATTTGAGAGAGATGTTGTGGTCTTTGTGTATTGGTAAAACTAACACAACAATTATACAGATCAAAATTGACGTACACACGTCAATATGCCCATAATATGCGAGATTGAATTTCAATTGCGATTGTTTTCTATATGTACGAATATACTATTCAAACGCAAGACCGATTTATTTGACTTAGTGCAATGAACATGTTTTATTTACAAAAAAATTATAAATAAAAGGGACATGTTTTTTTTAAATTGAAATTTATACTTTTATCTCAGGCAACGAGGCCCATATACAGATAACTTATGGACTGACATAGTAATTTATTTATAAAATCCCTTAATAAAAATGCACCTATATAACATATAATATATTATTGAATCATCAAATTGTGTAAATCATCTATTACTTTTCAAATATTGCCATCTTCCCCTTTTTTTTAAGAAAAAAAAAGCAAATAATTTCTAAATTTAAACAAACAAACGTATAAAAACGTCAAAAGAATACAAAGAGATAGCAGCGTAAGAAACAAATTAAATACCTACAATAAGCCACCCTCCCCCACGAAGAAAAAACTGAAACGAGACAACACTGCTCCGCACCCCACACAAGAGCGAGAAAGAAAACCGCCCCGCGAAAAATTAAGATTCAAATTGTAAGAAAATTAAAATTCGAACGGTCAAGCTCTCTTTCTTGTTAATGAGGAGTGTATAAAGCCGTCTCTGTTGCTCTCTTAAGTAAAAAAAGAAGGGGTCTCATTCGCCGGACTAATTTAAATAAAGATATTGGAATGGAAATGACAGTTGAGATGTGATGTTGGCTGAACTGGGGATTGGTTCGTTTTAGAATAAATGAGATTTCTTTTTTTACAGAAATGAAAATGACGAAGGCTATCTCAGGACTACGGCAGAATGAAAATGCGAGGGTAATTTGAAAACTTTATGAATTAAGTACCTACCTGTTAGTTTATTTTTAAACAGTTTTATGAATAAAAGTAGGGTACCTGTTGGTTTTGGGGCTTTTGGGCTAATCCGTCCGTGCGTCGCTCGCGTGTATTACTTTGGGAACTGTTGTATTTTTCCGAAACTCGCATTGAAATTGTCTTGTAGGTAATATTATTTTAATTGCAACTGGACCAAACTTGGAATGTTTAACATAATCATATTGATATTTACCAAATTTACCACCGCCGTATTATTTTATTAAGATATTTTTTTTAAATTACCCGTGATTCCGTTTTCGCAGATTTTTTTTGGAAACTATCCGAGTTTCCGGGATAAAAGGACCCTGTGTCTTATCTGTCTGTACCTCTGTACAAAATGGAAATAAATCACCAATCGGATGAGTTTAGGCGTTGAACTCTGAAGACAGAACAAGCAAACAAACAAACACTTTCGCATTTATATTATTAACATGTATGTAACGATAAAGCAAGGAAACTACTTTTTATTATTCGTAATAGCTAAGTTAGTATATAGAAGCAAGGTGACGAAGATATAAGTACTTACACTGGTTGACCCACCGTGAGTACAAATAATATCTTTGTGAGTGTCTTTACACCTTGTCATACATCGATGCTACATGACGAATTTGCGAGACACACACAGTAGGGTGTTTCATATTTGTACCTATTGGAAAAAAAAATAATATATTTTTTGCAGACTTTGCTCACACAGAGTCTACACAAAGTAAAAAAATTAAATGTCTTTAAAGGTAATGGGACAATATTTACCTAGAGGTACAAATGGATCACTTTATTGTTTTTACTAAAGCAATAACTAAACTTGCTGGCGAATTATGTCAAACACTAATGATATCGACCATCACCATACCATTATTTCGGCCGGCTGCGCAGTCATTAGAAAATGCAAAGTTTAGAAAATGAAACAGCCTAACGCACAACACAAACTAATAAGTTAATGTACAGTCGAGGGCAGAGATATGTATACACTTTTGGACCTTGTCCCATTGTATACATATGTCTGCCCTCGACTGTATATGCTGACATTTGTTAGCAGAGTTTACGGTCAGCGTAGTGGCTGTGGCATTTGTTTTCTAAAGGCTCGCTATATCAATCTTATCTTGACCCATGTTTGCGCAAGACCGCAAGAGTCGAAGCACCCAGAGGTCAAATAAAGCTAGTGTTTGCCTCACAGCACCTATTAACTATTTGACTGTGCGTGCCCTTGAAAGTGCGATACGCTGCGCGAACATTCCTTATGAGTATGTATTGGAAATGTGGATACGAGATCAACGTTCCCGTAGCCACAAAGAAAAGAAACAATGAAATGGCGACTTTAAAATTAAATCTTATTCAGAATGTCGTTGCTCTTTCAACTTAAGAAATAAAGACACCTAAAACTCAATATCGCATCACTCAAACAATTTACTCTTCACAGAAAATCACACCGTTAAATAAAAAAGTTTAAGAACAGAATTCCAAATTCAAAATTTGTATTAAAACAAAAGCTTCCAAATTTGAAAAACAAAACTCTTTTTTCGGATAATTAAATGGCGACGTCAAAATTCTGGCTGATCAAAGAGGGGAGCTAAAAATGTCCCCCGGCTTGGGGAGGCGGGGGTGTTCGTTTCTTTGTCCCGCGTTATCTATACAATTATTTGAAGAAAGTAAAGTCTCGCAAAAAGATAGGAAGGCTGGACGCCCGCTCCTCTGTTGTGGCCGTCGCCTGTTTTAGATTTTTTTATTATTTTATTAAGCTATGAGATGTGTCGTGATTATTTTAGAAATATTTGTGGAGCGAGCGAATCAAAAAAGAGTTTTGTTAGATAATAAAAGAGATCTGCTTTTTTACGTGTTATATATTAGATAAAGTTGTCGCGCGCATTGTGTATTGCTGTGATAGATCGAAGTCTTAATTACTCCAAATTTAAAGAATATTTGTTCCAAACTTTTAGATAAAAGTAACGATAGCTAGAAGGTTTTCTCTTAGCCGTGCTAAATTTTTATTCGTAAATTTTATGAGCTGCAAGTTCGTCTTAACACAAACACGATTACAATTATAATAAAAAACGCATGTTAAATATAAATAGTTATTTACATCATAACAATTCTAACAAAAAATATTTCATTATTTTCAGGCCACTTGAGAGCATCACCGCCTTCGCCGGACGCCCTACAAAAACGATCCGCGAAAGGGGAGCCGCGGCAAAAATGACGCTCCCAAATAAAATAAATACTCGTCCACTTTATTGCGACCTTCTCCTCTCCCCGCGACAAAGGGAAACTGGACGACGGAGGGGAAAATATATGTTTATGGACGGATCTTGTTGTCTGGTCGAGTTATAACTGTCTTCAACAGTAAGGTCTCCGAGTAAGCTATATAGATTGCGCCGCTAGTTCCAAGATTTACACGGTAAAAAATAATGAGTTCGTATTTTGAATTCGTTGAAAGATGGCTACTTTTAGCTTGTTTAAATATGGAAGCGTCACGTATTACCGGTCGCTTATAATCTTCTAGAACATTTGACGTTTAATAAGTGTACTTTGAACTTAGAAGACTGTCATAGGGCCGTATTAATAAACTGATCTTGTGTGAGATTCCCGTCACAAGATGCGTCAAAAATGACAGTTTTCTATGGATTGACGTTTACTTTGACGTATCTTGAGACGAGGATCACAGTTGAGACGAGTTTATTAATACGGCCCTTAGACTGACTGATGAGTGATGAATTATATCAAATATAGAGGTTTTAATCATGAAAAATGTATATATTTAAATTTCCTATCATATTGTTTGATTACCATACCGAAGACGAGTCCAATACTGCATGCATTTGGGGTCATATAGTGTACGGAGTTTAAAGTAACGTTACTTTAAGAAAATCATTTACAAATATAGGATAGTCTAAATTTAAAGTATACAAAACGACACATAAAAAGTACGCAGCTGTACAAGTGGTATACAATGTAATGTTTCGCGGGTCAACCAAACCAAATTAATTTCTGGACATTGGCACTAGATGTCAAAGTACATAATGCAATAACTCAGATCGTATAAAACCTCTTTAGTTTTAATTGATAAATTTTACTTTGACATAGTTTTAGTTTATTACTGAGTTTGTTACACGATTTTTTTATTAGGAAGTTAATAGGTTTCTTTCATAATTTTTATAATAATAATAAATATCAGGCGACAATCTCACACAATTGACCTATAGTCCCAAATTAAGCTCATGCATGTACTATGCATACTAGGCAACGATAATTATACTTATATAGAGATATACATACTTAAATACAGAGAAAACATCCATGATTCGGCATTTTGCTAGGCTGTGGCCATTGGATTTAGCAGTCGGCCACTGACAATGCGTTTGGTGTGAACGCGGCCTTATCTAAACTTAGATGCCTACACATCGCCGATATTGAATTTATAAGAAGCAGCTCAAATACAAAAGTTTGCTGAAGAACTCGTATTTATTGAAATCTTAAAATATCTCCCCCTTTTACTTTCGCGAGTTTCTGGGGATTTCACGTGAAATTATTTTTAAAGTAAGTATGTACATTTTAATATGGAGCAATGAGAAAACGTTCTTGTTTTTAGGGTTCCGTACCAAAATGGTAAAAAAGGAACCCTCTTATGGTGCTACTTCGTTGTCTGTCTGTCTGTCTGTATGTCACAGCAGTTTTTCTCAGCAACGGCACAAGCTATCAGCTTGAAATTTGGCATAGTTACATAACCTACTTGCCCGCATCTGTTTTTAGTAAAAAAAATATGAAAAGGGGTCTAGAATGAGGGGTTGAAAAATGAAATTTATCTGATTATAGCAAATTGGATGTCAAATGAAAGGACCTAATCTGCACATTTCAAAACAATTTTTTTTATAATTTCCGTGACGTACTTTTTGAATCTGAAAAATTCCTAACTTATAGATAATTACTTATATTTTACGGGAAAAATAAAACGAAGTAAACGAAACTTTAAATATCTGTATTATTTGGGCAAATGGACCATATTGCATATACGAATTAAAGTACAAAAAAGGTATAATGTTAAAGTACGGAACCCTCGGTGCGCGAGTCCGACTCGCACTGGACCGGTTTTTTTTCACATATCATTGCAAAGATAAAAAAAATTGTAAATGCATATTTAATGAAATTTATTCCATTGAAACCATCTGACATTTCCCTTAAAAAAATTACCTCTTTTTAAATTACGACATTATATATATTGTGTATTTATCTATAGTATTAATAGTATATACATTTACGATTATTTTTGGGTATGTATATCTATATTATATATCTTATCTAACAATTTTGTGCGTTACGTGTAATGTTGCCTATCCTCGTGTTTTGTCCTCACTCATTCTCTAGGCTAGCTTGAAGAGATCCATTATAGGGATAAGCTCGCCTTTTTACATTTTATTTTATGAGTATTCATTGTAAATCTATTATCTGTGCAATAAAGAGTTTACATACATCATACATTTACACTCTACGGCGATGATAACTGAATTAATCAGCAGGCCTAGATATGAAGCATCTGCAAACGATAGCGACCACCAAAAGCAAAGAAAATGTATAGGATTGTTTGTATTTTAACGTAAGCTGCAAGACGGTGGATACGGAGCTTCATGTCAATTTCATACATTTTGACAGTTTTCGAAAGTCGTAAGCTATCGTCTAACGTCGTTCCATTGCATCTTGTTTAGCCCCCGTGATGTCATTCTTTTAAACAACTCGCTTTTCAATTCATCGAATAAGTTTTAGTTTTAACCGGCAAAATAAAGTTGTTCGACGCTAAAAATAGATTCAGGTACCACTTTGGCCTGCCTCCGTCTTTGGCGAAACTTGCGAGTTGCGACCAAATTAAAAATCCGCCATTATTTCTTTGGTACCTCACGCATTATGAGACAGTTCTATAATGACCTACTGACTGACCTAAATACTTTAATCCATGATTGTATGCTTCTTAAACCACGCCAGGCCTACTTTAGATGCCCTGCAAGGTCAGTCCCTGCCGCTCGGTGAGTGAAGTGAAACTCGCTCATAAAGCCGCCCAGTCACGCCCAGGCGACGCTGCCAATTTCCCATCCGACTGACAATTTCCGCGCGATTTAAATATAAAACGGGAAAAAACGAGAACGGGGCTTTCACGGAAAAAAAGGTTTTGTTGTTAAACTAAAACTCTTCGGTTAATATAGGTACTTAAGTTAAAATAAGCCAATATCAACCCTGAGAGTCCATTTTAAATATTGCTAAAAGAATTTTCGAAATCGGACGAGTAAGTAGTTTAGGAGATTTTTCCCTACATCCAAACTTACAAACATACATTAGAGACATCTTTAACTTTAACTTTAGAGACATCTTTAAAGTTCTTTATAATATATAAGTGTAGATTAGTGTAGACGTAGAAGGAAATGAACAATAACGGGATGAGAATATAATATTACATACTTTTGCAAATTCCCGCGGATTCCGTCAAATAAAGATTTCATACGATTATGTCACAAAAAATATTTTATTTTATTTAAAATTTTACTTTTTTTCACTAAAAAAATCTTTCAGCAGTTTACAAAAAACACCTTCATTCTTTAATTTCATAAAAGAGGCTGTATACAGACAGACGAACATGTCGAAATGCGTTCAGTTTTACCAGGAATATAAAAAAACCTTGCCATCTCGCGGAAGTTTGATAAAAAAGAGTTTGGAAAAAATGAGGGCGCTGTTAGGAATGGAATTGGCAATATGACCCAATTTTCACCCAAAACCTTAGAGTTGCCACTTGAAAATGTTGTCATTCCACCTGTCACCGCACGACCTCCTTTTTGGCAAGCTATAACATAAAAAACTGGTCTCATTAATTACAAATATATCCCTTTAAAATACAAAATAACTTATTTCACCCGCCGTTATTCTGAAATCTAGTTATTTCCTCGCTTTGCGCAGAAAGAAGTGCTCCGTCGACTGTACAAAGACGTTTTATTTTACTCCCATTGTATTTCTCCCTTTGTCTTGCCAGCAATACCTTTTTTAATGCCAGCTGGTTTATTATTCATGTTTTGTTAAAGAAAATGTAAAATCTTTGTGCACAATTGAACTGAACGCGGCATGTTTTATAATTATAAGTTCTTATTTTAGTGGCTCGCCGCCACCGTAGAGTTTTTTTCGCATAACTCAGAAACTTTCGGTATTCCAAAATTAAAAGTAAATCTATTAATATGTCCGTTTCCGGCCAAAGTTCCGGTCGCAGGCACGAATTGGTCGACCCCAAGTCCATGATAATAATTTTAATGTATAATTGATAATTTTATTTAGGTTAAAATGACCACAGCATTCATTTAAATTTTATTTTATTATGTGATTAATTATGGAACTTACTATATATCCTGTAGGTACAACAAATATAAATGCAAATATATTTATTTACCGAAATAAACACAGTTACGAGAGATAGGTGTTACAAGATAATTAGACGGTGACTCCTGTAGCGTCCCACATTAGGCCTAGCATGGGGCATTACTTTGAACTTCGAAATTCGAACTTCGGTTCGCCCCGTCACTTTCTTGCGAATTAGCTACGCGTCGAGAGCAAAAAGGATAGCAATAGACGAAGTTCGAATTTCGAAGTTCAGAGTAATGTCCCTGTTTCGTGGGAATCAGACAGTTCAGACACGAGTACCTACCGACAACATTGCGACAAATACAGGGAATCAACAACGAGTACAAACTCTCAAGCTTTCCATTCACGAACGTGCCGCTTGTCTCGTCGACAAATGTGTGCATCCAACGGATGGACGTAATATTTTAACCACATTCACGGGCGCGCCAAGCCATGTAGTTTCCGCTTTAAGCTGGCCATTCACGATCGCTCCAAGCCGAATGGAGTAGCGCCGCGGCAAAATCGAAATCATAGATATATTACGCACACGCGACCCTTTTCCCGCAATCAGATAACGATACTATATCTATATGTTCATCTCATCAGACCATTATAAGTCAGTCTCGAGAGCCCCACAAACAACCGATTAACTCAGGAATCGGCGAACTCATAACAACCGTTTTAGAAGGTTTGTTCGATTGATTTGTATTCGTGAAGATAAGTAATTACGCCACTCGGGGCCAGATCCATAAATCCGGGGGGACCCCCGGGAAAAAAGGGGGGGGCTCTTCTTATATTTAAATATCGAACCCCTTCCTGGTAGGTGCCACGGTTTTTCCAGTAAAAGGGGTAAGTGACAGAAGCAGGGAATAGGGGTTGCGTGGAGACGCCTATATATATTTTTATTTTATTTTTTAAGTTCCAAATAATAATAAATAAATATCAGGGGACAATCTCACACAAATTGAACTAGTCCCAAACTAAGCTCTAGGCTTGTACTATGGGTACTAGACAACGATAAACTTACTTACATAGATAAATATATACTTAAATACATAGAAAACATCCATGACTCGGGAACGCATTAACTCGTGCTTATCACACAAATAAGTATTTTCCCATGCCGGGATTGGAACAAAATAATTGTAAGTGTAATGTAGGATTCAGCTAGCGGTCCCGGGTTCGAATCCCGATATGGGCAAATATTTGTGTGATTAGCATGAGTATTTGCATATGTATTTAAGTAGGTATACGTAATTTTCTATATAACTATGTTTATCGTTGTCTAGTACCTATAGTACAATCCCAGAGCTTAGTTTGGGACTGGGTCAATTATGTGAGATTGTCCGCTGATATTTATTTAAGTATTTATGTTTTTGCATAGTTTTTAACTTTAACAAACCACAAATAAGATTAATTATTACATTACTCACGGACATAATGCATTTATTTAATTTTATAGTTGGACGTAGCTTAGAGAAAAGGATCCAACCCACAAAGTAAATGTATTTAAATTTGGATTCTGTTGCTGTCAATAGTATGTCAAATTCTACAAGTGTGAAATGGTTGAATTGGATCCTTTTTCCTAAGCTACGTCCAGTTATACAACAGTCGTCTAACGAACACTTTAGATGACTTGTATAATTAAAAAATTAGAGAGAAAGCACTCGCTTGGGCGTTGGAAGAAAAGAAAACCGCTTATTTTTGGGTCAATTTCCCAAGCAATAATTTAAGGTGGCGGAGCTGAAAACGTGGGTGAGCAAAGTTTAAATATTAAATTGCTATTTTTTTCTGAAAACTTCACGCAGTAGCCTAGTTCGAGCAATAATTAGAATTAAAATATCAATATAAATAATAATTAAAAAAAAAAATTAAGACCTAATTTCTCATCACGGTGGGCTGTCCGCAACCCCGTTTTAATTGCAAAACATGGAATAAATTTAATACTATTTATGATTATGAAAAACGTTTACCTTAGTTTAAATACTATATAGTCAATGTACAAAAAAAAGCCCTTACTTTTTTTAAATCTATTACACATACCGTCTGGTACGAGTAAATACGTTTGTCCGGAGAAACGTTCTCATTACCACCGACAAATATTCTGTGCGTTATATCTGCTGAGCTTCAATATATACGCAACCCATTTCCCGCGCACTCCTAGAGTTAGTCACACGCAAGAGTTTGGTACAAGCAGTTGTGCTGTGCGCATTTATGTCGATCAGATATAAAGGTGAGTATTTGGTTTTGGTGGGTGGGGACAAAAAAACCTCATTCCGACGTTCGATTTATTTTTGGTGTTTTTTATTTGTTTTATTTAAGATTAATATACAACACGTACGTCGTGTTTCTTCCTTCTGGAGTAACGTTAGTTTAAGAAAAGAGGAATCCGTTTTTTTTTTAATAATATTTTTGTTCAGTTTTTCTCATTCCCATGTTCTCATGTCTCTGTATGAATAACCCACTGGAATGATAAGCAACACCGGAATGATACAAAAGTAGCTTCACTTAGATTATTAACTTTTTCATTCCGGTGGATAAGATCTCATTTCTGTGGGTCTTTTTCTATCATTCCAGTGGGTATTTATCACTTCGGTGGGTACATTTTATCATTTCGGTGTATATTAATCATTCCGGTGTCTCATAAAATATTCTATCTCGTATATCTCATAAACTATTCATGATATTGCGTGCCCCTTAACATGACGTCTAGAATATATTTCAATGCGTAATTTAAAATGAAAAACGTTCAGAAATATACAAAACTTAAAAATTACACCGAAATGAGAGGAAAATCACAAATGTTGAAATTGACCCTTTTATTCTCCTTTGTCAAGTCTCCAACACGCCATGTTATTTAAATAGGTCCTGCAGTTAAATGATACCTTTATAAATAGAAAAACAAACAGACAGGCAAACCGCTTGTCAAACTCATAGTTTTAGGCCGGTATTAATAAACTCATCTCAACTGTGATCCCCGTCTCAAGACACGTCAAAGTAAACGTCAATCCATACAAAACTGACATTTTTTAAGGCATTTTGTGACGACACAAGATCAGTTTATTAATACGGCCCATAGATTACACTTCCTAAAGAATTTATTTTCAATAGAAATATAGGTGTCTTTCAAGCAACCTACTAAAACCCTTTGAGGTTATAATTAATGATATGTAATTGTTAATTCTTGGTAACACCGTATCGCCATCTGCTGAAACACTGAAAACTAAACCTAACTTCGTATATCAATAGTCAAAATCACTTGCTATCTTCAATATCATCAAGTCACTCAGGGCCTGTTTCACTATCGAGAAGTAAATTCATGTGTCAGTTAAAGATCCTCTCCGTGTCTATTTTCAAGTGTAAGAAAGGGAACGGGGCTACATTTATTTGACAGATATGCTTATACACTTACAACTATGAATGTTTGAGATAACCATTAAACATCTGACATCTCCAAACACAGTGACGCTACGGCCACATTATCGGGATTCGGCGAACATTCGTGTTGGCATCTCTTACTTTAACATAACGAAAGAAAGAGGCTCAACACGAATATTTGTCGAATCCCGATAGTGTGGCCGTATCATGAGAGAACACAATTCATATATTATATCAATGGTCTAGAAGACAAATGTACTAAGTGATTTTTTATTACATTTAAAAAATAACTGTACAGCATGATTGTTTATTCATTATCAAATTTTGTGCAGGTAAACTTGTCCCAGCCTAAAAAAAATTGTTTCCGTTTACATTTTCCATTTTCTGCGGTTATTTGAGTAAAATGGTGAATGATTTGCAGTCAGCTATAGGTATACCACAGATAATTATTGATTATCGGAATCAAAAAAAAATGCTTAGTATTTATGTAATATTTGTAATAATGCATGGCAACAGAGTGGTAGCTCCATACAAATAGTAACAGAATGTTAAGCGCAAAATTTGATGATGACCTTTTAGGTACTCAGTTTGCATTAGCAAAAACTTTGCACTTTTTTAGACCATACCATCGATATAAATGTATGTCACTCGCAATGTATGTGTTAAATAAAATATGTATGTAAAATTTTATGCGAAACAAATATTTTCTATTATATTTTATATTCTAAAAGCAAATTAACGAATTAATTTTAGCTACTCCACAGTCGCCGCTGTTCCGTCTCAAGATGGACTTAAGAAGCAAAAAGGAAAGAGTCCAAGGGGCGGCCACCCGCCTCAGCCCATCGGAATACAGAATAATAATCGCCAAAAGAAGGGAGGAAAAATATAAATAGCTCTATC
This sequence comes from Tortrix viridana, assembly GCA_963241965.1. Taxonomy (NCBI): domain Eukaryota; kingdom Metazoa; phylum Arthropoda; class Insecta; order Lepidoptera; family Tortricidae; genus Tortrix; species Tortrix viridana. The sequence goes on along the minus strand of OY725196.1, from coordinate 6,554,420 downwards.
TACCACCCCTAGATATTAAAATTTGTACGAGGCCTTTCAATTTTGTTAAAATAAAACGGAAAGGGTAATTTCGGCGCGCCCTTTTCTTGAGTTTTGCTGGACCATTGTATGTATTTGTTAGGTGATGTTAGTGAAGAATGACAAGGGGAACACTTGAGGTAGATCGTTTCACAGTCGCGTCGGGGGGTGGTATGGAGGGGGTTAACGTTTCCGCCGATTAATATTGACCGAAGGTCGATTTCTTAATCTGGGTGCGTGACCAAAAACTTGATTTATACTTATTTCTGAATCTCACCGTTGACTGAAATTCTCAAGCCTGTAATTTGAAATACGAGTGGTTCCGCCCACTCGTAAACAAGATCACCGCGTGATTTTAATTTAATTATTACTTAAAATCATCAATGAGATTATAAAATCGTGGCTAGCCACGACTCTCCCACGTTTCTATTGTGGACAGGCCCAAATAGACTACCTATACTACATTGTTTAAAACACAGATACATTAATCATAAACTTATAATTATAGACTAAAGTCGAAACCATAATTCGAGAGACAACTTTGACAGATAAGACAAAGGGTTACCTACCATAGGGTTAACTTCACAGCAATAAATCACTAGTAATTTACTAACGTGAAGTGAGGAGTGAGTTGTCAAAGTTGTCTCTCGAATTATGGTTTCGACTTTAGTTTAAAAACTGATAGCGCGATGTAGAACAACCAGTGTTGAGAGCTCTGTATAACAGCCAGGCGTATAAAAACGGGCCAGGTTATGTTGGGTGTTTGAACGTGTGGGTAGGACGATCGTTCTTGTGAATGGGCTACCCGCATTGTCATTTTTTATTTAATATCTCTGCTTGGAACACCGCACGAAAAAAAAAAAATATCAAATATGAAAATATATGTTAATATAAAAATACTCGAGGGACATCAAAGCCCTATTACTATACTTTCTTTAGCAAAAACTCGGTTCCATTTTTTATTTAAATCCATTGATCTTCTTATCCTTACTTTCGATCTACCTATCATAAAATGAGAGGCGACTTAAAACGACGAGGCACGACAACTCATTTACAATATTGTCCTGTGGCGTTGATTGCGTTCACAGGTCGACACCTCCAGTCGCCGGACCATCGACACGCTCCAATCTCTTTAATGGTACCAACACTTCATTATGCATCATTTTATCTATATCTATAAGTACTTCTATATCTATACTATCTATACTTGATATTATAAACAGGAAAGATTTTTATTTATTTCAACATTAGAAAGCTACTTATAGTTTATAAATAACAAAAGTCGCTTTCCGCGTCTGTCTGTTTGTCCGCTCTAGCTCCTCCTAAACTGCCCTGCTAAGGTAAAACCCCTTACCTTACCCTTACCTTAGCAGGGCAGTAAACCAAGCAACGGATTTTGATGCGGTTTCCACCGTCAGTTAGATAATTTTTCACGGAAGCTTTATGTATCTGGAGCGGAGCGAGGGCGGGTCGCTAGTAGGCTATATTTTAACTTAGTTCACCAAAGCGAAGCGAGGGCGGGTCGCTATAGTTACAAATAAGGTAAGGTAACATAATAAAAACTCATAAACTACCTTCGGACCAAAAAGATGGAGTCAAGGTAACCGATAGGTTGTGAACACCCTCGGAGTACCAGAGAGCCTGGTGCGATGGTCCCTCTGCCTGCAAGGTGAGCTCAGTGCCATACAGGTCGAGGCATCACCCCAAGAGCCCCCCTATTTAGGAGGGGAACCCGAAAGGGGCGACTTTCAGGTATAAGTGGCGACTTCCCCCTCCAAGACCAGTTGGAATACTGGTTTCCCTTCGAGGCTGCTGACCCCAAACAACGTCCTCTTCACCATCTATTTATACAAAATCAGTTTAAAAACTTCGATAGCGCGATGTAGAACAACCAGGGTTGAGAGCTCTGTTTGTACTAGTCGGCCACTGAGATACGGGTCTGATTATGATGGCGTTTTTGGATTCGTATTTTGTGGGTAGTGTCAATGTTTATGTGATGGCCTACCCGCAATGTTTTTGTTGTTTATGTTTGTTAAGTTAATACAAGAACGTCATACGTGTTCTAATACTTCGTTATGTTGTTTAATGCTAATATTTATATCTGAGTCTTGAATGTGTTCTAAGTATGTATTTTTTAAGTCTATCGTTGTTAAGGTGTCCATGGCTCAAGCCTTGAGCTTAGTTTGGGACTATGTCTTGATAGATGACACTAACCGAGATTGTTAAAAGTTGACAACTGATATTATGGGCCGCTTGCACCAACTGCGTTGAATATGTTTAAGTCTTAATTAAGTTCAAGTTGTGTCAAAATGTATTGAAGTGTCATGTCTTTAAATATGTTCAAGATTTAAACATATTTAACGCAGATAGTGCAAGCGGCCCTGTTATTTATTATTAACTTTGATTTAATAAAATTAGTTTAAGGGCGTTTGATACTTAGTAGCTTTAATTTGTCAGTAAATTTTGTGGATATAGGCCCTAGCGAAAATGACACTTCAATGACAGTTCAATATTTCCTAAACGGTCCCCCAAATCTAAAAATTCAAAATGACATATCCATAATATCTATATAGCTATCCAATGATACCTGACTCGATGTTATAAGGAAAAAAAATCAAAATTTAATTTAACAACTTTGTCGGCGTAATTTAAATGTATAACTTAAATGTAGTTAAACTTCGGTCGGACGGACGGATGGACAGACAGACGGACATGGCGAAACTATAAGGATTCCTGGTTGACTACGGAATCCTAAAAAAGGGACGCAAAAAGTGGAGTCGCGTTGACCGCGATTGGTCATCTAGCCTTCCTCAAAGTGGTTTTGTCTGTATTTCATATTACAAATCCTCAATTAGGCCGTGAGGCCGTTTCCTCTTGGAGCAGACCCTCGCAGGTTCTGAACTCCTCGAATAGGGTGAATGAACACCCTCATCTGAATGACAGTCAAATTAGACCAGCTTGACTAACTGGTTTCCTTCAAGGAGGCTTGACTCCATCCTGTATACTAACAACCAACTATTTATATGAAGCAAGTTTAAAAACTTCGTTAGCGCGATGCAGAACAACCAGAGATTAGAGCTATGATCGGGTTGTAGTAACGGTGGTGCGCGGTTCATGTTATGTTGGATTTTTTTTGACTAATGTTTTGTGGGTAGCGTGAGTTAAATCTTGAGCGGTCTACCTGCATAGTCAATTTTGCCGTTTTGTTTTTAACTTTTTACATAGATGGCAGTTTTAAAGCGAATATTTATAAGTAGATATATTATATTATATGTAGGTACCTACTTAATAGAAATTGAAAATATTATAATTATTTGATTTTTTTTTAAGATTAGCACTTATACGGTAAAAAATAACATCTACACAACAATTATAACAATTATAATTTATACAAAAAAATATAAAAAGTTATAAAACTAATAATTAAAATAGGTATGTACTCACGTTCAAACAAATATTGCCCTTACCGATACCGGAATGGAACCCGGGACCGCTGGCTTCGTTCGTAGGCAGGGTCACTAGGTACTAAAGTTAGCTAACGGCGTCGTCGTGATCTAAGGGGCCGTATTAATAAGCTCATCTTGGTTGAAATGCTCGTCTCAAGACACATCAAACTAGATGTCAAGTCATAGAAAACTATCATTTTTTACGTATTTTGAGTCGGGTTTCTCAACCAAGATCGGTTTATTAATACGGCCCTAAATTTGGTCCAGGGTTCGAGCTTCGAGCGCCTTCTCTGGTAAGGGCGATCTTTTTTGTGAGCGAACATTTTTGTTCTTTAGTCTTCGATGTTTTTTTATGTATATCATTATTTAATTAAAACAATAAACTTACCCTATCTTTAAGTATGTTTATCGTGATTAAGTACCCAAAGTACGTTAAAACACTATATTAACCTTAATGACAAATACAATTGGTCAATGACATTTTAAAAATCAGTACCTTGGAGACCGAGCGTCACCTACACATTACAAATACACATTACAAATACACATTACCTACTTAAGAAATCTGGTAAAAACCGGTGTTCATGAGCGGTTGATTACTTTCCATAGTTTCCATTAGGAAACCCGCATGCTCGTTTGCCGCCATATCTTATTTTAAAAAAAGGATGCAAAAAGTGGAGTCGCGTTGACCGACAGGTTATCTATGCCTTCCTCAAAGTGGTTTTGTCTGTACCCATATATCAAATTCTCGTTTCCTCTTGGAGCAGACCCTCGCAGGTTCTGAACTCCTCGAATAGGGTGAATGAACCACCCTCATCTGAATGACAGTCAAATTAGACCAGCTTGACTAACTGGTTTCCTTCAAGGGGGCTTGACTCCATCCTGTTTACTAACAACCAACTATTTATATGAAGCAAGTTTAAAAACTTCGATAGCGCGATGCAGAACAACCAAAGATTAGAGCTATGGTCGGGTTGGTAATAATAATGGGGCGCGGTTCAAGTTATATTGGGTTTTTTTTGGGCAAATGTTTTGTGGGTAGCGTGAGTTAAATCTTTAGCGGTCCATAGTGAGTTTAGGACAGGGTTTCTCAAAGTGGGGTACGCGACCCCCAGAGGTTCGCCAGTGATCGTAGAGGGTACGCGACATTTTTTGGTACCTATGCCAGCTGACTGGCTAGCTCGCAATTGCGCCACTTCTTTCTCAGCTCTCCGACTGACTGAAAAGGTCTCAACTCATTTATGGTCACCGAAAGCATTAACGCTGGTTTGAGCATTAAACTACATAATTGCTGGAAATATCCCCAAGTCAAGCTCTTCAAGCTCATTTTATAAAGATTTATCTTTAATTGATTTTTGGGCAGCGAGACAGCAAGAATATCCCGGATAAAGCAGGTAGGTTAATTTCCACAATAAATTTCTCCAGAAATCGCCAGAAGAATCAAGCCCATTGCACCCACCCGTCACACTAACAGCTAACAATAACATCTTAGTTTTTATTGTTCCGTACCAAAATGGTAAAAAAAGGAACCCTTATGGTGAGACTTCGTTGTCTGTCCGTCCGTCCGTCCGTCTGTATGTCACAGCAGTTTTTCTCAGCAACTACAGATGCTATCAACTTGAAATTTGGCATAGTTGTATAATTTGCTTGCTCGCATATGTTTTTAGTAAAAAAAAAAAATATATATAACTAATTGAAAAGGGGGTCTAGAATTGGGGGTGGAAAAATGAAAGTGATTTGAATAGCAAATGGGATGTCATATGAAATGGCTTAATCTGCACATTTCAAAACAATTTTTTTTCCATGACGTACCTAAATAACCAAAAATGTACAAAAAAATGACCGTTCTCCCGAATCTCCGAAGTTTATTAATCAAAAGTTTTTGAAGTACGGACTTAAATACGGAACCCTCTGTGCACGAGTGCGACTCGCACTTGACCGGTTTTTGCTTGTATTTAAATTTAAAAAAAAACTTATTTTATTGAACACAAAGATTTTTAAGAGGTTTGGGAAATTTAATAGGGGTTTGTGGGGCTATAACTTTGAGAAACCCTGGTTAAGGACATATTATTTGGCCGTCTGTTACTTTCCGATCTTTCCGATCTTTTTTTTGTTCTGCGTAAACAGTCTCCGGTCAATGGGTACTCGCTCGAAAAGGCATCTATTGTTAATAACAACACAAATCTTTACCTGAGAGCAGAGTATAGTAACTATTCTTAATTCAAGTCCATTTGGTTTTACACGCGATTATACTGCTAATCACAAGGAGGTTAGATGCTTCAATGGCGTAAACATTTGGAGACTTAAGACCTACCGGTCTTAAGTCTCCAAATAATCTATGCAGCGGAACCGCTGACGTTCCGCCACCGTTTGTCCTTTGTATGACGGGCGAAACATTAGCGAAACTGCCTGTTCTATCGCGTTAAATTGCCCATGCTTCTATCTCTTTCTCGCGGAATATCAGCGACGCCGCTCACATCTCCCGCCGATTTCGCGGCGAAGATGTGAGCGGCGTTTCGCTCGTCATAACGTACAAACGGTGGCGGAACGTCAGCGGTTTCGCTGCATCGATTTCGCGGCGGAGATGTGCTACCGGTCTAAGTGCACAGATTATAAGGGTATGTCTAAAGAATTAATTCTTGCATAAGTGTCACTTCGACAACAGATAGCTTCTAGTGCATTTAAAGATAGATTGAAAAATATTGATACTTTTGCATTTTTTGAATTTTGTTAAGCGTGATGATACATTTTTATTAGGCTATTATTTCTTAATGTGATGTATATGTGCTTTAGTTTACCACATAATATACATCACTAAAAAGCGAAAAAAAAATGAAACAAAAAATAAAACCGTTTTCAAAAATAGGCAATTCCTAGGAGGCCGGTCTTTATTTAACCATTATAAGTGGGTTTTTGAAGACGGTTTTACTTTTTGATAATGTTTTTACATCTTAATAATTACAACGCAAGTATCAAAAGTTTTCAAACTTGCTGTAAGGTTGGATTGAACGGTTGCGATATTATACCCGTAACAGACACTCGAACTTGGTCCGGGCCGGACAACGGATATGGTTCGCTCCGAACCAGATCTGGCCGTCTGTAGAGCAGTCTTCGGACCATGTCGGCGGATATGGTCCGCAGACTGCTCTAGACACGGCCGGATCTGGTTCGGAGCGAACCAAATCCGTTGTCCGGCCCGGACCAAGTTCGAGTGTCTGTTACAGGTATTACAACTAGCTTTTGTTTGATACTAACCACAGAACTATAACTAAAGCAATCGAGCCATAGAGTAAAACGCGATAATTATCTATATAACTGTAATCTTTTACACTAACGGAAAATTGAATATGCTAAAAAGAGAACACTATATGTCTGAAAAAGTAAGGTACCTACTAGCCGGTTTTGAACAAAAATTTACATATTTGTCATAAGGTCACATTACGTAAATATGGAATTGTCGATAATATCGTTATCGATACTTTATTCGATTGCGACGGGCTTAATATTAACCCTTATTAACCTATGTGTAAATAAGTGTGTTTAGCAGTTCCGCTGTTTTTTTAAAGTCGTCAGTTAAGTCACCATACAAATAGTAGTAGAGCAGGCACTCCATTCCAATTTGTTTAAGCTATCTCTAAATTGTAGTCATTTTGTTGACGTTATAGCAGTCCTTAATGTCAAGTCAATAAGAGTTACCATTGGCAATACCATTATCTAATAAACGTTACAATCCGACTAAATTGTAATTATTCTTACTTTATTTACGGGGGCTGTACATTTTTGTCGTGCTACGGTAAATTATCAAAACGGCTATTTTATCGATAGAAATTTCAGCACTAATATACCCATGAGAAGTTTATTACACAGCCAAAGACAACACCGCAACTTCATTGCAGTTTGATCTAATACGTCAAACATTTTAAATTGGTAGGGTTTTGGGGCCGAGCTAGCCTCGCTTTTGAACTGTGACACCCTGTCTAACTCATTGTTAATCCGGTTTAAAATGTATGTGACAGATATACTTTTCAAGTGTGATATTAGATGAAATCCTATGAATATACAACAACTGATACTGACAATAAGATCTCAGTGAAGATTACAGACGGCCAGATAATATGTGACGTTCTCAATATAAAGGGACCTTATGGAGGCGGGCGGTTACGCCGTTTTTAGAACTGTTACCATAGTATTCGTATAGTTACAAGAATAAGAAGAGCGTAACTGCCTTCCTCCATAAGGTCCCTTTATATTAATAACGCGTCACATATATGTCGTAACCTATATTTATTATTGATCTAAATTGGTCCAGGTTCGAACCCCTTCTCTGGTAAGGTAAGGATAATCTTTTTTGATACCGAATAGTTTGTTCCTGAGTCCTCGATGTTTTTTTATGTATGTACATCGATATTTAAATATATTTCCCGATTTTTACGTATGTTTATATTTATTAATAACGACTACTACTTAATTAAGTACCCAAACTAGGTTTAACAAAATAATATTAAAGTCCCGATGAATAATAATGTTTATTAAAAAATATATATCATCCATCATCATCAAAATCAGCCACAAGACGTCCACTGCTGGACAAAGGCCTTCCCCAAGGTTTACCACAACGATTTATTTATTTATTTCAATTAGCGGGCGCCATTGTGAGAAGTATCAAAATGTACCTACAATTCCAAAAGATATAAAACATGGCATGGGTATGGGTATGACTACGTACTCTTTACCACAGATCCGATATCTTTACTTAAAAAGTTAAGAACGACCTCGGCGAAAGTGAATGTTCCCGTGAGTGAAAATGTGCGAAGTTTCAGTTTAGCCAACTTAAAGCGCGCAACTTTAGTTCCAAGCGTTTGGAGGGTCCGCAGAAAAATAAAAAAGAAGTAAGAGGTAATTATAATTATTATAAATATTTTTTTAATATTGTATCGCTACATTAAGAACAAAATATAGTAATTAAAGAAAAAGACCAACTGATAATAAATATGTATAGCTTGGCGAAAAAGAGTTTGTCTTGGTGACAGATTAAAAACTACCACATTAAGCACCAAGTTATGAGTAAAACTTGAATCATATTGCTTATATCATTCGTAACAGCTCCCCTCCTTATTTTTGCTAACTTATACCTCCATTATCATAAAAAGTAACAATGAAACGTGAAAAAAAAGTGTTTATTATTCGGACGAACAAATATGTACGGCAAACTTTGGCTATTCTGCTATACTTGGTTGGTAATCCTGTGATAGTTGATTTAGCCTTGATAGTGAAGTTTTATTATATAAATACAGTTCTGACATATTTGTCTTTAGAGAGAGCTTTTCTCAAATCTTATAATAACAAAAAGAATGTATCCGAGCACTCTGTCAGAAATTAAAAACGTTTTCGTCAATAAAAAACTAAGCGGTTTGGCTCTAATATCAACTTGTTAATTGACTGAGCGGAATAAACATTGAAATTCGATGAAAAATGGGAAATCAGATAAAGGTTAAGATAAGTTAAGAGTTCATAAGCATATTTTTATATATGTAATCCAAAGAAATGTCATTCTTATTATTTAAAGTCCTATATCACACAATAACCCTATTATCACTGAATTACCGGATGTTATGTTATGTATTTGCAGTTTAATATTTGCAATATTTTGAGATATTGGCGATCGAAGGCAATGTTACGAACTCTTACATAGTGAATTTGCCAGATTATCTGCTCGAGGGATAAAATTCTGTGACCATTGATTGATTAGCCAAGGTTTGCCCTACAACACTAAAAAATTACTCCAGGCTCTTGAGCTAGGAGCCCTGTGTTAGAGCCTGTGCACACTAGCGTTTTTAGCCCTTAGTCCCCCGTTAAAAAACGCTAGTGTGCACGGGGTCTTAATAGATTTGAATGATTTATTTCATTACTCTAGCAATACCGGATAAATTCGCTTAGTAATATAAGGTAGTAAAAGTCTGGATCAGACACTTATTTTAAATTTTAAGCGTTAACTTTTACGTTAGAATATGGGATAGATGTATTCATTTCCCTAGCACCTGTCAAATTTTATCTCTTGCTTGCATGCTAAGCCCGCTGAGTGAACAAGTAATATTAAATTAGGTAATTTAAATAGAAACACAGATCGTTGTCACAGTATCACATTCTTCTGCTGTCCATACTTACATCAAACCACCTGTTGACAACGCGTGCTGTTGACGGCCTCATAACAAACGACAGCTCTCCGCTGTAGGCCTGAGCCTGGGGTTGTTCCTGATTCTATGGCTCATCTTGCTTCGATATCGTAATTATATTATTCACGTTATGGCAGCTCTTATGCACTTGACAGTAAGAGTGTGATTACGAATATTATAATATCGAAGGAATACGGTCTAAGCCACAGGAGAATAAAGGCCCTGACTATTAACCATGCGGCCTTTTTCTGTACTAACTGCCGCACTAAGAGACGTCAATTAAGATTTAAGTTTCATTAAAGTAGCTGCTGTCACATTCTTTGCTATAGCAATAGAATAAGACGCAGCAACTTTAATGAAACTTAAAACTTAATTGACGTCTCTGAGTGCGGCAGTTAGTGGTAAAGCCAACGACACTGATTCGGTACACACTGAAAAAATACGTTGCAAATGAGATGGTGATTGTCGTGTGTTGAGATTACTTAATTAAATACAGAAAAACTAGCTAATACAAATAAAGTTACTATCAGCTTTGGCTGCTATAACGAATGATAATGAAAGTGTAACAAAATAGCTATGATTATTTTATTTTATTTATGTATATGTAAACTAAGAGAAAAAATTATCTTATGCCGGCAACACCACGATCACATTTAACTGTCAAATTAATGAATGTGAGTGGCCATCCAGCTATTTACTTCTTCACATGACAGAGTTCCAAAACTAAACAGAAACCACAGCGTCAACCTCCTTCAAAGCATCTCCCCAGTAATTACCGATCATTTCGCGCCAAAACGACTCCCAGAACTCGCCACCAGAGGGCGCCGTCGATTTTAATTTAGCTGTTTTAAAAACGGACCAATGACACCGTCCGAGTGCGAGCGAGACAACAAAGGTGGGGGTAATTTTTGCCAATACTTAAACGAAGATAGATAGAGCCACCCCGCCCGAGAGGGGTTTTAAGAAAATTTTAACTTTTCTTTATTCAAACCTCCTTGGGTGGCCACCCTCTGGGGAGGTTCCATTTTTCTTCTAGTATTCTCTTTGGCTCTCAAAGGAAACAGTGTTCCACTCAAGCATTTATTAAATTCAGCATTCAAAATGAATTGCTATAAAAGTGCTTTGCCTTTGTTTTTAATCGCTCGAGTTTTCTTTTGAATTTATGGGATGTTTTGGGCGCTTTAAATTAGATATGGCTGCGAAATAATACTTTTTTTTTTTTCTTATCGTAGACTTTAAAAAAATGATGTCGTTAAAATGGTTTTTATAAGGCGAGGCGAGGCGGGAAAATCGGGACGCTTTTGTTTTTGTTGCAGTGTCAATGAACACTATAAGTGAGTAATACGGTACGGTTAAATATTAATAAAAAACATTTCAAATTTCGCCTCGGTCATCCATAGGCCTATTTCCACCGCAGCCGAGCGGGAAATTTTCGTATACAAATTCCAATTTCCTCGCCTCGCCTTGCCGGTGGAAAAGCACCTTATGAGTGTTCTTAATGCTATCATGCAACCATTAGACAAGGCGACGGTGCGGTTATGGTCGTCCCCAATATTTGAACCGTGGATAGATTTGGTTACATAATTCATAGAATTTTGAGATATTTTGTAAATTAAAAGTTTCTAATATCAACTCGAAGTGTCCTTATCTATCCGCGGTTTGAAAATTTATAAATAAATCACATGCAAGCTAATGGTCCCGGCATTTTTTTTAATTGAATTTTGCTGTTGGTGCGACGCACTGCGAAACTGTTTCATTTCCCAACCGTTTCATTTGGCCAAACGCTTTTTTTTCGAAACTGTAAATATTTCAGGACCATCGTGTAGAACCCTATAGGTTAGGTAAGGTTATTTTTATAAAAATCCTGAAATGTTTACAGTTTCAGAAAAAAAAAGTTAGGCCAAATGAAACGGTTGGGAAATGACACAGTTTGGGAAACGTGCGGTTGGTAAACATTAGTGAACCTGTTGCATTACATACTTATTAATATGTCACATGCACAAAGTTAAGGGATTAAAAAAACATAAAATGTTACTTTAATAATTAGCAAAATCCAATAAAGCGACGTTCCCAGCTTAGCTATTGTAAGAGGCCCATTAGATTAGATTTTTTTTATTAAACTAAATATATCGTAGGTAGGTATATATATATGTATATACAAACAAGCGAATTAAGTTTTATAGTTTTTACTAGTCTGCGACTCTGTTTGCGAAAACCTCTATTACTTTTTGTCCCCCCTCGTAAACTATGGCTACCTACTCACACATATCCAGGGATAAAATATATAATGTGCTAATCTACGAAATGAATCAACTTTCTCCTCGTCAAGGTTGTTTATCGCTATTCCCTTGAAAACTTTCCAATCGGAAACGGGGATAAAACGTTTCAAGTGAAGATTTAACTACCTATTAGGTATTTATGATTTTTAACCATATGGGCGGAACTCTTGATCCGTAGTTAACTAATTAGTAAAGAATCGTAACCAATCTAAACCAATGTGTTAAAAACTACCCTATATGATAAACTAAAAAGGACTAAGAGTTATTCTTATTTTTTTGTATCAACGCCATCTCTTGAAAAGTTTACGAATTAATTCCGTTGAGCTTAGTGTTTAGCTTAAAGGGTTGAAAAGATTCAACACGTTATCTTCTTTCCGCGAGATGGCGTTAATCGAGATATAAACAATTTGCAAATAATAATAATATTAGATTGGATGGGCCCCATTAATGACTATAAAATATTACTCTGTATCTTTATTCAATTTTTAAACCGTTAAAATTTAAGCATATTAGAAATAAAAACAAACATCTATACTTAGTTACAAACCCTTAATTTGGCAAAAATAAAAAAAGTCGGGTGATCAAACCTCTTTAGAATAAACAAAACATAAAAAATTAGTCACAAAAAAAATACAAAAAGTAAAGTTATGTTATGTCCAGTATGTTGGACATTGCGAAATTAAGGGTACTTACTAAAAAAAATATTGCGGTCTTGAACATAAAAATAATCACTCTTACAAATATCACATAAATCTGCAAAACAATCATTTCTACATAGCAAGTTTATAACTTAGCTTTTTCCTACATTATCTTTTTCCCCACCATCCTCTTCCTTCCGCCCCCAAAGATCCGTACCATCCCCAGTCCTCTCCTTCTTCCTCTCAACCATACCTCCATCAGCGCTTTTCAAATCATACGCCCACCCTAACCACGCAAAAAAGTCAATAAACTTCGTCGCTAAATTAATATAATTATTCCCCAACTCCGCCGTCTTGTAATCGTACGGGAAAACATGGTGGTAGTTGTGGAAACACTCTCCCAGTGTTGCCAGGGATAAGGGTATACTCTGAGTCGGCGACATGTTTTTGTCGTAAGGTTTGTTGCCATATTTATGCGCTGCGCTATTTACGAAGAAGGCTATGTTGAATCCGATAGCCAAGCGGAGAAGGGACACGTGGTAAGCATTGTTTAAAGTCTCCCCCCAAAAGTACATGGGGGTAATCGTGGGTATTAAGAAGGTCAGCACTCCGGTGAGGAGGGGGTAGTATCTGAAAAAACGGATTTCATATTAATTTACCGTGCGAGGCCTAAAAAATTTTCTCTTTCACGAGAATAAAAGTATTTAGTATGGCATACTATTATTTGATGTCATAAATTGTAATTAAATAACGTAAACATTTTCTATATGTAACGATTTTTTTTTCGTTTTTTTTTAGTTTACACAATAGTAGGTACAAAAACTTACTTACTGGTGTGTTAATTGTCAATTTGTATTATTGTTAGGTTTAAGTATGTATATATGTAAACTCTTTATTGCACAAAATATTCAAGCAAGCAAGCAATGTATTAGGTTTTTGTAAATAAATTATTAATTATTCTTCTACAATTACAAACATAACAACTAATGATAACAACAGAAACAATGCAGCGAGCCTAACATGCATCACAAAATTGACAGAACGAATAAAAAGTTGCTAGAGTAATTTATATATCATGCTTAGCTTAGAGCCTGTGCACACTAGCGTTTTTATCCCTTAGACCCCCGGCCAAAAACGCTAGTATGCACAGGCTCTTAATAGATTTGAACAATTTATTTCATTACTCTAACAATACCGGATAAAATCACTTAGTAATAAAAGGTAATAAAAGTGAGGATGGACACTTTAAGCATTAACTGCCATACTCAGAGACGTCAATTAGGTAATTTTTAAGTTTGATTAAAGTTGCTGCTATTGCTATTGCTATATCAAAGAAAGTGACAGCAGCAACTTTAATCAAACTTAAAAGTTAATTGACATCTCTGAGTGCGGCTGTAAGTCTTACTTAGAATATGGAATAGATATATTTTCCCTGGCACCTGTCAAATTGTATCTCGTGCATGCATGTTAAGCCCGCAGGGTCGGACGGGGCCTAAGGGGCCCGGATGGCATTATTATTTCTTCTCTCTAAGCATGGACGAACTATACATGTAGTCGGAAGCCTGTAGGTAGCGTAGGGGGCCTGCACAGGCTAGGGCCCAGCTGGCAAACACTAAATAGATACACTTTGTGATATTGTATTACATATTTGCTGATGATACATCACTAATTTCCAAGGTAGACCGAAAATCCGCCGACTACAGTAGGATAAACGCCACGCTTGTTAAAGTACTTAATTGGGTTACTAGTAACAATTACTACTTAATGCTAAGACATATGTCTTAAGTTTTATTTAAAAGAATTACTAATTGTTGAGTTTCTTGCGGCGCTTCTTCTCAGCAGTGGTCTCCTCTTGGGAAGCGCTGGTAGATTTTGACGTGTAAAAGTGCCCGTGCGGCCTACTTACTGAATAAATATCTTTTATCTTATCTTTAAAACGCCACCTCGACTATATGGCCAGTCCGACACTGGAACACTGTACATTGTTCTGCCCTACCATGTGAAATCAGCATAAAACAACAAATTAAAAAATCCTGTCATTCGTTAACTTACTTATTCTGAAACTGCAACACAGGATTGTTATAAAGATCTGACATATCTATCGTCTTCCCTCTCTTGATCGCTTCAGGGTGCTTTCTCACAAGTAGCCACCCCATATGGGAGTAAAAGAACCCCCTGGTCGCATTATGGGGGTCCGCGTCTGTGTCGCTGTATTTGTGGTGGAGGCGGTGATCCCTGGCCCAGTGGCAGACGGTACTTTGGGAGGCCAGACTGTTGAACAGCATCAGGAGGATCTGGAGCGGGAGCTTGGCTTTGTAACTTCGGTGGGACCAGAGGCGGTGAGCGCCTGCAGTCACGCCCAGAACTGCTGCCACGTGGAGAATGGAATCTAGACAGGAATTAGGGAAATGAACAGGGTACCTACTTGCCTAGCCAAAATGCATTACGCTAACTTAACGATTTTAAATAGGTTAGTTTTGTATTTTTAATGTCTAGTGTAGTTATGTGTGTTATTTAATAGCCGAATAAATGATTCTATTCTATTCTATTCTACATGAGCGGCTGACGCGACTGATCGTTAGCTTGCGTCAATCCTATACTTTTCTTTGATTTCGAAAATCGTTAAAGTTGGCGATCGTCGGTGAAACTTCAATACCGCGTAACTAACAAATTTAATATGTAGTAAAAGGCACCATACTGAGTTATTTTGTAAGGTGCATTGTGCCCTTAATTGAATTTGTTAGTTACGCGGTATTGCTCTCACCGACGCGATATATCTTGGTTAGGTACACCGTTAAGAATACGAGTATTTAAACGAAATTAAATCACGATCCTAATTTCAGAGCTGATAACTCTAAACTGCCTAACTGATTTTCATAAAAGCTGGCTAACCTAAACCCAGTAAAACTAGCTTGCTATTTAAAAAAAAAACCGGTCAAGTGCGAGTCGGACTCGCGCACCGAGGGTTCCGTATTTAAGTCCGTACTTCAAAAATATACCTTTTTATGTACTTTAATTCAAAAACTGTAAGTTTTGAGCACTTAATTTTATTTATCCCGTAAAATATAAGTAATTAGCTATACGTCAGGAATTTTTCAAATTTGTTGGTTCATAAACTTCGGAGATAAGACGGGGAACGGTAATCTTTTGTAGATTTTTGGCAATAAACCAAAAAGTACGTCATGGAAAAAGTACGTCAATGTTGTTTGTTTCGTAATTGTTTCAGTTTACCGAACACCTGTTCGTCGAAACATGACAAGCAGAGTTATCACATGGCATCATTATTGTTAAGTAGATTTAAGGTTCAGTCGATTATGTTTCGGAATTGTGTCAGTTAACCGTACAACTGATGCATTTCTATACACTTAATAGTGATAACATTGCCAACAAAAATGATTTGATTTTAATTACTATAATGTTATCAAAACGTAGTTAGGTACGACGACGAGCGTCAGCGAGGAAGAGTGCTAGGTAGAATTGCGACCAACAACGCACGAGCCGAGCGAGCGGAGCGAGCGTGCCGCGGCAGCGGCCGGCGAGTGCCAGAACCGAATTGCTAGCGTCGCGACTTGGTTTGTTTTGACTTCTATTTGATGCCTCTCCCGGTGCAAAACGAAAAGGTGGCGAAAAGTTGATTAGAGCACTGAATAATAATTCAACCGTTTAAAAGCGAAAGGTTGTTCGAGCAAACATTCAAAAGTAATTAATAGCCTAAACGAATTTCTGTCAATATTTGTTCAGCTTACTGACTCATACCATACGCCAACTAAATAGTTGCTAAAGGTTGTGTTACGAAACGTTAGTCTGTGAAACAATACATCTACGAACAAATCCATCGGCGTACCGTTACTCGGCGAAACGTTGTCTGCCAATCAATAATCTGCGTAAAAATTGTCGGCGAATCATTAGGTTACCGTCCGTACTAGTGCTTAGTTCGTACTAATTGTTTTCTACATACATTCATGTAACGTGTACGGTTTTATCTGAAACTCTGAAACTGGGCATATCCCAATTGAGATAAGGACTCCTTTAATTTTGCCAAGTGTTTATCTAGAACGCGCGAACTATAGCTCTAAGGCCGTTTGTCCACCGCTGCCGTCACCGAGAACGAGATGACGGCATTGAGCTATACTACTACGTATAGAGAAGACAGCGCGAACATCACTTGTGCTCCATTCAATTGCGGCCGGCCGGCCACAGTTCGCTCAAGAGCGAGCAAGCGACTGAGTGAACTGCGGCCGGCCGGCCGCAATTGAATGGAGCACAAGTGATGTTCGCGCTGTCTTCTCTATACGTAGTAGTAAGGCTCAATGGATGACGGCGCCGAAGTACCTAGCGATACATACATTTACTATGGCCCGAAATAATCTCGCTGTCGGTGACGGCTCCGTCCCGCCGGTGGTGGACACAATTTAACGGCACCTAAGGCCTAAAGCAGCGATCACACCACCCTATCCCTAACCCTAACGAGAGGGACGCCGCAATACGTTGGAATGAGATGGAGATCTTTTTTTTTCTTTTTTACATAAGACCAAGAATGAAACTTAAAACTTAATTGACGTCTCCGAGTGCGGCAGTTAGTCATGTAACTCCTGCGCACACTCACCAAAATGTATCCGGTTAAAACCAGATAAACATAAAACTCTACAACGGTGTTCAAGGCTCTGCAGCCTGTTCACGATCATCGGAGATTGTGATCATCTCTATACGTATCTAACGTATTGCGACGTCCCTCTCGTTAGGGTTAGGGAAAGGGTAGTGTAATAGAGCTATAAGGTCGTTTCTCCGCCGTCACCGTAACCGGCCGGCACAAAACACGTTTGATCTTGAATTTCATCATCATCATCATCAGCCGCAAGACGTCCACTGCTGGACAAAGGCCTTCCCCAAGGTTTTCCACAACGATCGGTCCTCTGCTGCTGTCATCCAGCGGTTTCCCGCGATCTTTATCAGATCGTCGGTCCACCTTGTGGAAGGCCTACCGACACTTCGTCTTCCGGTTCGCGGTCGCCACTCTAGAACCTTTCCGTTCCAACGGCCATCGGTTCTACGAGCAATGTGCCCCGCCCACTGCCACTTAAGGTTTGCTATTCGGTGAGCTATATCAGTACCAATGGGCCTCATAAGAAGGCTCAAGGTCACTCAAAGGGCGATGGAAAGAGCTATATGCTAGGTGTCTCCTTGCGAGATCGAATCAGAAATGAGGAGATCCGCAGGCGAACTAAAGTAACTGATATCTTGAATTTAGATGATAAAATTCCACACCGTGTATAACCAAGGAAAAAAAAGAAACTTACTGAACAAAATAGTAGCCCATTTAGCCGAAGTGAAGCACAGGTACAATCCAAACAGGCCTCCTAAGTGCCAATATCCAAATAGCAGGACATTTGGATAAATCACTTGGTACACCCTGGGTCCAGCCTGAGGTGCCAATTTAACATAATCTTTTGAAACACTTTCATTTTCTTTTGAGTTTGTCGCCATGCTAAAAAAATACTTATTCCCTTTCACGGCAGTTCGGCGCTATGCTTAAAAAATGCCTTTTTACCTGACCTGTTTGCATGTTCGTGGGTATTATAATTAAGTAGGTATAAGGATTTCCTTTCCTACATTGGTAACATTTTCGACAATAGGTACGGAATGATAAAGATATTCCAATTGCTAAGATATATTCTGAAATACGACAATAACTTACCTAAGTATAATATACCTCCCTTTTATTCTTGTTTTTTTTACCAAAAAATGCTACTTTAAGACAATTATAAGTAATCGGAAAAATTACAAAACCAATGTAGGTACTTCTGTGATGGCTGTCGTTAAAAGAATATATAATGAAAATGTTTAAAAGAAAACCAACTAACAGCCCCGCGCACATGCGACCGGTTTTTGAATTGTGATCGCTCGGAGGATCAGGCACCAGTTCCGTGCGCGCGCGCGTTTCAGGGTCATGGGCCATTCATTGACTCTAATAGTACAAGAAAACAAGATTCAAATGTATGGAAAATTTGGCAAAATTCATCTTAGTAGAAGGAAAAATAAAGAGATTGTGCACATTGCAACCTATTTTTAGGGTTCCGTACCTCAAAGAAAAAAACGGAACCCTTATAGGATCACTTTGTTGTCCGTCTGTCTGTGTGTCTGTCAAGACCTTTTTTCTCAGGAACGCGTGGAGGTATCAAGTTGAAATTAATATCAAATACATAAATCTGCAGTCCCTTGGATGAGTAAAAAAATCAAACATCTAAGTCAACGCAATTAAAAGATACGGCCGTTTATGCCGCTCCACGAGCTAATACCGCCGTCTCCTTTCTACCATCGGACTTCCAGGCGCACCGCGGGATGCCATCCGTACTTGGTTCAAATTCCGCCTTTTCGAACGAAGCGCTTTGCATCATCTTTCATAATGCGTACTGCAAAGGAGTGGAATGCGCTTCCGGCGTCTGTATTTCCGAGTGCATACAATCTGAACCTATTTAAAGCTAGGGTGAATAGGCATCTTCTGGGTGAGCTCGCTACATCGTAGACTGAATCTTCGTCCTCCAAGGGCGGGAGTTGGTCAAGAGCAAACCCATTATCAATAAAAAAAATAAAAAAATAAATATTGAAGGGAATCTCAAGGGAATCAAAACCTATAGGGTACTTCCCGTTGACTTAAATCATGAAATTTTGCAAGAAGCTATGTCTTATAGCACAAGTAAAGGAAAAAATCCGAAAACCGTTAATTTGTAGTTACATCACATAAAAAATGAGCCCAGTATAAGCTGACACTCACTGAGTACTAAAGTGCATACTTATTGCGTGTCAGTTTATACTGGACATTTTTTATATGGTATTCCCATGATTTATGAACTATTTACATGCCTACAATTTTGTGCGGAACCCTCGGTGCGCGAGTCCGACTCGCACTTGACCGGCTTTTTTTATCATTAACGATATACTGGCTGATTGCGTTCTTATCTTATATATGTCGATGTCAAGCTGCCGTGAAGATATCAAAGGAAAATAACCTATAAAAATCAACTTTATAATTTAATTAAATAAAATTTTATCTAAGTATAATAGGTTCAGAAATTAGAACTATAAGATAAGAACGCAATATGCCAGTATATTTATTTATTTAATCTTTATTGCACAAAACAAGTACAAATGGCGGACTTAATGCCTAATGGCATTCTCTACCAGTCAACCACGTGTCCAATTAGAAATTTACATAGTTGGTGCACAGAAAAAGAAGACCTCACGTTACGTTACCTCAATTTACCGGTAAAAATAACGCAAAAATATATTAACAAAATTTTAACGATATATTTCGCTAACGTTAACTTTATCAGCGGGTAACGTTAGCAACTTTTTAACTTTAAATCAAGCCCCTGGGTGTCATCTGAAACTGGATACTCGACACTTAACACATTCGCCACCGCCTAGCCTCCGTATGTAATTTTGACACGCTGTCTCCGTGCCGCCGTCGCAGTGTAAGCTGTAGCTGAGGCCCTAACCCTAAGCTCCTCAAGGAGTTAAAGGATCCCAGAAGAATAGAATACCTATTTAATATTTATTGGATTTTAATAAATATTATTAAATATTCTATTATTTTTAAAAATAATAAGTTTTAAATAACAAAAACCTTTTCTTCTTTACGTTACCTAATTGGTAACAGAAAATATGGGCAGGCGACTGAGGCGATATGGTAGCGAGCGATTTTTCTCATTTTATATACGTTCAAAATGTTGACACATAATTCAAAAATAATATAACGCTTGGATGGTTTAATAACAAAAAAACGGTAATTCGGATCGGTACTGCAAAATCCGGATTAAAAAAAAAACATTAATTTCAGACTTTCATCCATAGGACATTATAGAGCACAATAGCAGCATTCTGTTTGACAAACAAAATTCTGGGATATATGGATAAGAGCACCCCCGTTACAGCAGTTTTCTTCGACATGAGCCGGGCTTTTGATTGTGTATCTCATGAATTACTCCTTGCCAAATGTGAGCTTTACGGTATAAGAGGTATAGCAAATGATTGGCTCAGGGACTACTTGCGTTTAAGAACTCAGTTTGTAGAAATAACCAAAATTAATTCTGATAATGTAGTTACTATTCATAATTCTTCAACTGAGATAAACGGGGTTGGTGTACCACAAGGGAGCATTCTGGGACCGTTGTTATTTTTACTTTATGTAAATGATCTCCCAAACGTAACAGAATATGACAGCACACTTTTTGCTGACGATTTATCAATTGTGATACCATGTTGTGATGTCAGCATTTATAATGATAAAATAAACAGCACAATTAGAAAAATTATTACATGGCTACTCGAAAATAACTTAAATATCAATATTAGTAAAACGACCTACATACAGTTTATCAATAAAAATGCTAATAAACACTCTCTAACTGTTAAGTTTTCAGATCAAACGATTAATGAATCTAATCAAACTAAATTTCTTGGTATACACTTGGATGAAAAATGTTCCTGGAATGAACACATCAATAAATTATGCAACAAAATAAATTCATTTGCATACGCTCTATGGCGGCTTACGAAAATCGGGACCAAAGATATTGCGATTCAGGCTTATCATGGTTATGTTTGTTCCTTACTTCGATACGGCATCCTTTTATGGGGCAATGCGTCCCAGGCCAAACGGGCATTGATAGCACAAAAGCAGTGTATCAGGGCAATTTGCAACGCTGACATTTTAACCTCCTGTAGACCATTATTTAAGGAACTAAAACTGCTCACTGTGCCATGTATGTATATTTATGAAATTTGCCTATTTGTAAAAGTTCACAATTCATTATATAAAACCAACAAAGATACATATAAATTTAACACAAGGTACCCAAACCGACTCGTCATACCTGCTAGGAGGACGAAATTGTACAGCCGGAACACATATAGCATGTCCATCTCTATATATAACCGTTTACAAGATGACATAAAAGAATTGCCACTTAAATTATTTAAATGTAAACTTAAAAAATGGTTAATACAAGAATGTTTTTACTCTATTGATGAATATTTTGATTATTTTAAATAAATGTTATATTTTATCATAAAATATATGTGAGTGTTACGTTATGTGTATTTTGTTAATTTTTAAGGTTGTATCCGTATGTATGGTATGGTGGTATGTATGTGAGGGTAATTTTTTTTTCTTTCTTTTTAAAATAATTTAGTAGCTAATATAGGTCTTTGGGCAATCTTAGACTTAAACATTACTTTTGCATGCCAATTACTGGTGAAGTGTGTGAAACTCTTAATGTTAAGGCCATCTTTTGTACCACATTTTTTGCAAAATAAAGATATTTGTATTTGTATTTGTATTTGTATTTGTAATAAAATGACTGAATATTTATTATTTCAATACAACTATACCGAATTTCAAGTTGATAGCTTCTATAGTTGTTGAGAAAAACTGTTGTGACATACAGACAGAGAATTTCACAATCGACAAGTAAATTCATCTGTCAAATAAAGTTAGCTCTCTCCCTGTCTATTTTCAAGTGTAAGAAAGAGAAAGGGCTTAAATGTATTTGACAGATATGCTTTACTTGACGATTGTGAAACAGGCGGTAAGTCTCGATTTTTCCATTTTCTTACAGAAGCCTAAAAACACTTTAAACAGGCCTGTACTCCTAAATTGGGCAAAATCAGCATTATTTTCTTTGCCCAAAATATGATTTGAAGATGTAAGTAAACCTTTTACAGGTGTAGGTATAGGTTATAGCGGGCTAGTGTTCCGCAAGTTGCGCAACTCGACGACTAAGCGCCTATTTTGCGTGAGTGGGTTGGCATCACTCTTGCCAACCCAGTTCTACCAGGAAGCCTATCAGACCCTTGATGTTGCCGACGACCTCTGGTAGCGACCTTTATAATAATAAAAAAATCTTAACAAAAAGCACTGCTCATCTCAATAAAAACTATTTCCATCTTGCCCCCACTTACCTTACTTACGACCTTTTGCCCACTACTCCGTTCCCATAGTTTATAGTTATTTCCTATTGTAATTATAATGATGAAAGTTTGTACAGAGACCAATTTTATTTAGTACTAGCTTTTGCCCATGACTCCGTCGCATGGAATTGTTAATCGCTGCTCCCTCGGGAACTGTCCGATTTTCCAGGATAAAAAATATCCTATCCTTCCCCAGGGCCAAACCTATCTTCATACCAAATTTCATCAAATCGGTTCAGCGGTTGAGCAGTGAAAGCATAACAAACAAACAAAAAAACTAACTTTCGCATTTATAATATTAGAAACGATAAGTCAAAGTCAATAAATTTAATGTCACTAACTGCCACACTCAGAGACGTCAATAAAGTTTTAAGTTTCATTAAAGTGGCTGCGTCTTATTCTATTGCTATAGCAGAGAGAGTGACAGCAGAGCAGCTACTTTAATGAAACTTAGAACTTAAATGACGTCTCTAAGTGCGGCAGTAAAACACACGTCACACATAGAAATCTAACACACCTACAATCAAAATAAAAATAGTAAGTATTATTTCGTCTGCAAATTTTAGAATGTAAGCCTAATATAATAGGCTTGTCTTGTGCCTCTTTTTAACCGACTTCAAAAAAGGAGGAGGTTCTCAATGCCAATAGATACATAGTATTTAATCCAAAACTACAAGCAATCTTATTAACATACATTTTGTATTTAAAAAAACTGGTGCACAGAAAAGACAAAAGTATGTACCTACTTCAAGCTGCAAAGGCTTCAGACTCGCTTGCATGGCCAGTACCGGCGGTATGAGGACAACACCGACTGCCGCCATGGAGGCAATGCTTGATCTACTTCCGCTTCACCTCCGTGTTCAACAGGAGGCTGCCCTGTCTGCGGTAAGGTTACGAACTCTGAACCTCTGGTCCAACCACGGAGCTCAACATGCAGCTAGTTTAGACAAGGTATACGAAGGATTTCCGTTGCTTAGGGCAGGTACGGATGGGATTCCCAAACGAATGGTCTTCGATAAGAGGTACAAAATTCAATTACATGAAGATGACAACTACGAAGGTCTTAACCCTAGGGAGCTGAGGATCTTTACTGATGGTTCCAAAACTGACAATGGCACAGGATCTGGTACGTTCTCAGAAGACCTGAACATGTCAATTGCTACACCGCTTGACACCCACAACACAGTCTTTCAGGCCGAATGTATGGGAATCATTTATGCGGCGTCTGCCATTATTGATAGGAAGGTAACTGGAACCTCCATCCGTATCCTCTCTGACAGCATGGCAGTACTACAAGCCCTGAGATGTCACACCGTCACATCAGGGTTAATCTACGAGTGCCACAAACGACTAATGGAGGTATGTCAATACAATCAACTAACCCTTGGTTATGCGTTGTATAAATGACCGTACGCAAGATTTACCATCAAATTTAATTTTAATCAAATCACTTGAGGTGCTGCGGTCACACTGCACTGTAACATTCACTGGAAGAGTGGATATCGACGGTTCAGAGCTTGTAGAGGATGATAAAATGTCTACACCTTTGTCCTTGACTGAATTGAACCGCTCTTGTAGTGATTTGAACTCACTTATACAAGTGTCAAAAATTGTTTTCGTTTTGTCCTCACAAACAATGCGATTAAACCTGTGGTACAAATGATTCAAAAGGTTTTGAGTGCGAAGCAAAACGTTATTATCGAGGTTTCCATCTAGGTTGGATTTAATTTTCGACAGAACGTCGCTAACACCTCTAAGGTCGTCCGATATTGAGAATGGACTATCGAGAATGTCTTCAGACGGAAACAAAGGACCTAACTTCGCTATTTGCTTACGTAGGTCTTGAACTGTGGTGGCGGGAGTGGTACCTCTAATTTCGACCTCATACTCGAGCTCTGATTTTTGTAAGGACAAAAATTTCACAGGAAATGACATTTTAATTTATATTAAAACCGATACCAATATAAACACCGCTAAAATGGGGTAGTGTTGAACAACCTGATGACTATCTCCGCTCTGTTACAATGGTGCGATGAAATGAACGTTATGGTTGATGGCAATTATGTTATAAAAAAAAAATCAAATCAGCAACGTGGCAAAATTAAAAACATTCTCAAAAATTAAAAAATAAAATAAAAACAAGCATTAAATGTAACTAGCGCATACCAGCTATAATTGAATAGAATTAATGTATTATTGATTGAAAATTATTATTGGGAATTATAATGATAATAATATAAACTAAATTATTATAACAACATTATAAATATTGGAAATTAGTTAATTAATAATTACTTACGCTAATATGCATTAAGATATCAGTCACAAGCGAAAAAACAAATGTACCAAAATAAACCGGTACACGCCAGTTACTAGCAACCAAGAAGTAAAAAATAAAACGTTTTACAAATTATTATAATTAAAACACACCACACACAACTACTCTGCGAAAGCGAAACTAGACCATAATTACCACGTTAAAGGGCGCCAGTGTGACGTTTGGTATGTTGGTGGTATTTAATTAAATAAAATAGAACACCAATAGTCAACACATAAATTTATTGGCGTGGTTCTCAAAAGCCCGTCTAGCAACACTTTTGCAGCCCGACACTCCCCTGGCACTGATGGGCTGCGCTGATGCTGAGCGGCGTAGATGGAACAGGCAGGAACGGCTTCATGGACTTCACCCGCGGGGGAAGAGCGTAGGAAAGGTGTGCCGCTTCTTAGTGTAAACGTAATACCCTGCGAATAATGGACGACTCGCATTATAATTGGCTCCGTGTTGCCGACTATGGTGAGCACCCTGGTCAAGCGGAAGCAATGGGAGAACCGACAAGTAGTTAGTGATGGTGCTCACGATCAGAACGGAGTTACAAAGGCAATATTGAGATAGGTGAGAAAAGAAGGTAAATTCACATTTAGGTGTAACCGCAATAAGCATGAAATAGGGCATAGAAAGCTTATTAAAATATTGATATGGAAGATGAAAGTTATTTGCAAAGTAGCACAATCTATACAATGGTTTGATACTTAAAACTACACTAGGATGGAATATATTGTTCAACACTCACCCATTAACCGGGGCACAGACGTTACGTAAACTTTATTAAAACACGAGGTGTGAGTTTTCCACTGCCGCGAAGGGAACTATTATTCTGTGGTGATAAATATTATGTCTCGGGCACTATATGACACGTAAGAGGACGCAACTGTGAATTGTCACAAGCGAACGCGCTGACATATGCCCGACACCGAGAGCTCCTGGCAGAGGAATGAATGACGCGCCGGCGGCAATCACGCGCAGTCAGCGTGTTTCTATGCAGGCCGGTAACGCGGAGCACTGCGCCGATACTTTGGTACAATCTTCATAAAATATATTTTATAATTGTTGTACCGAATTAAAATATTAATGTTAGTATTAGTGTATTATAGTTGTATATTTAAAACCATACTAGTGTTTAAGTTAATTAAGTATTATTATTTTTATTATTTGATTATGAATTAATTTAATATAAGTTAAAAGTTTTTATGTAACATTAACGTTACACCTTCAATGGATTAATGGCCACAGTGGATCCCGAGGTAATGATGCTGCGGACGAACTGGCCCGGCGAGGATCGGAAATGACGGCCATGGGCCCCGAACCGATCATCGCAACACCTTTTAGCAAAGTTCGATCCCTGCTGCTCAACCGTACCAAGAGATTACACACTGAATACTGGGTGAGTCACGATAAATGCAGGCAGGCGAGGGAAGCACTGCCTATCATTAACAGTCGACTCTCCAAGACACTCCTCCGTCTTAGCAAATCTCGACTAAGGACGGCAACCAGTGTCTTTATTGGTCACAGACCTTTTAACAATCATCTTTTTAACTTAGGTGTTAAAGACAGTCCTCTGTGCCGTGCGTGCATGGAGACAGAAGAAACAGCTGGTGTTAATATGGCGGAAAAAGTACGTCCGCACGGTTCCGAGGCGCGAGCGTAATGTAATACCCCTTCTATACGGTCGGGTGGTTGGGCCAACCGAGAGGGATGCAGCTATTTGTAGGAACGAGATGTAAATATTACTATAATAATATAATACTATAATATTATTATTCTGACAGATAGCTGCGTCCTTCTCGGTTTGCCCAACCACCCGAATGTATAAAAGGGGTTTAAATGAGAGAAGCGAGAGTGTACAACAACGCCCTTGCAGTTCGCGCGACCCTTTGACTCTGGCGCAAAAAACCGACCCGGGACGGAGAGCTAGCGAGGAACACGGAGACAGGGTGAGGCGAGCGAGCGCTACCCGCTCCACTCTCGCGCCTCGGAGTGTCTCGGCGAGTGTACAGCCGCGATTACATGTATTTAGTACATAGGTACCTATGACTTTAACAAACACATGCGCGAATTTGACACGAAAGGCATCACGAATCACGGCCCTCTATAAGGGCTGGCGTCCACCAGGCTCGCCGAGTCGAGTCGAATCGAATCGCCATAATTCGCCTATACATTTACTATGAAACTGCGTCGATTCACTCGTCGTCAATCGACGCAGTCTTAACCACCGTGGTTAAGACTGTGAATCGACGCGCGTCTTCAGTTAGAAGGAACTACTCGAATCAAGGTGCTTCATTGATTTAGTTACCTACCGTGAATCTTCGGTAGATGTCACTGAGTTCTGTCTGTGGCATCACTAAATCTTTTGTATTCTGGTAACCCCATAACATGGCTATTGCAGCGATGCCAGACGTACGATAATTATCGTACATGTACGATAATTTCGACTCTGGTACGATGTACGATACAATTTGTATTATCGTACGCAAAAGTACGATAATTTGCAACCCTGCTCCAAAATGGGGTGAAAAGACTAATATTCAGGGTCAATCATTCAAAAATACAAAATAATGTCTACGGTGAAGTGAAAAAGTAAATTGTCACTTCGATTTTTCGTCTGGCAACACTGGTTTGGTCTTCTTCTAGGCATAGATTTTAAGGTCAACTGTCAAAAATACCTCTGTTCCTATAGGCGCGAGTGAGAAATAGCCCACATTGCTATCCTACTTCTAGTTTTGGGAGCTAGCTACGCGTTCCGCGCGGCTCTGACAGTCGTACGATATTTTTTATCTGGTACGATAATTTTCGAATATTGATACGATAATTCTCTATCACTCATCTGGCAACCCTGGGCTATTGGCTATAACTGTGCCAAAGAGAACATAACAACATAACAACTGCGGTTTGTGCTTTTCCTGACTCCGATGACCCTCTTTTCATAACTGCTTCGCCCACTGGATTTTGATCTGCTTTGCTAACAATGGTTAGAGCAAACCACAAGTGTTGTGTTCCAAATTGCGGTAAAACGCGTAAGTAAACTTTATACAGTGTGTTACCGGCATGAGGGCTTTCCTTGATATACTGCCGCACTCAGACACGTCAATTATTTTTTAAGTGTCATTAAAGTTGCTGCTTTTTATTCTATTGCTATAGCAAAGAAAGTGACAGCAGCTACTTTAATGACACTTAAAACTTAATGGACGTCTCTGAGTGCGGCAGTTAGAGTAACAATGGGCAACTCCTTAATGTACCTACATGTTTATCTTAAGTAAAACAAGAAAAAATAGTACACACTTGTTTTCTAACAAAAAATAAATTGATCGTAGTTATGCAGAAAAGGACCACAGGCAATGTTCTCTACAGTAATTTTTATACTATATTGTGAACTTCATAGAGTATCAAATCTTTTATAAAACAAATTGGCTTTGGTCGTTTTCTACAAAACTAAGGTCAATTGCAACCACTGTGCGTTAAAGTTAACTAATACAGTCACGTGACTTGTTTAAAAGTAACCATATCAGCCCCATTTGACGTCTGACTTGGTCATCGTACCTATTCATTCGTAGTTTTAAATTGTAAACGAATCCAAAACTGTTAAAGCCTAATTCAAAGTGTTTCAAAGAAAATAAAGCAAAGATTGTATCGATGCAAAGATAATGTTTATGAACTACTTACTAAATAAGTACTTGACAACGATTATTTTCTGTCATTTTAGTTTCACAAATCTGACAAATTCACTCTCTATGCTCTGCCCCTGTACCAATGTAGCCTTGTACCAAGTAATAACGATACTGATTACGATACTAACACATAGCTCCAATTCGTTGATTATAGTTATAATCTACGAAGTTAAATTGCAGTGTTACATTAATTAACTTCGACTTAATTATACCTTAAAATAATTACTTATACAACATATTATGGTTAGTTAAAGCAGAAGCCCTCATGCCAGTAACACACTGTATAATATGTCCCTAAATTAACAATGTCATTATAAGATAATACGCTTTGTAGGGATTTATGATAGGTAAGAATAAATAAATATCAGGAACAATCTCACACAAATTAACCTATTCCCAAACTAATCCCTGATATTTATTATTATTAATATTCCTTTCTTTGCTATAGCAATAGAATAAAACGCAGCAACTTTAATCAAACTTAAAAACTAATTGACATCTCTGAGTGCGGCAGATAGAAAACATCCATGACTCAGGATCAAATACTCACGCTCATCACACAAATATTTGCCCATAGCAGCCATTGAAACCAGGACCGCTAGCTTCGTAGGCAGGGTCACTACCATCTAGGCCAACCACGTTATACCTATATTTGAACGGCACGTCATTCATCAAATTCGAAAGGACTGGTTTTTAATTTACAGTCGGTTCAGTCTTACTAGATTACTTCGTGAAAGAAAGAAAGAAAAGATTTATTTACAACAAAAGGTTGGTTTTTAAAGAGTCGGCAATGCGCATGTGATACTTCTGGTGTTGCAGGCGTCCATAGGCTACGGTAACCGCTTACCATCAGGCGGGCCGTACGCTTGTTTGCCACCATCGTAGTATAAAAAAATGAGAAGAAAACAATAATACAATTGAGTTGCTGCGAAACGGTTCCAACTCGGCATGTGTGCCAACACATGCTGAGTTGGAACCGTTTCGCAGCCATGCCAGCCATGGCTGTGAAGCCAATGCTGGTCTTCTGTTGGAGCCGCTCGGTGAGAACACGGAAGGTGACACAAGATACACAGATAATAATAAATAAAACACAAAAACAGCAATAGCTAATAAGAAATACAAAAATAAAAAACACTAGACACTTGGTTGGACTTGGTTGTTGTTTCATCCGTTTAGGTAGTCTAAACTAAAAGTACATTTATAAAAACTATATGAAAAGTATGTGAATAACTACAGAAAGTTTAAACGGGTCCTCGCTGAACAAACCTTTGATGTGTTGTCATTGTCAATGTTAAGAATTTTAGGGTTGATCTGTGCGCACACATACACACAACTATGGGACACTGCCTGCTGGTGTCAGTATTTCCGGATGCTTATGCCAGGGGTCCATCAAAAGTAGGATTAATGGTTTCTTCCTGGATAAGCTCACACTATCCTTCACCTTCTCTGAACTCTTTGGTCTCGATTAGGGTCAAGCAAGAGCAAACCCACCTGATATAAAAAAAAACATGTACCGTTGCCCAATACTTAGCTAGTTTTATATTAATAACTACATACTTCATTATAGAATAAAGTAAAGTAATCATTTGCAATATATATAATTTTATAATCAGTGTGAGATAATTACTTCAGTCTAGACTTAATTACTCTTATTCATAGAAATATTTAATAATAAACACATTGCTCTGATCTTACTGCCTAGACATTTTTACTTTTAATACTTTACAAAACATCCTTCACAGGCAATAGAGTAAATTGTATCTGTGTATTTTGTACTGAAATACAGAGATAACCTTGTTTTACTCATTTCAACTTCATACAACAAAAATTTGTGTATTTATTTGATCCTACCAAACTATGGCTGTGGACCATAATGTTTTTTTTTATGTAATTTTTGTTTTAGGATTGGATAATGTGATTCTTCACAAATTTCCAAGCCCTGCCAATGAACCTGACAGGTTTCGCGCTTGGCTATATGCTATTGGTGGTGACATCTTAGCTTTAGACAATCAACTCATACATGACTACCGGAGAGTGTGTCATATCCACTTTGAGAAAAGTCATATTACTACTCGGAGTGGTAGACTCAGCATGATTGCGATACCAAAACTTTATTTGAAAGGTAAGATACCTATATACACACTAACATTTTACAAACATAACACACGTTCTTTTCCATGTTTCTCTTCTGCACGGCTAGCACATAATTATGCCCGTGACTTGCGCAACAAGCGAGAAAGGGCGCGACAGAGCTATATCGCGGATCGGTAGCATAAATACACCCGAGACCAAGGACCTTTACTCGAACTGGACTGAGTACTGCTAGAAAAAAGTGTGACCGACAGAGAAACCCAAAGTAGGGGATTTTATCTCTTTCTATTAGGGTGACCAACTTTATCTGCGGACAAAAATATTTTTTCCTAATCTACACAAACAAATAATGAATTGTTTCATTATTTGTTTGTGTAGATTAGGAAAAAATATTTTTTCCTAATCTACACAAACAAATAATGAAACAAAATGGGTACTTAAAAACGAAATATTAATTACTAGCTTCTGCCCGCGACTTCGTCTGCATTGACTGTCCCACAGGAACATTGTGGATGAAAGATAACCTGTGTTAAGATCTCCATTCAAAATTTCATTCAAGTCCGTCCAGGTATTAAGCGTGAAGGAATAACAAACATTCATCCATCTACACAAATGTTTGAGTTTATAATATTAGGAGGATTACAATATATTTATATACAACAAATGAACGTTGGAGCAAACCAGTGCCAAAATCTAGGGCCTGACTACCACCGAACCATTATTTATGCTCCTACACAAAACGATTTAATTTTTCTGTAAGTTGTGACCTTTGCCTTTGTAAATATATCGAGATTTCTTCAAATGACGAAAAATGTCAGTCAATCCCTACTCCCCCATTTTACGGCACATTATGGATGTGGTTTCAGTGCAATATTTTACGTGACATGGAGCGCGCAAAAGCAAAATATTTGAATACTGTGAAATACATTATTGAGGAAATTTTCAAGGGCGGAGGCTATGAGATAATTTACTGTGTTCCAAATGCTGTCTTTATTTTTGTATGTCTATTGGTCACCACACCAGCCGTGTATTCAAGCTATCTGCTGCGTAGGTTCAATATTTAAAACCAATAATTATTTCCAAAAACTAAGTCATCCTGGGCTTGAGCTATTAACATGCTACGCCAGCTAAATTGCATTCGTAAACCAAATACATGGAAAAAATATTATTTATTTACAGTTTCTGAAAAACCGACAGGATTTTCATGGCCACCCTAGTGCTTTCGGGATGGGTATTTTCTTTTAGTCGTCGTAAAATATAAATTATTTCCCATTACCTTTGAAAGGATATCCCGCTATGTAAATAGCTTTCGCTCCTACAGCCTTAAACTGAGCACGATTTAACCATTTTAAATTGTTTTCGTGCGAAAAGACATTTGAAACATGTTTAAAACTCGATGACGCATCATGTAAACAACAGGGTTACCAGTCAATATATAAAATTTGCTACTGTAAATCCACACACACGGATGTACGCACACGGATGTACGCACACGGACGTTTTCGTCGATCTATCCATATATCCATATATATTCCATATATCCATATATATCCATATATATATATTATAAATGAGAGTCTGTCTGTCTGTCTGTCTGTTACCTTTTCACGCTTAAACCGCTGAACCGATTTAGATGAATTTTGGTATGCAGATAGTTTGAGTCCCGGGAAAGAACATAGGATATTTTTTATCCCGGAAATCATCCCTTCAGGGGGTGAAAAGGGGGGTGGAACTTTGTATGGGGAATCAGTCATTTCTTCAGTAAGGTATATCAAATTTAGTATGGAGATAGTTTGAGTCCCGGGAAAGGACATAGGATACTATTTATCCCGGAAATCATCCCTTAAGGGGGTGAAAAGGTGGTTGGAAGTTTGTATGGGGAATCAATCATTTCTTAAGTAAGGTATATACAATTTATTAGTATGGAGATAATTTGAGTCCCGCCCGGGGAAGGACATGGGATATTTTTATTCCGGAAAATTGGAGTTCCCGAGGGAGCAGTGATAAACGAATTCTGCTTTGGAAGCGTTTTCAGCAGGCTGAAACATCGTTTCAGTCCGTTTCAGGGGTATCTCTATCACATACCAGATTATCAAAATCTCGACCAAGTTGCCGTTGTTTTCAGGCGCCTGAAAAATGTTTTCAGGCCGTTTCAGAGGTAGCTCTATCACATACCAGTTAATCAAAATTTCAACCAAGTTGCCGTTGTTTTCAGGCGCCTGAAAAGTGTTTTCAGGCCGTTTCAGAGGTAGCTCTATCACATATCAGTTTATCAAAATTTCAACCAAGTTGCCGTTGTTTTCATACGCCTGAAAAATGTTTTCAGGCCGTTTCAGAGGTAGCTCTATCACATACCAGTTTATCAAAATTTCAACCAAGTTGCCGTTGTTTTCAGGCGCCTAAAAAACGTTTTCAGGTCGTTTCAGAGGTAGCTCTATCACATACCAGTTAATCAAAATTTCAACCAAGTTGCCGTTGTTTTCAGGCCGTTTCAGAGGTAGCTCTATCACATATCAGTTTATCAAAATTTCAACAAAGTTGCCGTTGTTTTCAGGCGCCTGAAAAATGTTTTCAGGCCGTTTCAGGGGTAGCTCTATCACATACCAGTTAATCAAAATTTCAACCAAGTTGCCGTTGTTTTCAGGCGCCTGAAAAATGTTTTCAGGCCGTTTCAGAGGTAGCTCTATCACATACCAGTTTATCAAAATTTCAACCAAGTTGCCGTTGTTTTCAGACGCCTGAAAAGTGTTTTCAGGCCGTTTCAGGCCACCCTCTACCAGATTAGGAGATAACTTGAAAACCCGTTTTCAGGCGTTTTCAGGACCCCTTAAGGGCCTTTGAAGTACATTTGAGAATATGGTGAATTTTCCAGAAAAAGTGAAAGAGATAGCATGATTAGAAAGAGATAGCAATACTGAGAACCTTTCAAGATTCGTCGCAATAAAAAACGAGACAGAGACAGCTATAAGCTATGTCCACACCTGTGCGCTTTCATGTTCAACTTGCGCTTTCAAATTTCGATTCGTCTTGCGTAAAGCGCATTCAATATTGATTGCTTTAAGACGCATGCAGCTTATTGTCTACACCTGTGCGCTTGACGCATGCAGCGTACGTATCAACCCAACGGTGACGGACCAGCGTGCGCTACGGGCATGCGCTGCTGTCAAACCTGTTTGAGCGCAGGCGTTATTGCATGCGCTGTGGTTGCAGAGGCATGCGTCAGAGAAATGCGCAAGTTGAACATGAAAGCGCACAGGTGTAGACATAGCTATAGAACATTCCAGCAACGACTACTGGAACATTCCCGACGGCGCGGCGGGTCGAAGAACGTCGATTATTCTAGAAAGGCCATCTGGAATTGTCTTGGACTGGGCGATCGAAAGTCTAACTCTTAATTTTCGGTTTAATTGTGCATTTCTATAAGTTACCTACCCCCACGTACTTAACAACACTGTTTACCCGGAAAAATTTTACAAATTCCTGTGGGGTACCGATAAACGACTTCCACGCAGACGGAGTCGCGGGCAAAAGCTAGTATTATTATATATGCATTAACACTTAAGTTCATTTTAATATGTAACAGATTTTTATCGATTTTTAACCTTGGGTTATAAGACTTGTAAAATGAGATTTTATTCAGACCTACCAAATTTCACAATGCACAATAAAAAAATTAAAAAAAGAACGAAACATTTACATTATAATTAGAAACTAAACGATCTTCACTAAAAGAATAGTGCTAGTTTGATAAGTGAATATTTGTTTAGTTTTGTATATTATACCATTACGGTAATATTTTCTTGCAATGGCAAGTGTGCAAGTGAGGCACAATCCCCCAATTGGTACCTCTCCGAGCCACGAGGTCCGTAGTTACCTATCGTCAGATAATTTATAACTATATTACTGGTCAATAAGGTATAATTTTGAATAGCTATTTAATAGTTAGTACTTAATCCAGCTTGAGTATAAGATCCTTGCCCGAGACATATTTGTTGAGTCGTGGCCAAATGTCAAAGTGACAAATCTTTGTCACTTGACAGTTAAGAGCGACATACCTACCTATTCTCGCAACTCGTAGCACAAAGTGTTCATAAGGCGACATAATATCTCGCTTACCAACGTCAAAAGGCGAGAGATTGTCTTCGAGCTTTCAAGCGCACGACATATAGTTCAGGGGCACTTGGAACATTTTAACTATCCATAGAAAACTGCACACTGAAATTAATTAGTTCGCACCCTCTATTACAGATAGCAGCAGCATCGTTACACTTCGTTCAGAAACTAAGAGGTTTAACTGCCAAAGTGATGTAAAATTTCTGAACGAAATGCATCAGTTGTTAACTGAAAATAACCACATCGTTCGTCGTTACCCTACGGCCACACTTCGGCGATTCGGCGAAGGTTCGCGTTAGCCTCTTTTTCATTATCACAGAGAATGAAAGAGACCAACACAAACCTTTGCCCGAATCTCCGAAGTGTGGCCGTAAGGTTAGAGAAGTCTTATTTTAGTATTTTATTCCGACAAACTGGTTTGTTTCTGGACACCGATTTCACCCTTAAAACGGGCTGTGCTCACTGGAATGGAAACCTCTTAACATTTTTAATTTGGCTTTGTTATAAGGACTTTCGATAAACCTTAACGATTCGGCAATGGCTTTGGAAAATATGGGTTGCGTACGGAGCTGTGGAAAATCTCGTATTTTTTTAATGGTCATTGAAAATATACATATTCTGTTGTAATATAAACCTGAAAATTGTATTTATTTTTGGCACGTGTTTATTTTAATTCCGACCGATGATACAGAGTTGCGCAAACAGCCATAATTACGTAAAGCATACGATTATTAATTCTGCCTTTCGTTCAATATTTCGACCAAAAGTACGGATGGCAAAATTAATCCGTGGATGGCACGAATAAGTTGATAACTCGTCAAAAAAGCAAGAAGTAATATAAACCTTATGCAATCTGTTCTAAATACAAATTTCCTTAAGTTTACATCTTGGCTTACCAACTTAATCACGCCATCTACGGTAATAATCGTATACTAAAATTAAAGATGGATTCGGTACATATATACACACAGTGCATTGGTAGCTAGCTATCTTAGCTATATACTAGTTTTTTTTGGTTCAAACACTCGATTATAGATAGCGCCAGTACTGTGTGAGAAGTGACAACTATCTCAGGATATAATAAACTACTCTATGTTAGTGGTGTTTATTATTATGATCCTCTGCCATGTAAAGAAACATAACATAACGTTTTAATTTTTTTTGTAGTTGGGTCATAGACTTACATACTTGTAGTGTAAACCATTATTAGGCTATAATTTTTTGTATTCTTATCCCCTTGAATTATCATTCTCGTGACTACTGTTAAAGTGTCTTATATTAACCCTTGTTGAAATCATGTATTTCAAGTGTTGTGTTCTGGGATGTAATTGTACGCGACAAGACGCTACATTACATAAATTTCCTACTGATGAAGGAAGACTCAAAAGATGGTTACAGTGTCTTCGAGAAAAAATTGATGATCAGACGCTACAAATCGCTTTTACTCGTGTTAGTTTTGGTCTGTTGATCGCAACGCACAACGCTGCGGTACGCGGTATACGGCGCCGGACACGCAATTGGGTAGGTAAAGTTTTTGGAAGAGGTGTAAATTATATTTTTTTTCGATAGTCGTCATCCTAAAGATCAAGGAACTGCGGCTCTTTTATTTTTATTTCCTCTAATATTTTAGAAATATTTTTTTAGTTATTAAGTTGACATTTGTACACTTTATTGGCCGACAAGCTTGTTGCCTTCGTACTTAATGAAAAAGAAAAAGAAAACTGTCACTTCTATAACTGTCATTGTCAATCAAAGTAAACAAACGATTCAATTCAACGACTCTTTTCTGTTTGGTGTTCTGTGACAAGAGTGTTGGTTGCTGCACGTGTCGATTATTTTGTCGCGTTTTTTAGTGCCTCAGTGGTGTTGAAGAGCTCGGTGGAGTGGTCAGCGCGAGCGGCGGCCGACACTCTTGCCTCTGATCTCGGAGAATATAACACTCTAAATGTTTGAATAACATTTTCAAGAACCGATCACATGTAACCTCAAACTTTGACATTGGCAGAATTGTCCTCATGGACAGACGCCATTTTAACAAAAAATTGAATTGAATTTTCTGTTTGCCTTCGTTTCATGTGATCAGTGTTTTTAGAAATATTTTTAACGACCTCAGAACGAACTCCGGACTTTCGATTTTGCCGCTTTCCTCCAGCTTTGCTCGCTTTGACCTTTGCACGATATTTGGACTACGATTTATTTTCGACCCCATTGGCACTGCTTCTTGGACACCGATTTCTTCCTTTCACGACGACTCTTGCCCTGCTTTTCGATAGCCACGAGAGCACGTTTGAATCGTATACACGCAATGAATTTAAGCAATCCCACACGGACTTTGGAAATGGAGTATTACAAAGATTTACTCAGATGCTTGAAAGAATTGAATCGTTTGTTTACTTTGATTGACAATGACAGTTATAGAAGTGACAGTTTTTTTTTCTTTTTCATTAAGTACGAAGGCAACAAGCTTGTCGGCCAATAAAGTGTACAAATGTCAACTTAATAACTAAAAAAAATATTTCTAAAATATTAGAGGAAATAAAAATAAAAGAGCCGCAGTTCCTTGATCTTTAGGATGACGACTATCGAAAAAAAATATTATTTACACCTCTTCCAAAAACTTTACCTACCCAATTGCATTAAAAACGTCAGAATGGTCTGTTGTCCGTCGACGCATGCGTCAGCGGTTTCATACAAACACCGTATAACGCGTACCGCAGCGTTGTGCGTTGCGATCAACAGACCAAAGCTTTATCTGTCAAGTATCGATCAATCAGATTCATCTTCTCAGTCAGTCGGTACATTCTGTCTGCCTTGTATGCGTCTTTGTTCCGAGTTTTTAGTACCGTGTGGTGTTTTTGACTGTTACTTTTGTTACTGTTTCTTGTTTTCGTTAAATTTCATCACCTATTGTTGTTATTTTTGGTATAATACCAAAAAGGACTGTTTTAAATAGTCAAGCGTTTTATTTACCTGGTATTTCACGTACGTTTCAAAAAATCTATTGTTAGCAATATAATCGATTACCTTCTCTTTGCGAACGCAATCGATAATCGTAAAAAATCGATGAATTTTTGCATAGTCACAACTCTATATTTGCCGAGTGACAACTGTCAACTGTCACCGTACCGTATAAAACACTGTTTGTTTCTGTAAAAGGCAGTTAGGTACTACGTCTCTTTTAATGTAGTGATTATTATTCTCTTTGATCAAATGCGTGCGCTGGAGTCTGTGGCGAAGCGCGAAGTCGTGTTTCTTTTGATTCATATTGTTCATGAAGTGCTTTTTCCATGTAAGTCCGTAGAGTTGATGCTTTGCTCCTCCGGCGGTGATGAGTGTGTGTTGTGCTAGTGAATGTTTAAATCTACCTATTAACTGAGACAGGACTCGTGACATGTCTACTAAAAGATGTTGTGTTCCCGGATGTATTAACTATTCAGGTAGGTTTTATAAAGTTAAAGATAAATTTAACAAACTTATACATCATGATTTGTATTCTAATTCGTCATTATCGACTCTCTATACGCCATTATTTCAGGATCCAAATATGCTTTGCATAAGTTTCCTCATCCAGTTAAATACAGGGAGATGTTTAATACATGGGTCTACTCCATCGGTGGCCCCATATTAGGGTGTGAAAATGATCATATTTACAAATACCGACGTGTATGTCACATACACTTTAAAGAAAAATATTGGTGTCAAAACAATCGCCTCAGCAATATAGCAGTACCAACGAAAAATTTACCAGGTCAGTGATATCTATTATGTATTTTTTATTTTATTTGAAAAGCAGGCATGCCCTATATTTAATCCTTCTAATCCATACTTCCTACTAATATTGACTCCTTTTTTTTTGTGCAATAAAGAGTTTCAATGCATACATATCCCACTTATCCCATTATTATGATTATCATTTCATTATATTTATAAATGTAAAAGATTGAACAGACTGGTGTGTGTTCTTCAATCACATATAAATAAGTAAATGAATTTAAGTGAGGTTTGGCATACAGGTAGTCCATGT
Source organism: Tortrix viridana (assembly GCA_963241965.1). Classification (NCBI taxonomy): domain Eukaryota; kingdom Metazoa; phylum Arthropoda; class Insecta; order Lepidoptera; family Tortricidae; genus Tortrix; species Tortrix viridana. The sequence goes on along the minus strand of OY725196.1, from coordinate 6,515,666 downwards.
CCTGGATTAACATATCGGAAAAAAAAATAGTTCCTGAGGGAAAAACCATAAATGTCTTCTATGCAGTTGGGTTGCTAGTATATTATATGGGAAAGTGTGTCAATCTATGTTATCCTTTCATAGATAAACTGCTGAACTGTATTGGAATTTGTAATAAAGCCAGCCAAATCCCTGGGGAAGGTAATGGGATAGTTGATGGGTTAATGGGATAAATGTTGCAAAAAAAAAATATTTACTCCCTTGTGGGCGGTATGACAGCCATTTGGAACCGTCTGAAAAGTATGGCATGGTAATTTTGGTAAATGGCTACGCGACGATGATTAGCTGTGCAAAAATTACCCTGGTACAAATCGTTGAATTGTTTTTTTTTTAAATTAATGTGTTCGCGTCGGTATGGCTGGCTGTAAGTCACACCGGAGAAGTATTCAAAATTCATTTATTTCAAGCAACATTAAGCTCATATTATACAAAAATTATAAGAATATAAATATTTACTGCTAATAATATTGTTATAATGTAAATGCACTCCGTGTGCGTACATTTACATTACAACATCACTTATCCCACGCCTGTCTTAACATGCCTGTCGCAGCAGTGCATGATATATGGACAGTCAAGTCTGTCTGCAATCATCGCCAAGACGGTGTTGGCGCTGGCTCGCACCCGCCGCACCAGGGGCGCCGCGCGCACGCGCATGGTGCTGTGGAAGCACGGCGTGCGCGCCTCCGCGAACATGCCCGAGGCACTGCAGTAGCGACCCAGCCCCATCTCCGCCCTGAACGCGTTATTGTACTGGACGCGAAGAGCACTATACGCTTTTTGCGTGTAGTTCGCCCATAGACTGCAGGTGTACAGCGCCGTGCAGTACGCTTTGAAAAGCGTTAGCTTCACGTCGCCGGAACACCGTGCAAACCTACGCGCCAACATATTCGCACGCACGCACAGTGCTCTTCGCTCCCGCTCTATATCATCATCATCATCCTTAAGATCAGCAGTAACCACGTGTCCTAGATACTTAAACCTATGGACTCTTTCCAGTACGGCTCCATTAAGCATGACAGTCGGTACGATAGCCGGTCGGTTACTGCCGGCCTCAAACACCATAATATATTGGCTTTTTGACACGTTGTATTTCAATCCGTGGCTCAAGGCGTACTCCTCACACGTACCTATCAGCTGTCTGAGACCACAAACCGACGCACTCAGCAGCACCATGTCGTCTGCGTAGCTGAGATTGTTGACGCAGACACCGTCCACATGACAACCGACATGCTGACTGCTAAGCGCGACGATCAGTGCGTCCATATAAAGGTTAAAGAGGGCAGGAGAAGTCAGACCACCCTGCCTCACCCCGCACTCCAACCCAAACTCATCGGACATTACGCCTGCCCATCTAACATTGTTGACCTGGTGACCATACCAGTATTTGAGGATGCTAATTAGTTCATTTGGCAAGTTAATTGACTCGAGCTTTTTCCACAGCACTTCGTAGGACACCAGGTCAAACGCCCTAGATAGGTCAAGGAAACATGCGTATATCGGTGTATCACGACTAGTATAATATCTGACGGTATGCTTAAGACACAGTATGGCACTCTCTGTGGACAAACTAGGTCGAAACCCAAACTGATTGTCGTGCAGTTTCAGATATTTGTTCAACTGTGTATTAAGCATAGCGTCAAATACTTTTGCAATGACCGTGGCGAGAGAGATGGGCCTGTAGTTACTCTTATCAGTTAGGTTCCCGGTTTTATTTTTCACCACGGGCACTACCAACGTCCTTAACATGTTAGTGGGCATGTATGAGTGACTCAAACACAAGTTAAAGAACATAGCTAGGACTCTCGCTATGTGTGGACCCGCATGTTGGAGGTGCTCGATGTTCAGACCATCGTCACCTGGAGATTTCCCTCGCGAGATGGATTTTATGGATGGAGTATGGCATTACGCTTTTTTTATGGACTATTCTTGTATTTACAAGAATTTTTGTGGAACAAATCGTTCGACACTCGTAATTTATCCGACGCGTTCGACTAACGCCCACGCAGTTGGGCCGCCGGTACCAGCGCTATGACCATCATTTTTCTTTTTGTCATTACGTAATTAGACCCCTGAAGAACCGCCATACTGGTACAAATCACCTAATATTTTGTGTCACCATCTCCCGGTCTATTATGTGACGTAAACCAACATTGCAACTATGTGTATGATTGCTAATACGAATAAGGCCGGCGCCACACCTACCGATACTGTTTTATTATACCTAGATTTTTGCTGAACTGTGTCGGTAGGTATGTGACGAGTAGTATACATTTTATATTGCATTCTAGCCTTCCGATTTCAATTCGTAGAACAAAATCGGTAGGTGTGGTGCCGGCCTTAATACATTCTTGTCCTCTATGGCATGAGCATGACAACATTAAGCAGAATGCCAACTATGGGCAACTTGACTTTGAAATGTTTTGACACATGCAATGCGTAAATGGGTTGTAAATATCTTGAATAGGCACACTGGCAGAATCATCGAAGTATCGATGGGGCCAATAATTTTAAAAAATTGAATTGATTTGTCTTGAATGAGCAGTGGTATTTATTATTTTGTTATTATTGTGTGAATCGAAATTGACTCTTAACTTGTCATTTGGGTCCCCGAGACTGAGGCACATTACATATTTGTTTCGTTGCGCTTTGTTTAGTCAGTGACTACGTATTTGTTTCGCTGTGCTCTTTTGAGACAGTGACTCTTATATTTAAATGTTTATTATTAGATTCTGTCGTACTACAGTCAGCAACAAATAGATAAGAATAGGAGCAAATGGTCAAATAGGTATATCGCAATACATTCGTATTCCTATACTGTTGCGGCCACTTTCGCTGCTACTATCTTTTTGATTATGACTACCTACTGATTCAGGATGAGCAGAAATTGTAGAAAATGAATAAGGAGTTAAAGAGTGGTGACAATAAAATATTTTCTACATTTCCATTGGAAGAAAATCGGTAAGTACATGCCCCGGGTAGGCTACCTGTTCTTTATACAGGGTGTTTTTTTATTCGTCTTAAATATTTTGGGGGTTAAATCAGTAAGTCATACTGATCAACTTTCACTATGGGACCAACCCCGAAATCGCGAAAAAAAAAATTGACCATCCCATCCCATACATTTTGGCTAGTCAGCTGACGATGTTTTGTATGGGAGCGTCAAATTTTTTTTCGCGATTTCGGGGTTGGTCCCATAGTGAAAGTTGGTCAGTATGACTTACTGATTTAACTCCCAAAATGTTTAAGATGAATAAAAAAACACCCAGTATTATACTTGTACTTCAGGCGAGAGTTAAGTAAGATGTGGTGTAGCCAAGATGAGTCCCAAATCTTGGCCTAAAATCTTTCATTGTTGGCAAGCTGGTTATGTTATGATGAAATTTTATCTGCTTATTGTAAAAAAAGAACACCACACTTTTAATTAGTAATGGTAGTGAATGGGCAGTGCAGTAATTACAAAACAAAATGCCATTATAATTGTTATGATTGGAATGTCCCTTCCATACCTCCCATAGAAATATATTTTTTAATGTCCCTCCATTTGTGATTAGCTTCACTGGTGTAACTGGGGCTATTTTCCAGGGTGCGGGGCTCCTCTACATATTCCTATTCATTTTTCTATTACTAATACTTGGTGCAATGTAACTGTTCAAAGTTCTATGTTGAGTTAACTGGATGATGCATGGTGGTCCCGCGCCCATAGTGAGGTGGTGTAAATGACCTCATGTTGAACATTGAGGAATGTTTTGTTCTAAATACCCTCAAATTAATGTATTTTAAGGAATTAATGTAAACAGTGATTATTAAAAATATATTTAAATAGGCAGTAAAATATGGATAAACTTTAAAATGTATAAAAGTAGATCACATTAACCAACCACTTTTAAACAACATATCGAACAAAAATCATTTTAAATTAAGTACTTAATCTTATATTTAATGTAGGTAATAAGGTAATGGGCATTGTTCCTAAAGCGCTGACAGCATGTTGCTTGTTTACTTTTTGTACCAATTAAAAGCCAGCATTTTGGTAAGTAACACGTAAAATATAAATTAAACCGAACTAAACATCTAACAAACAAAACAATTTTTTTTACAAGGTAGTTTTCGAGAGACAGTTTTAAAAGGATCTGAAGACAATAAAAACCTATTCATCATATTGGTGGCGATGCAGGAAGTTTTATGCTGTGTTTGTACCTGAAACATTCAATGTTTTAATTAGTCGACTCGGCAGCTTCCTCTGACTGTTCTCCGATAGGTACAAGTTCTATGACTAATGCCATGAATCAGTACTTTTTGCACCAATGTAGGGAGGTTGTTCCAGGGATATTCCTCCATGAGGTACCGAGCCGTTTCTAGCATTGGTAAACGCTTGCTTGTATGTAGGTATCCGCTGTGGCCAATCTAAACTAACTCCCAGTGATTTGTAGGGAATCACAGACCACTTCTTTTTGCGCCTCCAAAATACGCCTTGTGGTGTGGTTAACATAACCTACCCTATGTTTAATTTTTAACCTTCAAAAAAAGGAGGAGATTATCAATTCGATTGATTTTTTGGGGTTCCATACCAAAATAGTAAAAAAGGAACCCTTATGGTGAGACTTCGTTGTCTGTACGTCACAGCAGTTTTTCTCAGCAACTACACAAGGTATCAACTTGAAATTTGGCATAAAATAAATAAATAAAATAAAAAATATATAAATATGAAATTAATTTTAATACAAAATTTAAAAGGGGTCCAGAATGGGGGTTGAAAAATGAAAGTGATTTGATTATAGCGAGTGGGGTGTGATATGAAAGGGCTCAATCTGCACATTTCAAAAGTATTTTTTTTACAATTTTCCGTGACGTACTTTTTTATTTATAACCAAAAATGTTTTAAAAATAACCGCTCCCCCTTATCTCCGAAGTTTATGAACCGAAAAATCTGAAAAATACCCAACTTATAGATAGTTACTAATATTTTACGGGAAAAATAAAACGAAGTGTTCAAAATTTATACTTTTCGAGAAATTGACAAAAAACTTTAAAGATCTCTTTCTTTACGAAAATTTAGGCAAGTCAAAATGGACCTTATTGCATTGCATACAAATAAAGGACATAAAAATACGGAACCTTCGGTGCGCGAGTCCTACTCGCACTTGACCGGTTTTTATTTTTAATGTATGTCCACGCATAACTTTTTTCTACTGAACCGATTTCGATAATTCTTTCTTTGTTAAGAATATCTTATTTCAGGGGTGGCGATCTGATAATGGAATCCATGAGGAATTGAGGGAACTCCTCAAAAGTTATAAGCACACATACAACGATTTTGGTATTTTCTTTAAGCTTTTAATTAAGTGGAACTGATGATGAAGACCAGAGATGGCCACCGGAACTCCTTAATCATAAGTGTTACACGGGCAGCGATGAAATTTTCTTTGTTAAGATTATGAAGCTACTTTTGCCCATCATAAAGCATATGTTAAAGTGGAACTGATGGTGTTGTACCAAAAGAACTCGTCAACGATTAACGTCCCTGTATCTGGGATATCAGCGACATTTTGTTAAGGGTAATGAGATATTGGCATTAGACTTGTATCTTAATGTAATGTATATGTGCTGTATTTATTTATTTATTTAATCTTTATTGCACAAAAATACAAATTTGAGTACAAAAGGTGAACTTAATGCCTAATGGCATTCTCTACCAGTTGACCTTTGGGCAAGCAGAAAATTGTTGTAGGCGGTGCAATATTGTACGAGCAAAAGCATTAGTGCTGTAGTGAATCACGTAATAATAAAGTAGGTACATCATTAAAAAACGGAAATCTCTTAGTGTTACTGTCTAACTAGTGTTATAGGAAAGGGTTATACTGAGGGATAAATTAAACGTGGTCGTTCATGCTAGAGCCACAGGTTTCGCAATTAGGTATTTTTCTATCCAATATTTTACAGACAAATTTACTTACATAATGCCGGCCACGTGTGATCACTTAACTGTCAGATTTTAATGAACAGTTTTAACTGATAGTAAAAAGTGATCGTGTGTGGCCGGCATTATCTATCTTGCTGTTGATTTCAAACGCTTCCCAGCTTCCGATAATTTGTTCCCAGCCAGACATTGCTTTCGGATTCTTTGCGTTAGTATTTTATATTTTCGCACTGTTATTGCTGCTTTCTGTGTGTTCAGTTTCGTGTTGATTTGAGAATACTCCTCTGCGACCTGTAGTAATTTTTGTTGAGTCGAGACTTGTCTCCTCAGTTAATTACCTCCGTGTACGAACTCTAGTGAAAGACAAGTGATCAGTGAGCTTTCACGAACCGCCGCCACGAACTTTAAAATGCCGGCACAGAAAAGGTGTTGCGTACCGCAATGCACATTAACCCATAAAGATGGTAAGTAACCCTTTTAAAATTCTGTGTTATAAAACTAAGCATTTAAAATGTACGTTGTAATTTATCTGTAAAAAATGTATATTTCCGGAGACCTGATAGTTGTTTGAAATGAATACTATCGTTTCATTATTTAATATTCAGTATTCTTACCTGAAAACCAAGTCATTCTTCAATTTAAATACACAAACTTTTTAACAGAAGTTCATTTGCAAAATCAGTCAGAAACCTACATTTCAAATGTGATTGCAAACATCGCAACTTACCTAAAAACTTTTTTGCAGTTTTACTCCCAAGCTCTTAACGTATTCACTGCCCCGGTAACGCATATAAACGTTCTCAAGACTTACACACAGTGCCTTGAACGCATATGTGCGTTTTTACAGTATGCATGTTTCTTATAAAACCAAAGATGCGGCACCTGGCGAAAGTTCTAAAATCAATGCCGGCAGTGAATGCGTTAAGAATGAATGAATGACATTTATTTCTCAAAGTAAATTTACAAATTACATTGCATGTAAGACTATTTAGAAGTAGTGGAAATATTCAATTAGGTAATTAAGTTTTTTGTGGTGTATATTATATTGCTATTATTATTATTTCTGTCCTCGTAAGAAAAAAAGGCACATCTGCGAATTATTCACAGAAGCATATTAAACCCTGTGTAGGTTAATAAAGGTCGCGTGTGCAATACCAATTCGTTTGCACATGTGCCTTTTCTTCTTATGAGGGCAGATTTGACGACGTGGTTAGCCTAGTTGGTAGTTGGGACACTGCCTACGAAGCAAGCGGTCCCGGGTTCGAATCCCGGTATGGGCAAATATTAGTGTGATGAGCGCGAGTATTTGTCTTGGATGTTTTCTATGTATTGAAGTATGTATTTCTCTATATAATTATGTTTATCGTTGTCTAGTACCTATAGTCGTCTTCACTTAACATCAGGTGAGACTGAGGTCAAACGCAAAGCCATATATGATAAAAAAAATAAAATAGTACAAACCTAGAGCTTAGTTTGAAATTAAATCAATTTGTGTGAGATTGTCATTTATTTTTTTCTAAAAATATATTTTTTAATCACTGTCATGACATTTTTCGGGATTTGTCGGATTTATAGGCGTTAACTTAGTTTTTAATGAAAATAAAAAACGATATGACTGACAGTTGTCTGACAGCACAGCACTTAGATAACACTTTATTTTTATCACTTTGAAATTCGCGCGAGAGTCGTCTAGTTTCAATCGAAGTCGTCGTAAAAAATTAAGAAAACAATTGCTAAATAATAAAGGTGAGCACAGAGCCAACGATAGTGAAACCTGTAACGGTTTGTCAACAAAAAAAGTGCTTTCATTCAAATACTTTTTTTTACTTAGGACTATGGTAACGCCTATAGTTCCAAGTGTTCCGACAACTGCAGAGAAATGTCACAACAGTGATTGTTAAATATTTTTTCAAAAAAACGGTAGGAAATAAAAAAAAAAACAGATGTTGTTTCTTGATTCCTTGACTGTTGACTATCAGAAAAAATATAATAAACACCAAAAAACTTTACTTACCCAATTCATAATCACAGTTTCTATACTTACAGCGATATTTGTTTGCCTCTGGAACTATCAAAAAACCTGTGATCATAATAACCCTAAGGATTCAGCCGTTTAATTATAAGGGAGTAACAAACAGACAGACAATTGTTTTAAACTTTCGCGATATTCACACAGTGTGTGTCATACTGTTAATCATTGACGCCGCTCACATCTCCGCCGCGAAATCGATGCAGCGAAACCGCTGACCGAATGTGAGCGGCGTCGCCGATCTTCCGCGAGAAAGAGATAGAAGCATGGTCAATTTAACGCGGTAGAACGTGCAGTTTCGCTAATGTTTCGCCCGTCATATAAAGGACAAACGGTGGCGGAACGTCAGCGGTTTCGCTGCATCGATTTCGCGGCGGAGATGTGCTACCGGTCTTATAGCAGCGGTTGATAACCTCACAAAGGAAGAGTACCGCCAATGCTATAAATCTTGGTTTAGACGAATGAATTAGTATTGAGACTAATGGAGAATATTTTGAAAAACTATAATAAAAAGAATTACTCCAAAGCCAACATTTTTTACGTATCTCAAAAAATTCCTAGTCACCTAACGTACCTACTCCAGGGGTGGTCCCATAGAAAATTTGGCATGATCTGTGATGGTGGAATCCATGAGGAATTGAGGGAACTCCTCAAAAGTTATAGGCACACATACAACGATTTTAGTATTTTCTGTAAGCTTTTAAGTGGAACTGATGATGAAGATGAAGCTACTTTTGCCCATCATAAGGCATGTGGTAAAGTGCAACTGATGGTGAAGTACCAAAAGAACTCTTCGACGATTAACGTCCCTGTATCTTGGATAGCGACATTTTGTTAAGGGTGATGAGAAATTGGCATTAGGCTATTGTATCTTAATGTAGTGCTATATGTGCTGTAGTGAATCACATAATAATAAAGTAGGTAGGTACATGACTAAAAAGCGGGTTTTTTTAACCGACTTCAATAATAAAACAGTTTTGAAAACCCACTAAACAGTACCCATTCAATCATGCAATGACCGGTCCCCTAGGAATTGCCTATTTGGTGCCAATTACATGAAATATATCGAAGTCGGTGGCAAGAATCAGGTTATACATAGCTAATTGTGTACTTGACACCACCGGCTTGGAGATATTTCATGTAATTGGCACCAAATAGGCCCTTCCAATGCGACCGGTCATTGCATTATTAAATGCGGTTTAGTGGGTTTTTGAAGACTGTTTTATTTGTTGTTTTTTTTTTTATCTCTTCGTGTTACTCTCTTTAACTAGTGTTAGGAAAGGGATATAGAGAGGGATAAATTAAACAAGGTCGTTTATGCTAGAGCCACAGGTTTCGCAATTAGGTATTTTACAGACAAATTTACTTACATAATGCCGGCCACATTTGATCACTTTTAATCTTTCGGACCACCAAACGTGTGCCCGCGCAAGTTGTAATGCAACAAAGCAAATTGAACCCGGCACACCAAAAAGTAATGCGTTCGAACTGCTTCGCGCACGCGACGCGCCGCAGTTGCCGCAGACAACTCGGGCAGCGCGGCGCGTGGCATGCGCGAAGCAGGCGCGTCGCGCGCACTGGCACGCGAAGTTGTATAAAATATGGCCGCCATGTTTACCGGCACACCGGGGCGGGGCGAACGCGTCAGCGGAGCGTTGACGTGGCTACTAGTCGTTGTATTCTTTTACAAATGCGTGGTGGACGTACGCACCGAACGTAGCCGCGAGGCGTACGCAACGCTGGCACGCGTTCGCAACGCGTTGAAGCTGCCGGGTGCCGCGTCGCTCACTCCACGCCACGCGACGCTCACGACACGCGTTTGGTGTGCCGAAAGCTTTATTTAACTGCTTTCTGTGTGTTCAGTTTCGTGTTGAATTGAGAATACTCTTCCGTGACTTGTAGTAATATTTGTTGAGCCGAGTCTTGTCTCGTCAAGTAATTACCACGTGTTCGAACTCTAGTGAAAGTGATTAGTGGGTTTTCATGAACCACCGCCACGAACTTTAAAATGCCGGCACAGCAAAGGTGTTGCGTACCTCAATGCACATCAACCCTTAAAGATGGTAAGTAACCCTTTCAGTGATATGTGACGTTCTCAATATACCTACAGGGACCTTATGGAGGCAGGTGGCTACGCCGTTTTTAGAACTGTTGTGTATTCGTATAGTTATAAGAGCAAGAAGAGCGTAACTGCCTTCCTCCATAAGGTCCCTTTATTTTATACTGAGAACGTCACATATACGTGTTATAATCAGGGACCGGAACCGCTTAGCATTAAAAGGGTTTTCGATAGGGTATTTGATAGGGTTGTTTTTACAAACCCGAAGGATGCGCTAAGCCTATCGTCAACTTAGTCCAATAAAAGGGTAACCAAACGATACAGTTAATTCAACTAAGCGCTAACCCTATCCCAATACCCTATTGTCTGTCACCCCTTTTAAACTTAATCGAACGGTTTCAAGCTGTCTTAATCCCTATGCGCAAGTGTTTCGAATGATTATTGTACTACCTAACAATTGAATGGGTAGCGGCAAGTAAGTAGCCGCTCACGCGAGACGGAGAGATGAGCGAGCCGAAGTGTGCCGAAGGCGGCCGAGGCTTTGTCATAGAGCAGCACTTTTCGCTACGTCAGACAATAGTAAACCTTTCATCGTTCGCACAAAATGTAAATTGTTTTATTTAGGATTTAGGTACTTTACCTGTTTTTGTTTTGACGGCTATAGGTTCGGCTGACTTCGGTGGATTTATTTCGGTGTGAAGTGTTTGTTTACTTGCCTACGATATGTATCACTTTCTTTGTGATTAGCATTTTTAATTTTTAAGTTTGATTAAAGTCTCTGAGTGCGGCCGTATAAGGTTAATTATTTAATGAAACTGCCACTGTGATTATCTATATCTATATACGAGTATAACAACGCCCAGCCCAAACCGCTATATATAGAACTTTGAAATTTTGAGGGGGGGTTGAGTTTGCATTGTAGGCTTCGTTTAAGAAGGGATTTTTCGAAATTCAACCCCCAAGTGGTAAAAATGGGGGGTGGAAGTTTGTATGGAAGTCATTCATTTTTGAAGTCAAAGACCTGAAAATTGGTACATAGGCTATTATTTACAAATAAAAAACGGTGGAAATGGGGGGTTAAAGTTTGTATGGGAGTTTGGTTGTTTTTACCCGACTACGGCGAAGCAAAAAAGAGGGTTATGATTTTGACCAATATGTATGTATGTTCATCTGTTCCCTCATAACTTCTAAACTACTTATCATAATCTGACAAATGGGATATCGTTGGAAACGTTTTGAATGTCCGCTGGTTATAGGCTATGTGACGTTACATTAAATTGAATACAGCGCCCTCTAGAGGACATAAAGTCATGAACTAAAAAAAATTTTCTTTTTAATCCTGCCATGTGGGGTGTCAAATGAAAGGGCTTAATTAGCACATTTCAAATATATACATATTATATAGTCAGCTATTACTCGCGGCTTTCTTGTATGGGAGGTTGGTCGTTTTTACCCGACTACGGCGACCTAGAAAGCTGACATTTTTCACAGGTATTGGTTTTAAGATGTAAGCGAGGAATAAGAAAGGATTTTTCGAAATTCAACCCCCAAGTGGTGGTAAAATGGGGGGGGGGGACACAAATAAAAAATATGACTTATAGCGATTACAACTACCACTATGTAGGTGAAATGGGGGGGTGGAATTTTGTATGGGAATTCGATCAATTTTGAAGTTAGAAACGCGGAAATTGGTATATAGGCTACTGTTAACAAATAAAAAATACCACTTTCAGTCATTTTTAATAAGGGGAAGAAAATGGGGAATTAAACTTTGTATGTGAGTGAAGTAATTTTTGAAGTTAGATATATGGAAACTGGTTTTTAGACTACTGAATATAAAATACTGACTCTCCGCAGATGAAGTCGCGGGCGGAAAGCTAGTTGAGAATAATTTCTAAAACATCACGCTTCAAATGTAAGCCTAAAAGCTCTCCAAAATACATATTTAATAATATGGAATTATTATTTGTATCCTTATCAACTACCTATGCAGTCGGTATAAACAATAAAACTTAAACTAAAAAATATAAAGCGGATCTGCAATTGCTCCATCTTAAAGTTATAACCCCAAAATAATTTTAATAAAAAAAAAGTTTAAAAACTAAAGCAGACAGGATGACGATCGCAATGGATGGAGTTCCACTCACAGGTGATGCCTGCTGCCATGCAGGGTTCGAAATTATCAAGATAATAACGAGCCGTGATAATTATCACCAGTATTAAAAGATCATTTGTTAAATTGTTTCATAAGAAATATCGATGGTTTATTTTTTGTGAATTGGGGGAATCCCCGTGCCGCGGCTAGACGTGCGTTCGGATAGACGCAACAAGTGCGGAAATACATGTTTGGATACTTAGAATATAGTTCTATTTCACGGGCGCAATTTTTTGTTATTATCAATTGATAATTATCCACCTGTTATTATCACAATAATTATCGCGATAATTATCGTTGATAATTATCCTTTCGAACCCTGCTGCCATGTCTTGGATTTTCCTAAATTTGGACTCTACATCATCATACGAGGACTAGGAGTGGTTCTAACATTACAAATGTCCAAACTTGTTTCGTTCTTTTTGCAGTCGGGTTTTAGTTTTTAAACTTATTTTTTATTTAATCCTTTTTTGTCTTTAACTGTGTATGGTATATAGGTAATATAGGTACAACAATAGGTATACAGGATGTTTTTTTATTCGTCTGAAACATTTTGGGGGTTAAATCAGTAAGTCATACTGATCAACTTTCACTATGGGACCAACCCCGAAATCACGAAAAAAAATTTGACCCTCCCATACAAAACATCGTCAGCTGACCAGCCAAAATGTATGGGATGGTCAAATTTTTTTTCGCGATTTCGGGTTTGGTCCCATAGTGAAAGTTGGTCAGTATGACTTACTGATTTAACCCCCAAAATGTTTAAGACGAATAAAAAAACATCCTGTATAATGATTTACACTTGTTGTGTCGTTACTTGGTGGCGACTGAGAACTATGCAGGCGTGCTTGCGTACTATACTACGATAAGAAAGCTATCCTTGAATCACCCTGTAACTGACACAAACAAAATAGTACCTGGCTGCCCCTTTAAATTTTAAACAGTACTATCTCGAATGCATTGCCATTGCAATTTGAACCTTCTTCTTTAAGCGGTAAAGTTGCTATTCATATGAAATCTTTTGTTATTTGTGCGTTTCATTTTGCACTGCTAATTAGCGGTCGGGCTTCACAATAGATAACAAAGCCATTCATTGAAAGATAAGCTCTCAAGTAGATTCCGACATTTTAAATAAATTCTACTATACAAAACTATAAGTGAATAATTTTGATTTAAAATTAAATAATCGACTTTTTTATGCAACAATGAGTAAATAATGACTTACACTTTTAAAATATGTATGACTAGCTTTCCGCCCGCGACTTCGTCTGCGGAGAGTCAGTATTTTCGTTAAAAAGTGCAGATAAAGTTTTTGTTACGTATCATGAAGGGATAGAAACTTTAAATCATACAAGTTTTTAAATCCTTTTCGCCCTGCTAGGAGTAGATTTTCCAAAAACGTCAAAACTTATATTTTATATTCAGTAGTCTAGAAACCAGTTTCCATATATCTAACTTCAAAAATTACTTCACTCCCATACAAACTTTCATTCCCCATTTCATCCCCTTAGGGATAGCTTATTAAAAATTACTGAAAGTGGTGTTTTTTCTTTCTTTGTTAACAGTAGCCGATATACCAATTTCTATGTTTCTAACACTACCATACAAATTTCAACCCCCTATTTCACCTACTTAAGGGTAGGCTTTCAAAAATCACCAAAAGTGGTATTTTTTATTTGTTAACAGTAGCCTATATACCAATTTCCGCGTTTCTAACTTCGAAATTGAACGAATTCCCATACAAAATTCCACCCCCCCATTTCACCTACTTAGTGGTAGTTGTAATCGCTATAAGTCATATTTTTTATTTGTCCCCCCGCCCCCATTTTACTTGGGGGTTGAATTTCGAAAAATTCTTTCTTATTCCTCGCTTACGTCTTAAAACCAACACCTGTGAAAAATTTCAGCTTTTTAGGTCCAATGGTTTAGGCTGGGCATTTACGAGTCACCCAGTCAGGCCTTCTCTTTATATATATATAGAAAGCCGGAAGTAATAGCTAACTATACAATATGTATATATTTGAAATGTGCTAATTAAGCCCTTTAATTTGGCACCCCACACGGCATCATTAAAAAGAAATATTTTTTTAGTTCATGACTTTATGTCCTCTAGAGGGCGCTGTATTCAATTTAATGTAACGTCATATAGCTTATAACCAGCGGACCATCAAAACGCTTCCAACGATATCCCATTTGTCAGATTATGATAAGTAGTTTAGAAGTTACGAGGGAACAGATGAACATACATACATACATACATACATACATACATACATACATACATACATACATACATACATACATACATACATACATACATACATACATACATACATACATACATACATACATACATACATACATACATACATACATACATACATACATACATACATACATACATACATACATACATACATACATACATACATACATACATACATACATACATACATACATACATACATACATACATACCGGTCAAAATCATAACCCTCCTTTTTGCTTCGCCGTAGTCGGGTAAAAACGACCAACCTCCCATACAAGAGAGCCGCGAGTAATAGCTGACTATATAATATGTATATATTTGAAATGTGCTAATTAAGCCCTTTCATTTGACACCCCACACGTCATGATTAAAAATAAATATTTATTTAGTTCATGACTTTATGTCCTCTAGAGGGCGCTGTATTCAATTTAATGTAACGTCACATAGCCTATAACCAGTGGACCATCAAAACGCTTCCAACGATATCCCATTTGTCAGATTATGATAAGTAGTTTAGAAGTTACGAGGGAACAGATCAACATACATACATACATACATACATACCGGTCAAAATCATAACCCTCCTTTTTGCTTCGCCGTAGTCAGGTAAAAACGATCAAACTCCCATACAAGAAAGCCGCGAGTAATAGCTGACTATATAATATGTATATATTTGAAATGTGCTAATTAAGCCCTTTCATTTGACACCCCACACGTCATGATTAAAAAGAAATATTTATTTAGTTCATGACTTTATGTCCTCTAGAGGGCGCTGTATTCAATTTAATGTAACGTCACATAACCTATAACCAGCGGACTATCAAAACGCTTCCAACGATATCCCATTTGTCAGATTATGATAAGTAGTTTAGAAGTTACGAGGGAACAGATTAACATACATACATACATACATACATACATACATACATACATACATACATACATACATACATACATACATACATACATACATACATACATACATACATACATACCGGTCAAAATCATAACCCTCCTTTTTGCTTCGCCGTAGTCGGGTAATAATAAAAACGGTCAAATTAAATAGAATTATTTATCTAAAAGTCAACCAAAACTCGCTTGCGCTTAAAATAATAAAATAGCTTGCACTTTTTGCAGTAGCAGCAGTAGGTACTTGCACAAGAAGCCACGCGTCACGCAACGCAGCCAAACGTAAACAACATTTTCATCTCAATTCTCAATCCCGTCCCAAACTTAAATACAGTAAGTAGGCAAGTAACGTCAAGCTAAACAGAACATAAATCGCCCGAATGCGCAAAAAAGAGAGAGGCGATCAATAGGGTAATACCCAGTTAATGCTCAGTGCTTAAATATTAAACTACCGAAACCCTAATGAACTCGGTAAGCTCTATGGAAGCGGTTAACTAGTTCGAAGGGGTTCCCCTAACGTTAAGGTAACACAATCATAGGGTCACTACATCGATAGGGTATCCAATGATAGGGTAAGCCTATCGATAGGGTTAATCAAATGAAGGGGTTTTCCGGTCCCTGGTTATAATATAAAACTAAGCATATAAAATGTACGTTGTAATTTATCTGTAAAAAGAAATCTGATATTCCCGAAGACCTGATTGTTTTTGATTGTTATTTTTAATGGGATACTATACTTTCATACTTAACTTTGTTATTGCTTTGTTGATACTAATCTAAATATACTCGTATATAATATAACTATGACGGGTTAGTACACCATTTATTAACTCAAGAACGGCTCGACCGATTTTTATGAAATTTGATACACGGATAGTTTATTTACCTGGATTAACATAAAAATACTTTTTATCCCGGAAAATTTAATAGTTCCCGAGGGATAAGCGAAAAATTACTAATACGCGGATGGAGTCGCGGGGAAAAGCTATTATCAATAATAACTATGATTATTATTTGACGACGCGGGCGGTTAACTTAGTTGGTAGTGATCCTGCCTACGAAGTTAGCGGTCCCAGGTTCGAATCCTGGTATGGGCAAATATTTGTGTAAAGAGCGCGAGTATTCGTCCCTGAGTCAAGGATGTTTTCTATGTATTTAAGTATGTATTTCTCTATATTTAAAAGTATGTTTACAAGCCTAGAGCTTAGTTTGGAATTAGGTCAATTTGTGTGAGATTGTCTCCTGACATTTTTTTTCTGATAACCAACGGTCTAGGAATCAAGTAACTACAGCTTTTTTAATTTGTATCGTTTTCTAAAAATATGTTTTTTAATCACTGTCGTGACATTTTGCGGGATTTGTAGGGACTATGGTCAGAACTATATGACTGACAGGTGTCTGACAGCACATGGACAACACTTTTATCTTTGTCACTTTGAAATTCGCGCGGTAGTCGTCGAGTTTCATTCAAAGTCGTCGTAAAAAATTAAGAAAACAATTGCTAAGTAACAAACGTGAGCACAAAGCCAACAAAAGGAAAACCGTTATTCGTTTGAAACTCGTTTGACAACTTAAAAAAACCGGTCTAGTGGGAGTCGCGCACCTATGGTTCCGCATTTAAATTCGTACTTCAAAAATATACGTTTTTAACCCCCGACGCAAAAAGAGGGATGTTATAAATTTGACTTGTGTAGCTGTGTATCTTTCTGTGGCATGTGAATGGACCGATTTTGATTTAGTTTTTTATTTATTAGAAAGGTGACTTAATCGAGTGTTCTTAGCTTGGTTTGATGAAAATCTGATAAGACGTATAAAAGTTATGAGCTTTGAAAGCGATTTTGTCGGGAGTTTTTAAGGTAGGTACTTGAAATGTAGTGACGAAGTCCGTCCTACGTGCTCGGAGCCCGTTGATGTCTTTATCTGACGTGACGACGCTTGAATCGAAATTACTGGGTACTGACATTAAGCTTTAAGGGCCATATTATTTATTTACTTTTTAGTTTTATTTAGTGCCGGACCGGCCTAGACCGTTGACTATGAGAAAAAAATATATATACACCACTTAACAAAACTTTACCTACCCAATCTAAATACATAAAACAAAGTCGGGTTAGTTACACCATTTGTAACTCAAGAACGGCTCGACCGATCTTTATGAAATTTGGCACACGGAGAGTTTATTTCCTGGATTAACATAAAAATACTTTTTATCCCGGAAAATTTGATAGTTCCCGAGGGATAAGCGAAAAATCACTACTACGCGGACGGAGTCGCGGGGAAAAGCTAGTTAAACTATAAATAATGTGGTTTAATTTGCTTTGAACACACTTGAAAGTGCCTGATTCCAAATAAAAAAACGTCATGATTTTGGAACCAGTATTGAAAAAAAAAATATTTTGCAGGTATAACTTTGCACGTATTTCCAAACCCTAGAAGAGATGGTGAAATCGAAAGATTTCGCACATGGGTGATGAAAATTGGGGGCGACATAGTTGGTGAAGAAGATCTGTACATACATAGAAATAGACGAGTATGCCATCGTCACTTTGAGGAAATATACACATTCCCAAACCATAGACTAACACGGTTGGCAATACCGTTACTTCATATACCAGGTATGTGTGTTCTCATTGTATTTCAAACTAGCGACCCGCCCTCGCTTCGCTTCGGTTAATGTTACCCCTCCCCCCTAATCCCCCTTTAAAGTTGAAATATCCAATATTTTCTCGAAACTTCCTCGGACTTCAAGGAATATTTAAAAAAAAATAGCCGAATTGGCCAAGGCGTTCTCAAGTTATAGTGCGACCAAGGGAAATAGGGATTCATTTTTATATATGTATGTATATATATACACACACTCCATACATACACTCCGATAGCTAGGTTTTCTAAAAATCGAAGGAGAGGCAGAGGAAGACCAAGGAGAAATTACTTTAAGCAAATAAAGGAGAAGGTTAAGGTCGTGTCACCGGAAAGTCATGCGGTTGACGAGGACCGGGGCGGTTGGCGATTACTCCACCGACAAGAGCTTGGCTCTTAACGGGCATCACACTGGAACACAACTCCGCTGGAATAACGAAGCGCCACGGTATATATAATAAGTGTTTTAAAAACTTCGATACAGCGAACTTTTGTATAGAAATCGATGAAAATTTGGTTTCGCCCCGAGCGACGCTCGGTCTTCCAGGTACTATTTAATAAACTGCCAAAAAAATTTCAAAATCTGACTCGCTAACTCAAGTGAAAGTTAATTTCTTGGTTGCAGGAAAAGTGTTTTTATTCGGTTTAGTAATGCAATATGTCAGTCCCTTAAACATTTTAAGGGACTGACATATTGCATTCCTCTTATAATATGTAATAATAACTGTTTTTATGCCTTGATGGCTTCCTTTTTGCGTGTTATTCTATGACTAAACATGTCGCACCTTCAGAATGAAAGTGACCTAATCCAATAACTTTAGATTTTGAATTAGGTCTCTAAAACAATAATTTTATGACTCGAAGTAGAAAACTTAACATTTTGTGTTACGTCAATTTCATTCTAAAGGTGCGATGTGACACTCACCTACTTGCTATTTACGTATAGTATTAAGAACCTTGTAACCACCATGTTTTGAAGCAAATAAATATTCTGATATTGTTTTTATTTTCTTTTTGAAATGGATTGCAGGCACTGACACGTATATGAACCAAAGGCTTAAAAGTCTTTAATATGAACTGCAAAATAAACATTGAATAGGTACTATGTCTTTTTTTTTTTTTTCTATTTACAAACCTTTGCGCATCGTCTGCGTACATATTTATATACAGAGACGACGTGTGTATGTACGATATAGGGCAAGAGCGTGATTTGGAACGTAGCCGAACGTAATCTGCACTCTGTGGATGTGTACTTGTTTAGTTTTTATTTGTCAATGTCAATTACAGTTCTTTTCACATAGCTTGGGTACGGTGACAGCTGTCAACTCAGTACAAAATATAACCTCAAACACATATTTTGTACTGAATTGACAGCTGTCACCGTACCCAAGCTATGTGAAAAGAACTTAGCCCATCAACAATTCATAGTAAGATTAGATAAGATTATTTATTATTTTGGACGATATTATGATATATTATGAACGTATTTCGTACCAACGTTGAGGTATAGAAATAATCTTATCGAATTAAAATAACTGCTGATGCATTTGGGTAGCAAATAAACCATAATAATAATTACTTGCTTTCAAAAACTTCGTACAAAAAAACGATTGTACGAAACTGTTTCCATTGATATACCAACCGCACCAAACTAACGGACTAGTTGCCATATCTCAACAATATTGCGGTCTTGGTAGTTTTGTTGCAGTTACATATTTTAAATCACCAGAATCAGAATCGGAAGTCATTTATTGTTAATTATAGGTAGGTACAAGGTTTTGTTGTTGCTTTATGAACAGCTATAAATTGCCATTTCGGCGTACAATATTCATGTCTTAAAAACTAGAAATTAAAAATCTAGTAAATTGTGCGTCCAAGTATGCAAATTCAGTTATCGATACAAAGATTTTGAATGAACGATAAATTTGTACAGAAAAATACCTATAGAGACAAATGTTATCAAATAAAATTAATTAAATCTTCTATAAATTTCACGGCAACACCACCAACAAAATGTCAAAATAAAATTGGGACTGACGTGTCGTGTTATTTTTTGTGGTTTCTGTTAATCTATTCTGTGTGTTTTTGGTGGTTTAAATTGATAATAACGTTGAGTTTGAAAGTATTTTTCCTCCGCATTATCGTTACATTGACATTGAAGTGCAGTTTTTGAGACGGGACTCTATTATTTAGATTTTTTTAATCTTTAAAACGACATAAATGACTGTCCAATATGAGTCGTAACCACAGGATTTGTGAAATTTGTGGTATACAAGAAAGACGGTGTAGTGGCAAAGTGTTTTTTGCAAGATTTCCTTTACGTGTACATGAGTAAGTAAAATTGCTGATATAAACAGAATATAAATAGTTTGAAAGACAACATTGATATAGTTATCACAGTATTTCTGTTAATTTTAATTTTTGCTATTGAAAACCCAAGTTAATATAGTTTTTTTGGTTTTCAGATGTAAACAGTGGGTGAAAGTAGTAGGCAAGGAGGATCTTGTACTCTTACCCATTGAAAAACTCCATGATTTACGATACATATGTGTAAATCATTTTGAAAAACGGGATTTCACCAAAACAAAAACCCGATTGAAGAAACGTGCCGTACCAAAACTTCATCTAACAATGCCACCACTTTCTGATGAATATCTTGAAAGCTTTCCTTTGCACATGGCAAGAAGAAGAACTCAAGGTAAAATATGACTTGTGTATAACAGTAGCCATTCATTCTTTCTGTTATCATACTTGAAAGTAAAAAAACCTTCATATTCAACAAATTATACAATCCATTACCCAATTAATTAAATTAGTGAAGCTTAATTTCATTAATTAATAAAATTGCTGCTGTCACTTTGTTTGCTATAGCAATAAATGACATATAGCATATAGCAATGTCTTAAAGATCAATGTCAACTTTCCTTAAAATTAATAATGATTGAGAAACAACTTGTTTCACTACCTTGGAAACGAACGTGGACTGGAATTTTTCAACTACGACCAACTTTTTAAAAGGTTGATCGATGTCTATGAAAATGTGGCTGTTTACGAATTGTACCTTGTGTGAAATTGTTAAGTAAATAAATAAATTTAAAAAACTTATATGCGCTTATTGTATTAATACTACTGTCGACAATTCCCATAACCCAGGTAGGGTTATTGTGACATAAGTATCCCTCTATCTACTCTGTACATTTCGTTTCGTCTACTCTGTACATGTAGGCAACAAAAAAGATCTGGCTTCATACTAGGTACATAGTGATTATTATATTCTCTTTGCATTATTGTTTTAAATCCTGATCGAGTGGTGTAGTTGATTTCTATCTGTGGCTGTACATTTCGTTTCTTGATGTAGGCAACATAAAAGATCTGGCTTCATACTAGGTACATGGTGTTTATTATATTCTCTTTGCATTATTGTTTTAAATCCTGATCGAGGAGTGGTGTCGTTGATTTTAATCTGTGGCTGTGCTTATCCTCTGTTCAAAATAGTAATGTAGTACAGTACTATAGTTATTTTTTTATAACTAAAATGTACAACCACTGTTGTGTAGATAACTGTGCAAGTAAACGAAAGAACGTTAAAATGCACCAATTTACCGCGTCGAAGACAAGAGTCCACAAGTGGTTGCAGTACATAAATAGTGAACAGCTCCGTAGTTTAACCGATCAAGAACTACGAAAACTGTTTGTGTGCCACAAACACTTTGAACGTAGGTTTATAACTGAGAAATCTCGGATACGCCTGGGCGCGTATCCGACTTTATTCTCTGAGGATGAAATTCGAAGTGGCGTACCGAGCGTAACACACGAAAAGGAAAATCCCGGTAAGTCCATAAAGTCAAACCTTAGTTTCTTACTGCCGCACTCAGAGACGTCAATTAATTATTAAGTTTGATTAAAGTTGCTGCGTCTTGTTCTATTGCTATAGCAAAGAAAGTGACAGCAGCAACTTTAATGAAACTAAAAAGTTTATGGACATCTCTGAGTGCAGCCGTTAGTTCCTTAGGTTATATATATTATAATATTAGATAAACAATATTTTTGTAATGTTCTGTTATAAAATAAATGGGTTAGGATGTACCAAAGGGTAACCACGACGTTAGGTTAGATTATATTATGTTAGGTTGGTTACCCTTTGGTACACCTGGACCAATAAATGGTTTTATTCAACAAAGACGTTTGCTGCATATGATATTGTTAAGCTGTCATATATTATACCATTTTTATGCATGTACAAAAATACCACAATGCTATACTCTTATATAAAAAAAATGTCATGTCCCTTATTAGGGACATTGCTATTGCAATGTAGTAAAAATATTAAGAAGGCTAACCAGGACGTTTGGTTATATAAGGTTAGGTTGGTTACCGGTAGTCTAACCCTGACCGTCACCTTCGGTGGCTCCAGTGAAGTACCTACAATAGAAATGTATTTCGTGTATAGTTCATTATGTAAGTACCTAACATTTGTAATAAGGTCCAAAAGTGTATACATCTTTCTGTCCTCGACTGTACTATAATGATAAAAGTATTTTCAATCCCCCTGGCCAGTGATTCTAGTTTCCATAACTTCTACTCGTGTTTAGATAAATTTCCACCTGTTTTAGAACATGTGAAATTTGATCATTGCTATGAAAGCTGTCGACACCATAAAGATCACACATACTGCAAACACACCCCAAACATGTTACTGGAAACAGCGGCAAGTAATTTTATGAAGGTATTGTTTCATTCTAATTTTAAAGGGAACAGAACCCTTGATCTCTACATAATTTTTGTAAGAGTTTAAAGGGATAGAGTTGTTTGAAACAATTTATAGTCAAGACTTTCTGTTTACATATTATTATTTTTTTATCTTTTTATGTTCATCATTAGATCATCCACAGTTTTTCCAAGAAATACAGAACTTGCCACTGCTGCCAGTCACAGACCAGTTTTTCAGATAATACCTATTTGTTTACTTTTTTTTTTGGTTTATTATGATAGTTTGGTATCAATTTAAAAACTTTCAGACAAAATATATGAATAAATACCCATACAAACATATGGGTATTTATGCATGGAGAAAAAAATCTAGTTTCCTTTAACAGAATATTGTAAATTGTACTTGATATTATTGTATTATTTGTGACAACTATATGTTTTTTACACATTAATAGAAAATTCTACTTCTGTACACCATTATTTCTAGTAACTACCTATTACCATTTACCTAGTATCATAGAAAACAAGTTTTGTGTTGTATGCTAAATGCATATTTTACTCTGTAACTATTAAATGGTAACCAAAACGACATCAAAGTTTTCGTGTACTAGAATATTTTAACTAGATTATTCTAGTACTAACAAAAATATGACTTGTCAAAAAAAAAAATCTGTTAACCATAGCTGAAATCTGTTTTCTTCACCAGAATCATAACTACTATACAATCTTGTAATATTGTAATTTTTTTTTTCTCCGTGTGTATGTATTTAACAATTAAGGCTTCGGCACACCAAATGCGTGGCGTGAGCGACGCGGCACCCGGCACACCGCAAGCGAGCGGCAGCTTCAACGCGTTTCGAACGCGTGCCAGCGTTGCTCACGCCTCGCGGCCGCGTTCGGTGTGACAAGTTGCGCGGCGCGCGCGTACATCCACCACGCGTTTGTAAAAAAATACAACGAAAAATACCCACGTCGACGCTGCACTGATGTGTCGCAAACGCGATGCGCTACTTTTTGGTGTTCCGGGTTCAATTGCTTCGTTGTATTACAACTCACGCGGGCCCGCGTTCGAAACGCGTCGCGCCTGACACGCGTTTGGTGTGCGGGATAACCCTAGTTATCTTATCTAGGGTAACGAATAAATCCCAGGTTCAATCCCTGGTAAAAATAAATATTTGTATGTGAGTGCAATTATTAGAGTTAGGGACCATATACATTTTTGTGAGATTTTTTTCCAGTGCAGTTATTTATTAATTTGTATTCTTTTTAGTTTATGATGAGGAAATCTGCACACATTTGAGAAATAAATTAATGATTAGCTGTTGAGATCTATAATTGCCATTTGTTCAGAAACTGACGAAAAAATATAAAAAAACCGGTCAAGTGCGAGTCGGACTCGCGCATCGAGGGACAAACTTGTAGACATGTAAATAGTTCGTAAATCACGGGAATACAATATAAACAAAGTCCAGTATAAACTAACACGCAATAAGTATGCACTTTCGTACTTAGTGAGTGTCAGTTTATATTTGTCTGTATATATTTCACTTCTATCACGTGTAGAGTCAGCGTCAAATAGATAGGAGCAGCCAAAATTACCAAATATATAACACATCCTTGTTCATATACTTACCTGTAAAGATGTGTTGCGATATATTTGGCCATTTTCGCTGCTCCTATCTATTTTATGCTGACTACGATGCTGCACGCGCATTTTTCTTTTTTTTTGTTACAGCTCGCTACCCTGACGGAAGCCCAGTGAGCGAAACATTAAAAAAATACTGCCGAAACAGTTATATTTTTTGACCAACTGTTCGATTCAACAAATGGTGCTACGCTTAGTGAAAAGAAAATGTACCGAAAAAATCTTCGTAAAGCAGTCACAGAAAAATCTCCACATCACCAATTTTGGAGAGAAGCAATTTACATTATTTTTTTAGCAAGTTTGATTATTTTCAATACGTACACAATAAATAATTCGTACATCAATTACCTTAAGAAAAAAAATGCTAATATCATTTCTACCTACGAGTTCTAAGTGGCTCTGCTGCAGAGTATGCTCCCCAGCAGAGCCACTTTCAATGCTCATTATTTCGTTCCCTAGTACAGGTACAGCCATAAACAGCATACGTATATTATGTACGTTCAACGTACATCATTTTACCATATAATTACTTTATTTTCATTATGGTTGCCCGGCTGCAGAGCAGCACACCTTATAAAGGTGTGGCAATCATAGAATAAGTACATGTGGCAATTCAGGTAATTATTGCGGAAATTATACGCGCGGACTTGACTGAAGAAATTTTCAATTGGGTTAGAGTTTAAATATCTTGACTGCATAATTTTGTTTTTTTTTTTACTTTTGAAGAATTGCTACAACCTTTTATTGTAACTTTTTAATGTTACAATCCAATTTTTTAATGAAGGCACATATATTTCCCCTCGTTTTTCATCAATATACTTAATTTTCTCTATTTTTTTAATTTCTAGGTTTGATTATAGTTGCTGCGTCTTATTATATTGATATAGCAAAGAAAGTGACGGCAGCAACTTTATTCAACTTTAATTAAAAGTTAATTGACGTCTCTGAGTGCGGCCTTTTGTCCAAGTATGTCCGCAAAAGCTTTGTGCTTCATTATTTTCTGTCGGTGGTGATAAAGTTAAGTGTTTAATTGGTGCAATACTAAAAATAAAATTATGAAAGGCGCAGATATCTCAAGATTAAATAAAAATGTGCCTTTGATGCAACAAAAAGCTTTAAATAAGTTAAAGAAAAGATTAAAAAATAAAAATAAATAAAATGTTGAAATTGTTTCATTTTTATAATTTAAGCACCTACCTATAAATGGATGATTTGAAATATTGTAGTGTTAAGCGAGCTCAATTAAGGAACAAACGTAATTTCATTTTTGTGTTATGAAAATTAGTCATACATTCATATGGTTAATGTTCGTTACACAAAAATTAAGTTCGTTCGTTTCCTTAAATTGAGCTCGTAACGTCGCTTAACTATATACAATATTTTTGCAAATTACCCAAATAAAATAAGGAATGAAGGGCAGCGCTCGCCCGCTCTACGGGGCTTTTTTCATAGTGCCTTCAAAGGAAAGATATTAAAAAAAAAGCTGTCAAAGTCAAATCTAGCCAATCAGAGCAGAGCCGATCCGTATCTATTGGCTAATATGGATGTGCGGCAGTTGTTCGTCTGACGTTGGTATCTCTTAGCAGTCTGATTTGATTGTCAAGTGATTTAGAGAAAGTGCTTTTCTTAATTTTGTTTTGATATTTAATATAAAACAAAATACAGTAACAACAACACGTACGATCATCATGTACAGAAAGTGTTGCGTGTCGTCGTGCTATAGTAAACAAGATACGGTTTCGATGCACAAGATACCGCGGAGTTTAGACAGGCAGCGATTGTGGCTCGAGATTATTGACAATCGAAAACTTGATAATTTGAGAGATTCACAGTACTGTTGCCTTAAAGTTTGCGAGAAACATTTCGAGAGAAGATTTAAGAATCGTTTGCGACTTCGTTGTGGGGCATATCCGACTCTATTCACACCTGAAGAAATTTCCAAAGGTGTCCCGAAACAAACTAACAACGTTAATACGAGTTGTGAGTAGTGAAAATAAATGACAGGGGACAATCTCATAGAGAAACTAGCGACCCGCCCTTGCTTCGTTTCAGTACAATAAGTTACAAAAGGCTATATTGTAACTTATTGTACTGAAACGAAATGGTACTTCTGGATAATGCAGCATTCTGTGTAAGAACGACTAAAATCAGTTCAGTAGGTAGTTTCAGAGTTTATTGATTACAAACAAACAAATCTTTCATCTTTATCATCAACAACAATACTGAACAAAGTGCAAAATTCCTTATCTTGTAAAATGGATTTAGCAGGTATACGCTCTAAGCCGAGATTACTTAATATTAATAGTAATATAGATATATGTATACATAAAACATGTAGAGACTCATGCTCATCACACAAATATTAGAATCAAACCCGGGACTGCTAGCATTATAGTCAGTCACTTTCACAATTTATGCAGACTTTGCTGTCTGTGGTATATCTGCATGTGTGGATGTAAAACAGCAACTAATTGAGTTATTCCCAATATTACTACCACAAATTCTTACTGTTCAACTAATTCTTACTCAACTAATTCAATAGAGCCAATGAGTGTCTGAGTAAAATTCTATGGATAATAAATTTGAGATTATAACATGTGCATTAAGAAAGCATTATAGATTTTGACTGTTTTATATAATGCTCACTCTTGCTTACTGTTTGATTAGAATGGCTGTAACTACTATACTGTTTGTTCTCTTGTCCACAGGTTGTTCAGATCACACATACTCAAAGGACATCAAAGAACACAAAGATCACACATATGTTAGAGTCGATGATGATGCCAACAACCAGACTTCCGGTATTTTAAATGTAGCAACTAAGGATAATAACTCTGGCACTGATAAAGATGGGTCTGATGGTCACGAAGTCCCCGTTGCCGATGATGTTCCTGATGACACTGAAGCTGTTCCTGAAGATGCAGCTGAAGTAGCCTCTGGAGATGCACCTGATGACCTAGCCCCCACTGACCCAGGTCACTAGCAGTGAAAGCGACAAAGCTATTTGTTTCCTATAGCTCTGTCCCATTCACATCATAATACACCGCCTGTACTATTATTGTTAAAAGTTGTATGTGCATTTAAACCCTAACCGGATTCAAACATTTATTCGTTAAACACACACAGCAACATACAGACATAGTACAATCAGCTTCAAATAGATAGGAGCCAGCCAAAATGGCCAAATATGTCACAACACATACTTATTCCTTTTAGTAATACAGATGTGTTGCGATATATTTGGCCACTTTCTCAACGTAATACAAAGAAAAGATCAATTTTAGATGTTTATCTCTATTTACCATCTTGGTTACCACGAATTAAGTAATATCAATGATTTCTACTTGATACCCTATCCTAGATTAAATTTTTTTACATTATGTTATGTTAATTAAAATGTGGATTTATTATTTCAAGTCATGCCTTTTTTTTTCAGAATACGAAGAATTAATTAAGGGAGTTTTCTCTTGGGAGACAGAAGAATTAATAATATCAGCAGGTATTAAAAAACACAATTTAAAATACATAATTGGAAAGTGGCTTCTTGCATATGTGTTGTTAATAATAATATTTAAAGTATTAAATAAATATGTTTTCAGTTTTCATTTCATATTAAATAAATAAGTCATTTTGTATAACTTTATCAGTACCTTGGATTCTTTTATTCTCAAGCCGACTTGTTTGAAGGTAACTCGTGTAGGTCATGATTCCCACGATACAGGCTCAGCCTAGTGTGGGGGTCGCCGATGAATTGTTAAACCTTTTCTTCTTTATATGGCAATAAAACATTTTTACTTTACTTTTTACTTTATGTAGTTCTAAAATGAGCTTCAGACTTGTAGATTCACAAGAGCTGACACAAGTGATTTTAATGAAACTTTAATTTACCTCTTATTTATTTACTAGCTTCTGGCTACAGGTTTGTTTGCGATTACCATCCCACAGGAACAGTTTGTTTTCGGTATAAAAGGTAGCCTGTGCCTTTATTCCAAATTGATCCAAATGAAGTGAAGGAGTAAAAAACATTTTAAAACTAACATTATATTAGTGTGATTTGTTTGTAATGTACAAGCACTGGTGATTTTGTGTCACCCTTCTCATACTCTCATCCACCCATTCAATCCATTTGTGGCAGTTCCTGTGAATCCATTACTATGGCTACTGGACAATGACATATGTACTTATAGGCATGTATCTATAAAGAGTGATAAACTCACTCATAGATAAATATTTGAGCTTAATGCAGTTTAATGCACACACACACACACACATACACACACACATAAAATTTATATATATATATAAATTTATCGTTAATTTGTTACCATTTCAACGCTCCACATCAAATACAAGCCAAGCATATTTCAAAAGCTGCAAATTTCTACTTAATCATACTAAACCCTGATTTATAATTCAAGACCAAAATGTAACGTCAACGGGCGTACATTCGCTGTCATTACTGCATTTTGTGTTGTGTTCTCTGTTGTAGATGATACAGATGTACCGGCGTTTCGTGAAGAGGCAAATGCGCCCACTGACCTGGAGCTAGATGTGACGGACTTCTCAATGTACCAGGATGACGACCCGTGTGTGTTTAAGGACAATTCAGGTAGGGCTCGAATAATTGCAACATGAACCTAACTCTCGTCTTTTGTAGAACATTACTAATGCATACAGGGTGTCCCGTAAGTCGCACGTCACAGTGACACCGGACTGTGACCGTTTGATTCCCGGTCCGAGCAAAATAATATTTGTGCGATGAGCGCGAGTATAAGCCGCCCCAATAAACAATAGATTCTAAAATTGCGGCCCCTCGCGCCATCTCGCTCACCGGTTTGATGTGATATGCAAAAAAGCCGGTCAAGTGCGAGTTGGACTCGCGCACCGAGGGTTCCGCACAAACTTGTAGGCATGTAAATAGTTCGTAAATCACGGGAATACAATATAAACAAAGTCCAGTATATACTGACACGCAATAAGTATGCACTTTCGTACTTAGTGAGTGTCAGTTTATACTGGCCTGATTGTTCATCTGATGTAACTACAAATTAACGGTTTTCGGACTTTTTCCTTAACTTGTGTTATAAGACATTGCTTCTTGACAAATTTCATGATTCTAAGTCAACGGGAAGTACCCTATAGGTTTTGATTCCCTTGAGATTCCCTTCAATATGCGGCATAAACGGCCGTATCTTTTGATTGCGTTGACTTAGATGTTTGATTTTTTCGCAGATCCAAGGGACTGCAGACTTATGTATTTGATATTAATTTCAACTTGATACCTCCACGAGTTCCTGAGAAAAAGGGTCTTGACAGACACACAGACAGACAGCCAGACGGACAACAAAGTGATCCTATAAGGGTTCCGTTTTTTTTTTCATTTGAGGTACGGAACCCTAAAAAACACCATTCTACAGTGCTAATCTACTGACTTATTTCTAATAATTCAAAAAATCTACCTCCTTTTCTTATATGGATAAATCCAAGCTACTAAATACGCAAAAAATGCAGTAAAAATATGAGCTTCACTGTGGCACTAAGCTGCAGAAACCGATCGAACGATGTGTATGGGGCAGCTACTGCAAAAGAAAACACAGTACGTTTTTGGGTCCAAACGTTTTCGTTTTGGAAATTTTGACTTACAGAACAAGCCCCGTAGACGGCCGGAGACCTAAGTTGATGATGAAGAATTAAACGTGATCGTGGAGGCGGATCCGTCGCAAACCACGTCAGAGTTAGCGGCAGGCTTCCGTGTCAGTGATAAAACAGTTTTAATTCATTTGAAACAAATTGGAAAAGCTCGAAAAATAGATACCGCATGAATTGAGTGAAGCAAACCAACAAACACACGTGGAGTGTTGCGTTACACTACTCCACTGGAACAATAATGAGGGGATTTTAAATCGTATCGTCCTGGATCCTGTACCTGATAACCGGAAACGCTCATCACAATGGTTGTGCCCAGAAGAACCGGCCAAATCATGACCGAAACGAAAGTTGACTCGGAAAAAGGTACAGTCGCCATCATATATATTGCAGCAAACAAGGTGCTTACAAATATCTGAACACGACTCTATTTTCAAGGCGTTAGAGTGCATGTTGAGATATTTTGACCACTCTGATATGTACAGATATATTTGATGGCAAACTGTACTAGTGAGTGTTTGGTGGACCACTGCTGGTGTCATCCCTTACAGCTTCCTAAGGTCTGGCCACACATTAACAGCAGTTGTGTCCTTTCAACAATTGCAAACCATGATGGAAAAGCTAGCCGTTAAACAACCGAGGTTGGTCAATGGGACTGGAATGTCTCCGTCACCCACCTACTCCCCCGACATTGCTCCAACTGATTATCACTTTTTTCGGAATTTGGACAACTTCTTGCAAGGATAAAAATTCAATTCTGATGAAGCCGTCCAAAACGCCTTTATAGATTTGATTGATTCTCGCTCCCACAATTTTTTCAGCCAAAGAATCAATGAACTACCTATAAGTTGGCAAAAGTGCATACAAACCAATTGATTAAATGAATGTTTCGTTTAATTTTTAGGGTTCCGTACCAAAATGGTAAAAAAAGAATCCTTATGGTGAGACTTCGTTGTCTGTCTGTCTGTCACAGCAGTTTTTCTCAACAACTACACCAGCTATCCACTTGAAATTTGGCATAGTTGTATAACTTGCTTGCCCGCAACTGTTTTTAGTGAAAAAAATATGACATTAATTCTATAAATAATTGAAAAGGGGTCTAGAATCCTGCCGGGGTTGCATACTGTTAAAGTACATAAAAAGGTATATTTTTGAAGTATGGACTAAGGAACCCTTGTTTTTCGCTTTGATTTTTTCCATGTAAACGCCAATTTCATATGTATTAATTACCTAATACAAGCCTAGAGCTTAGTTAGGGACTAGGTAAATAGGTAAATCTGTATGAGATTGTTCCCTGATATTACTTCTTCATTTATTTTCAGGCGATGACCACAGTTATAGCTGCAACGAGTGCGGAGAGAGGATCACGGGGTGAGTGTTCTACCAGCTTCGAAATATTCCGTAGAATTGATAATCAAATTTGAATTTTGAAATTCCACTAAATTGAGAGTCTGATATTTTTAAATTGTGGTACATCGGAAAAGAGCGATTTTCATCATAACAGATTAATGAAACACGTCGACCGGCAATAGGGCTCCCCGAGGATCGCCACGATGCCCGGAATCGCGACCTTCATCTGCCCCCAATTTAATTAAGAAACGTGACGCCAGGTGACAATTCCGCATTCATATGCGTCGTTGTGGTGAGTGCAGTAAACCAGGATATGAATAGTACTCGGCTGTTTATCGCCCTCACACCCTATGGTGTAACAAAAATATACTGACAGACGCCAGAGAGAGACGGCGATAGACAGCCGAGTTAGTACTATTAATATTCTGGTTTTACTGTAATGTACAATAAGGGCCTGCGCAAACCGGCGGAGCGCAGCGCAGATCACTTTAAATTTATCAATGTATATTCTTTCCTATTTTAATTACAATAAGGTATAAATTTGAATGCTCTGAGACCAACCTCGGAGCATCACGGGGGATTTCTACTCTGCGGCTGCGGCTCTAAATTTATACCTTATTGTAATTAAAATAGAAAAGAATATACATTGATAAATTTAAAGTGATCTGCGCTGCGCTCCGCCGGTTTGCGCAGGCCCTAAATAGTCACGTTTATTAAAATAGAGGGTCGTCGCTCCACCTAGTTGGGGCCTGCCGCGATGCTGTTCCGGTGCGCGGTCTCTATTCGAACACTTCTCTCTACATAGTCTAAGAATTGAACAATGTGATAATGTTTGTATGTGTCCCTCAGGTTCCGCTACACGTGCGTGCAGTGCGCGGACTGGGACGTGTGCGGCGCGTGCGAGGCGCGCGCGCACGCCGCGCACTACCTGCTGCGCGTGCCGCGCGACAGGCCCTATGTGAGTCTCTCACACACTAGGTTATAATTACTATTTTGTTGACATTATCGACAACTTACTTTGGCCCACGACTTCGTCCGCGTATCTACGCGGGAACTCTTTTATAGTTTATCTCTCAAACACAAAAAAACACAATGATTAAAATAATAACTATATAAAATACCTGCTCAGTTGACCTTGCCGGGTTGTCGAGCCTTGCTGATTTTTATATCGAAATGTTCGCACCTCTTTGAATAGCTTTGAAACGGATTTTTTCAATGTTTTCCTTTACCGAAACCGTTTGTAGGTTAGCTAGATCTGAAAATGTTATCTCCCGCCATGAGAAATACCTTTCGATGAAATTAACATTCTATAAATCATAGCTACAAATTGATAAATTAACAAATTGACAAATTGATATTTTGATATTATAAATAAATGAGTATGAGTATGATATTCTACGGATAGTGTTGTCGTATCGTCTCATAAGTTTTCAAAATACGGTTTATATAACTAAGCTACACACATCTTTTGACAGCTCGTTTGTTTTCTCTAAAGTTTTTTTTATGTACATAATAATATATTTACAGAATGAAATACAAGCCGTACTTGCCACCATAAGACGAGATCTGCTGAGCGAAAATCACTTTGTACCTGAAAGGGCAGAGAGGTAATAACTATTTTAAATTGAATGCCTTGCCTTGTGTTTATATGAAATAAATATTTTCATTTTCATTTTTTCATTTGCTATGCCATTATTATAATGATTCACATACATTTTACACGTATATTGTGTCGTGTTTTGTTTATTTTTCAAGTATTGACACATACAAAATATTACAAACTAGCTTTTGCCCGCGGCTCCGTCCGCGTAGAAGTCATTTAAAGTCATTTATCGTGGATCCCACGGGACCTATCAAATTTCCCGGGATAAAAACTATCGTATGTCCTTCCCCGGGACTCAAACTTATCTCCATACCAAATTTTATCTAAATCGGTTCAGCGGTTTAAGTGTGTAGAGATAACAGACAGCCAGACAAGAGTTACTTTCGCATTTATAATATTAGTAGGGATTATTCTCAATCAACTATGATTGTGTAAATCATATTTAATTAAGAATCAAAATGACACGGATAGTATATCAGGTTATTCGTTTGTAGCGTGAAGTCGGAGCCGGAGGAGCCGCCCCCGGAGCCCGACCCGCTCGGCGCCGCCGGCGAGGAAGCCGACAGCTCGGACGTAAGCTTTTGATAGCCTATATCACTAACTTGACTAGTGATAGGTGGTAATTCTGTATACTTTGAATAGCTAAAGCGCAGAATGTTGAGTACTGAAGGTCTTCTTAATAAAGCAGTGTTTAGATATGTCGAACGTGCCTAAGGCAAACCCAGATTACCTTTCTACGCGAATATTAATAGAACTATCTAAGAAATATACTATATTCTTTGTTCTGCATTAATTTGCAATTTAATCCTTTCAAAACAGCCAATATTGTGCAGGTTGTCCACAATTGAAAATTATGATTGTTGAGCGGTCTAAAACAAATGAAAGTAAAGAATTAAAACAAATTATTTTAATCACTATCATCCGTTACACGTTACTAAGCTAAGCTGCGTCTAAAAGGGCTAATAAACAGAGTTTTTTTCTAACACAATATTTACAAGTTTATATTTTATTTTGGTACGGTGTTATTACTCAGTAACATTATTTTCAGGACGACGACGTGCCTGATGTGTTAGAGGGAGACGGCGACTGCTCGCCGCCGCGCAAGCGCCGCTGCCCCTCTCCACACTCGCCCCCTCCCCCCGAGGACAGCCCGCCCCCCTCGCCCGACACCCCGAGTACACTCCACGAGGACAACCTAACTAGATCACGAGGATATAGCACCTCACACACAACTCATTCTACTAACGTCGACCGCACCACCAAAACTCTTAATATAACCAAACAAACGATACCGCACCATCGAAAAGAAACTCGCCGGTTGATACCTGTCGATGCTTCTAAAATAATAAGAACAATCGATCTAACCACACCCGACTGGACTCCTCAAAACTGTTCCGAAGAAAGAAAACAATATACTTATACAAGAATGCGGACTGTCGCGAAACATAAAACCATAGATGAAAATACAAGTGAACTGTCCGTCGAAAAATCCACAGGTGCCAAGTCTGGAGAAGAGTTGGCCCGTCCGCGGCCCAACCCGTGTACTGACACGACCGCACTCACGGCTCCTACAACGTCACCGAACATGGGAAGTTCTGAGAGAGATACCAGAGCTATGTCGAAAATGAAAGTGTTGTTGCCAGCAGGATTTGATCCTGTTGAAGTTGTTAAAATGCTGAACAGTAAAGGTAATAATGTGTCATGTTAATATTCAACTGCCAAAAAGTAGAATTTTATAAGACTGACTGATATTCGATCAATCACATTCAAGGAGCTTTGTCAAACAAATGTGAAATCTAATGAATACCCCCTCACTTCCCTCCGCTCACGCATTCAACGGACTGTATTTAATTTTTAATAGAAATACATATTTAATTGCATAATATAAAACCTCACCATAATTTGCGAAAAAAAGAATGGAGTTTCTATTGCTAATTACGTAATATACTCTTACTGCCGCACTCAGAGACGTCAATTAATTTTTAAGTTTCATTAAAATTGCTGCTGTCACTTTCTTTGCAATAGTAATAGAATAAGACGCAGCCACTTTAATGAAACTTAAAAAATAATTGACGTCTCTGAGTGCGGCAGTAAATCAAAATAAATTTCACTTACTTATTTCCAATGAACCAGTTAAGACTTTTATGCCAGGCTATTCTTAAATCTACGAAGTCGATTTTAACCTACTTCCATTGTCGGATTGACTTGAAACCTTGCATACTTATGTGATTCCGATGACAATACGATAATAATATGATGATGGGGACGAAAGGTGGCCACCGGAACTTCGTCAATGGCTAATAGTAGAGTAGATCCGTCGAATTTGGACTTGTTTTACTCGTCTTTTTATAACGAGTTTATAATCAGAAGTACAGTAGGCAACATAAGTGTGTTGATAAAAAAAAAAAGGATATGTCTCGATAGCCTGTATCTACCTAATATTGTATTTCATTTGTTACAGTGTCGGTGCGTTTAAAACCTATGAAAGTAAACAGGGACGCGGCGGTTAATAAGAAGATTGAACGTTAAATGGTTTTGTTAACTATTTTTATTGTAATCTTAACTAAAATGTAACTAAACCTTATGTGGTTTCGTGCATAATTACAAGATTTTATTTAACTTGCAGTGTTTGTTTCTTTAGGTCAAATCTTGCAACTGAATTTTAACCTCTTCACCGCCAGTCATCCAGTCGTGACAGGCAGTGACAAGGCTCATACGCGCCAATGTCATCTATACGTGACCAAAATTCAACTCGGAAATTTATCCTTCTACGATGGAATTAAAGTCCCATTTATCTACTAAACGGTTTACTTCGTGGCGTACAGAGCACGACACTTCATTCGTAGTGTGGCGGTCAAGAGGTTAATGCCGGTAGCACACCTCCGCCGCGAAACCGCGAAACTGTGACGAAATCGTGATATTTAATACGAAATCGAACTTTATTTCGTTGCCAGAGTTTCGCTACTACAGTTCCGCGGCGGAGATGTGCTACCGGCGTAAACCACTTCCCGGTGTCCGATTGAGCTACACTTCCCTGCTAAGGTAAAAGGCAGTTTTTTACACGAAACTACTGTAGCAGTTGCAACCCTATTACAATTGCTACAGTAGTTTTGTGTAAAAAACTGCCTTTTACCTTAGCAGGGCAGTATAACTTCGGTGACATAATAATATGGTAGTGGTAATCCAATAATATGGTAGCATGGAGCTGGTCCGATGATGCATTCTGAAGGTGGCCATAGGAACTGCCACGAAACGAGAGCTGTTTGGACTCGTTGAATGTATCTCGATATGCAAATAATGACTGCAAAAAAAGTATAGTCTGCAAGAAAAGCTTGTCTCAAAAATTTAATTTTTGATGTCGTCCGAGAAGCGAGGATTAACAACGATTACTGTGTTGCTTATTATTATTAAAAATAAGCGAAAATAGTTTAAATTACCTAATCAAGTGTTGTGAAGTGGTAGCCTTAGATGTGCAACTCGTCGCCCGCCACCAGTCTTGGAACCTCTGGAACACCCGTCGAACAGTGAAACGGCTCAGGTTGCGACTCGCAAACTTACAAGTGCTCACTACATATCCATACTAATATTATAAATGAGAGTCTGTCTGTCTGTCTGTTACCTTTTCACGCTTAATTAAACCGCTGAACCGATTTAGATTAAATTTGATATGGAGATAGAGTCCCGGGAAAGGACATAGGATATTTTTTTTCCCGGAAATCATCTCTTAAGGGGGTGAAAAGGGGGGTGGAACTTTGTATGAGGAATCAATCATTTCTTCAGTAAGGTATATACAATTTAGTATGGAGATAGTTTGAGTCCCGGGAAAGGACATAGGATACTATTTATCCCGGAAATCACCCCTTAAGAGGGTGAAAAGGGGGTTGGAAGTTTGTATGAGGAATCAATCATTTCTTAAGTAAGGTATATACAATTTATTAGTTTGAGTCCCGGGGAAGGACATAGGATATTTTTATTCCGGAAAATTGGAGTTCCCGAGGGAGCAACGATAAACAACTTCTGCTTTGGAAGCGTTTTCAGCAGGCTGAAACATCGTTTCAGACCGTTTCATAGGTAGCTCTATCACATATCAGTTTATCAAAATTTATACCAAGTCGCCGTTGTTTTCAGGCGCCTGAAACATGTTTTCAGTCCGTTTCAGAGGTAGCTCTATCACATACCAGATTATCAAAATTACAACCAAATTGCCGTTGTTTTCAGGCGCCTGAAACATGTTTTCAGGCCGTTTCAGAGGTAGCTCTATCACATATCAGTTTATCAAAATTTCAACCAAGTTGCCGTTGTTTTCAGGCGCCTGAAACATGTTTTCAGTCCGTTTCAGAGGTAGCTCTATCACATACCAGATTATCAAAATTTCAACCAAGTTGCCGTTGTTTTCAGGCGGCTGAAACATGTTTTCAGGCCGTTTCAGAGGTAGCTCTATCACATACCAGATTATCAAAACTTCGCCCAAGTTACCGTTGTTTTCAGGCGCCTGAAACATGTTTTCAGGCCGTTTCAGGCCACCCTCTACCAGATTACGAGATAACTTGAAAACCCGTTTTCAGGCGCTTTTAGGACCCCTTATGGGCCTTTGAAGTACATTTGAGAATATGGTGAATTTTCCAGAAAAAGTGAAAGAGCATGATTAGAAAGAGAGCAATACTGAGAACCTTTCAAGATTCGTCGCAGTAAAAACGAGACAGAGACAGCTATTTTGAAATAGAATTGGCTAAGTAAAGTTTTTGGAAGAGATGTAAATTATATTTTTTTTCGATAGTCCTCATCTTTAAGATCAAGGAACTGCGGCTCTTTTATTTTTATTTCCTCTAATCTTCTAAAAATATTTTTTTTAGTTATTAAGATAACATTTGTAAACTTTAATGACTGACAAGCTTGTTGCCTTCGTATTTATGAAAAAGAAAAAAAAACTGACACTTCTATTAGTAATTATTTGAACTTCAGCAAATTAGGCAAGGTTCACATTCACTACGTTTTGCATAATCAGTCAGTGCAGCAGTGCAGGGAGAATGCTTCCGTAGACTTACTTCACTGGCATAGGTGTATATCTAGGGGAAGGAGGGTTTGGGCCATGCCCACCCCAGGATGTTGGGTTACCGTTCAAATACCATGTTATTGTGCCCTTGCAGCCGTCACATGTATTCCTGTAGCCTGTAGTTCTACCCGTTATAAACTATGATGATGATGTTACAGCGAAAATAGCCCTAGAGACGCCAATTACTGGCGATTTGCTCTTGTGAAAGCATTAGTGCGATATAATTCATGTTTCGCTATATCGAACATCAAGAACTGTTCAGCCCCTTCACTTTGCAAAAAAATATGACCAATATAAATAAGAAAAGAAAACAAAGGTTATAACGACAATATTTTATTTTAAATTTCAGTTTTATTATTACGAATTTTTCTTGTCGCGCCGGCATCAATACGTATAGGTTTTAGTCGCACCGACACTGTAACAAACGAGATAAATAGAATTTAGCAGTCAAATAGTCATCACACTTGGGTTTTGGAAAAATAAACTTTATTTAAACTAAATTAATGTTATCTTAAAGTTAACGCAAAAAATATAATGACTTAGCTCCATTTGACCGTTTCCATTGAAGCGGAGCGGAGACGAGATGTGGATTACAACCAATGTGATTGGTCGATCCCTACACAGCTCCTCTCCGCTCCGCTCTACTCCGCTTCTATGGAAAGACAGCCTTATGGCCGCACTCAGAGACGTCAATTAACTTTTAAGTTTCATTAAAGTTGTTGCTGTCACTTTCTTTGCTATAGCAACAGAAGACGCAGCAACTTTAATGAAACTTAAAAATTAATTGACGTCTCGCGAATGCGGCAGTTAATGTACGATTCCCACCGAACGGGCCGCGTCGCGAAATTACCTTTAGATTTGAGTGCTTTAACTACAGCAGGTCTGCTGCCCCTCGGCACGCGCAGCAGCTGGCGCCGGCCGGGCGCGCGCGCGCGCGTTGCCCCGGGCGGCGCCACCGCGGCGGCGGCGGCCTGCTCGGCCCGGTGGTGAGCGCGCGACTTGTCCTCAGAGGGTGCAGGATTTACAATTC
Organism: Tortrix viridana; assembly: GCA_963241965.1. Classification (NCBI taxonomy): domain Eukaryota; kingdom Metazoa; phylum Arthropoda; class Insecta; order Lepidoptera; family Tortricidae; genus Tortrix; species Tortrix viridana. The sequence goes on along the minus strand of OY725196.1, from coordinate 6,476,609 downwards.
CTGAAGGGAGTGTGCTCGGTTTTATAGAGAGCATTTTTCTGGGATTGCCGAGTTTTGTTGGGGTTTTGTTGGATTTTGTTGGGGTTCCAGTGGTTCTAAATATTGGGATTGATACAGGATTGGGGCGGGTTGGGTTGTCGTTTGGAAGCTTCGCTGGGATATCTTCAGAAGACGTTAGGCTAGTGTTGTAGCGAAGGCGCGTCGCGCGGCGGCTGGATTCTGAGCTACTTTCCGGTGTCGCGGCAACCCGCTCGCCGCGAGAGGACCCCGGACGAAGCCGTTTTAGAGGTGGGTGGTCGCCACCTTCTAATTCTATAAGAATTTTGCCAGTCTGAAATGAAACGCTAATATTAAAAACAGAATAAAGGCATTTGGTATTCATTCAAATTAAGGATAGGGCGAGTCGTCAGTAGATACAAAAAATCGGGGTCAATAGAGATGGCCAAAGATGTAAACAAAAGGAAACTAACCAATATACCATTCTCACTCCATAAACATGTACTTTTCAAGACCGAGAAAAGTCTTCACAATGTTTTATACGCTTGATTATTATATTCATTTTTATATTAAATGACTATTAATTATAAGTTTTATTAAATAAAAATACGCTTGATGAAAATACGCTTGATAATATTATTTTTTTACGAGAAAGAGGCAAACAAGCATGCGGGTTATCTGATGGGAAGCAATCACCGCCGCCCATAGACAGCGGCGACTCAAGAAAACTTCGTTTAGGTACAATCAGCATCAAATAGATAGCAGCGAACGCGGCCAAACATATCACAACACATCTTTATTACTATAGGAATAAGAATGTGTTGCGATGTATTTGGTCATTTTGGCTGCTCCTATCTATTTGATGCTGACTGTACAAGGAAAACTGCTCTACTGTTGGCACCCTTTATTTCTTGGTAATAATATAATATTTTAGATGCCAATAATTGGGTGATTTACCCTATAAAGGGAACGTTTTAAGATAAGAACCTACTTCAATAACAGAATCGTCATCCCAGTCGAGCGGGTCGGGCTCCGCGGCCGGCCACGCCTTCGAGTGCTCCTCCGGGTCGGACTTCGGTTCTTCTTTCACACTACAAATAAATAATTATTATAACTGGCAAAATAAAACAATGGCAGGCTAACCCAAACAAGGAAATCAGATTTTGGAGATAACATTAAAGTTCAAGCTACCAAAAGCAGTGTCAATCGAAAATAATTTAATAATGACAGATGTAGAGCGTTTCGTGACATCGAGCTTGGTCTAACCCATAACTGCGTCCCGTCGCGCGGACACGATATCGGTCAATGAAGAAACGCTCATACAGTGTTCGGAATAGGCAGTTATACCAAAATTTTTATTCGACGAACTAGTTTGACTGATGAAGGAAGTGTTAATATTGCTATCAATCAATCAAATCTGTCCAATTATGAGACACTGCTCGGAGGTCCATGCACCGGTGCGTGCCCCCATATCAGGCGTTATTAGTTGTTACTTACTAACATTCGTTTTAAGATTATTATAGCAACTAACGACATATGGACCCAGGGTTCGAAATAAATGATTTTGATTGATTGATTAAAGATCCAAATCTTATAAAAACATTCGTAGAGTTTCAAATTTAAAGACCACAAAAGCCACAGTGGCTTATGAGTAGTCAGCGAGTTCGATAGGTAGTAAATGTGTTTCAAGTTACTTATAATCGGCTGACAGAAAGTCGGCAGTGTGCAGGGAGGGTATAACAAACTGGTGAATTACGAACAGTGACAATATTCGACCTACAAGAGTTCGAGTTACGGATAATTTCCGAAGCTCGCTATCCCGAGCAATGCAGAAAAATAATAATTATTATATATATATATAAGTACCTGTACATATAATTAAACGTCTTCTCGGGTAAGATTTTTTCGCTCATCAGCTGTTGTCTTATGGCTGTCAGCACCGCTTGTATTTCTTTCTGGTAACAAACATCGAGAGCTCATAATTTGACTATGGTGGTTCTGAACTTGGCTGTTATTTAAATATTTACGTTTCATCTCTTTCATTGGGTATGTCAAACGTAAGAGATGCAAAGCGCGCGGTTGTTTTATGCGCTAAACGCAAAACGCATTGCGGTATTTGCAGTTGACGCGCACTATTTCATTACGTGTAAAATGAATCGTATGTCGTCTTTGTTTTATGCGTTGAACGCAAAACAATCGCAGCCTGAGATGTATGCCGTATCGGAGTGCGTTTGCCGCAGCGCGTCTTCCGCAGCGTTTAACGCATAAAACAATCGCGCGCTTAAGAGGACTGTGAACCAACTGCAAAATGTAGCCTTTTCATACAAACGGCGATAACGTTTTCCACCCCCTAAACGTTAACTGAATTCGACCAATTTTTGATATGTGGTCAGTCGGAACAAAAACTATGTCCGTACGTTTAGTTTTATTTTTAAATATTGATTGATTAATTTTTAAATATTGATATAAAGAGTTATGGTCGAAATTACTTTTGTATGAAAACAGTAAAACAGGAATAAATCGAAATTTATTAATAATATTGAAAAAAAAAACGAAACGTACGAACATAGTTTTTGTTCCGACTGACACAATATCAAAAATTGGTCGAAATCGGTGAACATTTAGGGGGTGGAAAACGTTATCGCCATTTGTATGGAAAGCCGTCACCTCACAATCCTCTTAAGATGTAAATGTCAGAGGATAGTCTCACATAGGGCCTCTGACTTGGTACGCGCAGCAGGTAGTGCTCTGCGTGCGCGGCGCGCGCCTCGCATGCGCCGCACACGTCCCAGTCCGCGCACTGCACGCACGTGTAGCGGAACCTGCGAAACGGTTAACGGGATTTATCCATCATCATCATCATCCACTGCTGGGGCTTGAAAATCCAAGTTAGAAGTCACGTTATCTCTATAACTTTCTCTCGATTTAGTATCGAAAGACTATATACAGGGTGTCCCGCGAGAAAGAGCACAAACGAATAAGGTTGAAACTACATGTGATTTTATCACGGAATAAAATATATTTTATATGGGGTTCACAATATTAATTATTGTAAACTCTATCCAAATTATAAAAAAAAGAATACATTTTTTCCGTGATAAATTCGCATATAGTTTCACCCTTATTTGTTTGTGCACTTTATCGCGTCGCGGGACACCCTGTAGTATACTATTATATCGAAAGAGGAACCAGAAGTTTAGAATTTAGCGAGTTGTGGCAACCATCCTGGATATAGACCTTCCACATGGATCTAAATACCAATATCTTCACCATGCTCGCAACGGTTCTATTGCTACTCTCATCCAAATATACTCTTATACTCTACTAATATTAAAAATGTGACGGATCGTGATAATTTTGAAATTTTGGACGTTTCCATGATTAGGTTATAAGATACTTTTTGTCTAGGAATTATGGTAATTTCTGAGGAAACGATGCTGAATAAGTTCTAGGCCACCAATTTGCGCCGAAGCTACGTAGATAAGGTGAAACACTCACCCCCTAATGCTCCCTTTGCACACATTGCAGAAGTAACATCCTTCAGTGCCTGGACATAAAATTTTATAATGTATATGGAGAAATTAAATAACAATCAACTTATAGGTAATTCTGTTAAAATAAAAATCTAAATAATAATTACTAAGTCAAGGAGAATATTGTAGTAGAAGACAATCTCAATAATATGGCAATATGGACAACAGATCCTGTAATTTTTTTTCAGTACCTAAAGCACTAGGCTTTATGCACAAATAGGTATCACTTTTGCTGTTGAATGCGGTTTGTTTATATTTAGTATTTGATATAAATCGCGTGAGCACTTAGAATAGGCTTCGGGTTCGGGTCGGCTGGACTCGCATAAGAGCGCATGGGCTCATCCTGTACCACTAACAACTGTCCTATACTGTGTTCTTGCAATAAATGTCTTTGTCTTTGTCTTTGGGAGCGAGTGAGAGAGAAGTACAAAACCGAATCCCAGTCTAAGCGCTCACGGGCTGTAAATCTGTAAGAAATTCTTGACAAATTAATAAAACAATTGACACTGACTGTCGGAAGAATTACTGATTTCTGGTATATTTTTGACCTTGACTAAATACAAAAATTTTAAAAACTTCAAATTAACTCTTACTTGATACATTGCTGGCGGGAGGCGGGTCATCGTCACGATATAATGAGACGTCATCCTGGTTTTCCAGACAGGTGGAAACCTCCGTATCATCACCTTTGATAGTGACAGTACCATCTAAAATAAACACATACTACTATTATCGCATTTCCTGCCGTTATTTTTTCTAGGTATTTGCCTAGGCGCCGCATCTTTTGTTTCATACGAAGCTCTCATGTTGTAAATAACCGGTCAAGTGCGAGTCGGACTCGCTTTTTATCGAGGCAAACGAGGCGGGTTACCTGATGGGAAGTAATCACCAATTCACCACAGCCCATGAACATCGGCAACTCAAAAAGAGTTGTCAGTACGTTGCGGGCCTTTTAGGGAGATGAACGCTTTTTTTCTTGAAGGCATCCATGTCATAACTGGCCGGACACACCGCAGAAGGAAGTTGGTTTCACCAGTTTCACCGTACGAGGCAAAAAGTGCCTGGTGCAGAAACAGTCGGTGGAAGAACGCCATTCATCAAGGTGATGTTGATGGAATTTGGACTTTTGTCGAGAAGTACCCAAGTAGCACAGAACTGCATTATACATTTTCACATAAAGACACATCGTCAATTTAAGCATTTGTAACGACTTATTAGAGTTCACTCTGGCTGTAAAAGCTGTATAGAAAAATACGAGGCCCAGTATAACGCTCCTTGCTGTACTGTGATTCTATTAAGCCCCACACACATGCCACAGATTCACTGTTATTCAGCGTTTAGTAGTGCTGTACTCTATCAGCTGCAAGAGCGCGTGTTTGTGAATACAAATAATGTAGTTTCCTGAATAAAACTCCACGTGTGTACAATAAGGTACAATAAAAACAGTTGCAGAGAACATGTGAACTACTATAACGGGAACATTTTTTTTTGTGATGTTATTTAACAAAGATTTAGTGCTTTATGCTGCATACAGATGAACTTTTACGCTATTAGTCAGGTGTTAGTATAAATAAATCCACTTGTACCCCTTGACTCTGTCTTGAGCTTAATAATTGAACTTTCGTAGGCATTTAATCTGCTAATTGAACTATTATCGATTGATGGCTGATTTGTTTTTCACAAGTGCTTAATTATTTTACTCAATGCTGAATTATAGGCCACAAGTAATCACTCGTACGGCTTTTAGCATTAAATTAAGATTAAAACTGTTCACTTGCTTATCCGCCATTTTCGGTAACTGTCTGTGTAATATGTAGTTAAATTTAATCTTTTTTCTTATGGATTATTTTAGAAAATATAGATAGGAATTTAATTGGATTTCAAATGATTAATACGTAAACAGCTCTTTATTAATTTCTATGCAAAAACAATAAATTTTATTTTGTTTATAGTCCATTTTATGTTATATATTCATTTCCCTCGCAGGTAATTTCAGTAATAAACGCCACGACTCGCACACATGATCTCGGCTATCAAAAGCGTAGCGAGTCGGTAATGTACATCAATTCAATTGTTATGCTGATAATAATTGTGGGAGACTTGAACTTTGGGTTCGGATTTTGTGACTTAGCGAGACATCAAATCGATATTAAAATAATAAATGAATTGAATTTGTAAATATGGAAATAACACTTCGAAATTAGCTTTCAAATTATCGCTGCGCAAACTACGTATTCAAATCCGATTGAAGCTATTAATTTAAATCGAACTCGTAATGATTTCACATATTGAAACTGTCTGTTTATCTGTAAACAGACAAACCCACCAGAGCGTTTATGAGGTACCGATGTTAACGGTTCTAAGCACTCCACATTTAAAACTTTTTCTGAACACGCTTCGCTTACAACACAGCACCGTTGCAACAAGAGTCCTCGTCTGCAGACAATAACGATAGCAGGTCATTAATATCAATCTCATCATCACTCAATCCCACGGAGGTTAAATAGTCTTCATCCTCAATATTCATTTAGATCAGCTCAGTATCGTCCAAACTTTATAAATTTCAAGCATCCGCGCACAGTTAATATTCTTGCCTATTCCTTAACTTTACTTATATTAATTTTTAGATTCCAATAAAATATTACTTGGTGGTTCACAGTAATTTAATTGGCTCTATAAATACATACCACAACAATACAATTCAATTATTGCAGTTGACAGTTGTTGACATCAAAGAGCTGATGTCTATCTATCTATCTTTGTTTTGTGGCTGTATAAGATGTCACTTCTGTGAATAGTCGACAAGAAATTGGTTTACCACCCTGAGGTTGAATGTCATATGCACATCATAAAACAACAAGGTATATTTTCGCTTGCCTTTACTGGCATGCTGCATTACGACAGTAATGTGTAATTAACTTTATTTTGATCTTAAAACCGAACCGATAATAAGTCATTCAACTGGGCCACCAAAGAGAATAAATAAATAAATATATCGGAGGACAATCTCACACAAATTGACCTAGTCCCAAACTAAGCTCTAGCAGTGGCGAAGCGTGGTCCCTCGCCACTAGGCAACTCGGAGCAAAAAAAACGGTCAAGTGCGAGTCGGACTCGCGCACTTGTATGTTTTACCGTTTTTACGATGACAACAAAAATGAAAATACGTTAAAAAAAATGTATGGAGGATTATTATTTAACTACATGTCTTTATTTTTTTTGTTTGTTAGGAAATTCGCCGTAATAACACATATTCTGAAAAAAAAATCAACCCGCTATGTATTACGGTTCAAAAGATACAGCTCTTTAAAGTAAGGACAGACGCACGCACGGACGGACGGACAGCGTAGTAATAGGGTCCCGTTCGAGTGTCACCTTTGGGTACGGAACCCTAAAAATCCGTACGGCGTAGGGTAACTTCGCCGGTTTACCGTCCACCTCCTGTTTTGTCCAGTAGGCCGAGTTGTTTTAACAAGCATAGAATAGTAAAACGAAGACCGCTTACCGCCGCGCATGTTTAGAGTCTTTTTCATATTTGACAAGTTCACTCTAATAAAAAATACGCTAGTTGGTTGGTAGTTTTTTCTCGTGCCGCGAAAGTGTCGTCGCGGGTCTTTGACAAAAAGATTTAATGCTCAGGTTTTTACTGTTTGCATACCTAGTTGTATTGGTTTTTTATGCCTGAGGCTTAGCATAAAGAATTTAATAGATATAATGTAGTAGGTAACCAATCATATATTATTTACAGAAGACTTATAAAATGTTAGTGGACTGACACTCAATTGTAACATTTGGAGTAACGTGAGAAATTATTAAATATAATGGATGAACGGCTAAAACTCACGATTATAAGCTGGAACGACCCAAATGTTTCGGACTCGTTAAGAAATCAAAACCCAGTAATATTTAGCAAAACATATAAACGAAAACTCTGCCCTTTGTTAAGAACAAAACCAAAATAAACCAAATTAATACATCCACTGCACACAGAAACCAATAAAAACAAAGCCAAAATTTGCTCGTGTCTTACGAATCAAAAATAGTAGGTACCTACAAGTACCTACCTAACAAAATCAAAGAAATGAAGAAAACTTTACAACCGATACTTTAATCAGCCAGTTTATGTTTATAATTTAATAACAATGCGCTGTGGACAGTGGAAGTGATTGAAAAATCCATCTCTCCCTACGCCTTAATCAATTTATATTTACGAGCGTGCACGTTCCAACCCCAAACATGACATGTTTCTTATTTTTAAAGGATAACTTTGAAAAACATTTTAGTTCATTAAGAAGGTAAGTAATATGTAAGACAACACTCTATTTGAACTAATGCGGCCATTTGTACTTTAAGTACCTACAGACAAAAATATAAAACGAAACACGTCAATAACCTCAATAAATACACGCAAACCAAATAAGAAGTTTAAGGTTAGGTAGGTACGAAAACACAAAACAAACCGTTGCCCGCCGATAAATATGCCGAAATCTTAAGAATATCACAATCACAATAATAATCACATATACACTAGCAAGCGTAGCAAGCTAAATTTCACCAGTAAAGTATCATAAAACACAAATTAACACCAACTAACAATATTTAAAAAAAAACACCGTGTGTTTTGGCGGACGCGAAAGTAAAGTAGGTAATGTAATGAATGAAAAAATGACGCAATGCAAATTATTTGGCGGGCAACGGCGGCGCGCAAAGAGTCGGTAGGTAGATTATGTTTTGTCTCCATAAACTTTTGCAAAAATAGATAAGGACAACCGTAGAACCGTATAATCGGCCGAATGAGACGGGAAAGTACGATCAGAGACATTTTTTTGGGTGTATTTAGTGAAAATAAAGCTTACGACATGCACTTAAAGTTTAAAATTGAATGAAATAAGCCGGACACTTTTGGCGGAATTAGAAATGCGAGTTGAGAGACAAGATGCGATGTTGTAGTATCACGTTATGAAGTTCAAGGCCGTTTTGTTTTAGTGCGTGAGTTTAAATGTTTGAATGTGTTAGTGTTGAGTCATGCGCTAAGACCTCGGCTTGTATGGAGTTTTGAGGGAGATAGCCCAGAAAAATGTAACTCCGAGTGTTTATGTGTAAATGAATATTGTTGTATGCGTTTCTTTCTAGTAATACAGTGAATGTGTGCGTGCGGTCGGTCATGCGGTAGATATCGGCTTTATTAAGGTGTTTTTGATTTCGCGCTTAGTGGTAAATTTAAATTGCGACGTTGCGTTTTGTTCATTCATCTTATTATATTATATTATTATATTATATGTATACTACGCGTGTTATGTTAACGGGCGGGTAAGGCTATAGTAGGTATATCGGGTTACTTATTGTTGTGCGTTTTGTTTGAGTACATTATGCATAGGAATTTCCAAGGGAACCCGGCGGGAATCGGGTTATATGGGCCCTGCGCCACTGAGCTCTAGGCTTGTACTTAATTTTATTATTATCTCCAAGACTCGAATATTTTTTTTAAACCATTTCCATTTTTTTCTGTATGACCCATGTTCTACTTCAATATTTATTTTTTATTTCATTGTCATAATTATCAGCCTTTTAAGTTTCACAGCTGAGCATAGGCCTCCTTTCACAATGACAGGGACTGGGCATTACTTCCCATTTACATAGTTGAATTACTTTATCATTGTTAGCAGTTTATATTTAAATGGGAGAAATAAAATAAAAAAGTGGAATAAAAACAATACCTTCATCCGTGATAATTTCTGCAGAATTTTGCTGGGAAAAACTCCTTGTGTGCATTCCTGGCATACAGTAGTTGTGTTCCATTTGGGCCAAGGTACTGGTAGATAAAGAAAACACTCCTGTAAAAAAAAACATTTTTTTCTTCAAATTTCATCAGCCTGTATACATCCCACTGCTGGGCACAGGGCTCCATCAAAGAGTAACTATATATAGGTAAAGACTGGCAACTCTGAGAAATTGACTGGTTCCGAGGCCCCCAAGTGGATGTTTGGCCGTAAAAGACATATGCATACATACCAACCAATAGTTAGGTAGTTTAGGTATTCAAAATAAACTGTGTAGTATACTTTGAAATCTACAATGTGACTAAGACCGGAGCCGCACTCGTGGGGCGATGGGCGACGCGACGGCGATTTCAGTAGAAATGTAACGTTCTCAGTATAAAGGGACCTTATGTAGGCAGGCAGTTACGCCGTTTTTAGAACTGTTACCAAAGTATTTGTATAGTTACAAGAATAAGAAGAGCTTAACTGCCTTCCTCCATAATGTCTATTTATATTGAGAACGTCACAAATGGTCGCCCAAATGTCGCGCAGTTGCACTGAAATCGCCGTCGTGTCGGCCCTATCGCCCGACCAGTGCCGCCCCGGCCTAACAAAGTAAGAAAATATTAAAAATATATGTTTTATTTTCTTACTTTTCTAGTCCACATTGTAGAGTTCAAAGTAAATAGTTACATAATAAGTAAAAGACTTGGAACTGGTAATTCGTTTTTAATCAAAGAAAAAAAATATACCCTTAATATTACCGATTGATTATTAATAAAGTTAATTTTACAAACATTCGTAAATGTGTAAAATAATAATTATAAATAAATAATGATAACAATTAATTTAGTAGTAGGTAATAGTATATTTTTATATTGTAATTCTAATTTTATTAATTGTATTTTATTATCGTGTAAGTGCCTTGGCTTTTTTAGCTGTAAGCTTATGTGACTTTTGAAATAAATAAATAAAATAAATGATAATGATGACTAATGATGATACATGGGAAGAAATGTTGAGCAGGCGTTAGGATAATCTTATCAAGTTTTATTTATGCGATAGAATGGCATTATAATATCAAAATCGATCAAATATATTACAATCAGAAAGAAAATAAATTTAGTCTAGTTAAGGTTAACCTATCTGTACAAGATATTTACAAAAATAATAGTCAGTGTGTAAGTAAACATTATGGCCTACAACAAGCATAACATACCTATTTATTGGGTGTGATGCTGAAAAGAAATTTAAAACAAAATCCTATACATATTTTCGGAAACAATGAGAACCACAAATTCATCATCTGATTTAAGTGGTCTTTTTAAAATGTTATTTAACAATTATTATACTTTGTGTGTAATACTACTCTCCAAAACCCAAATAGTTGATGTGGCCCCACACAATAGAATCCGGCGTCGCGGCAGACCACAGTGACGTTGGCGAGATGAGCATGATGCGTTTGATCGAGACTGGTGGGAGACTGCCCGAGGTAGGGTTACATTGAAGGAAAAGAGGGAGGCCTTTGCCTCGCAATCGCAGTGGGACATCTTTTTTACACCTGCTCTATATTCGGTTAGGGTATAGGGTAGGGGATGCAGGACTTGTCTGTTAGGTTAGGTTCGGTCAGGTTAATTTATTTTTCCTTTGCACCCCTTTCCTATATTCTTTCCCGTTAACAATATGAAATGTTCCAGCGTTCAAACTATCAAATGATTGATTAATTAGGGTGATGGTACTAGTAATGGACAAGGACCAATGATGGACACGTGATACTTATTTTGAACTAGATAAGGGTTATTCATTTGTTTTGCAACAATAAATTTATAACCGTATGATCTTTGAATTAAGGTTTAAGTGTCCATTATTGGTGACTGTCAGCTTAAAGTGTCCAACAATGGTGCCATCACCCTAGGTGCATAAATGGAATGATGTGCGTGTACTCCTGTGGCACATCCCCAAGTGCAGCCATATGCCGAGCAGCTGCTGCCACACTCCTGCTCTTAAATAATAAATATTTTGTAGCTGTGAAAACTTAGCCAATTGAAAGATTTAGGTATAAAACACACACCATACAAAAATAGTCAGTATAATAAATAAATAAACTAAATTAGTGTACCATTTAAATGAAGGCATGGTACTGCAGACACCATAAGACGACGGCCGGAAACTTTATCCTCAAATCTAAAATGATAGTCGCATATTCTCTTGTTCCTATATACTCTGACAGGATCTACATAATGCAATCTGTCGCGAGCGATTGACATCCACGTGGTAAATATCTCAGGACGCCTCTCAGGGTGAGGAAATCTGTGCATATATGCACCTGGAAACGACAATGGTATTTTTATTTTGTGAAAAAGAAATACGATCACTACTGCCGCTATAGTAAGCGTTACAATACCAAACAATGCTTTAATCAATTATCAACTCAACAATCCTTTTAGGTATTTCATGTTTACAGTTTATTTCACAACTTACCTAAATCGGCACATCCAAAAACGCAATAAGCTCTTCTCTTCGAGGAAAGCATTTTAGTTACAAGAAAGAAGTAACTAACACAACAAAAACTTAACGAAAAACTACCTAAAAAAATTCAAGAAAAATGTAACGAATAACACACAACAAAAACTATGATATGATAACAGGGCTACCTGAACATTTTCGATGTAAACACGAAAAATCTCAAATCGCAAAAAACGCAATTGACAGACAGCGGAGGATTTTCACTCCGAACAAAAAACCAATCGGATTGTTCGAACCAAAGAGTACTTAGGGACTATAACGACAGATGGCAGTAATTAACTAATTGGGTAGGTAACGTTTTTGGAAGAGGTGTAATTTTTTTTTTTCGATAGTCGTCATCCTAAAGATCAAGGAACTGCGGCTCTTTTATTTTTATTTCCTCTAATATTTTAGAAATATTTTTTTAGTTATTAAGGTGACATTTGTACACTTTAATGACCGACAAGCTTGTTGCCTTCGTACTTAATGAAAAAGAAAAAATAAACTGTCACTTCTATAACTGTCACTGTCAATCAAAGTAAACAAACGATTCAATTCTTTCAAGCATCTAAGTAAATCTTTGTAATAATCCATTTCCAAAGTTCGTGTGGGATTGCTTGAATTCATTGCGTGTATACGAATCAAACGTGCTCACGTGGCTATCTAAAAGCAGTGCAAGAGTCGTCGTGAAAGAAAGAAATCGGTGTCCAAGAAGCAGTGCCAAAGGGGTCGAAAATAAATCGTAGTCCAAATATCGTGCAAAGGTCAAAGCGAGCAAAGCAGGAGCAAAGCGGCAAAATCGAAAGTCCGGAGTTCGTTCTGAGGTCGTTAAAATATTTCTAAAAACACTGATCACATGAAACGCAAGCAAACAGAAAAGAGTCGTTGAATTACGTAGGATGACGACTACCGAAAAAAAATATAATTTACACCTCTTCCAAAAACTTTACCTACCCAATTTCAGTGGGTTTCACACCTTCTGGTTTGGAGAGAATCAAAGGTGTGGAGCCCACTTTATTGTGCTGCTTGCTGGCATCACTGATCTTTACATTTCATTCTACGTACATACCTACTTTATTCTCAACTAGCTAAATATTACCTTTATTATTTAAAAAAATCTACTTTAATTATTTTTGTTATAATTATATGACAAAAAAATAACGGTGTTGTTCTATTTTAATAAATTTTTAAAAGGACTTCAAGGACTTTTTAAAACCAACTATATAAGCAAGTCTCATGAAACGGAACGTACACGTCAGTAATTTTTTAATTACTTTTATTTTTTTCTTACTTCACTTCACTCAAGTTAATGGAAGCGAAGCTGCTTTTTTGTGTTTTTAATTATTTTAAAAATCAACTTGGCTACTCCTGGACACCGATATTCCCTTATTTCACACGAGGACTTGGGCCTGCTCATTGTGATTGACTACTGCTGTTGCATACTGGACTCTGTCTTCCTGACAATTTGGATACCGGCGGCAATGGTTAACAGAAAGTGTTGTGTACCAGATTGCGGTAAAATTTGTTAATAGGTTACCTGCTTATTAATATAAAAATAATGTTATAAAAATTGGCTGATGATTATCTTATAAAAAGAAGAAAATAAACGGACTTTTAACAGATCTTGTTTGGTTTACTATTCTACTTGAATGCTCAATACATTATGTTCTTAATTTATTTAATCATTATTTATTTTTTCAGCATATAGCTTGAATTTGAGTATTCAAGCTGCAATAATATTATGCTGAAAAAATAAAGAAATTATCAAATCAGAACCTGTGCTATACCGTGTACCTATATCTTCTACGTATAGGTATGATATTAGCTATGTCTACACCTGCGCGCTGTCATGTTCAACTTGCGTCAAGCGCACGCAATACGAGGGTGACACTGAATCTTCAAAAAAATCCAATGTTTTGACTTTATCTTCCGCCATTTTATTTGCAAAATGTTGCACGTCAACCCAACGGTGACGGATCAGCGTGCGCTACGGGTATGCGGTGCTATCAAACCAGTTTGAGCGCATGCGTTATTGCATGCGCTGTGGTTGTTGAGGTATTCGTCAGAGGAAAGCGCAAGATGAACATGATAGCGCACAGGTGTAGACATAGCTATTTTTAATCTTTAGTTCAGGACTACGTCGCTAGGCGCGCTGTAGTCACAATCATTTACTGACAACTCTATTACTGTATTATTCAATGTACTCTATGGCACAAATGATATAAAATTAAAGCATACTTAGTGATTCTGGATACCTGTCATCCAAAACTTAGACTAATATAATGTAAAATTTAAAAATAATTATGTTTTACCTGACAAGTGTAATGTTGGGATGGCATCAGGGCTTAATCTTTTAGTCCAAGTCTGATGTTTAGTTTCGAAATGTTTGTGGCATACTTTTCGGTGTTTATATATAAGTTGGTTGTCTAATGTCCATATATCCCTACCAATAGCATACTTCCACCTTCTGAATCTATCTGCCTCCTCAACAGGGTTAGGAAAACTGTGCAATGTTGTGTTATCGTTGTAACCTACAAAGAAATCGTGGGAATATTGTCATCATCATCAAACAGTTTCATTACCAGTTCCAAAATAACTAAAGAAGTCACTGGCACTTACGTGTAACGTTGCAATTAGGAACACAACACCTTTTCGAAGACGCCATCGCCGATTGCAAGCCAAATCAAAGTCCAAAAACCGATGCGGGGGGTCAACATTAATGGTAGAGTTCAGAGTCCAAAAACGGGTGCCGCACAGCAGGGCTGGTATTGGTACGTGTGATTATTGGTCCTTGATATTATAGGTATGGTAATAGATGGTCCTAATAGTAGTTACGGGAATTTGCGTTAGATGGCGTTGTGCCGTTGAATAGAGTGATATCCACAGAGTAAATTATATATAGGAGGATAGAGATGGCCACTGCCACAGCTTTTTTGAAACTAGAATTTAAAGTTGTTTTCAGCTATTAAGCGCGTCACACACGGAGCTATAATATATATTATAGGTCGGTATATTACGATATATTTTCCCTACTATTTGACAGACTCCACACACGCAGCTATAATATATATTATAGGTCGGTATATTACGATATATTTTAGTATATTTCGGGCAAATAGGGGTGTTCCTTTTTCAACACTCTTCGTAACCGAAATGTACTCATTACCGTCACTCAATTTAACGACTAACTCCCTAAAACGTCGAAATTACTTGACTCCGGTTGGTTTTACCTTGTTGTCCATACAATTACACGCAATGTAGCATCATTCCCACTCAATAACAACTTCAATACGTCAATAGGTATTAAGCAATAAACAGTACTTTGGCACACCGTCGTTAGGTTATTATGCATTATCTATACGTTATCATATTTTATACTTTATTAGTAAATAATTCATATTAGAATGGTAAAATAATATTGATTTTTTTCTCTCCATTTAACGGCAACTCTCAATAACGCCATAAAATGCGCAGTCCCTTCAGTGTCGCTATTATATATAGAGTTTACACTATATATCATTTGTTCAAATAGTGTGCAGTACACCCACACACTGCTATGGAAACCATATAATATTATCTGAATACCCGTTATTGAATAATTTAATATAAAATCCATATTTCACTTTTAGAACACCCTGTAGATGTTGAAATCGTGCGCTCGCTAGGACAGCGACGAGTCAAATGAATATATTTTGGTATCTTTGTCGTGTGTGGTGCTTAGCTATAATATAATATATATTTTGGTATATATATATATATATATCATAGCTCCGTGTGTGACGCGCCTTTATAGCCTTTCTAAATATCGCCATCTAGTGCAAATTGACGGAACTAAAAATAGACATCGGCGTCCATACAAAACAAATTGTTCGAAGTGAAAGCACTGTCTACTTCGTTTTCGGCTACGTGAATCTTGTTTTTATTGAATTTTCATTGTTATTTGTTATTGTTAACTGTTGTGTGTTGTTATAACGATGAGCGGTAATAAAAAGAAGTGTGTTTTTGGATGTGACGAGTTTGGTGAGAGTGCTATTTCTCGATGTTTTAGGTGACGGTCTCTATGCAAAGGGACCTTATTTGGTATTGAGTTATTGGTAGTTCCAAAATCTACATGAAATTCTCAATCGATCCACACAAATATCATATCCCTAAGTGTAGTAGTTATTTAAAAAAAAAAATGTAATCACAAAACACTGAACTAGGTGTTAAGCTTTAAAACGTATTGAACTTTGACGCTCAAAAAGAGTATGTTCTCGTTCGAAGTTACATAACTGTTTGGTTTTTTAGACAAAATAGGATTTATATTTTACGATAATATTAATATTTCAAGAATAATGTCAGCAGTTTTGACGAAAAAAATATTGCAAAATTTATGCGACTTACTGTGCACATTCCTGCAAGATATTCTTTATGTAAACGTTAAGAAGGTATATAAATAAAAATAATAAACAATAGACATTGTTTTACTGCACTCATCAGTCACATTTACATAGTATTCTTACACCTATCACAATTTTTTATTATTAATAGAAATCAATAAATTTGTAACAAATATGCGAATAGAAATCAGTTTTACATAATTTGAGATCAAAATCGCTTGGTTTCAGCTAAAATTACAATTAAAGTTTAGTGTAGGGGGTTACATACAAAGTTCTAAACAGGGACCTTATGAAGAAGAAGAAGAAGAAGAAAATCGTTTATTTGGTGCAAAGTAAAATAGTTCAACACAAAATTGATTCCTAAACAGTAAACTAACTTAGAAACTAACTTAAAACTATTTCCTAATGCACCAAAATGGGTGCCACTCAGCATATGTCCGGCATAAGTGCCGTGACGCTGGTTTTCAGGGCAACCAAACGGGAAGAAAGCGCTGCTGGTCCTTTCATGTGTATATGAGCGTGTAATTGTAATGTGTGTATCATATCATGTATAAGTAAAAGAGAAGATAAACTTACATAAATAGTAAAATACTTATAATGTGATAACGCGACACAATGCAGCCGTTAAGTATTTGATACTTTCCCCGCCGATAGTGAAAAGGGCGCATCCAATACTTTTGTCAAAATTGAGTAAGTTTTCGGTTTCGACTTCATGTTAGATGCGTCCCTCTCACTAACGGGGGCAGACCTGCAGGCCAAACAGATACTCTTTGAGGTTGTTCTTAAAAGAGACCAAAGACTTTGAGTTTCTGATTGGCGGTGGAAGATTGTTCCAACACTTCGTGGCAGCATACCGAAAGCTGCCACGAAATGCAGCTGTTTTGTGTCGCGGGCAAATCAAACGCGGCGCCCCCCGCATTTTTGAGTTAGGAAATTTGACTATTATGGAGTACTAGGTATTCAGTTTTTTTCTAAAATCTAGTGTTTTCATAATATATTAAAATATTTAACAATTTCAATTAATTGTTATAAATTGTACAAATAAAAGATGTCAAAAGATGGCAATGCCTAGTGTGGGGTCAGTTTAAACTGTAACTTGTATGTTTTTATTTTTGGAAGTAAACTATTTCTATTTGTATTCATTACATGTTTCTCGCTAGGATGCGTGATAACGTGAGAAATTGACTTGTTAGTTATTCTATCCGCTGCTATCGGTTTGTCGGGTATGACGTACCATCTAATTTATTTATAACGATTGCAATCAATAGTTCATGACCATACAAACGAAACATGTAAAGGTACATTTTCGCTAGGATGTATGATTACGCGAGAAAATGACTTGTGAGTTGTTTTATCTACCGCACATATAGGGGCCCATGAAATAACATACTTTATTCGCTTGCGTCGCCATGCACACCGCCTTTTTTATACGCGCAGACTACGCGCGTTCGTAGTGCTGTCTATTTATTTTTAGGGTGTAAAAGCGACAGCGCTACGAAACGCACGTAGACTGCGCGTATAAAATACGCGGTGTGCATGGGCCCTAATAAGATTTATAACGATCCCATCAATAGAGCTCTATTATTTCTACAAACCAAAGATTTACGTTTTTTGTTATATGTTAACAGCATGCAAAATTTAATTTTAGGTTGACCCAGCTAGCCGGTTAACCCTGCCGTCAACTTCTCGAAATCGTAAAATACATTTTAATTTTTATTAGTACTTGGTTTTGCAATATTGTTAATGGACTCGAAACAACCGGCCAAGTGCGAGTCGGATTAGCACATAAAGGGTTCCGTACCACAGCTCAATATTTAACACTAAAAAACATTATTCTTTTATGGGGACTCCGTTAATTTTTTATTTAATTATTATTATTTGTTGTTATAGTTGCTATAGTAATACACACTTAGTGAAATTTTCAATAGTACCTATTAGGGTTCAAAAGATACAGCCCTGTGACAGATGGATGGACGGATGGACAGACAGCGAAGGTTTAGTAATAGGGCGCTGTTAAATAATAAATATCAGGGACAATCTCACACAAATCGACCTAGTCCTAAACTAAGCTCTAGGCTTGTACTATGGGTACTAGGCAACGATACTTATATAGAGGAATACATACATATAGAAAACATCCATGACTCAGGAAAAAATACTCACTCTCTTCACACAAATATTTGCCCATACCGGTCACTAGTATCCCTAAGCAGTGTGCGGTCACTACTGACGACTGCCCAAAGAGTAAAGTAACTATATAGGAAAATAAATTTTGAAACGTGGAAATTGGTATATAGGCTACTCTTAACAAATAAAAAATACCACTTTTGGCGATTTTGGAAAAACTACCCCTAAGGGAGTGAAATGGGGGGTGGAAATTTGTATGGTAGTTCGGTCAATTTTGAAGTTAGAAACGTAGAAATTGGTAAGTATATATACTGTTAACAAATAAAAACACCACTTTCAGTAATTTTTACTAAGCTATTTCTAAGGAGATGAAATGGGGAATGGAGGTTTGTATGGGAGTGAAATCATTTTTGAAGTTAGATATGTATGTGGAAACTGGTTTCTAGACTACTGAATATAAAATATAAGATTTGATTTTTTTTTTAAACTACTCCTAGCTGGGCGAAAAGGGTTTGAAAATTTGTATGATTTAAAGTTTCTATCCCTTCATGATACGTAACGAAAACTTTATCTGCACTTTTTAACGAAAATACTGACTCTCCACAGACGAAGTCGCCGGCGGAAAGCTATATAGTTGAGAATTATTTATTTATTTATTAAAAAATCACGCTTCAGATGTGAGCCTATCACATGTTTCCCTCCAAAGCTCTCCAAAATACATATTTAATAAATAATACGGAATTCATTTTTTGTACCTTTAGTATAATTAATAACTACCTATGCAATTGGTATAAAGAATAAAACTTAAACGAAAAAATGTAAAGCGGATCTGAAATTAGGTACTTAATAATAAAGTTATAGCCCCAAAAAAAAAAAAGTTTAAAAACTAAAACCCTACTGCAAAAAGAACGAAACAAGTTTGGACCTTAGTAATGTTTTACTCAAGTCATACCACCATATGGTATTCGCTGATTTACAATAGAAACACTTCTAGTCCTCGTATTCATTGTACATTGGCAGCAGGCATCACATTGATGTGACTATGAGTGGAACTCCATCCATTGCGATCGTCATCCTGTCTGCTAGGAAGCTATTAAAAATATTGTTCGTAGTCGAAGGCCAGGAATTATTATAGCAACGTGCGTCACAGTTTACTATTATAATATGTATTATTAAAGCTTTCGACACACCAAACGCGTGTCAGGCGCGACGCGCTTCGAACGCCCGCGTGTGTTGTAATACAACAAAGCAAATTGAACCCGGCACACCAAAAAGTAACGTGCGCCCGCGGCGGGCACGCATCCGAACTGCTTCACGCGCGCGACGCGCCGCTGTCGCACAGATAACTCGGGTAGCACGGCGCGTGTCACGCGCGAAGCAGGCGCGTCGCGCGCGCTGGCATGCGAACTTGTATTAATTATGGCCGCCATCTTTACCGGCACACCGGGGCGGGGCGAACGCGTTGCGTTCGCGGCGCGTCAGCGCTGCGTCGACGCGGCTACTGGTCGTTGTATTTTTTTACAAACGCGTAATGGATGTACGCGCGCGCCGCGCAACACGTCACACCGAACGCGGCCACAAGGCGTGACCAACGCGGGCACGCATTCGAAACACGTTGCAGCTGCCGGCCGCCTGCGGTGTGCCGGGTGCCGCGTCGCTCTCGCCACGCCACGCGACGCGACGCTCACGAAACGCGTTTGGTGTGCCGAAAGCTTTACTAATAAAGTATAAAAATTACAAACAACAAACATTAATTTATTAACAGCGCTGTCTCGCTCTATTTATGGTCCGGTGTTCCAATTTGGTTTGTGACAGGTAAACACCGTGCAAGGTAATCACAATAAACAAAAGAATGAATTTCTCCTAATCTTCGGTCCGTTTGAAGCCGAAAGACGAGGTAGGTAAAGGGCCTGCGCAAACCGGCGGAGCGCAGCGCAGATCACATTAAATTTATCAATGTATATTCTTCCCTATTTTAATTACAATAAGGTTTGAATGCTCTGAGACCGACCTCGGAGCATCACGGGGGATTTCTACTCTGCGGCGCCGGCTCTAAATTTATACCTTATTGTAATTAAAATAGGGGAGAATATACATTGATAAATTTAAAGTGATCTGCGCTGCGCTCCGCCGGTTTGCGCAGGCCCAAATACGGGCTAGACAATAAAGCAACAAAATATTAAACAAAAGAACGTACCTACACAGCTGCAGTTTTTATAAAAAGTACTGTTTATTGTAGTCGCTATTGAGAGTGGGTGTGATGCTACATAGAGTGTATCATCGTATGTATGGAACATAGCTGGACTGATTCCCTTGTCACAAGGGTTATATATTTACGTCTCACTGCTGGGCACAGGCCTCGTCTCATTATGATAGGGACCGGAAAGTAGTTTCCACGCGGGCCCAGTGCGGATTAGGGACTATACAAACATGTTTTTTTAATTTCTTCGCAGATGTGTTCAAATTTCCTCGTGATGTTTTCATTCACCGAAATGCTCGTGGTAAGGGAGTCTGCCCACTATAGCGTGTCGTGTCAGGCACGTTCCGTCACCGGCCAGCCGACCGGCCTAAACGCATATACCTTCTCCGTTTCGTCGTGGGTAAATACACATACGTGATGTAGAATATCTTTTTATACATGGACCTAAGAAATAGGCGGTCGAAGCGTAACTAAGCAAACAACGAAATAATCCAAAGTGAGTAACGTCAGTCACGTGGTCGTACACACGCGAAACGTACACTCAACCATAGCTTGCTTTAAACGAGAATGCAAGATGACGATAGTGATCCCTTAGTATATTGGTTTTTATATCCCAAGTAGCACGCAAGCTGTATAAGAGCTTATACAGCCATTATAACTCTAGTTTTAGCTGCATAAGGGCTGTATAAGCTCTTATACAGCTTACGTGCTGCTTGGGATGTTTATCTGCTCCTTCTTTACTACTAAAATATCACATTTTGGCAAATGAGGTGTCGTTGGTTTTGTCTTTATCCCTGTGTCGTAGGATATGTGATGTCAAAAAATAAGTATTTTTTTGATCATCGTGTTGAATTTGTTGCCGCATGAAAGATTTAATTTTGTAGATTCAGAAAAATATAACTTGTACACGGTTGTTACTTTTTAAGAATAAATTTTCGTCGTTGTAAGAGCTGTAGTCGGGTATTAGTTTTCAACTTTATCTTATTTAAAGATGGCATTCTAATTGTGCGATACCTAATTTTAATTTGTTGTTACCAAGTAGACATATTTTATTTATCAATCTCGTTTTTTTTCCTGTTTATAGGGTTCTGTACCTCAATTGAAAAAACGGAACCCTTCTGTCTGGTCTGTCTGCCTGTCTGTCAAGACCCTTTTTCTCACGCCGGTAGCACACCTCCGCCGCGGAACTGTAGCAGCGAAACTCTGGCAACGAAATAAAGTTCAATTTCGTATTAAATATCACGATTCCGCCACAGTTTCGCGGTTTCGCGGCGGAGGTGTGCTACCGGGCTCAGGAACGCGTGAAGGTATCAAGTTGAAATTCATATCAAATACTTAAGTCTGCAATCCCTTGGATCAGTGAAAAAAATCAAGGGAATCAAAAACCTATAGGGTACTTCCCGTTGACTTATAATCATGAAATTTGGCAAAAAGCAATGTCTTAGAGCACAAGTAAAGGAAACAATCCGAAAACCATTAATTTGTAGCTACATCACAAAAAATAAGTCCAGTATAAACTGACACTAAGTTCGAAAGTGCATACTTGCGTGCGTGGCAGTTTATACTGGACTTTGTATATATTGTATTCCCGTGATTTACGAACTATTTACATATACGTAGGCATGTACTACAGTTTTATGGCACTTGACCGGCTTTTTTTACTTTAGAAGTTAAAAAGAATGTGCGTAACTTGAATTTGCATTTCTAAGGCCGGCCTTACACAGTCTGAATTTTAAGAATCTGAATTCATAATCTGAATCCAGAGTGTGTGTGCTCGTCCATAGATAATGTATGGAAAGAGGTGCGTTCTGTCAGATCAATCTGAGAAATGAATAATCTGAAAAAATCAGATTGTGTGTGGATGATAGTTAAATTGTATGCAATTCCGTGCTTTCAGAATTAATAATATGAATTTAGATTCTTAAAATTCATACTGTGTAAGGCCGGCCTAACTTGAAGAACTTGCATTTGGTTTTCTGCTCATGTGACCCAAATTCTACACACGAATAAATCGTTCATTCATTTGTCAAAAGGTAATCAACTCTGGTGCGCTAAATATTGCCTTGCCTGGCTGTGATGCTCTAATATATTATTATTCAAAACCTAAAATAAAATAAAATAAATGGAGAAAAGTGCTACTTTATTTGATTTGCCGACAATGTTGTGGCTATGCCAGAGTTTTCTTCAGAACTACAGATATTAGAAAAATCTTAAATACGATGGATCATGATAATAAACAGACAATTAGCTATTAAACAGGCAGCAAAATCATGACAACAGTATATAGATGTTGCGATGACATCTGTTTATTACTCTTTTTTCTCAATATCTAAAAAATCAGCTGCTTCCCTGTTCAAGTGCAGACATAAAGCAGAAAATCTACTCATATACATGTCTCAAAATTAAATTTATTATAAACTAGCTATTTTCCGTGACTTTGTTTGCGTTTCGGATTTTTTTCTTAGCGGGGGCCTACATTATCAAAGGAACACTTGTGCAAAATTTCAGACTTCTAGATCTAGTCGTTTTAGATGTGCATTGATACGTTAGTTAGTCACTGATTCAGCGTCTACTTATTTTATATATAAATAAATAGATAGAAAAAAGTGTTTTTTTACACAGATCCAGTTTTATGTCACACATGCAAAAATTCAACGTTACTTACGATTTAAATTAATTGTTGGTATAGCTGACCAAATGAGACGACGACCAGTTGCCTTCTGTGTGTGGTCAAAATGGTGATCACATATCCTTTTGTTCTTGTAAATCTTCATGTGATCACTTTCTCGTAGCTTGTCACCAGCAGCCGTAACCCAAGCAGCGAAAATATCTGGGCGCTTCTGGGGATGCGGGAACTGGTGAAGCGGTACAGAGTGTTTATCTGGAAGTGGAATACAATTCAAGATAATTAATATTACAAGGTTCTATTTCTGGGAACTTTGGACCTTTGGCTCTGACTCTATTGCACAGCTATTGACACTATTGGTACAGTTAGGGTTGTACCTATTTTTCTAAATGCCTAAATTGAGGGTCATTACGAGGGCCGCTCCAAAAGTTTTTAGCTGTGTTGACATTTATTGAAATATATTAATATATTAATACTGTTGATATACATTTAAGGCAAATTCCAATATACACATTGTACCCAAAAATCATAGATATAAATGACTTTGTTTTTTGTTAACGGTTTTTTTTATCACGAGACGTGTTAACACTATGAAGAAACTGCAAGCGACGTATTCCTGCGCTAGATTTTTGCTACAATGAATATTGGCTCAAAAAATATTAACCGTTTAATTTTTTCCAATATAAATACATATAACAAAACATGTGATTTATCAGTCCTATTTTAAACCATATGATTCCTTAAACATTCAATATTAGAATATGGATTAAACATGCCTTGAAGACATGTCTAAATTAGAGTCCCAGGAAAATTCAGTGACTTTCAATGAAAAACATTTTGTGCTATATTTGGGAACAGAGTAAAACAAGCTGCTCAAATCTAGTAAAAATACTGACAATTCCATCACGGGTAATATCATCAGAATCGGACGACCCTTTAAATTTGAGTCAGGTTTTTAATACCAAAAAAGCTGATTTTTCCACGTAAAATTAAAATTTCATAGAAAACACACTTTCGGTGCAAATTAAATTTCAAAAAATAAGGAAACTTTTGTTACCTTTACTTTTGGCAAAGTTCTTCGTAATAAAATTTGTTTTATGAATGTTTCAACTAGACATGAGCCGAATATTCGGTAAATATTCGGTATTCGGCATATTCGGCAAGTTTTTCAATGTTCGTATTCGGCCGAATAGTTCGGTTACATTGCCGAATATTTACCGAATAAACAAAGTAAATAACGAGTGTAGGTTGTTTCGTAATTCGTCGGATTGACATCCTATTTCAGCATTCTAAGTAACTACCAAAAAGAGATAAATATGCGTCTAAATATAAATACAATTATTTTGCAAAAAAACCGTAGCTTAAGTAAGAAAAACCAGAGTTGTTTTAATTAAGTAAGTTGTATTAATCAGTAATCACCTTTCTCAGTTATCCACTAAAGGTCGACAAGTCAAATGGCGCGAGCGCGAAGTTCCGAAACACGCGCGGAGCGCTGAGCACGGACGTGTCAAAACCTGTTTGTAGCGATTCGGCGCAACCGAATATTCGGCTCGGTAAGAGCTGAACCGAATGTTCGGCCGAATATTCGTATTCGGCCCATCTCTAGTTTCAACAATAAATTTAAATTACGATTAATACTTGTACAGCTAAAAACTTTCGGACCGGCCCTCATATATTATTCCGCTTTATACAGTTAGTAAGCAAAATTACTTTACAAATAATCACAGGTGCAAATCAAAACTCAAAACGCTACGCATAACAAAAGGAAATAATTGCGTGTTAATGGTAACTTTAATGTTTGTAAGTTTTTTTTACTTTTATACCCAACTATTTGTTTCATTGTTTCGAAACAGTGTATTTCTTGGATGATATTTTACGGTTCTAGAATACTTGAAGGATATCTAAAAACACTGTTAGCGTTCTGTAAAATAATAAAAAATTATATGCTGTTGTATTGTTTCATAATACGGAGACAAAAGGTTCCGGAGGATAGCAAGGTAATCATTTTAAGTTTAAACTATTATAGTTACAAATTATATACTTACATAAAGCATCACAGCCAAAAACACAGTATCTTTTCCTTGGTGCACTCATATTTAAAAAACAACAACAGAATATTAACAAGTAACAAACTAATAACTATAACACGATATAAAACAAAACTTAACAATACTGAGGTAAGCAAAACAACTAATAACAGTAACGAACAACAATAAAAAACTGAGAGAACTCCGAGAATCGCATCAACATCCGTGAAAGCCAGGCAGTTGACTTATGAAGTTATGATATGATATTTAATTGCTTGACTGACAATGACCACGCTTGAGGTTTGACAGTTGACGTTTCGTATTATCATTAAAACTCCAGAGTTCGCTGTCGTCTGTGAAAATGGGAACCATTCTAAGTGTGCCCCACCTGGTGATTATATTCTTTTTGGTTTATTCTATCTAATATCTTAGTCATAGGTACCTATTTTGTATGAACTGAGACGAAACTCAATCAAACGAAACTCTTTCATGACCATAGATAGAGTAGTTTATTATACTAAGATAGAATTGCCACTTCTCACAGAGTACTGGCGCCATCTATAATCGAGTGTTTGAACCAAGAAACTAGTAAATAGCTAAACTAATGGGCCTACCACACGCGCAAGCTTCACCACAGTTTTGCCTGCGCAAGCTAAAACTGAACACTTCGTGTCTTTACAGTTTTACCAACTACACGCTCCGTCTTCCGTGTACAAACCGGCCTGCGCAGGCAAAACTGTGGTGAAGCTTGTGCGTGTGGTAGGCCCATTAAAGCCGTATTAAGATTCCAAAAAAGTTACCAAAGATGACCGAACGTCACTGTCACAAGTGCCTTTGTCATTGTGACGTTCCAGATGTAACCAACCCATGCAAATTAATAAAAAATAGTCATATAATATTTTATTGTTATTTATGTGTGAAGATTACCCCAAGCTTTTTATATTCTGTGTTTTCTTCTCATCGCCTACCACATCTCTGCTTGGTACATCAATCTTTCATTATCAGCCGCAAGACGTCCACTGCTGGACAAAGGCCTTCCCCAAAGTTTTCCACAACGATCGGTCCTCTGCTGCTGTCATCCAGCGGTTTCCCGCGATCTTTATCAGATCGTCGGTCCACCTTGTGGAAGGCCTACCGACACTTCGTCTTCCGGTTCGCGGTCGCCACTCTAGAACCTTTCCGCTCCGACGGCCATCGGTTCTACGAGCAATGTGCCCCGCCCACTGCCACTTAAGATTTGCTATTCGGTGAGCTATATCAGTTACTTTAGTTCGCCTGCGGATCTCCTCATTCCTGATTCGATCTCGCAAGGAGACACCTAGCATAGCACTTTCCATCGCCCTTTGAGTGACCTTGAGCCTTCTTATGAGGCCCATTGTAAGCGACCATGTCTCAGATCCGTATGTCATCACTGGCAACTCACACTGATCGAAGACTTTTGTCTGGAGGCACTGTGGTATTTGAAACGAGAAGATAGTGCGTAGCTTACCGAACGCTGCCCAGCCGAGTTGGATTCGACGATTGACCTCTTTCTCGAAGTTGGACTTACCTAATTGGATTCTTTGTCCTAGGTATACATAGTCGTCAACAACTTTGAGAGTAGAGTCTCCAACTTTGACAGGAGTGGGTACGACATGAACATTTGACATGATTTTCATCTTGTCCATGTTCATTTTAAGACCCAATTGTTGAGAGACTCTACTGAGGCCATCGAGCATTGTACCGAAGTCCTCCAGGGTCTCAGCCATGACGACAATATCGTCGGCGAATCGAAGGTGAGTGATGTATTCGCCATTTATGCTGATGCCAAAACCCTCCCAGTCCAGAAGCTTGAAAGCGTCTTCGGATGCAGCAGTAAACAGTTTTGGAGATATTATATCTCCCTGTCTCACTCCTCGCTGCAATTGGATAGGCTTCGAGTTCTGGTCCTGAAGGCGAACTGACATAGTGGCGTTTCTATACAAACACTTTAACACCTCGATGTACCGATAGTCGATTTGGCACTGCTGAAGAGACTGCAGTACAGCCCATGTTTCGATCGAATCGAAGGCTTTCTAGCTATGTACAAAACACTACCCCCAAAAACATCAATCTAGCTATGTACAAAACACTACCCCCAAATACTCAATTACGTGCCTAAGTAGGTACTAACTTTTGCTTGTTAATTAGGTTACACATAATATGTCGTAAAATACCAGACATGTAAATCCTTTGGGAATGACTTCACAGATAAAAAGTATTCTATACAATGTGTGGAATACCTTGGTTTTGAACTATGCATGTGCCAAGATTTATCACAATCAATTACCATAAAGTTTTCCATACGTGATTTATAGTCAATATGTTTATGAGCATACCAAAAATATTTATAAATAGTATATACGCAAATTATGAGATTAATAGTATCCAAATGTTGTTAAAACCTGAAGTATTACCACTGTAATATGAACTTTTCTTCTACAAAACAGTTTCAACCAAATATCTGTAGGTGAAATTAATATTTACATTAAATTATTTATTTCTGCGGTTGCATTTAATTTTAACTTTACAATGATATATAAATAAAATACTTATGTACATTTGTCGCCGCGCAGGCGCTATACACGTGTCATACTGACTACTATACACCTTTACACGGCGACAAATACATTGTGATCATGTGTCATGTTGAGAACAAAAAAATGAAATCAGTTTAAGGACTCACAGGTTCAGAAGATGTGCCACCGAGACCCAGCTGTCAGCTGCTCGTCTCCGATTTAGAGTTACTGCTTCGCCATCTGTAGGTTTAATAGAATATGACACCACTGACATGGTGTCACTAAGAGAGCCACACCTCCGGCATATCCGGGGTGGCTCATCAATGCTGAAATATATTAACTATTTAAACATGTGAAATAAAGGAGAATAATATCAGGCTTGTGTACCCTACACATTAAGATGAATAACCTCCTTAAGACAGAAGGTATCTCCTCATACAGGAGTCAGGCTCTTAGCTATCTGTTATACGACCAGACCACTAATCACACATGAGCCAACATGTAGCTATCTGTTATACGACAAGACCACTACTCACACATAATTAAACTTGTAGCTATCTGTTATACGACCAGACCACTACTCACACATAATTAAACATGTAGCTATCTGTTATACGACCAGACCACTACTCACACATAATTCAACATGTAGCTATCTGTTATACGACCAGACCACTACTCACAAATAATTCAACTCGTCCCCCGTCAACTCACACTAGAGTCGGGCCTGGACACAATGGAGTACAAGTTACCTCCACATACAAGACCCCATCAACTCACACCAGTCGGGCCTGGACATAACGGAGAATAAGTTACCTCCACGTACCAGCCAGGCCCCATCAACTCACTGGTGTCGGGTCAGAATAAATTGGAGAACAAGTTACCTCCATATAGACCCCATCAACTCACACCAGTCGGGCCTGGACGTAACGGAGAACAAGTTACCTCCACGTACCAGCCAGGCCCCATCAACTCACTGGTGTCGGGTCAGAATAAATTGGAGAACAAGTTACCTCCATATAGACCCCATCAACTCACACCAGTCGGGCCTGGACGTAACGGAGAACAAGCTACCTCCACGTACCAGCCAGGCCGCATCAACTCACTGGTGTCGGGTCAGAACAAAATGGATTCATGAAAGAATAATAATGATTAAACAGCCAAGAGCTCAAGGCAATACACAATAATAATAATAGGTATTAGACATTCAGAACTAGGAGTATACTCGTAGTGTAAGTGTTGAAGTGTTAAGTAGTGTAATGTGAACATAAAGTTTAGCACCCTCAGGCTGATAAATTCTCTATAAATGGTATTAGATATTCAACTGATGAAACTGTTAAGTAGGCATATACTTAGCCTTAAATACTTAGCGTTAAATACTTAGCTTTAGTGTAACAAGTGAAATGCTGGCACAACACAGCACTGCATTTCCCTGGTGATTGATAACTGTGCACTTATACTTCGGACGAACTCAAACTTCAACCTCTGCATTCATAAAATGGACTCACCTAAGCACTGACAGGTAAGATTCCCGCCATCCAATTCGTGACGTCATTTTTAGGGTTGCCAGGTGTGCTGTGTGGCTCGTCGCGACAACATTATTTAGAAATTTTTAAATTTACCGATGCAAAACTTTTTCATTTTATTGGCAACACATGAGTAGTTTTTTTGGAATCAAAATACAGCGTTCAGTATAGATAGCTGGCTACCTATGCACTGTGTATACATAATATGTACCGAATCCACCTCTTTAAGTATACGATTATTAATTCTGCCATTCGTACTTTTGGTCGAAGTATTGAACGAATGGCAGAATTAATAATCGTATGCTATACGTAATTGTGGCCAATTGCGCAACTCGGTATCATCGGTCGGAATTAAAATAAATACGTGCCAAAAATAAATACAAGTTACAGGTTCCGATTATGACAGAATAATATATTATATTTACAATGAACATTAAAAAAATACTAGTTTTTCCACTGCTCCGTACTTAACAAACCCGCAAACAACTACTCTAACATCACGGCAACCCTTCGGTGATTCGGGCGAAGGTTCGTGTTGGTGTCTCTTTCTTTCTCTATGATAATGAAAACGAGGCTAGCGCTAACCTTCGCCGAATCGCCGAACTGTGGCCGTAGGGTAACGAAGAACGATGTGGTAATCTTCAGGTGATAACTGATGCATTTCGTTCAGAAATTTTACATCATTTTGGCAGTTAAAACCTCTTAGTTTCTGAACGAAGTGTAACGATGGTGCTGCCATCTGTAATAGAGTGTGCAAACTAATTTCAGTGTGTCGTTTTCTATGGATTGGATAGGCAAAATGTTGTGAAATGCCCCCCTGTTTATGACTAGTTTTAGTTTGTGTACAAACATTTTAGATGGTATAATGTTAATTGAATGCCTATGTGTTTTGAGCGAATGGACAGAAAATAGCTAGCCTACCCTTATATTCTGTGAGATTAGCCCGCTAAACGCGAAACTATGCCTATTGGTAAATGCATGGTAGATGATTGTAAAACGGGCGATACTTTATTCCGTACACCCCGGTCGCCAATTTTAAGGTGTATCTGGCGCAAGATACTGTCACTTTACTGTAAAGACATCGACGACGACTGCTTTGTAAATAAAAAAGTGTGTATATTACACTTTGAGCCGCGGTACTACGTGGAAAATCCCGGAAAGAAAAAGAGAAGGACGCTAGCTTTTCCGACACTATTTACTCGAGAAGAAATAGCCTCAGGCGTTTCCGCGCTTGGTGAAGTTTTAAGTAAGTAAGTGACTGGGAAAATAAATATCAGTGATATTACAAAAACTTAAACAACCGCTGAACACTTGTTTATTAAATGTCAATTCATATAAAATTAAAAATAGTCATAGGAATTGAAAGATGAAGGGGTTGTTTTGTAAAAAATACTAAATATGTTATGTGTATTATTATATTATGTTTTGTAAATATTAACCTACTTTATTTACTAAAAGAGAAGTTGATCTTTTAAAACTTTCTATATCTGGATCTTGTTTAACCTGTTTTTGATTTGCCTTCAGACAAACTCGAAAAATTCAAAGAAGAATGGGTAGCAACAGACCTTACTGACCACACATATATTCCTCGACAAAATAGTAAGACATATAATTTTATTACCTTAGAGAGTACCTATTAAGTCTATAAGGAGGAATTCTCAATACAAATCAGGCATGACTAGCACAAGTTGCCTGCGAGTCCTACAACTTGTTTAAAGCTATCTACCTACTTTAACAAAAGAGATGCACTAAACTACCAATATATCTAATGTGGTGTTCTCACGAGGCAATTCAGTCTGTCAACTTTTAATTCATCAAGAAAAATTGAAAACAAATTGCATTCTCACGCTCACACTGATAATCAGACCGAACCGGCAGTTGCTTTTATCAACTAAAATCGTCTTGTGAGAATGCTGCTTAACACAAGGTACACTTTTCCACCTATTAGCAGAGGAAAAGTACAGTCAAGTTCAAAGGTATGTAAACACTTTTGCGCCTTATCCCATTGAAATAAGTTGCAAAAGCTTGTACATATTTTTGAACTCTACTGTACCTTATAATAAAATTCTTTGTGGCAAAGTGGTATCAGTTGGAAATAATCCCAGTCAGTTACAAAGTTTCTGGACTCGGGTGAATTTAAAATAAATTGTACATACTGCCCTGCTAAGGTAAAAGGCAGTATTTTACACAAAAGTACTGTAACAATTGCAACCTAATTACTGGGTAATAAGGTTGCAATTGCTACAGTAGTTTTATGTAAAACACTGCCTTTTACCTTAGCAGGGCAGCATAATATATTATGTAGTTAACAACTCAATTAACCCATTCATGGCCAAGCACCCGCGAGCGAACACTACACGCCAGGCCCCCATACAAAGTAATTTTCGCTAAAAACGATGACGAGACGCATGCGTCACGGGCCCGGCAGGTTCGGTAAAAAGACCGCCGGTTATGACACCAGCAAAGGGATGAGTTTATGCAACATTTTTACTAACCGCATCTTTTTATCTCCACATTTATTCAATGAAATATATATTATTTTCGTATATCAGTAAAGTTGTCTGTTTCAAAATTTGTAAACCTTTATTCAACCACTTGCTAGTAAGTATCCGGTTGGGCTGAAATTTGGTTTACCTACGTAACTTCGGTGACGATGCAACAATATTGTATGGTAGGGTGATTTCACATGTAGTTATGCAGGGTAAACTTTTAAGATCAAAAGACTAAATGAAACAAATTTACTAAAAAAAAACATATATGTACAATATATGAAAGGTATAGCAGGCTAAGCGAACAAGAGTGGCCCCTGATGAGGGATTTGGTCATTCTTTCTGGTGGTGTACTGGCAGGCCCTAACAACACTGTATGCTTAATATCAGTCCTCGATCTTCTTTTGTTTTCGAGTTATTTCGGATAATGTTAAAAAACTATAAAGTGTCATTATAGGTAAACTATTCACGTTAGAGTACCCAAACAAAATCGACAATAATAAAAATAGAATAGACTACAAAATGCATATTTTTATATGCATATTTTTAGAGTACACTGCTATATTTGTACACAATACAACATGGAAGGTCATTTCTTTTTTTAACAATTAACATATTTTCCTCAGAAACCTACTTAGCAGCAGAAATATCCAAATATATTGATAAACATTATGAACACCAGGTAACTAGTAAAGATTGTGAAGGTCCTGACGATGGGAGAAACATTGCTGATGAAAACACTAATAAAAGTACCATAAATGGTTTCATTTCTGAAAATCAAGACGATAGTCAGATCATTAGTCAAAGACTAGAAGATAAAATTTATGGCAAAAACAGTGCTAACTATAATAGAAATATAGATTATGATAGCACCTCAAATGACAAATTTGAAAAACAAGATGGAAGCCAAATTAATAGTAAGAGACGAGAGGATAGGAATTATGGGAAAAACAATACTGACGGAAACAATTGTACTAGTACCTCAGAGCGCAATTCGGCTACTGAACACTATTCTGACACTACGCATAAGCTTCCCGGTTATTCGTATAACTTGAGCGCTCCCAATGTTATTCAAGTTATTACACATAAGCCTGAAGAACCTGCTCCAGAACTTGTAGAAACTAGTATAACAGATGTAACAGAATATGAAACTTGTATAACAGACGCAACAGAATATGGATTTGATGGTGATAATTTTGATGACGAAATTCCAATAGCTCCGGGTAAGTAAATGAAATAATAAATAATTTGTGGAAAACCTTGGGGAAGGCCTTTGTCCTTTTGGGGAAGTGGACGTCTTGCGGCTGATAATGATGATGATGAAATGAAATAATTAACAGTTTGAATTAAGTATCTGATTATGTAATTAAACTTCTGGGACTGAAATGAAACCAGTATCTAATATTGTTGAATTCATAGATATTAACGCCCGCCTTCCTTCATCATCATATGATATATTTTTATTTCAGAACCTATACCTGATGTTCCTGAGGCGTTATTCTCATGGGAGAAGGAGTTAAACTTATTTCCATTGGGTAATTATTTATAAATTACTAACTTTTGCCCGCGACTCCGTCTGCGTAGATGTCGTTATATTGTTTTCCCTTAGTAACTATAGAGTTTTTTGCAATAAAAAGTATTCTACATGTTAATATTATCCTGGATTAACATATAGGAAACTTTTGATATTTGAATGCCAAATTGAATCCAATTCCGTTAAGCCGTTTATGTGTGGTTGAAACACAAATATAAAAATCTACAGATTTATATTATATTTGGTATTTGTCTAGCCGTGAATGAGTTACAGCCTTCGATCAACAATACTCAGCTAGATAACCCGTCACAACAAAAAACGGCCGAGCGAATAAGGCTGGGTGTATGCAGGGCAGAGCAGAAATCTGTCCCCTTTCTACAACGAGGCGCAGAGCAGGACAGACAGATGTCTGCGTTGCACGTGCCTGCGCCGCAGCGTACGCAGCTTCAAGGAAGTTCATGCATTACAAAATCTGCTCTGCCCTGCGCTGCATCGCCTGCGTCGCGCATGCGCCCAGCCTAAGACCTCACTTCAAAGTCGGATCTTATTTTAATTAAGCATAATAAAGACTTGCGTTTATGAGGTACGATTTAAATTAAAATGTTTTAGTTTGACAATGACTGACAAGTTTGCCCTAGGACACTTTTCTAAGATAATTTTGTATTGAACTTGGCATCTGTTGGTTGATACGTCAATAGTATTGTTTATCCGTAAGTAATAATATAAATACGAGTAAATACTTTTTAAATTCGAACAACGGGCAGGATCGGTCAACGGGCGAACTGTACTAGTATTTAGTCAACCGGAGTACCTATTGCAACTTGCCTAGCTTCTATGCTATACGAGTATTATGCTGAACTGGAACCGTTTCGTGACTAGGCAGGGCCGGTTTTAAAGGTCTGGAGGCCCTGGGGCAACAATGGGGTGGAGGCCCCTAATTATTGTCCAAATAGATTAACTTTTTTTTTTTAATTTAATTTTTGAAGGTTTTCAAGTGAACTTGTCTTCTTGTCTCATGGTTTTTGTTTTGTCTTGTATTGCAGATGACGTGGTGAATGTAGACGACGACGCGGTGTGCCCGGACGCGGCCGGCGGCGCGGGGCGCGCGGCGCCCGAGCCCTCGCTGTACGACCCCAGCGCGCCCGAGGAGGCACTCGGTCGGTATAGGTGAAAACCTAAGTAAGGCCCAAAGAGTACATTATAAATAGGAGGATAGAGATATCACTCTATTCAACGGCACAACGCCGTCTAACGCAAATTCCCGTAACTACTATTAGGACCATCTATTACCATACCTATAATATCAAGGACCAATAACCACACGTACCAATACCAGCCCTGCTGTGCCACTGCCCATGGCCCACTGCCACAGCTTTTTTGAAACTAGAATTTAAAGTTGTTTTCATCTATTATAGCCTTTCGAAACACACAATTCTCACCTCATTGTAGCGAGGAAAACACTTGGTGTTGGAAAAACTATTGCACGAGCGCCGCGTCAGCTGTGGCCGTGCACGCGCAGCGCCCTCCGCGCACACCAACATTACTTTCCACGCTAGCGGTTAAAGTGGACTTTTGCGCGCAGATTTTGACCGACAAATAAAGCCTCTCCGAGCTGGTGAGGTGAAAAATATTTTAGCGTACTTTGACTTTGTGTTTCGTAAAGTACGACCGGCGAAAATAAAGTACAATAAGTACTATTTATTATAGTAAAGGTGGCAACCCTAGTTACGACGTCGCTCAGACCGTCCAACAAACTTCGGTCGCAACGTGAATGGACCTCTTAGGGCCCGTGTGCACCGAGCCTTAAGTGGTTGGAGGTGTAAGGTTATATTTCATGCCATGCGCTCTACCTTGATCGCTCGGTCCGCTTCGTATCAAACCGTTTACGATACAACTTGTCGCATACGACCGGAGTTCGTGAGACGGTGTGAGACTATTATATACTGGGTGTTTTTTTATTCGTCTAAAAAATTTTGCGGGTTTAATCAGTAAGTCATACTGACCAACCCCGAAATCGCGAAAAAAAATTTGACCCTCCCATACAAAACATCGTCAGCTGACTAGCCAAAATGTATGGGATGGTCCATTTTTTTTTCGCTATTTCGGGGTTGGTCCCATAGTGAAAGTTGGTTGGATTTAACCCCCAAAATTTTTTGGATGAATAAAAAAACACCCTGTATATAAAAATCGATTGTTGTACGTATGTACTCTATGGACTCCAAAACGGAGATCTTGATGAAATTTTGTGGCAATCCTCACATTAGCCCAGCGGTTGAAGTTTGGTCACGATCGAGTCAAGTTTTTTTTTTTTTTTTTTTTTGCGACCCTGCTAACGCGCCGGGTACCGGCTAGTTCTTATATAATCTTATTTGCTTATAGATGCTGATTACCAGTGCGATGAGTGTCAAAAAGAAATCACGGGGTAAGCACATTCTTTTTTTTTTAAATATATTTTTACATTCTTATAAATCACTATTTCCGCGAATACGTCCGGACGGAAGTTGATTATCACTATTCCCCCAAGAAAAGGTCGGTTAAAACATCTGTCACTTTCCGACCAGTATGTAAGTGCGAGAGTGACGGATGCTTTATCCACTCTTATCCACCGGGATAATTCGGGTGCAGGAGCTTAGCGCTCGTGAGGCACGCAAGGTCTACGACAAAAGTCAAATACACGCACTAAATAGTAGATTGTATAACGAGTGCATAAAACGCACCATTTTACGCGAGACGTTTAAATAAATAAATAAATAAATAAATATCAGGGGACAATCTCACACAAATTGACCTAGTCCCAAACTAAGCTCTAGGCTTGTACTATGGGTACTAGACAACGATAAACATACTTATATAGAGAAATACATACTTAAATACATAGAAAACATCCATGACTCAGGAACAAATACTCGCGCTCATCACACAAATATTTGTCCATACCGGGATTCGAACCCGGGACCGCTAGCTTCGTAGGCAGGGTCACTACCAACTAGGCTAACCGCGTCGTCAATAAATATAATATAATATATATAAAGTCGAGTGTAGCAGTAGGTACACTCTACTTTTCACTTCGATTGCGAGGAAATGAAACAGCAACATGATAAAAATAATAATAACAATAAATGCGACGAAATAAAAATTATAAGTTTATCTCATGAAGCTTTATTGTGTACTTTAGCTGTTGGTATCCTTGCCTTGGTCTTAGAATACTAACGAAACGAAATAAAATAAAGAGGTTATTCTATGAAGTTAAAGTGGTTCGTGTGGCTGTTGGATCGATTGCCTAGGTTTTCGACGAAGATTTTACTTTATGCACTAGAGCGTAAGAAGCGACTTTATGTCGCCTACGTACGACATAAAGACGAACTTTTAGAGCATGAGAAGTGAAAATGTTATTAATACGCTCTGACGGGGCAACTTAAGTCCGCCGGTTAATAATTTGTCAACGAATCGAAACAGAAAAACCAGTGGCCCCACTTTGAATTTCGAAGTTACGTCAGCTGTTTCCCTTTCTCGCGATTTAATCACAATTGACGAGTAAAAGGGATGGTGCATCCGAACGTTCGAAATGAATGTTTTGTGGTAACCACCCAACCTAATAAACAAACCATTTAAGAAAGATTACTACTGAATAATATGTGGTCGTCCAAATCGAAAGGAACCTTATCGCGGCAGACGGTTACGCCTTTTTTCACACAGTTGTTATACTAATGACAAGGCAATGAAAACTATAACAGTGTAAGCGGCCGCCGCCATAAGGGCGCTTTCGATTCGGACGACCACATATTGTAATAAGGATATTTTTAAAGAATGACTGCTGAGTTTTTGGCTGCGCGTCTCCTCAACAGTGGTCACTTGGGAAGCGGTGGTAGATTTTTGACGTGTAAAAGTGTCCGTGCCGCGTGCTTATTTAAACATGTTTATTTGCAGGTTCCGCTACACGTGCGTGCAGTGCGCGGACTGGGACGTGTGCGGCGCGTGCGAGGCGCGCGCCGCGCACGCCGCGCATTATTTACTGCGCATACCTAGTCCAAGGCCCTATGTAAGTATAATAGGTAAATTACTTTCGAGACGTTTTTACATTTGTAGTTGTGTACGGTCAGCGCATAAAGAAATAAACCAATACTTTTATATTTTTTTTATAATTTTTATAATCAGGTACATCAATGGAATTAATAATATTAAAAAAGTTAATAATATTAATATTAAACATAACATTTAACTCTAATATTTTTCTAAGTCCAACGTAACATTTAATTCTAATATTCCGCTTCATAAGTATAGCAACTAATTCAGCGGGAGTCACAATATTGCTCGGATTGCTATTGCATTCATTTTGGAAATATTTGTACAAATTATACAAAACTTCTTTAGTTTGGGAAGTCAAAGGATTACCTCGACCATGTTTCAATATCGGAACCATTTTTAATTAACAACGTTACAATAATAACACTGAACAATAAATATTACATATAAATATTTTTTCTGACTGTAGAATGAAATTTAAATTTTAGAATCCCTGTAAATATACAAATACTACCTACAAATGCAAAAACGTCTCGAAAGTAATTTACCTGTACCTGTATACCGCGTTACGTTAGATCACATTATCTACATTACATTTACATTAGTGACGTTCTCAATATAAAGGGACGTTATGGAGGAAGGCAGTTAAGCTCTTCTTATTCTTGAAACTGTACGAATACTATGGTAACAGTTCTAAAAACGGCGTAACCGCCTACCCCCATAAGGTACCTTTATATTGAGAACGTCACATTAGATCCTTAACGTTTTTAAGACAGGTAACTCAGACAGGATGAGTTTTATTAATATGGCCTTTAATATTTCGCACCACTAATACGACAACGACGTAAATGCAGAAAAAGTCGATTTTGAAATTCAATTTTTCTTACAGCAATAAAGTTTTTTTTTTTTACAATTGTGTTTTGTGTTCTAAAGAATCGTTATTGCATTATTGTTTTTAATTATTGTATTCAATTTCTAATTTTTAAATCTTTGTACTATTGGTATCAGACAACGATAAACTTGGTTCTTGTCTCATTGACGTACCAAACAATTGACCGGGTCTAATACAAAATTATCTTAGGGCCTGTCCCACAATCGACAAGTATATGTATTATAACTAAATATACAGGGTGTCCCAAAAATAGCACGTCACATTGACACCGGAGATAGCCCGGCCTACGGTTTTCAAGATATTGTCAATTAAAAGTTTTTTTTTTTTAATTTTTCACCTTTTTTGACATTGTTTGTGCCAGCATGTACTTGGATAGCTCTTCAATGTAGTTTTTTTTATTTGTACGCTGTCATTAATAGTTAATTTAGACAACAGAAACTTTATTTTGTTGATAACTAATGTAAAAAGCGAAAAAATACCTTACTTACTTACTTATACATCTTAGGCTGGGCTATCTCCTGTGTCACTGTGACGTGCTATTTTTGGGACACCCTGTATAAAACAAAGTCGGGTTAGTTGCAACATTTATAACTCGAGAGCTCGATGGATTTTTATGAAATTTGCCAAACAGATGGTTTATTACCTGGATTAACATAAAAAATACTTTTTATCTCGAAAAATTTGATAGTTCCCGAGGGATAAGCGAAAAATGACTACTACGCGGACGGAGTCGCGGGGAAAAGCTAGTAAATTTATAAATTTAGTAGCTAAATTTACTTGTCTAATTTAGGGTGTACGAAAGGGAAAGGGCTTAATTTATGTGACAGATATGCTTTACTTGACTATTGTGAGACATGTGGTTAGAAGTGTCCTAGGGCAACCTATACAAACTTAGATAGACTTGTATAGAATCATTGTCAAACTATAACATTTTAATTTTAATCGTATTTCATTACCGCAAGGCTTAATTTTGCTTAATTAAAATAAGACCACATTTTTAAGTGAGGTCTTATTCGCTCGGCCGTTATTTGTTCCGTGACCGGTTATCTAGTTGAGTATGGTTGATTGAAGACTGGTACAGAGACATATATGAGGGGACGATCTCACACAAATTGACCTAGTCCCAAAAAGTCCTAAACTAATACTATGCGTACTAGTCAACGGTATACATACTTATATAGAGACACTAGCGACCCGCCCTCGCTTCGCTTCGATTACATAAGTTAAAATATAGCCTATAGCGACCCGCCCTCGCTTCGCTCCGGGTTCTATTATATATATAAACCTTCCGTGAAGAATTGAAATTGATGGTGAAAACAGCATCTAAATCCGTTGCGTAGTTTTAAAGATCTAAGCATACATAGGGACAGACAGACGCGGAGGGCGACTTAATTTTATACTATGTATTGATAAATACTTAAATATATGGAAAACATTCATGACTCAGGAACAAATACTCGCGCTCATCACACAACTATTAACTACGCTAACCGCGTCTTCAAATCAATGCTTAAATACGTAGGAAATGTCCAGGACTCTGGAACAAATACAAACACAAAATAGTACATTTCGATGCCAGTGCGGAAAGTATGTCATACTTCACGAGTACCGAGATATCTTGCCACGAGCCGTAGGCAAGTGGCAAGACGAGGACGAGTGCAGAATGACATTTCCGCACGTGTATCGAACGACGTTTTTTAACACAGTTGCGAAAAAATAAATCAATTTCAAACTCTGATTCACTCATTTTATAAGCAACTTTTTGAAAACTTAAGATTGGTAAACAAATTTGTTGTAAGTTTGATCTTTCGCATTGAAAATTTTTGACATTATGAAGAGG
This sequence comes from Tortrix viridana, assembly GCA_963241965.1. Taxonomy (NCBI): domain Eukaryota; kingdom Metazoa; phylum Arthropoda; class Insecta; order Lepidoptera; family Tortricidae; genus Tortrix; species Tortrix viridana. Next base: position 6,436,615 of record OY725196.1, on the reverse strand, counting down.
TTTTTTTTAGCTTTTATTCGACTAGAATGGATTTTGTTATTATTATTGAACCCATTTCAATGAAATTTTTTTTTCAAATGCATGGTCTATACATAAACATAAACAATTGTAAATATAAAACATTGTACTTTTATTACCTAAGTATTGTTATTTACGATTATTTGTGTATCGTTTATTTATAAAAACAATATCGAATGTTGCCTTTGGAAATTTAAAACATTTTTGCAGTTAGAAAAAACGCCTCTTCATAATGTCAAAAATTTTGACAGGCATTTCAGCAGCTATTCCGTTCCATTCAGACAACTTATTATGAACGGTTTTTCAATATTCAATATTAAAAAATAAACGTGTTATAATGATGAAGAGGTAAGTAATAAAATATGAAATATGTATATTTTTCGTATTCTTACATTAACAGTAGGTTTTTATGTTGATTACGACGTTTAAAGGAAACCAATATTAACACTCATCAATAAGTAGTCATGAATTGGAATACGTATAAATTTAAAAAAATTGGAAAAGTAAAAAGCACTAGTTCGCGAAAACCAACTTTCCGCACGATATACAGCTACGAAAAATACCACTTTTTGAGCAACTGTGTTAAAAATGTTTATTGTTTGACAATGGGTTACAATTGTTTTATTCGCAGAACGAGATCCAAACAGTGTTAGCTGCTATTCGGCGACAACTGCTCAGTGAGAACCTTTTCTTACCCCAAGAGTTTACTGACGAGTGAGTACATTTTTTTTAACACACTTATATGTGACGTTCTCAATATAAAGGGACCTTATGGAGGAAGGCAGTTAAGCTCTTCTTATTTTTGTAACTATACGAATACTATGGTAACAGTTCTAACAACGGCGTAACCGCCTGCCTCCATAAGGCCCCTTTATATTGAGAACGTCACTATTAGCTTCACTTGTAACCAACAGACAATGTAATCAAATCTTGCCAGTTGATTTTTACCTACTTCTGATTGACTTGAAATTTCTCATACTTATGTAATTCCGATGACAATACAATAATATGGTACAGTCGCCATCATATATATTGCAGCAAACAAGGTGCTCACAAATATCTGAACACGACTCTATTGTCAAGGCGTTAGAGTGCATGTTCAGATATTTTTTCCACTCTGATATGTACAGATATATTTGATGGCGAACTGTACCATCGAGCTTGCACGCACGAGGTAAAATTTGACAGGTGCTAGGAAAATTAATACATCTATTCCATATTCTAACGTAAGAATTAACGCTTAAGGTTTAAAATAAAAGCGATTTTATCTGGTATTGCTAGAGTAATTAAATAAATTGTTCAAATCTATTAAGAGCCTGTGCACACCTAGCGTTTTTGATCGGGGGTTTGGCCACGACTGCGCGACCGGCTGAATTTTCTAATACATTGCCTGTAACGTCAACTAACCGCCGCGCGGTGAGCGTCTCGACCGAGCAATGAAGAGATAATTCGCTCGCCGCCGCTGCTCAGTCGTGGCCAGGCTAAAAACGCTAGTGTGCACAGGCTCTAGGCTAAGCATGATGTTTAATTACTCTAGCAACTTTTTATTCGTGCTGTCACTTTATTCTTGTGATGCATGTAAGGCTCGCTGGTGTGATGATGGATACGGAAGGTGGTCAAAGGAACTCCTCAATGGCTAATCTATCTATCTATCTATCTATATATATAAAAATGAATTGCTGTTCGTTAGTCTCGCTAAAACTCGAAAACGGCTTGACCGATTTGAATAATTTTTTTTAGTTTTGTTCGCATTAATACAGGGGTGGTTTATATTTACAATTGGACCCGGTAGGTGGCTCTGGGATCGGGCAGGACGACGTCTGCTGGGTCCACTAGTAGTAGATAGAGTTTGATTTCGTTTTTATATAGCGAGTTTATAATGAGTGTTAGAAGTACAGTCGGCAACATAAATGTGTTACTAAAAATGAAATTTTTGACAAAACTTATTATCAGTGATCGGAATAGGTAGAGTATATTTACCTAAACTTGACGCTTGTTCATTCATGCGTGAGTGAGATGGGAACACATTATTGAATGAACATGCATCAAGTTTAGGTAAATATACTCTACCTATTCCGATCACTGCTTATTATTTACGGGCATTTTTTAACTTGTACCTATAGTGTGGGGAAATCTGAAATCTGAAGCTGTCTTTGGAACCATGAGGGTTTTTTTTTGTAAAAACAATTTTAGCATTATCAATTTTTTGGCCAAGTGTGTTCATTGTATGGGAAATAAAAAAATCGGAACAGCAGAAGTGTGTCAATTTACAAAACAATTTTTTTTATTTAAGTTTGTATTACATTTTTTTTATTTATTTTGTACATACCGACTGTTTTATGTAATTATCATTGTATTGTATGAAAAGCAGTATCGGGAGAGCAGAAATTGTTGAAATTGACTAAAATGGTCGGTTGTTGCAGCTGGCTGGCGGAGGTGAAGGACGAGCCCGAGGCGGGCGAGCGCGGCGCCGGGGAACACACTCGCGTGAGCACTTTTATACCTAAGGGCAACACAGACTAACAGTCCGCCGGCCGATCTCGGTATTAGGACAGAATATCAGTTTCTCGTCCGGTTTTATACGTTTTCTTCATAGATTTTGGCCGGAACCCCCCGGGACTGCCCTTAGTACTCTAAACCGACGTACATGCATGAAAAGACTGATGAATGTAGAGGAAGCGAGAGTTGTATGCCAGGATCGTAGCGAGTGGGAGGACGTAGTCTCTGCCTACCCCGTTGGGAAAGAGGCGTGGTCATATGTATGTGTGTATGCCCTTAATACTTACTATTTACAAAAAATCGAAATATTTATTCAGTACATTGGCCGCGTGCGGGCTCTTTCGCACGTCGGTAACATGGAGGGAATCTACCAGCGCCTCGGACAACACCATCGTTGCAGAGAAGAAGCGCCATCCTCTTAATGTTATACTTTATCATAAAGCCGGAAGCCCACTCCCTGAAGCCTTAAAATTGAACCGAGGTGAAAATTCATCTCAATAAAATTTCAAAATTGTATCATTCCATGAGCTTTCTGCCGGGTTTTTTTCCGCTGCATTACCTTTTGTTTTTTTAAATGCGTTTTAGAATTTCTTAAGAGTAGCGCCCCGGGTGTTGCTAATGCTCGCGTCACTCCGCGGCCGCCGACGTGGTTACGACGGATAAATAATGTGTCTATTAAAATTGTTACGTTTATAGATCGACGAGAGTAACAGTTGTGAAGAGAGCGACGTCGAAACGTCCCCGCCCAGCAAGCGCCCGCGCCTCGAGCTCGGGCCCGAACACGATGACGAACACGACGACGATCACGACGAAGAACACAACGACGAACACGACGCTGAACTCGACGCTGAACACCACGTCGAACACGACGACGTCGCCATAACAACACCCCCAGTCTCTCCTCAGAAGGCAGCCGCCACTGAGCATATATACCTTACAGACGACGTACTCGACAATTCTTCAGAAAATGAATTATTTTCACCTGGGCTGAGCGTTACGATACCTGCTTCCTTCCAACCAGTTTCTAGCACCTCCACTGAAATACATAAAAATCTAACCGAAACTCTTTGGACGGCCAAAGAAGCCACCACAGTTTTAACTTCGATGAACCCCCTTCAAGTACTAAAAAAACACAGTATTAATTTGCTGGCCAGGAAACACGGGCGACGAGCGACGCCTCTTCTAAAGCCGAGTAAGAAACCCGAAACGCTTCCTATAGACCCTTCAATAACTGATGAAGTTGTACGATGTCCCGATACACCAATAGATGTTCCTATGTATGATCGTTATTATATATTTTCGTCTAAATGTAGTCATTTACACCATAACCCAATAAAGCACCACACAAACACGATAACACAAACGGGCAAACATGATGATAACGTACCAACAATAACGAAAGACGATCCCGTGAAGATGTCACTTCGACAAACGAACAAGAAACCAACTCTGACTGTCCGTCCCCAAAGACCTGATGCCACCCCTCTAACTAGATCGCAGTTCTTTGACGAAGGATTTGATGATAACCTACCTATAACAGTAGACGATGACCAAGATAATCCTGCTGATGTACCGCTAAAGTCGCAGCTAATAACTAAAATATGTCATAACTCACCAACAAGAATGGATGTAGATGCTAGTTCAACACGCCAGCGTATCACTAGATCAAAACAATGGAGTAATAACATGCCAACAGTTGATGACAAACCAGTTCAACATACTAATAAGCTCAAGTACATAGACGAAGCACTACTTGAAACTATAGGTGGAACTCAAACGATCGACCAACTGATAAATGAGGATGACATTATTATACTGATAACAGAAGCGGATGATACAAGTCGTCTGACAGAGGAGTCTCAGACGGCGGGTGACTCCCATCTGCCAACCTGTCCGCCCAATAGTACTGTGGAAACCTCGGGTGGAAGATGGGAGTCGCCCCAGCCGGCAGTACTGCGGGTTGCGCCTGGTAGTAATGAGGCTGATTTGCGGCGGGCGTTGCAATGTCCGGGTAAGTTGTATTAAGTTTATACACAACTGACCCTCCCTGTCTGTAGCTGTAGTGTCTTGTGTAGCCTTTCCAGAGGTTTTTAGCTGTCAATTTTTAATTTATAAGAAAATGCAGGAATGACCGTACGAAGAAGAAGAAGTAGTCTTTTTCATTTAACATGGCGTTGAAGGGTTAACAAAATAAAATATAGAAATAGAAACATTTATTCGACGATGACAAAAAAAAAACAAAACAAAGATTACAGATAATAAAAGAATGGCAACACACACTGATACCAAAGTTAAACAGTAACGGTGCAGTTACACAGGCAAAACCCTTCGAGCAATATTGCCGAGAAGAGTTGCTCGTGCAACTGCACGTTAACGAAGGAAAGGAACTATAAAAAAAAAAAAAATTGTAGCGTAGTGTTGCCATGGGTGATTCTGTGACGTCGAAATTGGCGCCAATCGGCACTATGTCACGGCATATTATACCGCGACACTGGTTTTCAGTGGCACCATATATCTGCCCTAAGCTAAAAAGCAGTATCTCAAAAACAATAGCCAAAGCATATTCAGTCCTGTTAATAATGAGGTTACAAATGCTACAGGAGTTTTGTCTGAGATAGCGCCATTTTGCTTAGCAGGGCAGTTATATGGTCTGTACTAGTCAGGGATAACGTAGCTTCCCATTAGTGAAAGAATGTTTTAAATCGGATTAGTTCCAGAGACAGCCAACATAGATTCCCAACATAGCCCACCCGAGGCCAAAAGATGTGTAATGATTAACAGTATGTATGTTTATGACCAAAAATGGATGTTCCACTCAGCTCCTAAACTATTCGACCGATTTTAATGAATGGGGTGTCATATGATTCGTCAAAACCGTGCGAGTGTCATTTAAATGTAATAAATAATATAATCAATGTTAAATACATAAAGTCGGGTTAGTTACACAATTTGTAACTCAATAACGGCTCGACCGATGTTTATGAAATTTGGCACTACCTCGATTAACATATTATTATTATAGGATAGTTTTTATCACGGACAATTTGACAGTTACGCGGACGGAGTCGCGGGGAAAAGCTACTTGGCTATATAAAAATATAAGGGAGCGTCATACTAGTTGCCTATCGGGTTTGTCTTTGAGGTTAGGTTAGGTTATTTATTCTTGTGTACTGAAGCCGTTCTCACCAACGTCAATGCAAGCTTATCCGACAAATTAAATACGATTTTTAGGCCGGCCTTACACAGTATGAATTTTCATAATCTGAATCCAGAGTGTGTTTGCTCGTCCATAGATAATGTATGGAAAGAGGTGCGTTCTGTCAGATCAATCTGAGAAATTCATAATCTGAAAAAATCTGATTGTGTGTGGATGATGGTTAAATTGTATGCAATTCCGTGCTTTCTGAATTAATAATCTGAATTCATATTCTTAAAATTCATACTGTGTAAGGCCGGCCTTAGTGTCGATTTTTCATCTCCAATAACACTGCCAAATAAATCTTGGCTCTATTTTTATTCATACCATAAAAAAGGATACTGATAACTAACTGCCAAATATTTTTATCTGGCGATTGGATAGTTCAGCCCCTAGTGTTTATTCACTTATTATTTTTCGCCTAAAGTTGTATTGTAGTGGTCCGATAATCATTCCCCTTTCCATGAAGGTCCCGTTAGATGAACATTTGTTTGTTTCAGCGTTCGTGCAATTGGAGCGGTCAAGTTTATTACACAGAAAAATATTGATATAAATTATGTTAAGAGCTGTACTGTTTTATTTCCACTTGGTCTAGCGACGACAGCGCTCGTTGATTTTGATTATTGAATTAATGAAACTTAACGGGCTTCTAACGGGCCACATTTCTCTGCAATTTGTAACGCAATTCATCGTGCAATTAGGGTGATGGCACCAGTGTTGGACACTTTAAGCTGACAGTCACCAATAATGGACACTTAAACCTTAATTCAAAGATCATACGGTTATTATTGTTGCAAAACAAATGTATAACCCTTATCTAGTTCAAAATAAGAATCATGTGTCCATTATTGGTCCTTGTCCATTACTGGTGCCATCAGCCTAATTGGTAGGATGTCAATAATCGGACAGTTTCCACTAGAAACATTTGTTTAAATATCCAATAAAAAACCAGGTTAGTCCGTATTTTTTAATGAAATTCGATTTATGGTACAATCTCATTTTAAATTACAGTTACTTGATCGCGGTTTATCTAGACGCCTCTCACTTGATTGTAAACAGTATATTATACATACCTATAAGTTATGTAAAAGTACCTTCACTGATGTCAATGTACATAATGGCACGTTTCATAAACAAATTTATTTAGATATTAAATGAGATCACTTATAAGAGGTATGCTAACTGGTAATCCGCTGGCGGAAGTTATTGTGGCGACATCTTTGGGTAAGTAAATATAATTCTAAGACTGTATTCTTAACGGGGCAGTCAGAGGTACCCTGACTGTAGTCGTCGAGGCAAGCAGATCGTAAAAAGGTTAATTGGAATGCTTTTAATTAAAGCGATACCGATAGATAGCGCCAGCGAGAAAATAAATAAATGTATGTGCCCATATTTATATACCTTTATCATATTGTCGGCGTTATCGTAGATCTTATTTACTCGTCTCTCCACAAATCTTTTAACGTTAATTTGTTAAGAGAGGATCATCATCTTAAAATACAATTTTTACAGAATTGAGTTAATAATAATAAATATGATATCACTGCTAACTGCAGTTTTAGCAACTACCCGCAAGTCTCGAATCTACCTGTGCTCACTATTTGGTATAAAACACAACCAGTTTATTTCCAAAATGCACTTTCGTTTTCCAGAATTACCCAAATGGCTTGTTACACCATAAACAAAATTGTAATGTCAATTCATAATTGTACGTTACGCTTTTTATGAATCTGATTATCAAGTTGAGCGTCATCTATCGATTTTTTTATTGTTTAATACTTTTATTTTATTGTTTAAGTACAGTCAGCATAACATTACTTTAGTGCCCTGTCGCTGTCACTCGTCAAACAATTTCTTTTGGCAGTTTAATATGAGTTCAAGTGAAGGGCGCCGCTGACTGAACCAGAGTAGGATCTACTCGCCTCGCGAACACATTTCAAAAACTGGACACTCGCCCAATCTAGCCACGTATTCAAGTACTCACAACATACTCGTAAGAACATGCTTTTGACACATTTAATATAATATCAGTCAAAATTCTTACAATCGATAACATATTATACAAAACAATATAGAACCTCGGCCATAATCTACACTGATCAGTACAATATTTATCAATGACACATTTTGGCTAACAATTTTCGTAATATGGAGAAATCATTGTAGTTTATGGTCAAAGTTTACAATAAAATTTACATCGCTTTACTAAGCTTAAAAGATCTAGAAAACAATCAGCCAAAGCTCGTGCGCATGTATAGTCATCAACAAAAGTAATAAATATCATCACATTCACATGGCACACAATTTAATTTATTCGAATAAAATATTTGTTAACTATTTATGTTACTTAAATGAAATATTTACAGGTTCTCAGTCTTGTTGACGACTGTACTTGCGAACTAAACGTAACATACGATTTTCTATCTACAAGATATTGGCATACAACGAGGAAGATCACAGAATTATTAATACTTATGCAAATTCAAATGCAGCAAAATGACGCAGTCCAATGGGAACTGACAAAATGGCACCTAATTTGTTTTATAATTTACAAGTGTATGTTTAAATCTGACTAAATTATAAAAAAAAACTTCGTCCTCTGAGGGCAAGAGTTACCCAACCCATAATCCATTAAAAAAAAGTTTTGTTGGATATTGAAATATGTTTTTTTCTTACAATACTGTTTCAATATATCCTGCTATAAAAATGTAAACATTGGCGCATAATTAACGTAATGGCGCAGAATTGTAGTGGGGGATGAAGCCTGGTTCGGAGTTTTGGCTGACAAGAGACAGGCGGTTCGGCGTCACCAGCAAACTCAGGTTTGTGGTGGGATAAGCCGCTCTCGCATCGGCTTATTTACTCAACAAAAGCGTTGTCTTACGGACACTTCCACATAAATTGTCTGTAACAGACGTAATCAGTGTCGGACTGGTCACATAGTCGAGGTGGCGTATGCCAGGCGGGCCCCCTAACCTACCTACTCCATGGCTCACGACCTACATAAAATAAAATAACGCTAAAATCATAATGCAACCCGGGCCGTTCAGGCCCAGACTGACTTGGGACATTTCGGCTCTCAGTCGCTCTAACAGTCGCCTTTGACAAAATCCTGTGGAAGTTCAAACAAGACGATAACGACGAGGTAAAAGGTGCATAGTTTTATCTATAATACTGACTGTACTATAGTTGAATAGGTCACAGAGTGCAATTTTGTCAATTCCTATTATAGCAGACTATTCACAGGGACACTGAAGACAATTTTTTAACAATTATACACGAAAACAAACACCACTGTACAGGGTGGGTGCTGGTTAGCAGAAAAATAAAAATTTCCAAAGTTACAAGTATATTGAAAAAAATATATATATTGTAATAAAATAACCACTTTGACGCTCGGCGTTAATGTGGCTCCGCAAGCAGTCCACTTAGGGTTGCCAGATCGGAAGACCAAAATATCTGGACAAAATTTCAAAGTGTTGGGATTTTAGGGATTGTCATCGGGAAAAATAAATATTATAAATCAAAATGTTACTTGTCATTGGACCAAAATTTGTCATCATTGGACATGTCCTTGCCGTTTGGAAGATGTTCAAATATTTCTCGACGTCAGCAGTAATCCCTATATAAGGTATCATTTTTCAATATCATCCGAAATATTAAGTACATCGGGTAGTTTGGTGAGCTCTTCCCATGTTAATAAATTTTCACCTTTTATGATTAGTCGTCCGCTCGGTGTTGTCGGGATATTTTGTATTTTGCCGGGAGCCTGGACATCATACGAAATGTCGGGAGAATCCAGACAAATCCCGATCATCTGGCAACCCTGTCCACTGCAGCGGTGCTACCAGAGCGGCTAGCACACCTTGTATTTTCTCGCTTGTCGCTCAGTGCGTCTTTATCTGTACACAATAGTTAGAAAGGGAGATCCGAGCGATAAACAAGTCGCGGACAACGTGTGCTAGCCGTCCTGATTCGTATTCACTGTAGACCGCAACTGTGCGAGTCTTATTTTTTTTTAAACATTACCTTTCTTTTTTGGGTAGTCAGGTTATAAGGCTTGTACAGTCGAGTTCAAAAATGTGACGTTCTCAATATGGACCTTATGGAGGCAGGCGGTAACGCCGTTTTTAGAACTGTTACTATAGTATTAGTATAGTTACAAGAATAAGAAGAGCGTAACTGCCTACCTCCATAAGGTCCCTTTATATTGAGAACGTCACAAATATGTACACACTTTTGCAACTTATTTCAATGGGATAAGGCAAGTGTTTACATATCTTTGAACTCGATTAACACATTCGATTTTTCTGTAAATTACAATGGGTACGTCCCACTAAACGCCCGCAACGCCATCGACCACGACCGCTGAAATTGCCGTTCCACTAACGTAAAAACGCCGCGGGCGTTGTAGGCGAATGTTATAGGTGGAACACACACACGTTTTGTGGGCGAAGTGGGCGCGATGTGGTCGCAAACAGTGACGTCATCTATGACGTCGAACGATCGCTCGCGACGACCACGGGCCTTAAGTGGAACGGTACAGAGGCTGTTACGATCGTTGCGGGCGTTTCGTGGAACGTACCCAATATTTCAATAAAATAAATGCTATTTCAACAAAGTTCAGTTTCGATGCGATCACAGTGTCCTTGTGAATGATATTATTTTAGTCGAAATAAATAATTTAAGTAATACTCATTTAAGTGACTCTAGGTATTAATAGGTATTTCCGCTACCCAACGATTCATTTCAAGTGAAGTATAAATAACAAATGCACTTAGCCAATAAACATAACAAGCTCCCTAAACAATTATTTTAATATCACTTTAGTAATATTTGCAAGATTTTAAATCTATAACCTTTTGAATAATTTAATTAAATATTATCAGACCAGACGACGGGCTGCGGATTCAAACTTCGGGCTAATTGAAAGGAAGTTAAATAAGTCGATTCTGAACTGGCAACATTTTTACTAGGTTTATAACCGGCCACTATGTGTGTCTTATTCTATACAAGCAAGAGAGAGTAGGACAGTTCAGCCAGAAATCTTTCCTTCTTCCATTCCGTCAGTCAACCCGGTAGTTGAAACAGCAGCCACTATAAAATTAATAACTCTGAAACAATTTTCATATTATTTCACCCACATGAAAACGTTGAATAAAATTTGGAAACGTTTTACAAACCACAACAGTTATCCCAGTGTTTAAGTAAATTATAAGTTTGACTAGACTACTTTTGTAGTTAATGCTTCATACTTTAAAAGGCCCTTGAGGCGTATTTAAATATTAAAAATTAGGATAAGTATCCGACTATAATAATTGCCGTCAGCGTGACTTTATACAATGATGGGAAATTTTAACGGCACTATACATAATGAACCGATACGTCCTTAATAATATTCGTCGAGTTAACATAACTCAGGCGCGGTGGTTGCTTATGTAATTTTTACAACTAGGGATCCAGCTGACAGCTTCTTTTTAATAATACAATCAATTGTATACATGGAAATACCAGTTTTATCGGAGTCTAACCTGTATAGCTGTAAAAAGTATTTTGATAAAAAAGTTTCAAGACATTTTTAAATAATGTGTCACAAATCCACCCATAAGCTATGTCTACACCTGTGCGCTTGCATGTTCAAGTTGCGCTTTCCTGTGACGCACGCCTCTGCAACCACAGCGCATGCAATAACGCGCAGCGCTCAAACTGGTTTGATATAAGCGCATACGCGTAGCGCACGCTGATCCGTCACCGTTGGGTTGACGTGCAACATTTTGCAAATAAAATGGCGGAAGATAAAGTCAAAACATTGGATTTTATTGAAGATTCAGTGTCACCCTCGTATTGGATGCGCTTGACGCAGGACGATTTGAAAGTTGAATGCGCAAGTTGAACATGAAAGCGCACAGGTGTGGACATAGCTATTGAGACATTCCACCTTAGTTCTCAGCGATGGCAGCTGACAAGCTTGAGATTACAAATGAGAGCCTACTTAGGGCGTTTTTTTATTGAACGATATCGTGTCGGTGCAACGGGACGAGTTATGGGTTGGAGCGAGCTTGATGCACTTCTGTCTTACTCTAACCTATAACTGCGTCCTGTTGCACCGACACGATATTCAATCAATTAAAAAGCGCTCTTATACCATCAGTTGGCTCGTGCAACTTTCACAATTTTATAAAAAGAACTATATAATTATTTAAAACACATAACTCTTCACATATTTGGCGAACAAGAGGACGAAGTTATGTATTATGGTAGCACTACATATGGCAGTATTTGCCAAATATTGATCTTACGTCTCTCTCGTTTGATATACCGAATGAAAGAGATGCAACGAAAATTTTTGACAAATAATAGTCAAGTGAAGTGCCACCATGAGAGATACTTGTATACCGTAACCTACGTCCCATAAACTCTTTCACGTACATTTTTAATGAAATTAACATGCGAAAAACATTCCGTGAACCTTGTACAAATAATTGATTGTATCATGTCAAAAGCCTCCATCGGCACTGGATCTTATAGTGAAAAAGTCTACCCCGATTGTACATGCTCTATGTTGGTCCAAAAACTTAGTAACAAATACATCGAGAAATGTACACTTTTATAACTGACTAGATAACGCTGAAGTTACATCAATCATGTAGCTATTCTAATTTAAAGTGGACTTTAAATAGAAATACAGACAATTTCAATCAAAATATTCTCATTAGGGGTAACACAAATGTCATTATTTTTTTATCCCCCCTTCTGTCACAGGTGGTCACATTTGTGAGACATGCTCCCTCTGGTGTGACGTCACATATTTTGCAATTTTACATCTAGGAATGATTAAAACAGCAGTTCCAAAATTTTAGATTTTGACATGTGACGTCACGAAGCTCTTGACCCCTCCCACCCCTTGTTACACAACGTCACACTTCATTGCGTTCACAAAATTCGGTCCGTGCGTTTCCATTGACCAGTATATACATAGTACTATTTAAAGTTCACTCTAGTATGCTTTAAGCGATGACCTTGACTTCAGAAAGTAGTTATCCTTGAGGTCAAGAGGTAGACTTATTCCACTATGAGCGCATCAAGCGCGGTATACTTAACAAATGGTCATTTTCACAACTCTTCATTTGGCATTTCCCTTGTTTTGAAGCTGGTGTTAAACTTAAGCAGATAGCTTATAATACCCATATTGTATCATTTTTTAGGGTTCCGTACCTCAAATGAAAAAAAACGGAACCCTTATAGGATCACTTTGTTGTCTGTCGGTCTGTCTGTCTGTCTGTCTGTGTGTCTGTCAAGACCCTTTTTCTCAGGAACGCGTGAAGGTATCAAGTTGAAATTCATATCAAATACTTAAGTCTGCAATCCCTTGGATCAGTGAAAAAATCAAACATCTAAGTCAACACAATCAAAAGATACGGCCGTTTATGCCGCATATTGAAGGGAATCTCAAGGGAATCACAACCTATAGGCTACTTCCCGTTGACTTAGGGCCGTATTAATAAACTCATCTCAACTGTAATCCCCGTCACAAGATGCGTCAAAAATGACAGTTTTCTATGGATTGACGTTTACTTTGACGTATCTTGAGACGGGGATCAGAGTTGAGATGAGTTTATTAATACGGCCCTTAGAATCATGAAATTTGGCAAGAAGCAATGTCTTATAGCACACATAAAGGAAGAAATCCGAAAACTGTTAATTTGTAGTTAGATCACATAAAAAAAGTCCAATATAAACTGACACTCACTAAGTACGAAAGTGCATACTTATTGCGTGTCAGTTTATACTGGATTTGTTTTTATTGTATTCCCGTGATTTACGAACTATTTACATGCCTACAAGTCTGTGCGGAACCCTCGGTGCGCGAGTCCGACTCGCACTTGACCGGTTTTTTTCATATCAATATCTGCGGCATAGAAAAACTCTCAGGAACGTAAACGTCATCTTATGGCGTTCTAACAACAGGGGGCCTAGTCAAAATGCATTGCGATAACGGTTTCCGAAATCAAAGTAAATGTGTACATTTTGTCAGTTTTCAAAAATCGTTAATTTATCGTAATGCATTTTGGCTAGGCCAAAATCATCATGCCATTTGAATGGTTATAGCATCCATGACAAATGGTATCGACGCACATCGACGCTATTATAAGAATATGGCAGTCAAAGCCCATATTTATTTTGAAGTGTAATATTATTGTGTAATGTGATGTCAAATATTTAAACGTCTATCTAAAGGGAGCCATGGAGAACTATTATAGGCAAGGGTACTAATTCATTACATTACACTATAATATTTTCTTAAATTAATAATTTAAGTACCGAGTAGGATTCTTTCGCACTTGATCACTCTTTGGCATTATATTTGGAGTTTATAAAAAAAAAGATAGTTTATCCTAAAAGAGCATAATTAAGTTTAACACCAGCCTAAAGTAGGAGCCAGTAGGGATAACTCTGGAGTAGGACCTATACTAATGGCTTTAACGTATGAAAGCGCCTATAACATTCACACGTGCGCCGAACCTCTCAAAAGAAAATAATGTAAGCAAATGTTGAATTCAGACTGATCTTGCCTGTGCCTATATTTGAAATTTTGCAACATAGGTTGGTTCTTACACAGCAATGTTTTCAAACTGCGGAAAGAACCAGTTTATAATTAACAGAGTAATTTTTGTCCTTTTCTAAGTAAAGTTAAGACAAATTTTCTCTTCTACAAATTGCATAAGACTAAATTGCCTTTGTTTATCTCAAGCCTGATTGTAATTATATCCCGCGATTTAAAGCAAATGCAAATAAAGTAAACGCGAATTTAACTAGATCCTCTCTGAATGCGAGATTTATTTCTTATTTTCTTATGTGCAAGAGGGATTTTTCACGGGAACTGTATCTCTTTGTTAACGTTTCAGTGTAAAAAATACGAATGCAAATGTGATGTACTTGCCTGAGGCCGGCGCCGCGTCGCCGCACTAAGAAGCCGTTGGAACACTGTACACTATCTGCAGGAAGCCAAGCTCAGTATCCATAGAATATTAATAAAAAACGCGACTACACCCCCTATGTGTAAAAGCTATAACGTTCAAATTCAAATCTACCGCAAAATTGTAAAAGTCTACATTAACCGTAGTTAATTAATTGGCCCATTTTTAGTTTGGAACTAACACTAACCTATTGTTTTGGCACAATACGTTTGGCACGACACTTCACTAAATGCTTGCTCGGTGCGGAGGCATGTTGAACGTCAGCGTGTCGTTAGCGTAGTACGGCTCCAAGTCGTCGTCGTCGGGCAGATAGTACCCGAAGCTCTCGTTCGACACTTGATCCGGGTCTTGATTCCTCGGCATAGCGGCGAAATCCCAATTTCTGTCTATAGATTTTCTCCGTTTCGCGAATATAATAGATCCATCGAACGCATATTCATCATCAAAATGCAGCACCGCGTCGTCGTAGAAATAATTCTCCTGCTTGCTAGTGTTCCTCGTTATGTTCTTCATCAGCTTCTTTCTCGCGTAGCTGGATTTTTCAGAGTCGTAATCGTCTACTAGCGGGTCGTCGCTCCGATTATCCGATCTCATATTCATGGAATAAAGCGAGGAGCTATGCGGGCTGGTCTCTACTCGCGTACTAACACTGTGTCGGTACGGGTTGAGGTATTGCTCGTTGTTGTTGCTGATTTCATACATCATCATGCCCTTGCGGAGCTGGTCGCGGCGTTTGGCGACTATTTCTCTGAAGTCGCCTGGTTCTAGTTGGAAGCTGTTGGTCTTGGCGTTCATGTAGAGGTAGCCCGAGGCGGAGCTGAGCCGCAGCGACTGCGAGCGCGTGGAGCCCTGGTACCGCGCGCTCGCGGGCTTCGCCTGCTTCAGGCTCGGGGGCAGCGGGGACAGCGGGTCGCGGTACAGAATCGACCTGGAAACAGGATAGGTAAGGTTAATTTCATTTGGATTAACAAGTAATTTAATTTAGCGGCCTATCATTGTTAACGGGTTTTTAACCAGCAACATTTTCACGACTAAGTAAATGGCCGGCAACTATGGGCGTTGTAATTATACTGGATGATTTTTTATTCGTCTTAAACATTTTGGGGGTTAAATCAGTAAGTCATACTGACCAACTTTCACTATGGGACCAAGCCCGAAATCGCGAAAAAAAAATTAACCATCCCATACATTTTGGCTAGTCAGCTGACGATGTTTTGTATGGGAGGGTCACATTTTTTTTGACGACGCGTTTAGCCTAGTTGGTAGTGACCCTGCCTACGAAGCTAGCGGTCCCGGGTTCGAATCCCGGTATGGGCAAATATTTGTGTGATGAGCGCGAGTATTTGATCCTGAGTCATGGATGTTTTCTATGTATTTAAGTATGTATTTCTCTATAAAAGTATGTTTATCGTTGTCTAGTACCCATAGTACAAGCCTAGAGCTTAGTTTGGGACTAGGTCAATTTGTGTGAGATTGTCCCTGATATTTATTTATTTATTTATTTTTCGCGATTTCGGGGTTGGTCCCATAGTGAAAGTTGGTCAGTATGACTTACTGATTTAAGCCCAAAATTTTGTAGACGAATAAAAAAACACCCAGTATAGAGATGTAGACTCACTTGTTGGGTCCGAAGCAGTTGCAGGAACAGCTGCAGACGCTGGGCGGGTACTCGTCGTCCACGTACAGGGGCATCATGGATGTGTCGCCTGCGACAATTGTCAATTAGTATGTTTTCTACAAACACATGCTAACTGCATGATGATAAGAAATTTGCAAAACCATAAAAGTGTATATAGCGTGTAGTTTGTGTGTTTTATAGCTTGTGGCGCGTGGCATTTGATGTTTAGTTTGTAGTGTCGTATACAGGGCTTGAAACCGGTACCAAAAATACCGGTTCAATACCGGTATTTAACCGGTTTTCTTCATTTCGGTTCCAGTCAGAGTACCGGTTAAGAAATAATACTGGTATTAGCACCGAAAACATACCGGTTCCTTCTAAAAGTTCCAGCACGCGTGCGGGACACGTTGTGCGCACATAAATCTTCTGCTCACACACCCACTTACTTAAATATTACGGAGCACCGGCATTTTTACCGTATTGTAATTTAATTTAATTTTAGATGTTATTTGATTTCTTATAATTATGTGTTTAGTTATAGCCGAATAAATGTTTCTCTCTCTCTCTCTCGTTACTAAGGTGTCGGTACTACGTTTAGTACCGGTTTGATGTTCAAGGTCACTGGAACAAGGTTTCTGAAAATAATGGTCGTGTAGCGTGAGGCATGCGGGGTGTGTCGTGTAGTGTGTGGAGCGAGTATAGCGCACCGCGGGCGCGCGCGGCGGGCAGGCGCGTGCCGCGCGCGACGCCGCGCAGCACGGCGCCGTCGGCCGTGATCACGTCGCCCTCCAGCCGCACCGCCACCTGCTGCGCCTGCGCACCGACACGACATCATCATAACATCACATTATATGACCTTTTATATATGGCTTTTGACGAAGAGGCCTCGTCGTGTTCTCATTAGTATTAGTATAGTCATTATATTTAGGTTAATGTATTTGACCTTACATTTGTCATGTTTTTATTTGTGCTAGTTCTAATATTTGTTACTTTGTTACCTTGTAATGTAACTTACTTTACTGTAACTGTAACTTACTTTTAAGTATTGTTGCAATGATGGTCTGAAGCGCTGGTAGATTCACTCTATATTACCGACGTGTAAAAGAGCCCGTATGTGGCCAATTTGCTGAATAAATATTTTGATTTTGATTTTTCAAACTCTTCAGTGGCCGATTAATTGAACCAACAGCGGAACAGCCTTGTACGGACCAGGTTCGAAGTCATACCTGCTCCGCCTGCTGCTGGTCGCGCTTCTCGTCCTCGGTGTTCATGGTGACGAAGCGCAGCACGAGCAAGTTGAGGCACGCCGCCACGATGGCCAGCCCGAACAAGATGAAGATGAGCGCGAACATCACGTACGACGGCTTGCGGTTCAGCGCGTTATCCTTTTGTAACGCTACCATGTCGCCGAAGCCTGGGACATTTGAGTAGATATTATAAACTAGTGGACCCGGCAGACGTCGCCCTGCTCGATCCCAGAGCCACCTAGCGGGTCCAATTGTAAATGTAAACCACCCCTGTATTAAAGCGAACAAAACTAAAAAATAAATATTCAAATCGGTCAAGCCGTCTTTGAGTTTTAGCGAGACTAACGAACATCAATTCATATATAGATAGATTAAAAATGGTAGCTGTAAATTGTACACTCAAATAAAGGAAAGCCATTTAAGTCAGATTTTCGTGAGAACGTCGGTGACCTAGTAGCTTAGGGTGTCGACTCACGATCGTAAGGTACAGAGTTCAAACCCCTGTATCTTTACTTTCTCATCATCCTAGCGCTTTTTCTCGTTCTTCGTCGGGGTACGCTTGACCATGATCCAGATTCGGCCAGTCTGGTTGTTACAGTGGAGCGATTGCCATCTGACCTCCGTAACACTTGTGGGAACCAAACAAAATGAATCATGGTTACACATTTTTGCCACCTAAGCGTGCAGGTTTACTCACGATGTTTTCCCTCACCGTAAGAGCATCGGTTACCGTGCAGGTAATGTACATAAATTAAGAGGTTCGAACTCGGTACCTCATAAACACGAGTCGACACCGCTAGCCACTAGGCCACCGACGCCCTTTATCTATATATCTGTATCTTTACTGTGTATTAGGAGAAGATCATATGGCTGATAAAACTTTGAAAGCTGGACCTACAGGGATACCTTCTGATCTGTGCCGTTTGGACGAAATATTTTGGTCAAATGTGACGTTCTCAATATAAAGGACCTTATGGAGGCAGGCGTTTACACAGTTTTTAGAACTGTTACCATAGTATTCGTATAACAAGAACAAGAAGAGCGTAACTGCCTTCCTCCATAAGGTCCCTTTATATTGAGAACGTCACATATGGTGACAGTAAGTGAAGATACGGAGCTGAGCAGTTATACTGACCGATGGTAGTCAGCGTGATGAAGCAGTAGTAAACGCTGTCGAAGTAGCTCCAGCCCTCGAACTTGCTGAAGGCCGCGGCGCCGCCCGCGATGGTCAGCGAGGACAGCGTGGTGACCACGCAGATCAGATCCACCTCCGACGCGCTGGTCGCCTTGCAGTTCAACGCGTGCTTGAGGGATTTTATTATCACGCTGTGGGAGAAATTATCATGCTGGTTTTGTGTCTGTTAGATTTGGAGATATTCTTGTTCGCATTCAGAAGATGGAGATAGGAGAACTATGGAGCATCTTAAACGAAGTTGTACTGTATTAACACTCCCGAAGTGTTATTTGGGTCATACACAGAGTTAGGTTCAACATTGTCCCTTCTGTTCCTAAAAGTTAACGACGTGGGAGTTGTTGACTCATTTAATTTCGATACAGGCCAAAACTACACCAGATTCCCATTACGCAGATATATCCTAACCCGAAAAATTTGGTTTCAAAGTCATTAACTTTCGGGAACAGGAGAGACAACTTTTGTTTCTATGGCTGTGTATGACCCATTTACCCTAAAATCGCGAATTATTAGAATTTTACAACACCGAAAAAGTATAAGGCCGAATTATCGAGCTTTATATTGCTGATGATGATATTACCGAGTATTAAAATCACGAAAACTGGTCTCTCGAATATCATTTGTAATGTTGACAATTACGTATTCCCGAAAGTGAAATAGTACTCCCGGTTTAAATTCGTGTTATGAAATTCGGGATAATATATTTCGAGATTATGCAGTGTGCTCATAGGGATCACATAACTTAAGTTTCCAGTCAGAGCCTTTAGCCAAGATGCCCATCGCTAACTAGCGTTTCTATCCGTTTCGTTTTTAAACCCATCGCGTCACTGGTAGATCACGTCATACGAAGAATCACGTGATCTACCAGTGACGCGATTGGTTTAAAAATGAAACGAATAAAAAAGCTAGTTAGCGACGGGCATCTTGGCTAAGGGCTCTGTCCGACAATTAGAGGTAGGCACAGGAAGTAGGTTAAAATCGACATCCAAGATATTATCACGTTGTTAGTTAGTTACAACTGAAGCTAATAAAAGCGTGTTATCTGTTAATGGTGATGATGATGACGATGACGATGACGACGACCCACCTGCTGAGCCGGTTCACCCGCTCCCCTATGCTCTGGAACATGATGAGCCCGAGCGGGATGCCCACGATGGCGTAGAACATCGTGAACAGCTTGCCGCCCACCGTCGCCGGCGTCGAGTGCCCGTAGCCTTGTTAGTAAGCGATTGCGTTAGTTTGTTAAACCATTTACAGCTTGGCAAAGAGGGGCATATATTTATTCTTAAGTGGACCACCACTGTTAGTTGCCAAGCTATAGACAAAGCAATGACTCCAAACGAAATAGCGGTATTAGTCGTCTTAATCAGTCTTCTACGTTGCCCACCACGCTCCCTAACATGCATGCGCGAAATAGAATTTGACAGGTGCTAGGGAAATGAATACATCTATTCCATATTCTAACGTAAGATTTAACGCTTAAGGTATAAAAATATGAAAATCGCAATAGTCGCTTAGTAGTAAAAGGTAATAAAAGTCAGGACAAGACACTTTTATTTTAAATCTTAAGCATTAAGTCTTAAGTTAGAATATGGAATAGATGTATTCATTTCCCTAGCACCTGTCACATTTTATCTCGTGCATGCATGTTAAGCCCGCACCTGTACCGTAAGCCTCACGGGAACCAATCCAGCGAATAAAGCGAAAATAACATTTTCGTTCATAAAACTCCGAAAACGCAACGATTCTGCTGAAAACCGAGATACATTTGTGCAAGTAATAAATACTTACTGCCAATATTTAGAATGTAGATAGATTTGGTTAGATTTTGTATGTTAGAAATATCAAACTAACGAAGTAACCAAATCTATCTGCGATTTAAATATTACGAACGAGCATTTTAGTAAGTTAGGGCATGTAGCTAATGTAGCTTGCACACTGAATAAAAAATAACCCTGTGTACGAACTTACCGATAGTAGTTAGCACCGTGGTGGCGTAGTAGAAGGCCCCCGTGAACTTCCACTGCTGGCCTGCCTTGTGGGGCTCCGACTTCAGTACCACAGTCTCCATCACTCGGAAGTCTTCCTCCGTTATATTGTATTTTCTTATTATCATGCCTTCGATTGCTGAAATTATTTATGTTTGTAAATGTTATCTCTTATTTTATGCACCGAATAAACGATTTTCTTCTTGTTATTCTTTTCTTATAAATAAATATGAGGAGATCTCAGATAAATTCACATAGTCTCATATCTTTTTATTTAAACTCAATTTGGTTGAGTTTTGTATTGAAAATGTGAATTAAACACACGAGTTTTCAGATGGGTGACCAATTGCTTGAAGACACAGTTATGGTGAAATTTACTGGGCCTTATTGGTAAATCAAGAGAAGGATCATATCAGAGCATAGTGGGAAATAGGCAGTAAGAGTGTGATTATGTTGATGATATGAGCAACTTACCCTGTAATACTTCAAATCTGTTTCGTTCAGTGGTTGACTCCAACGCGTCGAACACCGCTGCGCCGACTAGCAAGTATGTGAATGTACACACAATTAACGATAGAGTGCGAACATTTTGCTTCTTCATCACTCCTGCGTCCGTCCGGAGGGCTTAGGGCCCGAGGCGTTCAGTCTCACGCGACAAACACCTTATTGCGTCTCACTCCAATACCATATTGTCTCAATTTCAACTAAGTAACCATTGTAAGTATTGTAATAATTCAAATTTGGAATACTTGATATGCTATTTTTTCAAATTTAGAATGTTCGTCTTTTGTATTTCACATTCGTCATTTTACAGTCAGCTTTTTTTTTAATTGACTGGTCGGAGTGGAGTGAAGATTGTAAATAATGCTATGAATAAATTGATCCCTTTAAAGGAAGTCATCTTCTTTTTATATTCATTATATGGTAATATTCTCTCTTGCCAGGTTTTTATATCTATCCCATTATATGTACACGCTAATAAATCCCCACCTGAAAAAAATAATAAATGTCATAAATACTGTAAACTCTCATTTTATACATTATACAAAATTACATTGAAATTAGAATGAAATTTTCGGTATTGTCAAGTTTTCTAAAAAAATGTTACTTGTATTGCTCATCACTAGAGCCTGGTCCATACTAGGTGATTTCACCTTACCTAGGCACACCCCAGCAACAGTTCAGCATTTTATGTATCAGTTTCAGTACAAAGCAAACATTTGTACCTCGAGGACCACAGTTTTTTTTTTGTATATTGGCTAAAACTAATTAGCCTCCAATCCAATATACCAGTTAAGTTATTGGCATATGTTTCATTTTTAAGCAAAAGGTACAACTTTGTCGGTTGCCAATAAGAGCCTGATGCCTGGCTACTGGTATAGATACAAATAAAAATCAAATTTATTGACAACCGACAAAGTGGTACCATTTACTTGAAAACGACACATATAGTGATTAGAGAGCTGGTCTTTTATGACATACAAATTATACAGATAACCCTGTAAATATTACTTTCTGCATGTTCTTAGGGCCTTCTGCATGAAGAAGATAAATTTAGGGATACTTTTTTCTTTTTCATCAATCAATCAAGCAATCAATCAAATTAATTTATTTGCTAGAATTCAGTAATCAGGGTGATAGAAAATATTTATGTTCCATTGTATTCAACCTGCATGCAAGTGTACAAATATTTAGTTGAATTTAATTATTTAAATCAATTGAACATGCCAATATATTAATATTATTATAATAAAACAGTAATCAATAAAATAATTTGTAATATTTGATGTCATACACCCACATTAGTTGTTTACATTAAATTTTAAATAATCTCTAATGTTATAAAACATTTCTCAAAAAGCTAGTTTGTCAAGTTTCACTTGAAAAGATTTCTTTCAATAGACTTTATGCTATCTGGTAGATGGCTGTAAATTTCTATACACATTTTGTACACATTCCTACCACATATTGCCTTGTTACATGGGGGGTTTATACATAAGGCACATAATTTTTCTTCCTCGTTGCCCATAAGAAAACTTCATTTCGTTTTGTGATGTGATGTAGGTTTGGTGGGAATTAACAAAAATGCATATATTATTAGTTTAATTTTATTCAAGTTTAAATTTTTAGCTTAGTTTTAATTTAGGTAATTTTTGCTAATTATATTAATTTGCTCTAGTTAAGTTTGCTTTTTTTTAATTTAATTTACCAATACATATATTAAATTAAAGTTTAAAAAAAAATGTCAAGTCTTAAAGCCGGGCATTCTAAGGGCTGTATTAATAAACTAATCTCAACTCTGATCCTCGTCTGAAGATACGTCAAAGTAAACGTCAATCCATAGAAAACCGTAATTTTTGACACGTCTTGAGACGGGGATCGCAGTTGAGATGAGTTTATTAATACGGCCCTTAGATTTAAGACTGACAGTTTCATACATTTTGACTCAACTTAACTGTGTTTAGGAATAAAACTAGTTTTTTTGCTGCAAGTAGCCCATGGAACAGTACAGTAAACTTATTTAACATTTTTTATTGTTTGTCTTCTCCATGCCAAAGAGAAACAATAAAAAATTATAATAAAATTGTTTATTGTACAGTAATACAGAAATTGTGTAGATACATTATATTAAGGTAAGGTTACATTTTGTTGCAGTGATTTGGTTGAATCTACTGACCTATAAACTAGGTAAAAAACCTGTAACTTAGAGGCTAGTTTCTCTAATTACAGGAAAAGGTCTGAATGCCTCAGGTACGCACCACACCAGCCTGCTACCTTTTAACTGATTAGCACAGGACAATCATAACCTATGCTTTGCAGATTCCAACAAGTCTAGTAGTGTACAGTCGCCATCATATATTGCAGCAAACAAGGTGCTCACAAATATCTGAACACGACTCTATTGTCAAGGCGTAAGAGTGCTGAGTGAATGTTCAGATATTTTTGACCACTCTGATATGTACAGATAAATTTGATGGCGAACTGTACATGTTTTGATCATCATATGTTTTCAAATCACTTTTAATAACAAGACAAATTTCTAGCACTTTGAAAAAAAAAGTCAATAGATGAAAACTTAATTACATGTTTTTTACTTTCTATATCCTCTAAAACACTATGTACCTTATGTACCTATAATTTAAAGAAATTAGAACCCTTAAGAACATCTGACAGTAATAACCTGCTAATTGTTATTTTAAGTCATAATACTCATAATGAAGTAATTTAAATAATTCCACGACACAAATAATTGAGTAACCTACAAGTAACTGAACAGCTGAATGATTAAAGTAGCTATGTAAAGTACCTGTAATATTAAAAAAAAAAGGAATTTCAGTTCGATTTTCAAAAAGATAAAAAATATATTCAAACAAAGAACTCACCATTATGTACAGTGAAAGGTCAAGGAAACTTTCGTTTGTTGTATATTTTTCGATTCCGTATCGCGTACAGCATCTATAAATATTTAATTATCTGCAAAGCTGTATCCTAAAAATAACATCGTGCTTTAGTCCGCATTCACTTCCATAGCATAGGCATAGGTCAACGCACACTACGCTAAGTGGGTCAAATGTTATGACGACGATTTGCAGCGGCGGCCGGGACCAAAACACGTGCCGAAACCCCGCTCAGCGTATTTCTATCCATATTCAGCAAATAAAAAACAAATTGGGCCAATATTAATATTCTTTTCTCCCGCAATCCTCTATGCGGTATTCTTGCTGTCACACCTGCCCAGTTTTCTTCTGTCAAACACACTTGCACTTTCGACTTGATCCATAGCGGAAAACTTGACTAACTAGCTAATAAACATTTGTGACTACATTTATAACAAATAATTGGATTTGTTTAAAATAAAAATAACGAAAATGTATTATTTTCGGCTAGTAGCCTCCTTGCACTTCCTTGATGGACTGGATGTTAGTGTTGCAAGTAGAAAAAAATTCTGAACAACTGAAAGCCTGAAAGTCCTGAAATTTTGTTCTAAATAGTTGAAACAGCAACTTGTAGTCAAAATAAGTTGTTCACATCATCAGAAAAATCAACTTAGTGATGTATTCTTGAGTAATCCAATTATCTGTGAGCAAATATTATTTTCTTCAGTTAAGTGAAAGTTAAATGTTGCCAGAAGTCAGTAACTTCACGAAAGGGCTGTCAAAGTAACTTTTAAGTTTGCGACATAATGGCTAGATGGCGTCACGCGCTGCTATGACGTCAATCTAATGCCGCTGAATTTAATTTCATTAATTTCCGTCCGGCTGGGGTCGGAGATGTTTACTTACGTTATTTACTTAACGTACTCCTTATTAGTATTTACACGGGTGCTGGAACAGGCCTGATGCTTTATTTATGTTTTAATATGTCGCAACTCGCTGGGGTCCGGGAAAAGTTACGTTTATTATTTAGGAGCTCTCTGCGCTTTGCGGGCATCGTAAATAGCGCAACGCCCTTTACAAAGATGCGTCTTTTACAAGCTGTTTTTGATTGTTCACGCCTTTTTTATAACTTACTTCTTTACCTTAAGCTTTTTTTATGATAATTACATGGAAGCGGAAAGAGGTTCGTTTGAAAACCTTTACTTGTGCTTTTACAAAAACTATAAGATTATAAAGTATTATGTAGACTACTTAGGTACCTATGTATAGACTACTAAGGAGATCACTGTTTCAATATCTGCTTACAAAAATATGTCTTGACACTGTTTCTGTTAGAGAATACTTTTATTCTCTGAGCTGACAATGTTTTGCATTTGGAACTTGATCGTTTTTTTTGCGGTTCAAATAAGTTTTATTTATTTATTTGTCCTTTCGTCTGAGTTCCCTGTTATCTTGTAGGGATAGGCCCATACGGATACACTTTGATCCTTGAGGATCTTTTGTGCAATTAGCCTCTTACACACTTACCTGTTCGAAAGCGCAGGTTTCCTCACCATATTCCTCCTTCACCTTAAGAGCATCGGGTAATGATACTCAAATTAAAAAACTACTGCTACGGGTATGGGTAAATAGTTTGTGTGATGTGATGTTCCTGAGTCATGGATGTTTTGTTTTTCTTATTTATATACTATAAGTATTTATCATTTCCTAGTACTCATAGTACAAGCCTAGAGCTTGGTTTAGGACTAGGTCAATTTGTGTGAGATTGTCCCCTGATATTTATTATTTATTTTATTTGTATTGTCATCGAGTAGTAAAGATAAAGTATACGTTAAATAATGAATGGAAACGTGAGTCTGTTTTTTTCGTCATACGGTGCGGTTCCGAATAGTAAAGGCGATTCGAAAACATGACGTATTATTGAAAATTAAATGTTCGTGCTTGAGCTTCTGTAAAGCCGGCTTTTCACTTGACAATATTTGCCAAATATTGATCATGCATCTGTTACATTTGACATATCGAATGAAAGAGATGAAACTACAATATTTGACAAATATCAGCCAAGTGAAGGGCCGGCATTAGATGGATCGCTACAACATCTTTACTTACCCCCTATACTCTGCCACTAAACAGTACTCGCATTGTTGTGTTGTAATACTTGTAATGTAGGGGTTAGACTGATAGCGAAATTACTAGTAAGTAGGTATAAAGGCTTATTATACCTTCCTAAATTTAGTAATCCTAAGTCACTAACGAGAAGGAAGCCGCGATACGTTAGATACGTATGTAGATTATCTCCATCTGATTCCAACGTATTGCGGCGTCCCTCTAGTTAGTGACTTAGGATGACTACATTTAGGAAGGTGTAATAAGCCTTATATTCCATCTTAGTCCTCAGGGTTGACAGCACATTAGCAAATGTCTGTGGGCTTATCTTTTCTGTCGGCACGCGGCTGTGTGTGTGTGTGTGTGGCAAGCAGCGAATAGGGATGATGACTGGGTAAAAAAAACGAAATTCTATTTATAGTAATATCATCGAATTCCGTGACTCGCTCAATGCCGTGGTAGCAGTTCTATAATCCGCCATAGAATCCTGCAGGTCGAATCTGGAACCTAAAATACACCCTTTATTTATTCCTAAATTCTATTAGCAGGGTTCTATGGCGGATTAAGAACTGCTACCACGGAATTGAGCGAGTCACGGAATTCGATGAGTTTACCCTAGTCAGTCAGTTGGCTTATGAAAAATATTGGACACGTATTTTTACTTTTGTCAGTCAAACAAAAAATGGCAAAGATAAAGCGCGTCAAAGTTCGGGAGTGGAGGCTCGTGACGTCCCTTCTGTGTAAAAGTTGTACCAAATTGTACCAAGACGTGACGTTATGCGACATTTTAACTCAATATATCTCCGTAATTTTTTGATTACGTGAAAAAAAAAATATGTGTCCAAACCTTTTTCATAATCTACCTGTTCGACAAAGAAAAATGTGTATCATCCTTATTCTTGCTGCGAGTATTATTCGCAGGGATTTTACTCCCAGCGAGATTCGTTGTGTGTGACCGAGGCTGAAAGGTGGCTTGGGGCTCGTTTGCCTTTCTTATAAAAAAGTCGGTTGAAAAGTATTTATATTACTTGACTCGGGATCAGAACAGAGCCCATTGCACTAGTAGGCAGCTTTCAATTTCTGGAACATTGCGGGTTTTTTTTGTCTAGGTCGTGTTAGAGTGCATTTTCTCACTGCATCAGTCGTGCCAACACCCGCGTCAACTAGGCCGTGAAGCGAAAGCTGCAAGGGCCGCTTTCTCGTAGGGCTAGAGAACGGAACCATAGACAAGTTTTACTTTTTAATGGAATTGGGTAAAATGGCGGCAACATTTACTTTTTTTTAACAATCACCGCACGCACCAAGCCAAACAGCCGGCGCTGTTTTCAAATAGGTATTCTGGTAAATTATTTTATTTTTAAAATCAGATTTAATCTTCATATAATGGACCTATGTTTTTATTTGTTTTAGCCAATTTTGCTGGTATCAATATTGTATGTTGCTGTCATATAGCACCCACCACCCACCACCCAATGGTGCAGAGCCTGCCGAGGGCCTCCACAAGACCACGTCACGCCTCTTTAAAATCCACATCGGACATTAGTAGGTAGGTATAGTCTAAAGAAAATCGAAAACATAGAGCTATTGGTATCGGTGGTGGTTGAATTATGTTCCTTCCCAATATTCACATCGCATTTTAGATTTCATACCGTCAAATTTTAATGACACATTTTTTATGTGGCAAATGTCAATTTTTACGTGATTTTTACCCGGGGTAGGTAAACTAATCTATCCGCGGTTTGCACATTAGGAACGGACATTACCTACAGGACGGTTACCACACGGTTATTTTGGACTTTCGTAATAATTCGGATGCACCAACCCTTTCACTCGTCAATTGTGATAAAGTCGTGAGAAAGGGAAGAAGCTAACTGCGACCTTCGATTTTCAAAGTAGCCACTCTTCGGCAAAGTTTCCCACTTAGCGATGGGTAAATACCCAAATTTCAGTATAGAAGTATAGATAGAAGAAGAAGAAGTAGAGAAGTATGTTTATCGTTGTCTAGTACCCATGTACAAGCCTAGAGCTTAGATGGGACTAGGTCAATTTATGTGAGATTGTCCTCTGATATTTATTTTGATTTCATTACTTATTAGATATTGGACCAGCAAACGGAATTCAATCTTAAGGTGGCAGACTAAATATTAATAAATACCAACTTGTGGGAAGATGTCCTACTCTACTCACACTGCATTTGATTAACTCATTTTAATGACGTAAAATAATCAGCAATAAGCAAAAGTCATGCAATGACTGGACACAACAGACATAGTATACGTGTACAACATGCGTAATACTATAGAATACTTTAAGTACAAGGTAATACTACGGTTGTGACTCACCGTGACTGACTGTAGTAATCAATAGTAACTCCCAGTAGAACAATGTCGGAATAACCCATAAATTTATTATTAGCAGTAATATTAGTCACTGAGGCAGGTGAAAATGCGGCAAAACTATCACATACTCAAGAATATTGATGACTATGTTATTTACTGTTATTTCCGATTTTACCTCCCGGGTTCTAAAGCTATCTCTTTGCCGAATTTTATTAAAATCGGTTTAGTGGTTTAGCCGTGAGGGCGTAACAGACAGACAAGACAAACTAATTTTCAAATTTTTTAGAAGAGTTTCACCTCAACGTAACAACGAACAGTAGATTATGTAAAGAGACCTATCAAGCAGTAAAAAAATATGACAGGCTGTTGGAATAGAGCCCGGTGCCTGAGTCCTGTCTGTTGGAGCTTATTGCCTGTCACTTCTGCGGCAAAATGCGGCATGTATTTCAGGAGGCAAAATGTCCATCAGGGGCAAAATATTGGACGATACCACGGCAGCAAATAATGTATACTTATCTTTGCTTTCGCGTCGCAATGTATGATGGCCGAGTCCAAAATAGTACTTTTATAAATGTGAGAAACATTTATGTAACATACTTAAACTGCAAAATAATAATTATGGAATACTTACTAGCGACCCGCCCCGGCTTCGCACGGATTGCACTAAATTTATAAATTATAGCCTATAATATAATCTTCCTAGATAATCCCTATTTCTGTTGGTGAAAACTTTATGAGATTAGCCCGGCGCCGCGGGGCGCGCGGCGGGGGACTTTAAAGCGCGTCACACACGGAGCTATAATATACTACTCTGTCAAGAAAGTACCGGGAAAAGATCAATAATACACAAACTGTTTGTTAATCATCCAAATTTATTTTATCACCTTCAAAGTATGCTCCTTCAGAAACGATACACTTACGCCAACGAATAATCCAATCATCAAAACATTTTTTAAACGCTGTTTCCGGAATTGAATTCAGTTCTCGGCGCGAATTCTCCTTTATGTCTTCTACCGATTGAAAACGGGTGCCACGAAGTGGTAATTTGAGTTTAGGAAAAAGAAAGAAGTCGGCAGGAGCCATATCTGGTGAATATGGTGGTTGCTCGATGGTATTTGTTGAGTGTTTGATCAAAAATTCTTTCACAATGATGGCCTTGTGCGAAGGCGCATTATCGTGGTGCAAAATCCAAGAATTTTCATTCCACAAATCTGGCCTTTTTCGTCGAATTTGCTCTCTTAAATGCCGCATAACGCTCAAATAATATTCTTTATTTACCGTTTGACCTTCCGGCAAGAATTCCGAGTGCACAACACCGCGATAGTCAAAGAAAACAGTCAACATGACTTTGACTTTTGATCGACTTTGGCGTGGTTTCTTCGGTTTCGGTTCAGTTGGAAGGCGCCACTCCGAAGCTTGTTGACTAGTTTGCATGTCAAACTCGTAAACCCACGTCTCGTCACCAGTAACAATGCGTTTCATGAATGTTGGGTCGGAATTGACTCGTTCTAGCATGTCCTCAGCGACTCTCATGCGATTGAGTTTTTGGAGAAAATTCAGGTCTTTTGGGACTAGCCGAGCGGTAACATGTTTCATACCCAAATGATTAGTTAAAATAGTACGGATCGACTCGTGAGATACAGAAAGTTCGGCGGCTATCTCTCTCAAAGTTGAATGAGGATTTTCAGTCACTATTTCCTTCACTTTTGCGATGTTAACTTCAGTTGCAGACGTTGATGGCCTACCAGAGCGAGGCAAATCTTCCATCACATCTCGACCGCTTTTGAACGCTTTGTACCACTCATAAACACGTGTTTTTGATAAAGTCGAATCACCGTAAGCCTTCTGTAACATTTTCAGTGACTCCGAACACGAAATTCCATTGGCGATGCAAAATTTAAGACAAACTCTTTGTTCAATGTTTTTGTCCATTATGAAATTCGCAATACACACTAGATATGATATAACTAAAAACAGCACTGTATTTAATATAAATAACAGATGCAACTCAAACTCCGCGCCAAAATAGAAAACAGTTGTGCCAATCTAACAACAACAAAAAAAACAAAAATTTGAATTTGGAACCATAAACAAATCATCCATTCCCGATACTTTGTTGACTGAATGTATATTATAGCTCTGTGTGTGACGCGCTTCATATGTAGTGAAGTTTAGCAATATCTGACTACTTAGAAAAAACAGAGCGTTCTGTTAAACGAAGATCCAACATTAATAAGCGAATCACCAGATCCAGACTTGGCTCTACGTTAGATCTTAGAACTTAGACGGTAAAGTCTAATTGGCCTAATTTTCACATGAAACGTGTTTTATGGAAATTATTTTATTGGGCAACGTTACTGGCAGTGGCTGAGCATCTCGATAATTATATTAACCCTTTATGGACTAGCAGTCCCATTTGGCACCCTATTTCGTGGTTAAGTATTTCTCAAAATAAGTGAACATAATAAATGCAGTCTGCATTTAAGTGTCATTTATTTAAATAATGTAACTTACAATTTTGTTACGGAAATGTATGCGCTTGATATTAACTGACCGATTCGTGACGGTCACTAATATTCTACAATTGGACATTTATTTTGAGAACTACTCGCTTAGCATTTGCGCTTTAAGGTTCTATATATTTCAATAATCAAACAATTCAGGTCATAATGTGTGCTGGTATCTGTTTGTTACATGCTATTTATTGTACTTACAAGGCAATTCACTTTGACCTCTAAAATATGTCTGGGTTAGGATGTCAAATGTCAAACTCACTTTAAAATGTATTCGCTTGGGTTTCCCATACCTAAGGAAGTTTCTCATCTGGTTATATTATGTAGATACCCAATTGCATACAAATTGGCATACAAATTACCAGTTCTTGGCACCTAGTGATTGTAGAATTGCCTTTATTACCTTAAAATACAGTAAAGTTATTGGGAACTGATGTTATGTTATACGTGGTTCTTATACTTTATTCCATTGTTCATGTAATTGGAGTAGAAATATGAATACCTACTGTGAAAAAAACTGCGTTTTAAGCAGGTGCATTTGTAAATGTCTTACGACGTATTTTTGAAATTTTCTGTAATTTACCTACTTAATTCACTATATGTGTAGGTATGCATTCTTGGGCACTTGAACCTTTATTTGTATTATGTATATAGATAGGTACTTTGCCATAAACTCCGAGGCCGCAGGCAAAGCACGTAGGTACTAAACTTACTTTGTAATGTTTTTGCGCGTTTTTTTCCGTTCCAATGCTTTCTTTACGTATTAGTAAAGGCGAAGGGAACTCAGCCCATTCAGCCAATTCCGTGCCATAGACTATACAAACAAACCTTTGCAGTAGTGTGCGGACCTTTCTCCCAAGTTCTGGGTCGCGTTTACGCAACGTTATGTTGGCTGTACTGGTACCTACATTGTTTACACACCTTACTCGATATGACTAATAGCAGCTTTCTTTTTGGCCAATGACCTGATCATCAATTTGCGAGTGCATTTCCCTGTTTACAGGTTGTAATAATTCCGCTTGATTTCGCTCATAAATTATGAGTGCCATGTTAATTCAACCAGATTTTCTAGACTCCGAGATTTGACTAGTTTTTGTAAAATTGTATTTCTTAAAGCACTTTTTGATTTTGGGCGAGAGAAATATTAAAATGCTGAAAACATGGAATTAGAGTTTAATGAGATTTTAATTGATTATTTGAAAAAGTAGTAGGTAATGATGATTAGGTATAATTAAAAAAAATGAAAATATGAAAAATGTTTATTACATATAAAAAACACACAAGGCAAAGCATCAGCTCTGTATCCTAAATTTGTAATACGCTATGACTCTACATAGAGTCCTAGATACATCCACATCATCATAATTTACACCTTCATTAACTTTGAATATTGTTTGAGTAACCATAATCATATCGTAGCGAAACAATTTTTTTGTTGTGATGAAAATGAGCCATGGACTACTTTTCTTCACAACTATATTTTTTTAAACCGAGACGAAAAATTTAGTAATTACTATTACGATGGTACCTCATTATTAAGGTTTAAGATACTTTATTCTCATAAGATTTACAATCACTTACTGAGAAACATGCATTCCTTAAAACTAAATTATCTTACATTATATATACATATATATATTAGTAACTATTACAATGACTTAGTAGCTACTGTGTAAGTATAATTAAAACTAATTTCTTCTGATCTATCCAAACTTCCCCCACATGAAGGCAGGCTCCCATTAATTATCGGCATGAGTAAGTTTTGTCCAATAGTTTTAATTGCCTGTTCCGTTTAAAAGAGCCGTCAACATTAACATTATGTTTGTTCCCATTTCACCTAGTAAAACACCTTTCTTTACCCACACATGCGCACAAAAAGTATGACACTATCCTACACTCCTTTTGTCTGTGTGAGCTGTGTCCGCATAGCGTTTGCTTTAGTGTGCGCGTTTAAATACGCTATAGTATTTTAAATATGTCATCCAAATCAAAATAAACCTTATGACAAATATCGTTTACGCTGTTCTGATTTATTATGGCTATGTTCTTATTTAATAATTATAATTAGCAAAGTTCAACAATGAGCAAGTTATAAGGTCTGTTTTTACTTGGACGGTTACAAATGTGTGCGTGGAATCATCGTCAGTATTATAAGTAGGGATGCGTATGATTCGTCTGTTTGCATGTGTGCGTGTTGCGTATACGCACGCAATGCCAATGGCAGTTGCGGAAAACTATGTAAAAGTTAGTTGATATTACATGAGCGGAAAAAATAAGGAAGTTTAGAGTGATATAGTTTTTATATGTAAGTATATTGTTACGTGGAATGAAATATGTACGAGTAATTAGGTACTAATTAGTGATGTTTTGGTTGATGTTTAAATGTATTTACTTTATGGGTAAGTTATAGATTTTGGTAAACGAAAGAAAGTGGACAAAGGCATTGAAAAAAATGATATAAAAACAGAGACTAAATAAATCAGACACAGTTTTATTAATAAAATAGTATACGATACAAAATCATTATTGTCATAATTATTCAAGATTTTCGTATATGATACGTAGAATTTTTAGGAATAGAGTTTTCCTTGTTTCTCAAAGTTCAGGGAGGCATCTGCGACTCTTAGGGCCGTATTTATAAACTTATCGTAGATAAGATGCCTACCTCAAGATAGGTACGTCAGAAATGACAGTTTTCTATGACATGACGTTTAGTTTGACGTCTCTGAAACGGGCGAGAGACAGATGAGTTTAATACGGCCCTTAGTGTTCATTGGAGCCGGTTGATTCATTTTCACCGGCTGGCTAGTATGTATGTATGTATCTTTATTGCACAGATAACAGATTTACAATGAAGTCTCATAAAATAAAACGTACAAAGGCGAGCTTATCCCTAAAAGGGATCTCTTCCAGCTAACCTAGAAAAAATTCTAAAAAATCCTAAATTTTGCTTCCTGAAAAAAGATAAGATCATCTATTCATAATTTAAATAAGCAATACCTAAAAACTGAACTAACCAATCTGGGCGCATTTCCGCATATGGGGGCCTAGCCAAGATGCATTTCGATAACGTAACGATTTTTGAAATGAAAGAAAATGTATTAAATGTAATTTCACACGTTTTGTCGATTTACTAAAATCGCTAAGTTAGCGTAGTCCCCTGTGACCTTTTGACCTACAGCAATAAAAGAGAATATCGCCGCCTAAAATTTTCCTAACCGTGAGCATTTGTGCTGACGTCATTAAAATCTAAAGAATGCTTACTCAATTTACAGCTCACAAATGTTCCTGTAATGTCTACTTAAGTACTTGTATATTTCCATAATTATGTAAAGCAATTACAATATTATTGGGAACTAGGACAATGATGCAGGAAAACATGAACAAGTATAGGAAACGCGATGCGATTTTCCGGGATAAAAACTATCCTATGTCCTTTCCCAGGACACCAACTACCTCCATACCTTTCATCTAAATCGGTTCAGCGTTTTAAGCGTGAAGAGGTAACACACAGACAGAGTTACTTTCGCATTTATAATATTAGTAGGGATTATTGAGTATCGAAATATGTCGAAATCTATAGATAAATAAATAAATAAACATCAGGAGACAATCTCACACAAATTGACCTAGTCCCAAACTAAGCTAGGCTTGTACTATGGGTACTAGGCAACGATGAACATGCTTATATAGAGAAATACACACTTAAATACATAGAAAACACCCATGACTCAGGAACAAATACTCGCGCTCATCACACAAATATTTGCCCATACCAGGATTCGAACCCGGGACCGCTAGCTTTGTAGGCAGAGTCACTACCAACTAGGCTAACCGCGTCGTCAATATATTAATGCGTAGATATTAATGCTTTCTGTTTATTTTTTTTATGTAAAACTAGCTTTTTCCCGCAACTCCGTCCGCGTCGAAGTAGTTTATCGGTTTTCCCTTGGGAACTACCAAATTTTCCGGGATAAAAAGTATCCCATATGTTAATCCAGGGTATTAGCTATCCATTCCAAATTTCATCCAAATCCGTTTGCAGCGTGAAAGAGTAATTTATAAACTAACACACAAACTTTCGCGTTTATAATATAAGTAGGATAGTGCAACGTTAAATATGAAATGTGTTGTTTTCAAGCAAAATGTGCCACTTTGTCGGTTGCCAATAAGAGCCTGATGCCTGGCTACTGGTATAGAGATACAAATAAAAATCAACTTTATTGACAACCGACAAAGTGGTACTTTTTGCTTGAAAACGACTTAAATTGTTGTATTAATAACGATCGCTATTAAATAGTGATAAATGGATCGTTTTTATCGCTAATCCCGCTGTTCCCGCTAATATCCTTACTAATATTATAAATGCGAAAGTTTGTGCGTGCGTGCGTGTGTGTGTGTTAGTTTGTTACTCCTTCACGCAACGGCTGGACGGATTTAGATGAAATTTGGAATGGAGATAGCTTATACCCTGGATTAACGCATAGGATACTTTTTATCCCGGAAAATTTGGTACTTCCCAAGGGAAAACCGATTAACGACTTCTACGCAGACGGAGTCGCGGGCAAAAATGTGAAAGTTTGTATGGATGTTTGTGTCTCAACCACACACAAACGGCTGAACGGAATTAGATGAAATTTGTCACAAAGATATTCCTAATCCTGGATTGAAAAACAAAGAAAGAAAAGAAAGAAAAACTGTTCGTGACAAATATATACAAAGGACAGAGAAATACAAAAATAATAGAGGTCACGAAATGGCACCAACTCAGCGTAATGCTGGCTGATGTCAGCGCTGGTCTTCCGTTGGTACCAGCAGGTGAAACTACGGATGGTTACACACAAATAACTTTGGAACAAAAGCAAAGACAAGTCATAATTCACATGCAGCCTTTCATGCCCTGTCCTTGCTTGGCCGTATGGGCAAAGGTCCCTTAGCCTTACATAGACACGCAAAACAGACACAGACATAACCTATCTATCTATTTTATTTATTAGAGAGGATTGACACAGGATACCTTACGGAAAATTGGTTCCCGAGGGACAAGCGATTAACGGTTCTACGCGAAGTCGTGGGCAAAAGCTACCCAATAAAACTATCCCGTTAACAACCTGGAGAAAATGACCATAAACGTATAAACGTGTAAATGTTAAGATTATTTATGACGTCATTACGACTCCAGCGCCATCTAACCCAGATAATGGCACGTCAAGTTATTTCACCTATTACTGGCCGGACCTGGTAATACAACGGATACATGTTACTGCAGTCCGCAGGGAACAGGTTAAAAACAGTACGCCAGAGCGCGCGCCAGCACCAACACCGTCCTGACGATCATTTCTAGTAGAATGGACTGCCCCTATACTCGCCATTGTTGTGCTAGACATATTTGTCCCTGATATTAAAAAAAATAAATAAATTATTACACACCAAATTATTGACATTTAAATTATTTAAATTATTTGTACGTTACTCATCTTATTTTAATTTAATTTTAATTTTTATTTATTAATTGTAATTCTGACCGATTTTTAATCTAATTTATATGTACCTACTGTGATTAATGATTATTATGTGTAATTGAGTGTTATTTTTTATGAGTCAAAGATACTTGAAATATTTTTTTTTTTAAACAGTACTCCCATGTTTTAGTTTGCTTAGTTTAAAATTAAAGGGCAACACAGACTAACAGTGCGCTGGCAGTCTCTTGTCTGTCCTGCGCCCAAAACCTATGAAGAAAATGTATGAAATCGTTCGAGAAACTGATAGTTTGTGTTCTTATACGATCGATATCGTCCGGTGGACTGTTAAACCACTTCTACACGGTCGGGCGGTTGGGCCAACCGAGAGGGATGCTGCTATATGTCAGAATGAGATAGTAATATATGCGTCTCGTTCTTACAGATAGCTGCGTCCCTCTCGGTTGGCCCAACCGCCCGATGCCCACGTTCAGACGGCGATCTTTTTCCCGTATACCACTTCCATATACATATACGGTACGATTTATATGGAAACAACGTGGGCTTAGTCTGCGTTGCCCTTAAGTAGTGGGGCGCGATTTCGTGGATTATAACAGTATATTATTATATGTTTGTATTTGTACTTCTTTATTTTACGTCTGGTTTCCTCGACTATTTATACGTTGTACTAACTTAACTTTACCCTTGGATTAAATTCACGTTTACATTATGTAAATATATAAAAAAAACGATAATTCTTCATTTATCTAAAATATTGATTATGTAATTGACAGACGTGAATAAAATGAATAAGTGAAGATAGATAAGTAATGTAGAGGCACATGTAACGTTGTTCTTCTGATCGTTAAATACTAAAGGAATTATATTTAATTTGTTTATTGGTGGAAAGCGGGGAGCTGCCGTACTGTTCAGTAGAGCCACAGCACTGCGGCTGCAGACTGCAGTGAAAGCTGCATCGGTCTAGTGCAGCCAACGGTTGCACACGCTACAGCTCTTGATACTTGAACACTAGCCTTGATACTTTTTAGTACCTAGGCCTAATTTTAGTATCTGTCACTTTATGTAAGCCTCTTCTATTCTATTTGCCTTAAACAAATGACTTTGAAAGCCATTAA
Organism: Tortrix viridana; assembly: GCA_963241965.1. Taxonomy (NCBI): domain Eukaryota; kingdom Metazoa; phylum Arthropoda; class Insecta; order Lepidoptera; family Tortricidae; genus Tortrix; species Tortrix viridana. The sequence goes on along the minus strand of OY725196.1, from coordinate 6,398,949 downwards.
TAGGCCACTTACAAAAGCTGTTCCTTTCTTGATTCTTTCTTCTTTTCTTGAATATTAAAGTGAAAGAAGTTAAATTAAATCAAAACTAGTAAAATTTTACATTTAAACTCTAAACTACAGTAAAGTTTGTCTCGATGTCTGTGCCAATAAATAATGCATGCTTCTTAGATTAAAACCCAAATTTACAGTTACCTACTAGTAAAAACAACATACAAACAAATCCAGCAATATTACATTTGTATCGGCGCACAGTGGTCTATACATGGGAGGTTAAAAACCTCTCATATTTAACCTTGTTTATATACATTGGTACCCTTGGAAATTATTACCTCATAGTATAATACTCGGGTATTAATCAAAATGCTACCACGCACTTAACAGGAGTATAACCGATAGTGCCTTAGGCATCATTGTCTGATCAACCTTCATGATTACGAATTACATAATCTTTGACAGATGAATTATTACCACTCATTATTGTAAGCTGTTTGTGTCTAATATTTGACACTTTAGAGCATTGTTAGGAATATTTGGAAACATTATGACATCGATCTGTAAAGTGGTTATTTAACAGGAATCGAGTTAAAGCTGCAAATCTGTTCTGCAACTTTGGAAATTCTAATGTAAATGTGAAGTTCCAGAGAAAATAATACTTACTGCATTTTTTTACGTATCTATAATTACCCAGTTTTGTAATAGAATTCTTCGTTGGTTACGAGAACTCTTCGGGGAGACCTGTGTCAGGCTATGTCTAACGGAGGTAGCGCTCTGACTGGCTCTATGATGGTGGTAACGTTGATCCATAGTATTGGGTGACCAAAAAGCCATGTGATGATACCGCTCCTATTTGGCCCGAGCTACATTCGTATAAAACCAAATAAAAGCTAAATGTCTCAAAAGATAAACAGTTTTCGCGGGAGGTCGAAGGCAAAAGCTAGCAAAAAATTTACATAGCTATGACATAATATTTATTATGTAATCCCTTACATAACCGCGACATTTTTTGTTGGTTTGTCCTTCGTTCAAGCATGACCGGAACTACGTATCGATGTGATTTTTTGCATAGAGAAAACTGAAGTTCCAGAACGTCACAGGTTACATTTTATCCTGAACCTTTGCAACGGGAATAAATACGACTTCTACGTTGACGGAGTTATTAACGAAGCTGCGTTACCATACGTTAATGAGATGACTAAAAGAAGGAAGACATGAAAATAATACTTTTGTACAAAAATAAGTATCAAGACTGCTCGATCGTCCGCCAACATTTGATAGTTAGCCGGAGATCACAAAACTGGGGAAAGTCAGCCAACATCGCAACGTCGGCTTATGCCTTGAAGGGTAATTACTGGGCCTCCTCCACCGCCAGAGATCAGAGATTACAATAATATAAAGCCTACAAGCTGGACATACCCTTAAACAGTCTAAAATATCTCTAAAGAACTTCACGTAGAAATAGTGGATTTAGATTCGTGCGATTTTGGCCAGAAGTTAGTAATTGACGTGATTTTGCAACAGAATTTATTGATATCTAAATATAATCTAAATAATGATGGGCATTGGACATCGGCATAACGATTTTTGGGATCAATATCTTCGGATTTTGGATTCAATCGTATGTGCGGTCTCTTTATTTAAGATATGTGCAATTATGATTTGTTCTTCTAGTACTAATGACAACAACAACCCGTCTTTTTTATCGTTTTTATTTAGCCTATCTTAGCGTCCCACTGCTGGGCAAAAGCCTCCCCTCTTTTCCGCTATTCGTCCCTATTGATGTTCCCGCCACTCGCTCCAAAACCCGTAAATGGGCGATTTTCAAAAAAAGTGTACATAGTTAAAGACAATTTAAGTGTAACTTTTCCGTTAAGTCACATAAATTAACGATACTAAATGTACCTATCTATGACTGCTTTTCGTGAAGCACTGGAAAAGTAAAAATTTCTTAAGTTTTGGTCTTAACTATGTACACTTTTATTGAAAACCGCCCAAATATCACTTTTAAATGACATTCACATTCTGGCTTCCAGCTACCCACGGATTCCAGCCTAGAAATAACCCCGCACTTATTACTCCACATGTTAGCCCACCGCGTGAACCTACGTAAATAAATAATTATCTCCGTTATTAACACGGAAAAGCCTGTACTAAAGACCTAGAATAATCAGAGCTCGCAACATCACACCAACAATGAGCCCTAACTGTAAACGTTTCGAATCGGTGTAATCGTTACCGCAAACTAGTGCAGCCAACACAATAAACGTAAAATAAAAGAACAATGGTAACTGGCTTGATAAAAGCGGTTGAAAAAAAGGCGGTGTTCCAAATTCAAATAATTTCCCACACGTAACGTTACGCGGGCGGCCATCGAGCACAGGCCGTTATACGCGGCAGTGACCCACATTACACCTTGTACATTTTCGCTGTGATCTTGTAACTCGTTTGTGAAGTAACCTTAATGTAAAAATCTGTACTAAAGCTATCCACTACTCGCTCTGCATTACTTTCTCATCGTTCTTCACTTTCTCACGCCGCAGTGGGTTAGCTCTGAGTGAAGTTTTACCATAGAGTAGTCTAGAAATGTTTAGAATGTTAAGGCTTCGAGGTTTGCCGCGCTTTCTGATTTTGTCGAGAAATTATCCGTCGGCGCCATTTTCAAAGTCACGTAGATACTTATCGGCTATTACGTAGGATGTATTGACTTTGTATTATGTTGATTTGTTGCGCTGTTGCAGGAAACTTGTAATAAATAGATCATTTTAACCAGCCATACCATAATTTACTCATGTTCTTGTAAACTTGTTGAAAGTTATATTATCTTGACATCTCCTCAACTTTGTAAGTATAGATAGGTAATTATATCTATTTTGTTTATAATTCATCAGGTTTTATCGCATAAAGTTGGTAGACGCCAACTTAATTACTAAAGAAAGTTACTTTAATTAGGTAGTTTGGTTTTATTTAGTGAAATTACTCTTGCTGATATCAAAAATCGTACGCAGGATTTTATTTAGTATCTTTATCATTTGATAAATATATAATACGGGGAGTCCACCGCAAGAGTGTACATTAAGGCGATATGCGATTTGCAAAAATGCCATTATTTTCGATATACTTTTTAGGGTCCCGTACCTGACCTGTCCCGTTAGGCACCCCTAACGGGACAGTTCGTCTATCCTAACATAAAAGAGCTGTATCTTTTGAACCGTAAGGGCCTGGCCACATGTCCACGGCGCGGCGTCGTAAACGTGAAACGGTCTGCCCTCCTAACCTAAGCTAAAAAGCAGTATCTCAAAAACAATAGTCAAAGCAGATTCAGTCCTCCCCTGTTAATAATGAGGTTGCAATTGCTACAGGAGTTTTGTCTGAGATAGCGCCATTTTGCTTAGCAGGGCAGCGGTGCCGTGCCGTGTTGAGCAGATTACTCAGCGGGCTTAACATGCATGCACGAGATAAAATTTGACAGGTGCCAGGGAAATTAATACATCTATTCCATATTCTAACGTAATGCTGATCGCTTAAGGTTTAAAATAAAAGTGTCTAGTCCTGACTTTTATTACCTTTTATCCGGTATTGCTAGAGTAATGAAATAAATCGTTCAAATCTATTAAGACCCTATGCACACTAGCATTTTTGACCGGGAATTAAGGGCTAAAAACGCTAGTATGCACATGCTCTAAGCTAAGCATTATATTTAATTACTCAAGCAATTTTTTATTCGTGCTGTCACTTTATTCTTGTCATGCATGTTAGGCTCGCAGATACAGAGAAAAATCAACGCCCTCCTTTGTATAAAATCAGTTAAATAACAACACAATACATCGACATCATACAGTTAGCTGTATTGAGCTCAGATGAGTCATACAAGTCATACATGTCATACATTGCACAATGGTATAACAAGCCTACACTCGCCAATTTGGGCAAACCGTTACGATGGTTTGTCTGTCCGTAGATCTTATCTTGTTGTTTATTGATCAGATTTATTGAATCATTGTCGTTACAACTGTTTTTAATTAGTCATGTATGATTTATCACACTCTATACAAAAAGTAGTTTTTTTAGGTACTGTTATTGGTTCTTACTGTTCTTAGGTTTGTTTGAAAACTAATTAAATTATTTAGAGCTTTTTTTTAAATTATAACGACAGATTTTTTCGGGACAGTAATATTCAGACGTGGTTTTAAGAGAAAACTTTTTTGCTTTTAATTTGAGAGCTTACACTTGACATTGACATTTGGTCAACTTCTGGTTAACACGTTTTAGCCGATGTATTCTTAATAGACAAACAATCCCATAATATTTTGTCTACTGGTTCAGAAGTCTACGTCTGTTACTACTTTTCTTATAGCCTCCGATTTACACCTGGCCGGTTTTTCCCCAAAAATAGTTTTCAATCTACGGCACCTAAAAAATAGTCGATTCTAAACTTTAAGAAGCAAAAAATCACTCCATTGATTATCACAAACCTTAGATAGAAAACTTGGTTCAGAAATCGTGCGGACATCTTGCGTCACGCGAAGGAAAGTCACCAGAAGGGCGCGAGAACCTTCGATTCGTTTAGAAAAGTTGTTTAGTTAGTTAAAGAAAGTTCGGCTGACATAATTGCGCACGATTATCATGGCGTCATATCGTTTATACCCCAAACGTAAACAAAGGGGTGTTATAAGTTTATCGTGTGTATCTTTAACATGTCATATATTATTATTATTATCTTAAGTTTAGTCAAGGTGCTAAAATAGGTAGAAACCTATTTTTCAGCAGCCAGGGCTCAACCTACACAATTTATTTCGGCTGCTTAGCTAATAATTATAATGTATAACTTAACCTAAATCCAAAAACTAAAAACCGACTGGCGGCCAGTATGACGCACCCTTATAATATTCATATAGCCTATGACACAGGCACGCTTGTGACGAATCGTATGACACCCCATTTATTAAAATCGGTCCAATAGTTTAGGAACTAAATACAAATACAAACATACAAAAACGAATATTTTTATTTTGCAAAAAATGTGGTACAAAAGATAAAGCTAGAGTGGAACATCCGATTTTTGCGTACATACATACATAGACTGTTAAAATAATTACCCTTCATTTGGCTTCGTACAGTCGGGTAAAAACGAAAGAAAAACAGTAATCAGAATAAAAAGGGTGTGTAATGTTTTTAATAACAACAATTTTCGAATTTTCATTTTGCATAATACAAATTGCATAATTTTGATCTGCAGAAATGATTAAATAGTATAAAAACAATATGAATATAAACGTATTGCATAATTTCGAAAACAATAATAGTTAAGTAGCATCATACATAACAGGCAACCAGTATAATATTATGTCACCTGATCATTAGTTCAAATGTATGATATACCAAATGACATTATTCCTAATGAAAGTTATAAATAACGTTTTTATGAGCATCGAGTATTCTATTTAATTATTATGACCCACCAAATTATGAATTTTGTTTTTATACAGATAGTTTATTAAGAATTTTACGAGTAGTTAAGTGAAATTATGCTAGAAGTTGGTATAAAGAATGAACGGCACCCAAATAAAAACATACAAAAAAATAAATATTAAAAACGCTAAATTTGTTCTGATCGTCTCAAATCTGTCAGAGGCTAACTAACCTACTTAGTCGCTATAAACCATATCGAATAAGGAAGGCTCCGAACTTGACCGCGACTTTCGACGCTCGCACAAGTGGCGCGCGGCCCCGGGCCGCTCTAGATCTGCGCACGATTGGGCCATTTCTCTCTGTTACTTAAGATCACTGAGCAGGACCGGATTTAGAGATCTGCGAGCCCGGCGGCAACAAGGAGGCCCTTTATTATTTTCTAAATAGATTAATAGATTTCTTTTTCGGATTTTTTTTTTAAATTCTCATTGTTGAGGCCCCTCACTTATGGAGGCCCCGGGGGCTGTAGGCCCGGATAATATGCCCTCCTCTAAATCCGGCCCTGTCACTGAGGTTCAAAAGTATGCAGATGTAGTTGGAACTGCTAGATAATTCCTGTGGGAGACAATCGTATCTTAATCTTTGTCCTAAATTGCGAGTTCAAATTATTATTTGTCCTTCTGGTCCTCAGCTGAGTCAGGCAACTCTTTAGTTTTCCAAAAATACCTGCGGTTAGGTTAGGGTTGTACACACACTAAAATGTTTTATATTTTAGCCGGAAATGACTTTAGGTTTAATGAGAATACGGTATTTGATTGACTGGTCAAATCAGCAACTTTTATTGAAGCGTCAAAACGATCCGTTATATTATGGCAAAGCTTAGAATTTATATTTAGTTATTATAGCTGCGTGTGTGGACTCTGTCAACTAGTACGGAAAATATACAGGGTGTCCCGCGATAAATTGCATAAATTAAAAAAAAAAATGATTTTTTTTTAAAATTTTGCATAGAGTACAATAATTATTATTGTAAAACCCATACAATTTTTTTTCCGTGATAAAATCACATGTAGTTTCACCCTTATTCGTTTGTGCACTTTATTGCGGGACACCCTGTATATTAATATGCATTTGCTATAATATATATTTTGGTATATTACTTAATATATATTATAGCTCCGTGTGTGACGCGCCTTAACATTGTAGTGCGTGTATATTTAACCCCCGAAGCAAAACAGAGGGGTGTTATAACTTTAACGTGTGTCTGTGTATCTGTCTGTGGCAACGTAGCTCCTAAACGGATGAACCGATTTTGATTTAGTTTTTTTGTGGTGGCTTAACCGAGAGTGTTCTTAGCTAAGTTTGGTGAAAATAGGGGTCTATAATTATTTTTCTTCATAATGTATTGTTTGGTCGAAAACGTTTTTCCAATGAAATCATTTTTTTTTTTTTTGAATTATTATAAAACTAACCTAACCTAACCTTACTAATCTACACGATAGATGTTTATTATTTGACGACGCGGTTAGCGTAGTTGGTAGTGAGTGACCCTGCCTACAAAGCTAGCGGTTCGAATCCCGGTATGGGCAAATATGTGTATGATGAGCGCAAGTATTTGTTCCTGAGTCATGGATGTTTTCTATGTAATTTGAGTAAATATTTCTTTATATAAGTATGTTTATCGTTGTCTAGTACCCATAGTACAAGCCTAGAGCTTAGTTTTGGGACTAGGTTAATTTGTGTCCTGTCCCCTGATATTTTATTTATTAAACTCTGTAATTTCAGCGTAAAAGATTTATACGTAACAATACATTATGGAGAAAAATAATTATGCGAAACAAAGGGCTCCGGAAAATCAGTTGGGCCATTTAAGAGTAATAAGCTCTCTATTTATTGATTGTTATTAATTTGGTCACCGGTGTCGAAGACGAAGCAGTTCAGCCATAGTGGCAGCTACCTCACTCTACCTTATGTGCGTGCGCGCAGGGCAACTTTAGTTTGCAACTCTAGTCAATTAAATATAAAATTGTGAATGTATATGTATAGTGGTTTAGAAAATACCGTTCCAAATCGAGATTGAACAAAACAGTTTTACAATTGCCGGCACAATGCATCTCTGTCTCGTCCAAACAATTCGAATAGAAAGCCCCAAACAAGGCCGGACATTGATAACAGGTACGTGAAGACTGCGTGCGCGCATCGAACAATCGCGTTTATGCTTACGGGAAATCGCGCATTTTCCAGTGTCGCCGGCGAAACGCACTTATGCAACGCGGTGCAACAAAACCGTTTCTAATATTACACACATGCATTTCAGCTTTCATCGGCATACTCTCAAGTAAAATGGCGGGTAAAAAATCGAGTGCTTTCTTTTTCAATGTCGAAGAGCGAGATGGAGCAAAAAATACAAACAAAAGAGCGAGACGACGCTATATTATGTATTGCGTGTTTGGCGACATTTTAATTTAGAACGATGGAACAGGCGGGTTTCCCGCCAAACGACTTTGACAGTTGACGCGTGGACAAAAGAGTTTGTTTCCATCCGGCCAGTGTTGCCGGTCGCAGGCGCAGTGATTCGCGTGCGGTGAAATGTGGGACAATCGAAAGCCTTTCTCCGGCGGTTAGGTATTTTATTCCGTTAGTTTTTTTGAGGCAGCCATTACATTAATATGGCTGGTGGCATCATTTTTTCGCTTTGTCACGTTAGATCATTCTTGTTAGACGTTCGAAAGCTGTTCTGCTTTGGAATCGGAGTCGCATAACTGTACACCGGAGAGAAATGATGTAATTGTAATCGTTCATGTTTTGCTGGATTTTCTGCGGTTGTTTTTTTTATTGTGGTACTTAATGAAATGCTTTTTCATGGTCGTTTGGACTGTGCGGTTATATTTTAATTCTTATTTTTTAACTTTACGATATTCTGATAATTTTCCTGCTGTTGTTTCTTATTTTTAATATTTTTAGAGTCAATGGACAAATTTTTAAAGGAAACTATTCGTGCTTATTACGTGTTGGCTATTAAGTATCCTAGACCCCATAAAAAATATAAAATAAAATCTTAAAAAAAAAAAAAAACAATATATAAATTTAAACAGAACAAATGCTTCAAAAGTGTACATAAATGTGTCATCTAACGTATACACTAAAAATGAGGAATGACTACTTAAGACATCAGACTAAGTCATAGTTTCAGTCTACGCCACACAGGGCTTCAGTCGTGACACAATTTGAAAATTAGAAAGAGCTGCAGCTGTAATTGCATAATTTGCATAGGCGGTGCAGCGGCCGTGGCCACTTTCTCCCTAACGGGACGCAAACTGGGACATCCGCCGATGTTTCTATGCTAATCTGTGGCTACGAGTTTTAGTAATAACCAGATACAAGTGCTAACTTTATGTTCTCAAACTATAATACTAGAGAGCAAGATATAATAGACACTAGGTAAGTCCGAAGTTATGGTTAGTGTAACTGTAATAAAACTTTTAGTGACCGATATTTTACTATTATTAGTTTTTTTACCTACTCAAAGATCGGTGTCAAACTTTATTGAACAATTAAGTTGCGATTTATAGAGTGTCTACTATTTAATTACATGTTAATTACTAGAAAATGAGAGGCGACGAGTTTATGAGCCTACTAAAAAAGTAAGGTGATAAAAATACGTTTCGTTTGGCTAACACTCGGATTTTCAATTATACCTATGAAGTAAGAGCAATATTAGGATTAATTAAAAGTTGTAAATTTTTGAATAATTCGTGTTTGATATTGAATTTTTAGTAGGTATGTATGTAAAATTACCTCAATCTTCTTTGATTTTTGATATAATATGTAGTTAATACAATGTCAAATGTAATATTTATAAAATAAAATAAATCAAACACATAATAAATCATTATTATTATTTATACTATACCAGAAGAGTATTTTTATTTTTGAATACAATTTCTTTTGCGTTTATCTTGACGCAAGCAGCCGTACCGTTTGACGTCACGAGTTTTATCGACAGTTATTCGTTCTTGTTTTACGAAAAAGAAAGGATACAATATAGTAGGTCAAATAACAAATAACTGACATGTATATTTCGCATTATATTTATGTCACTTAAGTTCACTCTATTTTACAAATTATAATATTTAATAGTAAAATATGTTTAAAAAATGTAATGCTAAATAAACAATTATCTACTTAACTTAAATGTTTCAAAAGATAAGTATCTTATAGTTTAATTAAATAAAAAAAAATGCTTTCTCAAACATTTTTCTCATTTGCAACTAGAATTTGTCAGTAAGCGCGGGAAACGCCATTAGCTCATTAAAAACAAAATGTCCGCCGCCGGTGTAGCCGGCGGTAATATTAGTAAACACAAACAAAGCGGTGTTTTATGATGCACGCTGGCAAGCGGGTCACACAGTCGGTGAAAGTTCGACAAAAGGGGATCACAGTTACTGGCGTTACGTGGAAACGTGTGACACTTTCTTTAATTGAGATATTGACAGTCAAACGCCATTTTTGACATAGACAATATTATGTGCAGTTGCGCGGGAAAAGTGGAAGCAACAAAGCGATTGTTTACTTGTCATTGTATTAATTACTAGTATTGTTTTGTTTCGTTGCACTGGGGAAAGGAAAGCTGCTGTATTGTTTAAGGGACTGGGAGGGAAGGGGTTTAATTATAATGTGATGATATCGACTTATTTGGCATGATTTGGGTTATCGCGTGCACACTGTAAGAAGCAGAGCATACATACATATGTATTCCCGAATTACTAGAAGTAAGTTAGCCTGTTACAATTAAATTCAAAGTGTTTAATACATGTCAAACACAATGAAGTTGCATTAAAATCACAATTCCCATGCATTATTCAATGATCGTCGGACATTTACATCATGGTAATGTCTTCTAATGGTCGCAATTTATCTCTTAACTTGATAGCTGCTAGCTGCTAGCTTCTATTCACTTTGATTTTGCAAACCAATTCTTTTTTAATATAAAGATTAAGTTTTCTATACACTTTTTGGACTTTATTATTTCTAGCATTAATGTGCACCTTATTGTCATCTGCGTACGTGTGCAATTTAAATCACAAAAGACCTTGTTCGAATATTGGTACCTATGTAAAACCGGGCAGTGCCTTTATTAGGACAAAACTGGAGCATCTCTTAAGATTCCGTAGCAGAGAAAAGGACCTGGGAATATTGCATTTGCATAGCATTTGAATTATGGTAAAGTTTAGGAATTTTATAGAATGCGACGAGATCTTGATGTGCCTTCCTCACATTACCAAAAACATTATTTTAAAGGGCGAAGGAGGACTTTTTCAACCGAAGACTTAGCCAATATCCCTAACGAATAGGTACTAAAATTATAATTATGCATGAGTTTGCAGGAAAAAGTTAAATCGAAATTTATTTATCCTGATTTCTGGGGTCCTAGTGAAAAGGGGTATAGTCAACTTAACTCGCTGGTTAAAGCTAATTACCAATATTTATTGAGATATGGCTAACAAAAACGTATTAATGTCGGTTGCTAGCCAGTTAGCTATAAGTGTGCTCGTCGCACAAGCGAGGGAAGTACCATGGTTTCCAGTTTGCTGTTCCGTGCACTTTCATCGTTTTTGTACGTAATTAGAAACTACACTTTAATGACATAAACATCGTTGTCGAGCTGTTATAGACACTAATACGAGTATATAGCAAAATACAGTTTGACAGGTGAATCTCAAGTTAACAAGTCGTTTGTTTTTAGGCGATACCACATTAAACAGAGCAGCGATTGATTAAAGACAAAATAATGTTGACAGCCTCTGAGTTTATGTTTTTTCTGTTGTATTTTTGATAAACTTACCCATTTACGACAGTTAAAATTAGGATGCTGGAAAACTCTTCAGACTCGGACAGTTTGTTCTAGTTTGGCACAACAATTCCCAGTATATTTTAAACAATTGAGCCTCATGCATGAACTCATTTATCGTTGAAAAAATAAATGAACATTATTAAGTAATCGTTTTAAGATGTCGTCGCTGAATATTTAAAAGTTAGAGTTGTTTAATTTGTAATGTACGTATTATAATAGCGCATCATTTCTAGTTTGTCCCCCAATGGATTTAACTCTACGCAGTATATTTTAAGAAAATGAGAATTTGAAAGAAATGGAGGCGCTTTATCAAATTTTTACCCAATCGCTTCACTTATCATCTCGACACACCTCTTTTTTGCCATGCAATATCTGCTTTCATAAAAATAACTGTTAGTAACCACTAGCTACCATTTGCAACCTCTACAGGAACATTGTTATTATGGCAACCCTACTTATCCCTTCTAAGTGATACCAGCAACAATAACCACAGATAAGCTACATCTGAAACAATACATGCACGAACCGTTATGCCGGCATAGACGTGCATCTGTTTTGAGGTCGCTTTCGCGCGTTTCACCGGCCAGCATCGCGGTCACCCCGTTTTGAAACAGTTTTGTCTATGGTTTTAAGGCTACGGCTGACAGGCTGCGGATGCGTTTGTTTTTTTGTATGTTTATTATGCGTTAGTGACCAATTAAGTCTTAATTGAATTTCAGGGGAATACAGAGAAGTAGGATACCTTATATGATTTGGTCATTTCACCTCGCTCAAACCGGTTCTATTTTTTAATTTTATTTTACCGGCGCGATTATGTAAATGTAAATTGCAATTTAGGTATTTAGAAACGACATCCTTATTGAGCGGTCGTCGATGCAATAAGACAACCATAGCAATATGATTACGATATGGTTTTAAACTATGCAATTTCGCGAGATGCGATGCGTATATTTTGAGATTTGGAACTACGTTACATATCTAAAATAGGAGTATAAGATACCTTTAGTTTATTCTCTGTCAAAATCGGGACTCATTAGACTATAGTAAATTTTTAGTATACTATTGGGTAAAAAGGCATAAAATGTTTGTCAAATTTTCTCTTATGATAACGTCACAACTTTTAACTTTTGAATGAACTTTGAATGAACTTTTAAATATAAGCTTTTTGATAATTAATATGATTTAACGTTGATAATCCTATTTTTAGCCTGAGTACCTCGCTGCTGGCCAAATACCTCTTCCCCGCCATGGCACTTAAATGTCCATCCCAAATCCCAGCCGCTCCCGGTTAGACCACAGCCTCGCTGCGATCTCCCGACAATGGGTAGTCGGGCACCACCGCTTATGGTATGACAACTCTGTCGCTGTACTTCATGTTAATGGCTCGGCATAGACAAAGATTTGTTAGAGGTTGTGTGTCGTAGCCTTTATATTAGTAAGTTATTGCTAGTTGGGCGTTCAGTTATACGCTGATTGCAGTGAATATTCACGACGTGACCAAAAAACAAAATTAGATTTATTAGAGAATTTAGAGAGTTTAGAGAATTAGTATTGTTTTTTAGAAGTTTTTATTTAAGTTCACGTTTGTTTGTTCACTCGCTGAACTGGCCAAGTAGAGCTTCATAGTTAAAAAAAAACTAATAAACCGCTTTAGGTCTAGTAAATCTACAAGTCATAAAACGATTTATTATACATATTATTTGGCATTATACATAGAAGCAAGATGTGCCAATATAATGTGGTGGGCCCTGGTCCACGTTTTATAAGACCCTACATTATTTGACCATGATATTTCGAATGTCATTCATATTGTGGTCTCAGGCGATACGACCTTTATATTTTCCTAATAAAAATAAATCAACGCATTATTAACTTAAATATTAACAACAGAAAAATCTAGACAAAGGGCATTGAAATGCTAATTAGAGTACATTCAATACAATTAATCCCAGTTTTCAATTAAGTAATATTTTACCGACCGGTTTCCGAGGGAATAGAAATTTCTACGTGGACGGAGTCGCGAGAAAAAGCTAGTTTTAATACATTTTTATGAATGAAAATGAAATTATAATTAAAATCTCCATTCTGCAAGTGGGCTCCGTAGGCACTTTCACAGATATGATTGTACCAGCGCTTCCCAAGAGAAGACCATTGTTGAGAAGAAGCGCCGCAAGAAACTACACGTAGCTGCATAGCAGGGAAGTGCATAGCTTCCCAAAATTGGCGGTTTTGGTGCGAAAGTCAAAGGAACCCAGCCAGCAGTCGGTGCGCTTCAGGGCCCCATAGTCCCCAACGATATGATTTTCCTTTAAGTTTCAAACCGATCGAAACGACGAATCGATAGTTTATCGTTAAAGGTACAATTCCATTTCTGACCGCAATGCCGTTTGCGGTCGCGGCCGATCGCAGCGACGACACTCTGGACGGCTAGCACAAGTGGTCCGCGACTCATTTGTCGCTCGGAGCTCCCTTTCTATCTCGTCTGTAAGGATAGAGACGTACCGAGCGACAAACGAGAAAATACAAGATGTGCTAGCCGCTCTATTGTACCCGCGGCGGCAGCGACACTGTCACCGGGCGCGGAACGTGTTTTATAGAGACGACGACGACACAGACGACGACGACGAGAGACGACGCGTGTCGCCGCGACACTACTGGTTTCTATGTGTTTCTATGAAAGTGACGTGTCGCTAGCTACGGAGGGAATTTCATAGAAATACATAGAAACCAGTAGTGTCAGGACGACCACGTCGTCTGCTGCTGCTGCGTGCATTCGGCTACCAACTGACACCTTAAACCAGTAGTTTCACTGCGGTCGAACGCGACCACGAGCGGCATTGCGGTCAGAAATGGAATTGTACCTTAAATTTTTTTGTTACAATTGTAAGTGTACGAAATTTATTATTATTATTATTTTGAAGCGATCGATCGTCACGATTTTATTTAGATGGATTGAAGCGACGAAATGTAACCGTATAGGGGGCGCTTTAGGAGCAGAATGTAAAAGTGGTCGTCCAAATCGAAAGGGCCCTTCCTTATGGCGGCAGCCGCTTACGCTGTTATAGTTTTCATTGCCTTGTTAGTACAACAGATGTGTGTAAAAAGGCGTGACCGCCTGCCGCGATAAGGTCCCTTTCGACGACCACAAATATCCACATGCTCTCGGACGCAAGGAGCAGTGGCAGGTAATGGCTGCAGGTAAATTAGGTATAACTGTAACTAGTTAAAAAAAATAACGCACCGTACGATACAAAAACATTTAGAAGAAGAAGAAGAAAATCGTTTATTTACTGACTCTATTTATTCTAATTTGCTGACTCTACCTAACCTAATTCGCCCGTCATTGACATTCGCCCCACGCTCACTTTCACCGGCGCACGCGCCGCCGCGCCGCTCCCGTTACGCAACTTAGGAAGTGACGCGCGGAAGCGCGTGCGCAAGGGCGTTAGATGCTTACAGTCACGATTAGTGTGTAAGGGGAAATTATGGCCAGCGGTAATAATAAAGGAAAAAGGTAGTATACGTATTACGCTTTAGACTTCATAATCTTATTGCGTTTTTTTGTTGGAGGGCAGTGGTATATAATTGCTTTGCTCTAGCGTTGGCATATGTATGTATGTGTAATGATACAAATAGTCGTAGACGAGAATCGTTTTTGAGACAAACCTATTCTTTATAGTGCATGATCAAGTCAAACACCATTTCGAGAGACAGGCTTTCTGACCCAAAATGAACGATCAGATTTTTTTTCAACAAGTTGTCCGTATTGTAATAATTTTTTTTAACCTTTTTGGTTAGGTATAAATTAAAAAGTACGTCACGGAAAATTTAAAAAATAATAATTTTGAAATGTGCAGATTGAGCCCTTTTATATGACACCCCACTTGCTATAATCAAATCACTTTCATTTTCAACCCCCCATTCTACAATTATTCAATTATTAATAAAATTAATTTCACATTTTATTTACTAAAAACAGATGAGGGCAAGCAAGTTGTAAACTATGCCAAATTTCAAGTTGGATAGCTTGTGTAGTTGCTGAGAAAAACTGCTGTGACATACAGACAACGAAGTCTCACCATAAGGGTTCCTTTTTACAATTTTAGTACGGAACCCTAAAAACTAAATCAAAATCGGTTCATTCGCTTGGGAGCTACGATGCCACAGACAGACACATCCGCACGATAGAGATATCTCCATACGTATCTAACGTATTGCGGCGTCCCTCTCGTTAGTGACTAATTTAGGAAGGTGTAATAAGCCTATTATAACAAAATAAAGGGGTATTTTGCGTCGAGGGTTGAACTCATGGTTAAACGTTACTTTTATGAGAGTATAGTGATCTGTCAGACGGTTATTGGTATACTTACGATATTAGTCAATTGATGTACTGCGTCAAGCCATACTATCCTCGAACTAATTACGGTTTACCCTTGAATCACCGACACTCGTTTCATGGAATGTTTTACTTCGCCGAATTTTCATTTTATCGACAGGCTCCACGTACAGGAGTTTTTTTTTGGTGGTCACAATTCTAACCTAACCTAACCTTTTTTTTTTTTTTTTTTGTTGACGGAGTGGAAATGCATTTACGCATCCTCCCAGCCTAGGGATGGCTGTGCAATGGGAGGTATGATGGACTCTCAAAGAACTACCGTTTAAAACCACTCCGGCGTTTAAACCCCCTGGCCGGTAGTGAGGCGCCGTGGTACCGCAAAAAGCATTGCCACTGACGCGCTTCCCAGCATGCTCCGAAGAGCCCCCCCCTTCTCTCCGCCAAAGGAGGAGATGACTGTGAACAGCCCACGACCATCTCCCCAGACCGGTAAAGCCGTGCAATGTGGGCCCCTCACCCACTGGCTCTACAAGAAGTTCGGGCGAGCAGCGAACCCCCCGTCCGCTGAGTTCGCCTTCCCTTCAACGGCCTGCCTGTGGTGTTGGATGCTTTCCAGGTACCCAAGCCTTACGGGTCGGTCCCCATACCCTTCAAACAAACTCCACCACAGCTGTCCCACCAATAACTACAGTGCCCCCTGAGATTCCAGAAGACACGTAGAGGGACCCACGGGTGACATGGGAGTACTTTCTGGGTACGGAAACGGGTCTCCATCCGTACCGTCCCTTCCAGCAAACCATGTCACCAACCGCAAATGTGACAGAAGGAAGCTGTCCAGGTTGGAAACGGCCTCGAAGGCACACGCAACTTCCCCTTTCAACTACTTCTGTCACTGCCCCCTCCAGGTGACATGAGGAAACTTTCCGGGAACAGTGACGGCCTCAAGGGCACACGCAACTGACCCTTCAAGTAACCTCAGTCACCAACCTCCACAGAGACAGAGGAAAGCTGTCCAGGGCGGAAACGGCCTCATAGGCACACGCAACCGCCCCTTCCAACAACCTCTGTCACCGCCCTCACCTGGCGACTATGGGGCTTTTCTGATGAAAAGCCCTTGTCACCACCCCCCAGTGCCGGATATTAGCCATGGGCTGGAAGATTTCCACAAGGAGAAAGTCCCAACCAATGCCCAGGGTGCACCAGCCCAGATGCTGCGTTCTCTCCGGATCGAGATCAAGAGAGACTGCAACACCCAGGCCAATGTGGAGGAATCCGGCCTGCACCCCAACCTAACCTAACCTAACCTAACCTAGGTAAGCATTGCTTAAGATAACCTAAAATCTAATAAGGTTTCAGCACATGAAAAGTTTGTCGGTGAGACAAGGATCATCCTAATATTACAAATGCGAAAGTATGTTTGATCGTTTCTCTCTACGGATCAACGCAGCAGTCGATCGACATGAAATTTGGTACAGATATAGGTAGTTTTATAGCTCGGAGACGGACATATTTATCCCGGTAAATATAACTGTTCCCGTGAAGACAGCGATAAAAAGATAGTATTAAAAAATACGACCTATGTAGGTATAGTTTTGAATTAAATCATAAACATTTTTCGTTCCACCTGACCGACGACCTGGTCAGAACCGCAGGAAGCCGTGGAGATCCTTGAGGAAGGCCTATGTCCAGCAGTGGCCGTCTTTTGGCTGATATGATGAACGGCTGGCACTCGATTAGGGTACCACAATGGTTCTCCCTGGGTAGGCATTCTGGGCGGCTCTCCAGGTCCAAAACTCCCTAGAGAAACATTTCAGGTGATCCCAGTATTCAGTGTTATCTATGGTTCGTTAGGCTAACCGTCTTCTCGCTAAGAAAGCTGAGTAGCTAGCACGACTGGCACTATTACTGTGGTTCTTTGCTTGGGTGGGAGCGTGAAACTATTTGGCTTTCAGGTTCTACCTGCGGACCTGTTACGATCGTATAAAACATGTGTCACCCTCTGACTATTAAGTGAATGCGACAGAGACGGATGCTTTGTCCACGTTTATCCACCGCAATAAAGGCGACTGTGATAAAGTTGCTGCCAACCTTCACCACATCTTCGCTTAAATAAATACAGCGACAAAATTCCAAACTGTAAATTAGCGTATTTAAACTAGACCCCCGCTAGACGCGAGTTCAAGGCCCTGGTTACGTAAAGTGTTTCTCCTTACGTCAGCGGTCGACGGCCTGCGCACACGCACCGGAATCGCTATCGGAACTGCGGTGGCTCCAGTGCCCAGCTGAGGGTTTTGTATGGAGTATGGATGTGGATGGTGCGTTTTGGGCAGTGAAAGTTGTAGTGCTTTACGTTAGATAGGCGTAACACCTGTTGGAGGCCTATGGTTTAAATACAACGGAACTGGTGACAGTTCCGTCACTAATTATGGTGTTATTATGTGTTTAAGTTTATTTAATTTTGTCACGTTTGGTAAATGGCTTATGTACACAATTATTCAACACTAGCTTTAGACACTCGAGCAATGTTTCTCAAGATAACAAACCCTACGTCCATGTCCGGGATATAACCTATTAGTGGAATTTAACATGTCAAAATTACCTTCCCCCCATTCTAGAACCCTTTTCAATTATTTATAAAATTTACTACTTTTTTTACCAAAAATAAATGCGGGCAAGCAAGTTATACAACTATGCCAAATTTCAAGTTCCAATTAGATGCTATCATCTATAGTTGATGAGAAAAACTGCTGTGACTTACAGACAGACGGACGGACGGACGGACAGACGACAACGAAGTCTCACCATAAAGGTTTTTTTTAACCATTTTGGTACGGAACCCTAAAACACCGATTGAAATGGTTTAAACGGAAGTTGACGTCATTTGCTGATTTTATTAAAGATCAATGTGTCAATGTCAAGTGTGAGTTAAGTAAATGACGTAATTTTTCACTTCCTCATCACGCTCTTTTAACGTAGTAATACTTAAAATGAATCTTCACCTTTGAAATTAAAAGCTTCCATGGAATTAAGACGTGAAAATAAAATTGTCATCTTTCTTAACAACTCAGTTACACTAATTTGTTGAAAAAAATATAATGTAGGTGCAATTAATTGTTCATGACCATAAGCCTACATAAAATCATATCGCCTTAATGCCATTACTACAGTTTTGTACGTAAATCGTTTTGTCTCACGAAGTTAGAGTAAGTCAGCTGTTGGGCAATTATTGCTCTAAAATTTGCCGGCGTAAGCGCACTTTAAGAGTCCATTACTTAGTCTTGCAAAGGACGTCACCTGACATTGGAGCTTCTTCCGGACCTGAACCCAAACAGGCTTAAACACAGCGTTATGCAAAGAATCCGCGGCACGTCGACCTCCTGCGGGTCGATCACCTTACCGGCTTCAGTGAAAGTTTTATAGTAGGCTCAGATCCTTTTAGAACTTACTCGAAAACTGTACGTGTTCTTGGCGTCCTACTGTCCCACTTCTGATTTTTATTTTTTTCAGAAGTGGGATTCAGTTTATACGCAGATTGGCCGTTGTTGTTGGGTGATTCCATGAGCGTTTCAACCGCCATAAGTCCCTTGATCGCAATAAAGTCGAAATTTCTGTAGCTTTGGATGCCATTTTCGGTTATTTTATAGAGTGAAACATGTGCCTGTAGCTTAACGATCAAATTCACAGGTTTCATCACCGAAACAGAGTCAAAGTGTAAATCTGCCTCTTGTTTTCGAGAACGCCAATAGATAGGAATGTGTTCAATTCGCCCCGCTAGATATATCTGGATATACCGCTTAGTGGCATTCATTATTCTAATATTGACTATAAATTTGAATGTCATTGATCCGGACGAATATGTTTATCAACCAGAACATGTTCACGTCAGAACTGTTTATGTTAATGTCAGTTTTTTTTAATGTATTTTTATTTTTTTAACGTAAAGTAAAAAGTTGTAGTAGGTAGTAGTTGTATGTTTGGTCACAACCATGAGCTGAACTACGTAATATTATTTCCTTTATTACATCAGTGTGTTTTTCTTGACATTGTCTCAAGTGAGGTCACATCTTACGTCACTAGTTCGAATAGGTAATATTTATTGTTCCGTAGTTAAACTAGGAGCTCTTATGGTTTCGCCACGTCCGTCCCTCTGTCCATCTGTCCATCCGTCCGCAGCTTGTCGTTGGATAGGTCTTTCAAAAATATTGCGGGTTTGTGAAATTTTTCGATTAAGGGATCCGTCTGTGATCTATAGCTGTTGTTGATGGGTAAATATTGTTCAAAAAATTGCTCGTGTAAGCGCATTTTTTGATCAAAATTGAAGCACACACGTCACGGTGCTTCTATTTGCACAAAGTTGACACACGCAGACGAAGGCTACAGGGATTTTGCTATACTTAATGCGGCTTGGATTTCCACTATTGTAAGCAAGATGCGGTCACTATAGTTTTCCAGCTACATTACATAAATTTGCATATTGTTCTGCATGCTATTCATTGATGCTATTATATCATACTTCAAAGAGAAAAAGTTTTATGAACTATGCGCCAGTGGAAATCCTCTACAGAAAATAAGATGACCTGAGACATCCTGCTGAAATAAAAAAACGTGGTGACGACAAAAAAGTAAATTGATAGTGCGGTCATTTTCAAATAATTGTAGTTTAAGTTTAAATATTGGAACTGTTAGGAAAGTTAAGCAATTGTATTAAATATGAAACAGTTCGTAGACAAAAAAAATCAAAATAATGGACGTATTTCCCTATTTTTTCAAAGAAGTTTCATTCTCATACGAGTTTGTATTAAACCGGTTAACGAAAAAATACCTGTCACATTGGCTGTTTCAACAAGTTTCATCGCTTCATAAATAAAAAAGAAAAAATGCGGCCATTTTGAAAATTCAAAATACCTGTCCGTTCAAAAACCATTCTCCCACTTGTAATGCAAGCGACGCATCACTTTCCTTCACTTGTGATGCGCCACGCGCGCCATCTGTTTGGTGAAACCGTTTGCACACTTTCTGACCGGATCACTTTTTGAGTTTAGAACTCGGAGTCAATGACCTTGTTGTAGGTTGCGAATGTTGGTAAGAAACGGTTTTTTAGCGGTTTTAGCTGCTTGCTTTACTAAGTAGTTAAAACGGTGTTTTTTGGTTATTTATTAGTTTTAGGTATTTTTAATGAACGTTACATTAATAAATTTGGACAATTGACACCTTTTATTTTTATTTTACGGTATTTATAAGAGGGTATTTGATTAAAATCGGTGATTAAAAAACCAAGAGAAAGTAGGCGGATGTTGAAGAAAAACCTATATCGACAATATAGAAATACCGTAACTTTTATTTTAATTTATTCTACATTAGCATTACATACAAGATAACGTTAAATCAAGGTGGCAACTTTTCATACTTTCCGCAGTGCAAACGCAAATATGTAAGTCAAATTCCACGAAAACGGTTAGGTGCGCTAAAGGACGATGTTCATGCCTGCGACAAGCCATGTTCCTTGTTTTTTTGGTCCCCATGTACATTTTTCGAACCGGAGGTAGGTACTCATTAAAGAGAATGAAAACTTTTTCCCAAAAAATAAAATCTGTCTCTGGTGACCGTGACTGCCTTTTTTTTCGGCTAACGCTTTCGCCCTTTTGTACTCGTGTATCTATTTTACAGGAAAATGCTGCCAGCCTTATAAGCAGGGACTGGAAAACCGCTTCATTTGATTTATGCAGCGATCATACCACCCTTTCCCTAACCCTAACGAGAGGGACGCCGCAATACATTGGAATGAGATGGAGATATCTCTATACGTATCTAACGTATTGCGGCGTCCCTCTCGTTAGAGTTAGGGAAAGGGTGGTGTAATGGCTAGTAGCCTATCGATAGGATAACCCTGTCATTAGTTACCCAATCGATGTGGTTAAGGGAACCCCTTTGAATTAGTTAACCGCTTCCATAGAGCTTACCATGTTCATTTGGGTTCCGGTAGGTTAATATTTAAGCACTTAGCATTAGCTGGTTAATGGGTATTACCCTATTGATCGCCTCACTCTTTTTTGCGCATTCGGGCGATCTCTGTCTAGCCGCTACCCATTAAATTGTTAAGTAGTGCAATAATAAGTCGCAACCCTTGCGTATAGAGATTAAAACAGCTTGAAACCTGTTATGTATGTATCAGGTGTTACCGGCCAGCTGTTGTCTCACTCATCGCGCGCTCCCATACATATAAAAACCGTTCGATTAAGTTTAAAAAGGGTAACAGATGATAGGGTATTGGGATTGGGTTAGCGCTTAGTCGAATTAACTTATCGTTTGGTTGCCCTTTCATTGGACTAAGTCGACGATAGGCTTAGCGCATCCTTGGGGTTTGTAAAAACAGTCTATCAAATACCCTATCAAAAACCCTTTAATGGTAAGGCGGTTCCGGTCCCTGCTTGGCACTTGGGCACGCTTCCCAGTGATAGTTTGGTGTGGTTTGGTGATATTCGTACTTTTTTTTCCCGCAGAGGGTGTCGGTAGTTAAGAATTGTGCACCCACCCTAGATTATTAATAAACAGTCTTAATGTCCAACTCGAGTATCATTGACGCATACCCTGACATGGCGCAGCCGGAAATAATATAAATGGTTTAATAAACGAGAAAATAGTACAAAAAGTTTAAATATTTAATAAGTGGGACTTAGTTGTTTATATACGAACATGGAAACAGTGCTTACGCCTCCGTTGCCGTTTACTTATGATCAAAGTTTATTGAACATTACTACGGGCAGTTTGAGTGACAGTTGGAATAAATGGAGTAAAGGATTTAAAATATATTTCGAAGCGTGTGAACTTTCTAAAAAAACACCGTCTATACAAAAAAATATATTGCTTCATATAGTGGGTGAACAGTGCAGAGACTTGTATGAACAACTAAATGTGAAGTGTACAACGGTAGAACAAGTTTTGGATGAGTTTAAAAAATATTTTGATCAAAAGAAAAACTTAACGGTTGAGAGGCATCGATTTTTTACGCGAAATCAGGCAGAAAGTGAAACAATTGAACAATATGTGTTTGATTTAAAGAAATTATCAACTTCATGTGAATTTGGAACTTTATGTGATTCCTTAATTAAGGATATTGTAAGCAAAGCTATTCGGGAGAGATTATTACGTGAAGCCGACTTCAATTTAGAACAAGCTATGGAGATTTGTCGCGCGGCCATAGTATCCAAAGTGTATTCAGAAAAAATAATTGAAGAGTCGCGAGACAAATCTGTACATAATATAACGACGGGCGATGATTCATTGCAAGATAATAACGTATGGCAAATATCACAACGAGGAGGTTACGGTCGTGGCCGGGGACGGTTCGCGGGGTCGCGCGGCGGCCGTGGCGCCGGGCGCGGCGTCGGGCGCGGAGCAGGAGCTTGGAGCAGGCGCGGCGCGTGCAGTTGGCGCGCGCAGGATCCGACCGTGTCCGGTGTCCGATCCAGTCGTTGTTGTAACAAATGTGGCACAACGCACGGAAACTATGAGTGCCCAGCGTATGGAAAACGTTGTTTACGGTGTTCCCGTATGAATCACTTTTCGCGTATGTGTGGCGTGTATCAAATTGAGGAGTCAGATCAACAGGTAATATATTGTCTTAATAATGAGATAGATGAATGGACAATTGTTTTAAACGTTAATAGTCATAACTTAAGGTTTAAACTTGATACGGGAGCCGAAGTTAATGTTTTGCCATTACGCTACTTATCTCAAGTCGGTTTAAGCAAAGAAAATTTAATGGTTACCACGTCGCGACTGCACGGTTACTCGGGAAAGAACTTGGATGTTCTAGGGAAATGTTTTTTGAAAGTGGTATATAAAGATAACGTATATTTTTTGGAATTTAAAGTGGTTGATGTGCCGTCCTCTCCTGTATTAGGTAAAAATGATTGCAAACTAATGAATTTGGTTAAAAGAGTATTTGCGGTGAGTGAAACGGAGCAATTAAATTCACCGGCTTTTGTGACGGAATATAAAGATGAGTTAAAGAGGTTATTTAGTTTTAGTAGTAGTTAATTTCTTATGTATCTATGGTCTATATCGAGTGGCATAATCATCGTTTGTTGCTCGAAAACGGGTTTTTCAGTTGAATGGGATTTTTTATAAGAATTATCATAAAAGTAACCTAATCGTACTTTTTAGGTTATAAATTATAATGGTTTGATTAACGGCTATGTACACTAGCCCAGTTTGGTGTAATGGTCCCTGTACACCCTTGCCCAGGTATTATTAATATTATTTTATTCTAATTTCCTCGTCTACTTCTGTTCTATATCTTCTTCGTGTTGTAAGTGTATACAATGCACCTGTTTGTGTTGTGTCACCTTCCGTGTGTTCACCGAGCGGGCCCAGCGGATGACCAGCGCTGGCTTCACAGCCAGCACATGCTAAGCTGGGTCCGTTTTAGCCACTATCTCTTTAATATCTTTCCTTTTTGTGCTATTATTAATTATTTACTATGTTGTTGTTGTGAATAAATGTTTTTCTTTCTTTCTAATCTAACTAATCTACACAATAGATGTTCTAAATCCTGTAATACCTATCAGCCTTAAGGGTTGAAAAGATTAAGACCGCACAATCATTCGACACAACAATTTTCGGCGTTTCAAATAGAACCCCCTTCTGTATATTCGTGTACGTACATGCTAACACATAGACAAACGTAAGGTTGAACTGATTCAACACAACATAGGTCGCTAACCTCAATACGCAACAGCAATCCTAAATGGGTCTTTTACGTAACGCAACGGAAACTTGGGTGTGGAAGCGGTTTTATGTAACGCAATAATTAGCGGGCCTTGAACCTCGGAAGCTGCCACTGCTCTGCCGTTTGAAGCAAGAAGGCAGTAAACGCATAAAGACTTCATACTCGCATACTGCGTTTTTTTCTGGCGGGTAGCAGTGGAAGCGGAGAGACTAGTGGGGTGTGACGCGCCGGCGCCCGCGCCGATTGATTCCGGTGTCACGCAGTTTACTTAATGCCGTGTTACATGCATTTGTAATACTGTTAACACATGTTACCGACCGGGATATATTTCCACACATTAATAGTTGCAATCGACGCCATCTTTCTACCAAGCTTAACCCTCTTACATAAACGCAACGCTAAATAATGCTTCAAATATACTATTTCTGGTCTTATCTTTCACTAGAATTTACCCGCGACACGTAGAAGTCGTTTATCGCTGCTCCCTCGGGAACTGGCCATTATTTCGTGATAAAAAGTATCCTATGTGCTATTTTAGACTATAATCTTCTGTGCCAGATTTCATCCTGATCCGTTCAGCCGTTCTGGTGTGATTGAGTAACAAACACCCATCCATCCAAACTTTCGCGTTTATAATAGTAGTAAGATACGTAGGAGGTCGAAAATAGTAGAAAACACATAAACGTCATATTAGTAGGTAGCATTGTAATCTATTGGGATTCACGCGCCTTTTGTAGTGAAGGGATATTTAACAATATACAATAATATTTTTGCTTTCCTGGAGGCTCGCCCGCGTAATACCTAACAATTATTACGTAGCGCTTACTACCCGTTTGTGGTTAAATAACCCTATACGTACATATAAAATAGCAATTCCTTCGTTAGGGGCACACACTGGCGGTTTGCGAACGTGTTTCCTGCTTGATCCGTCTACACTAAAGTCTCCGTTTCCGACGCAGGCGCAGCAGGCGACGTTTCGCCACGACAACTCGTTGCTTAGACGAAAGCGACACAAATGAAAATAATTTTTTGTTGCATTTAAATTCGGAACGCTATTTACTTTAAATCTTGAATTAAACTATGTGTGTTTTTGACTGGTGATGGTTTTGTTTTTAAGCAGCGAACTGTTTTTTATGTATTCCTATGAAGTACTTTCCGTAGGGATCCCTTTGTTACCCATAAAGTTGTTGTATCGAATTTTGAAAGTCAGAAATTGATTGTCATACTATTTATGCTCATAACTATCGATAGTCATAAAAATTGTAAAGCATAACGCTTAATAATGCTAAAGTGAATAGTCCATAATGTTAAGGATTATAATTTTCATAAGGCATAAAAATTATATCTATAACATTCAAAGGCATATTGATGATTAAACAGAGATATTTTTAAGCATATATTTTAAACTACTAATTATTATTATTCATACCGTTTCATTGTCTTAGTACATATGTAACTTTTATGACTCCAAATGTTCTTTCTTTTTTAATTTCATATTGATATTATGAATATGATGTAGATATATAAAGAAGGTCTTCATTAGGTACGACGACGAGCGAAGCGAGGAGGAGTGTTAGGTAGAACTGCGACCCTACAGCGCGCGAGCCGAGCGAGCGAAGCGAGCGTGCCGCGGCAGCGGCCGGCGAAGCGCCAGAACCGAACATATTTTTTAACTGATACTTACATATAGTAGGCAAAACTTTGTATTTTACTTTTATAAATAAATAAATAAATAAATATCAGGGGACAATCTCACACAAATTAGCAAGCAATATTATTACCTTTAACTTTATGAGGTTGTAATACATTATGATGTAAAAAGTTATGAATAAAATTTTTATGGCTTTCGACAAATATGACCAGGAAAAATCGGAAATACAAATCAAATATTATGACAAACAATATTATGACTAACAATATTTATGACTAAAAACTTTATGGAATCTTAAAAACGGAACTAAAACTTTATGGAAGACAATATAGACCCCTTTCCGTAGCTAGTGTCATTATTTTTTGTAAGGATAATTTTATTTTTAAATTTAGGCAACATCGGTATCATGCTTCCTGCCGACCTACCCTCGCAAGGAAAACAAGGTTATAAAAGGAGTTTCGCTAGAACGTATTTCCTTTTGTTATGTACAGTCACACCACCAGATTGTTGAGCCACCATAGAACCCTGTCATAATGACAACGTCAAGTCACTCAAAAGAAATTACGTCAAAATTTACCGTCGACTTTCTGTGAGAGGGTTCTATAGTGGCTCAACAATCCCGTGGTGTGACTGTACTAAAACAAAAGCCTGGCGCAATAATTATGATTATGACGACGCGGTTAGCCTAGTTGGTTACCCTGCTACGAAGCTAGCGGTCCCGGGTTCGAATCCCGGTGTGGGCAAATATTTGTGTGATGAGCGCGAGTATTTGTTCCTGAGTCATGGATGTTTTCTATGCATATATTTAAGTAGATATGTATTTCTCTATATAAATATATATATCCTTGCCTGGTACCCATAGTACAAGCCTAGAGCTTAGTTTGGGACTAGGTCAATTTGTGTAAGATAGTCCCTGATATTTATTATTATTATTATTAATTATAAGGGTGGCATTATTTTGCGCAAATCAACATACGCAATTTGTTATCAACAAGCCCCTCCCCCATGCCATCAACTTACGTAATACTTCAATGCCAACTTGCCCCCTTATTGTCCGGTAATCGTTTCGTGATAGCGCGAGCTGAGCCAGGCTCGTGTTTCAATCTCACCTAAACAGCTGAACGGATTTTGATAAAACTTTGCACACATGTAGTCCTGATGTTGAACTATCTGTGTCTCAAATTTTATCCAAATCCGTTCAGCCGTTTAGACGAGATTTAAACACGAGCCTGGCTCGGTTTGCGCGGCGCTATCGCGCGTCGTATAAATCCACCTTAAAAATAACGCATGGCACAACATTCTTTATTCAAAGTTTCAGTCGTTGCCACAGGTGTCTACTCCACCCTGTGTGTATTTAGTTATTAATGGTACGGAGGGCGAGTCACGTTGCAGTAAACGGGACCTTAGGTGACGTCATCGCTACGTCACCGATGTGACGTCACGCCTGGGGTATTAGGAGGATTGTGAACTGCCGAAGGCCGGGGGCGTACGTTTCTTGAATTAGAGCTGCCGCACATTAGGCCACTAGTCGCGTCCACAGCGTAGCCACTTATGGCCCCCACAAGCTGCGGACGAGTTTTTTCATACATTTTGTATAGCATCGGCGCACACCGAGCGTTCGAGTGGCCACGTCTGAGCCACAAGCTGCGGTGGTCGCCCACGCTCGCCTCTAGTGGCCGCGTTTTGTCGCTCGCCTCGCGCGCACACTCGGCCACAGTCACCGGCTTCTCCAATAAACAATAGACAATAGTGGCAGCCACTAGTGGCCGCCACTCAGCCACGGTGGCCGCGATTGGTGGCTGCGTCTAGTGGCTGAGCCGAACCACTAGTGTAGTGGTCGCGTTTAGTGGCGGCCACTAGTGGCTCAATGTGCGGCCGCCCTTATTGTTTAGGGCGGGCGGTAACGTTTCTACCTCCCTGAATGAAATGAAACTATATTGGTCTTATCCTTTCTACACATTACTCGTAAAAGTTGAAATAGAAATGATATTGGAAAGTATCTTAACTCAATCAGGATATGCCTCAAAATGATTCCAGTTTTTATTGGAGATAAATGGAAAATAGACAATACTTAAAACATGTTTTGGTATATAGTGAGCCGGGTTCGAATCCTGGGCAAATATTTGTGTGATGAGCGTGAGTAATGTTCCTGAGTCATGGATGTTTTCTATGTATTTAAGTATGTATTTTTCTATATACTCGTAGAACGTTTATCGTGGCCTAGTACCCATAGTACAAGCATAGAGCTTTGTTTGGGACTGTGGGATTGTCTCCTGTTGTCCCCTGTTTATGATGGATTGCTAGAAGAAATTGTTAAAACTAACAAGATCAATTTCTTCAATATGAATTTATTTTGACGCATCCAAATGTGCTTATGAGCTGCATCGCGAAGAAAGAAGTAATGCGTTGACCTATAATGCAGGTCACTGCGCCACTAGGACAAGGTTACATAATGGAGGTATATAAATAAGGTAAACAGAACGGTGTGAAGGCAAATAGCTCGGCTGGTTGTGAGTAGTATCTAGCGTGAACGTCGGAAAACCAAGGAGCAATTTCTTTTTGTATGGGGAGTAGGTCCCACACGTTTTGCAACGTATATTAAAGATAAAGATAAAAAAGATAAAAAAATATTTATTGCTAAAAACAAGTCAGCATACATAAGATTAAGGAAAAAAAGATACAAAAAAACTTATTTCTAGGCAATGGGTGTCGATCGCAGCATGTGAGCTTGAAAGCCCAGCGCTGGTTTTCAGATCGGCCCCTTAGTGGAGTGGTCGCTGCGCATGCTAACATGATAAAAGAAAAAAAAAACACAATAAATATGGGCTTATGTGTCCGTGTCTGTACGCGTGGAGTATGTTTTTATATGTGTTTCTTCGCTATTGCTATGATTAAATTGTGTTGTGTTGTCTAAGTACCTAGTGTGTTTAGTGTGTACAAATCTATATGTTTACAAATACGTAATTATATTATATTATATTAACATATATCTGTAGGTATATATAGTATATAAAAAACAAACTTTTAAAGTAAGTGCTTATTGTCCGAGTGGGGCTTTTATTTCTTTTGTCACTCGATAATGTGTTTTCGTAGTAATTCCTTGTACCTTAACAGTGCCGTAGGTTCCCTAAGTGGTGGTGGCAAGTCATTCCAAATTTTGGTAGCTGCGAATTTAAAGCCCCCCCTGAATAGTGCCGTGCTGTGTTTAGGAATGACTAGTTCCGTCTGCCTATTAATGAAACATATGTCGATTTGTTCCTCTAACGGCTGCACTCAGAGACGTTCATTAACTTTTAAGTTTAATTAAAGTGGCTGCTGTCACTTTTTTTGCTATAGCAATAGATAAGACGCAGCAACTTTAATCAAACTTGAAAATTAACTGACGTCTCTACTCCTGAACTTTTTTATTATACTACTTTATACTGTAATTTAGCTCTTTGGATCAATGATAAAATCATTTTAATTTCATGACTTTCTTGACAGACTGTACGTACGTACACTAATTTACACTGTAACAAAGTTTCTACTGTTAAAAAGTTAAGTTAAGTTAAGTTAGTGTTTAAAGTTAATACTGATTATGAGTCACATTTTAACCACATTTCTCAAAACTTTCTTCCTCATGGCGCCTGCCGCTCTTCGAAGTGACTCAACCAGTGACGTCACAAGCGGCTTGTTTCGGTGACGCACGGGGAATCGAACTTGCCGTACAGGCTGACCGCAGCCCAGACTGCACAGTCATTGCCAAGGCCTTTATTAGATCAGCCACGTAATTATATAAAAATACGATTCAAAAGGAAAATGTGGTAAGTTACGAGATTTGCGCAGTTAATCTTGTGTTCAAGATTTGATTGACGTATTTAAAATTACACTTAATGACGTATTGAACAGATTTCCTTGTGAATGGGGAATGGAACCCCACGAGGAAAGGAAAGTAATCAAAACTCAAGAATGGTTATGATATTTTATTTCAGTTTATAGTAACACGTAATCTGTTTTATCCTCCGACGCAAAAAGGGGGTTGTTAAAAGTTATCAGTGTGTTTGTGTATCTGTCTGTGGCATCGTAGCTCCTAAACGGATGAACCGATTTCGATTAATTTTTTTTTGTTAGAAATGTGACTTAATCGAGAGTGTTCTTAGCTTGGTTTGATGAACACTATAAGCCGTTTAAGAGTTATGAGCTCTGAAAGTAGGAGTCCCGATTTTATCTGAAGTTTTTTAACTCGGTTGTTTAAGTCGACGTAGCTTAGGGAAAAGGATCCAACCCTCAAAGTAAATGTATTTAAATTTGAACTTTATTGCTGTCAATATTATGTCAAATTCTACAAGTGTGAAATGGTTGAATTGGAACCTTTTCCCTAAGCTACGTCCAAGTTATAGGTATTCAACTAGCTACCTATCTACCTATAGATTAACTTTATCCCACACCCGTCAAAACATTACCCTCCTTTTTCGGCAGTCGGCGCAGACGAGATCAACGACTCCTGCGCAGCAAGGGCAAGGCCGCGGCGTCATCTCTGGAAAATTGCACAATCATTTATTCTCGGAGACATGTACATACTGGTCACACAACTTATGATTTCGTTTTATGGCAAGAAAAATACAAACGAACACACGTTTGTCCTAGTGGTAAGTGGGTTTTGAGTCAAGTAGATTGCAATGTGCAATCAAGACGAGAAAATTGCAGAAGAATTGAGAAGGTTGCGGTCCCTAGACTGCAAATGTCTTTCCGAACTTGAGAATTAAAATGCAAAGCCATTACTGGCGCGTCTAGAGACTTCTGACTCGAGATTTCTTATAATACGGCCTATAGAAAACTGTAATTTCTAACGGGTCTTCAGACAGGCACCTGACTTAAGATCAGCCATGTGATTTTGTTAAACGTTTCGCCTTTCGCATCGTCAGTTGAATCATTAAACAGCGAATTTATGGCACGCACGAAGACTTACATTCCATTTTAGACCTTATTTAGGTTGAACAAATTGTTCTTGCCTACTTCAAATTGTAATTTTTCTGGTTTGACGCATAATTTCGAGTCGTCGATTTTCTTAACCCAAATGACAATCTTTAAAACATGTTTGATGTTATTTTTACTGCATAGCATCTCCATAACAGCACTATCATTTTGTTTGTATGGTCACATTATCAACGAAGTGAATGAACTGCGCGAATTCGGCCTCCGGACTAGGCGTTCATAGCTGCGTGTGATTCATAGTTGCGTAACGTGTCAAAGACCCGGCCTTCGCCACGTAGCCGCAAGGTGAATAGAGGTTCTATCGAGTCTGCTATCGACCCCTGAGCTCCTAGTACATTCATAAGCTTTACACTAGGTCCTAATATTATAATTAAATTATAAACATTATAAACGTGAAAGTTTGTATGTTAGATGTTTAGATGTTTGGATGTTTGTTAATCAATCACGCAAAAACAGCTGAACAGATTTGGATGAAATTTGGCACACAGATAGTTTATTACCTGGACTAAAGGGGTCACCAACCAGTAACCAGTAGCTAGTAAACCAGTAGTGTAGCGGCGATACGTCGTCTGCTACTGCTGCTTGGAGTCGGCTACCAAACCAACTGACACCTTAACACATACTTTTTATATCTCGGAGAGTGTGATATGTAGTTTTGTTTAATTTTTTTATTTATCCCAGCAGTGGGACACAACAGGCTCTTAGTAATAATAATAATAATACTAATAAGGTACTCATGGTTTAAAATGTTTTACAAAACTGAACCTTTGCCTCAGGAGGATAGTAGATATTTTAAAGTGACGTGAGGCTATTAGGTGTCAAGTAAATGTATATTTTCCACCAAATACAATCTCTACCGCGATTTTAACGCTTTAGATGTTTACATACACTCATCAATCAATATTGGATTTTACACGCATACAGCAGCTCGTTTTGGGAAAACCAAAAGAAAAGGAAAAATATGGGTAAATAACCGGGTGTGTGGTTTTATTAATATTTAAAATCCTTTATATACGAGTATTAAATAACTACTTTGGTTTTTATCTTCAATAACAAAACTTCAAGTTACGAATTACAGTTACGAAAACTTCAAGATAAGAATCAAACCCGGGACCACTACGTAGTCACTGACTACTAGGCTTTACCGCGTCGTCAATAACAGTCTCCATAGACTCGTGTTAGGTCGTGTACCTCAGGTTCTTGACACGACCTGAAGTTGCGTCATTGCGTCATATCGAGGTTTCCACAGGTTATTAACGCGTTCGAATACATTTATATACTGCCCCGAAACGCCAATTTAGGCGGTATCTCAAAATCAATAACCGAAGCAAATTAAATCCTCACACGTAATATGGTTGCACTTGCTATAAGTAGGAGTTTTGTGTGAGATATCACCATTTGACTTTTAGCAGTATAAGTAGTTCATTTTCGTGCCAAAATTGAAAAGTAACCATTTCTTAATTTTAATCCTTAACTAGTTCGTTCAGTGTCATTGTGTCTATCGACGGAAAATTTATTTTTTTGTTTCCAAAGTAATAATACCTACTGTATCTACGTATACGTATACATTGAAATGGTCGATCATAGTATCCTTAATACAAAGTCGAACATCCAGTATTACCACAAATTTTATTTGATTACGGAAACTAGCAAAAAATAATAGTTACATTCGGCATAAAATTGATTCTACCAAACTAGTATTGGGTGATGCATAATAGAATCAAATGCATATGTATCGAACAGTCATACTCTTCAAGGAAAGCCTGATTCATCCCAAATATTCCATCCAAATCTTCCAGCATCACGTGAATGACGCTGCTAGTTGTAACTATTAGAACCCTAGATGACGCAAGGCTACGTCACACGACAAAAACCGGAGGTACACGACCTAACACGAGTCAAAGCACTCGGAGCACAATAAATTGTTTGGTAACTAGACAAAAGCGGTCAAGTGCGAGTCGGACTCGCGCACCTAGGGTTCCGTACCGCCCGAGTCACACTTGGCCGGTTTTTAACCGACTTCAAAAAGGAGGAGGTTCTATGTTCGACTGTCTGCACGTATTTTTTTTATAAGTTTTTTGCTTTTTCGTTGAGGTTTGCTCCATAATCGTACCAAATTTGACGCTCGCATGTATTACCGTATTCGCGAAAGCACAAAAACAAAAAAATATTAAGAAAAATGGTTTCTTTTATACAAGGTGGGCCAAAAGAAATCACCCTATTGGAAGATGCTCTCATTTTTGCAAATGGTCGCCAATGTCAAATCTGTTTTGACATTTGTGGACTTGACAGATGCAAAATACAAGTGAACAAGCCATGGAGCGATACACTCCCCAAGAACGCGGAATAATCGTGTCTATTTTTTTGCGTAACAATTCGTCTGTGGTGTTGGCGCAGCGCGAATTCCGTCGCCGATTCCCCGGCCGTCAGACACCGACTGCGCAAACACTGCGCCGTTTGGCCACCAACCTTGAAGAGTATGGGACCACACGAGACGTTGCCAAGAGTGGCCGGCCCCGGAGCGCCCGTTCTGCCGAGAATATCGCCGCTGTTGCCGAGGATGTCGAGCTGTCGGCGGAAACATCAACCAGACGCCGTGCCACGCAATTAGCCATCAGACGGACGTCCCTAAGGCGAATTTTGGTCAAAGACCTGCGCATGTTCCTATACAAAGTCCAGTCCGTGCATCAGCAGCTGCCTGCCGACCGCCAAACGCGCGTAACCTACGCCCAAGCCATTCTCAATCTCGAGGAAGAAGTGGACGATTTTTCGACCAAAATCATAATGAGCGATGAGGCTCATTTCCACCTCAGCGGGTACGTGAACAAGCAAAACTATCGCTTCTGGGGCACCGAAAATCCACGAGTGATGCACGAGGAGCCATTACACCCGCTCAAAGTGACTGCATGGTGCGCTGTTCACGCTGGAGGAGTCATTGGGCCATTTTTTTTCGAGAATGCCGCTGGCCATACGACAACAGTGGACGGTGCGCGCTATAGGGCCATGTTGACCGAGTTTTTTCTGCCGCAATTGGACGAATTAGGACCGAACGACATGTGGTTCCAACAGGACGGAGCAACGGCACACACTGCGCGAGCCACAACCGATATTCTGAAGGCGGCGTTCCCGGGTCGCCTCATCTCTCGTTTTGGCGATTTGCACTGGCCCGCAAGATCACCCGATTTAAGCGTTCCAGACTTTTTTTTGTGGGGTTTTTTGAAGTCCCGTGTTTACGTGAACAAGCCCGAGACTCTGGAAGCCCTCAAGGACAACATTCGACACGAGTGCGAGAATCTGTCGCCCGAAGTTCTCGCCAAAGTGATGAAAAATGCCATAAAACGAGCCCGTATGACAATCAATTGTGACGGCGCCCATTTGGCCGATATAATCTTCTCGACTTGACCAATAAAATTCTAAAGGTTTAAATTAATATAATAAAAAAACAGAATCCAAGTTTTTCATTTAGAAAAAAAAAGAGAGTCAAACAACATCGGATGACTTCTTTTGGCCCACCTTGTAGAATCCCTTTATTGTTCATTTTTGATATTTTTATTATTCGTTATGAATTCCGGCGTATAACAAATATTTTGAGAAAAAAACAACCGACTATCTATTTCGTTTCAAAAGATACAGCTCTTCAAAGTTAGGACAGACGGACGGACAGCGTAGGCTTAGTAATAGGCTCCACATGGCATCCATTGGGTACGGAACCCTAAAAATACCTAATGCAACGGCCCATGTAGTTTACATGGCTTCTTTAAGAAGTTGGCTATAAAAGTATAAGGTTGAATACAATTTTATAATTAATTAACTAATAAATAAATAATTAACATAACTAATTAATTAATTTGCAGAATTTTACAGGAAAAGGTTACTCAGAATAGTTACTACGTCCTCGTACTACCCATTTCTATGAATTTTGCAGGCGTTTGGACTTTGTTTTCAGATTTCGTAAAATAACCTGAGTTTAGTCAAAATGGTTGAATAA
Organism: Tortrix viridana; assembly: GCA_963241965.1. Classification (NCBI taxonomy): domain Eukaryota; kingdom Metazoa; phylum Arthropoda; class Insecta; order Lepidoptera; family Tortricidae; genus Tortrix; species Tortrix viridana. The sequence goes on along the minus strand of OY725196.1, from coordinate 6,364,009 downwards.
TGTTTTGCTCATCATGTACAAAAAGGGGAATTACCTTATTTAAAGTTTCAATTATACACATGTTTCCTTAACTTTATGTGTACATTTTAATTTGTTTTTTTATAAAAATAGCGGTTTTAAGTATTCATTCAATATAACGTACTTATGGATCTTTATATAGAAATTCGTCATAGATAGAAGTTGCTAGGTAGAATTACTCCTGACAAAGCAATATATACTTTGTGAGTAGTTATTCTACATTGTCTGTATAGACAAGTAGGTAATGCAACTCCGGCCCTTTAGGTGCTAACACCTAAGTGTCTGCGCAGTCCTAATATTCAATGTACTCTATGTCTGCGCACACACGCAGGCGGCGCGTCGACTAAATTCATGATTATCAGTGTTAGCTCACGCCCCGCCATAGGCTTGTGGCGCGCATGCGTACGTGTACGTGGTCGAAATACAACCGAGCTCAACGTTAGCAAAGACCCTAACCTTATTTTTTCCTTTCATTTTATTTTATGAGTTTGCTCTTGACTAACTCTTGGAGGAGGTAGATTTAGTCGACGATAAAGCGAGCTCACCCAGAAGAAGCCTATTCACCCTAGCTTTAAATACATAGGTTTGGATTGTATCCACTCTGAAGTACATACAGACAAAACAAAGAACTGATGCTGAATATTTTAGTAACAATATTTAATATTTCAAGCGAAATTGTGAGAGACTATGGATCAGAAGTAATAAGTATATTGTATATTGCAATACAATAAATTATTGACATAAATCTCCTTTTTTATCGGACTTTGGAAAACGTGTGTTTAGACGCGTACATATGACATGTGCTTGGACCTTATGACTTATAATATAGTTTTTACGCGGATTTTTACTATGACTATTACAAAAAGTTTTTACGTTCCGAACTGCACGTAGATTTATTACAAGGGGCCGTTGAAATATTACGTAAGCAGATTTATTACAATTATTTACCCCCACATCCCCCTTGTCAGCAAAAGTAAGCAAAGCTCTTACCCCTCCCCCCATGCTTAAGTAAACATTTTTCAATTATAAATGTATTTTTTTAATGTATTGAATCGGTTCTAAAGCGGTGCCTAAACGTTTGCGGGAATCCCCGAAAATGCGTTTAGTTTTCAAGCATACACAATGTGAGGGTTGCCATTCGTGTAAAAAAGTAAATAACTACCGATGACGTAATCATCATCTAGACTCCCCTACCCCCCATGTCATTCAAAATAAGCAAAACAAAGACCCCCCCCACCACCCCATAGTGCTTACGTAATACTTGAATGGCCCCCAAGTATAGTTTTAATATTGAGCAATATCGTATAATTATTGCTAACATACGCTACGTGACAATCGGAGCATTTCACCTAAGTATATAAACTTAAAAGTAAATATATACCTTCCTATATTTAATTAATATGGTTTTTGTTTTGACACGACGTAATCATTGTTTTTGTAATTAACATTCCTTGTAGGAATTAAAATGACTATAAATGTTTATTACGTTTAACTCGAAGAGATCCCTTAAAGTGATAAGTTCGCCTTTGTACATTATACAATACAATACAATAACTCTTTATTGAACACCACACACAGCAAGGACATGAAATACCACAAAAAAGAGAAGTGTTACACAAAGAAGTGTTAAATTATTTTAATTTATTTCTGTTTGTTTGTTTTTTTAATATTTTCCTGTAAACTGTAAGTATCAAAATTTGTATAAAAATGTATAACAATGCACTTTGCGGTTGTAATTTATAAGAAGTTATTGTGACTCAGAGATCAGATCCGAATTCAATTTAAATTATGAATTCGACCTTTGGCAACAGGAAAACCATTTGTTCGTAGGGGAAACCCGAGTTTTTTTAGTTTTAGCTCTTTGCGGGTCAGGTAGCTGGCATACACATATACTTAAGAACTTATCTATATGGAAATAGCCAAAAGTATAAACAATCTTAGTCTTAAGGCTAAAACAAGTTACTTTTAGTCGATCAAAGTAGGTAAACATGCAATTGGCGAAAGCTGAAGAAATAATTGGCTTATTAGCTACGTCAATTTCTTACGTAATTTTTTTCTACAATAGGGATGGTGACATATTTTTTTTCATTGTCGTTCAGGTAGATTATCAAAAACACTCGTATTTTTTTTCGATATATTGAGTTGAAATGTGGCATGACGTTACGTCTCAATAAAAAATTTACATAGACGTGACGTCACGAGCCCCCACCCACTTTGACGCGCTATAGCTTTGTAATTTTTTGTTTGATTTAAAAAATACGTGTCCAATATTTTTTGATAATTTAACTGACTGACTAAATAGAATTTCGTTTTCTTTACCCAGTCATCGTACTTAGTCTGGCCATAAAATGAATTTGACAATATCAAGTTTAATTATTCGCAAGTTATTTTTGTTACACTAGCTGTTACCCGAGTCTCTGTCCGTCGTCGTTTATCGCTTTTCCACCGGGAACGGTCCAATCCCGAAACCTTCAAATTGTAAGGCAATTTAATCAGAGAAATAAATAAGTCTGTATTTGTTTGTCTTTATCTGTGTATATTTAGTATCTACACATAGTACAAGCCTTGAGCTACCTACGAGTAGCTAGGATTGGCAATGTGTATTAGTGTAAAAAGCCGTGGTAGCCTAATGGTTTGACCTGCCGATTCTTAAGCAGAGGGTCGAACCCGGGCTCGCACCTCTAAGTTTTTCGGAATTTATGTGCGAAATATAATTTGTAAATTTACCATGAGCTTTTCGGTGAAGAAAAACATCGTGAGGAAACCTGCACACACCTGCAAAGCAATTTGACGGTGTGTGCGAAGTTCCCAATCCGCACTGGGCCCGCGTGGGAACTATAGCCCAAACCCTCTCATTATGAGTGGAGGCCTGTGCCCAGCAGTGGGACGTATATAGGCTGGATTATTATATTATTACTATTAGTATATAAGATATTTATAGATATATAATCATATTTAAATAAAGTAATGCGCGAGTAGAGTAAAGCCATCTTAAAATGAACGCCCTCCAATGAGTCGTGGGCAAATTTGGCACAGAGATAGATTATAGTCTGGAATAGCACATAGGCTACTTTTTATCCCGAAAAAATGGGCAGTTCCTGAGGGAGCAGCAATAAACGACTTCTACGCGGACGGAGTCGCGGGCAAATGATATGTTTTATAAGTCGATTAGTGGAGGGGCATTCTTTTTAAGATTCGTTTTAAGTACTCTACTCTAAGTAGGTAAGCCTTAAAAAACTTCGTAAATTTGAATTGGTCCTGCCTGTACAGTCAAGGGCATTAATATCTATACAGCCATCGCGTCAAATATATGTATACATGGACCTTATTGCCAGTGGCATGAAGGCGTATAGATATTTTTGAGGTCTTGGGAACGTATATATATTTATGCCTTAGACTGTACCTTACTTTAAAGTAGGTATAAATAATTGAATATTTTCCAACTAGTATAACGAAGCATGGAAATCTCAGCATATTTTATACATAAAATATTTATGTAAACCAAATGCCATTTTTTATCAGTTCAACATATATCTTGGCACTATACATACATACATATACAATATGCGGCAGATGTTACATTGACAGTTCATTCACCTCGTTGTTTAGGTTCGCCAGGTCATTGATCTCAAAGAATATAAATATAAAACACACTTCGTGATATAACGTTGCTGTTATACCTACTGCTGATTATATGATAATGTATTGCTATTATTTCATTGGGTTAGGTTAGGTCGCCTACATATTTAACTGTTTGATATTTTCTTCAGTTCCCAGATGATTTTTTTATTGGCTTGTTTATTGACGTAATTTTGACGGCGGAATGTCGTCGACTAACCTTTTATTTACTTCGTATGTTTGTGTGTAATTGTATTTATAGTTATATACGTGAGTGAGCCGTAGCATTGTTTATTTTGTTCGACAAATTACTCACGCCAGTTTAAATTGAATAATTCCTAAATAAATAGTAACTTGATAAAAGTAAAGGTACCTGGTGATGACGTAGTAGTTGTAATGTTTAGGGTTGAATATAATGATGGAGTCAGAAGGTACTCGACAAAGACCTCGTGTTTGAACTCGTTAGATTGATCTCAGTTGATGCGATGCGCAAGGGCAAGCAATAAAATGACAAAGTTTTATCGCTATGATGAACGGTATGGCAGCGCATAAAATACGGACAAACAAATATTGATTTTTATATATTAGATAGCGACCTTGCTTCACTTCAGTTAATATAGCCTATGTCCACCCTGAAAGTCCATTCAAAATAATGGTGAAAGATTCTTTTAAATCGGAAGAATATAGTTTCTGAGATTGCCTCCTACATAAGTACATACAAACTTACAAACTTTGCCTTTATTAGTGTAGATTAGATTGTTTTTATTTTATTATTGTAATTTAAAGTTAGTTATTTGTACCTTATTGTCAATAATACAATTTACGTTTACATTATTTCATAATGCACTTTAATATACAAACAAATAAAAAAATAACAATCCAAATTCCAACACAGGAAAACCACAAACGTGGAATTGTTACATTGCTTTAGCAATAAATATTATTTCCTTCCTATTCAAATAACTGAAATGGTGCAAAAAGGCACCGAGGTCAGAGGGTTACGTGATTTGGTAAATGTATTTAACCAGTTTTTGCCCATATTAAAAACGAGGAAATATATTGAGTAGGTTATTATTTGATGCTGTGTTATTTTGAAGGAGGAATGCATTTTTGATCGTTTATCCTGCGTTATTTTCATTAGGAAATACCAGAAATGAGTCATTACGTCATAAAAAAAACTCGCGCGTATGGAAAAAAACTTTTCTAAAGGTCACTTGCACGAAAAATATACTTGAATCAAGTTCTGGCCTAAAAAACTGTATTTTTACGCTACTTAACTGGACTTAAGATTAGAACTAAAATATAAGTAACCGTTTTGAGCATAATAATATTATACTTTTGACGCTGAATTTGGACTCTGAAGAATTTACAACGTTACTAAAACATTGGAGGAACACTGGCAGTTTTTTATTAAAACGAACATATTGCACGGATGTATTCCAAATTTAAAAATACAATAGGAACACACATCGCCAAATATGACCGATACACACAAGCGTATCTATTGTTCTCACTTGAGTGAAAGAATCAAATGTAGGGCACAGTGGGGGTATACCAGTGTTAAAAATATAAGTAGTTTATTTTTACAGTTTGTAGTTAAAATTAGGTAACTATATTAATTATAACATTAAATCACTTTGGGCTGACAAAATAGTTCTTCCTTCTTATATATAACTTGACTTGATTTAACTAAATTGTTCATAATAGTAATAAGGGATTAGGAAAACAAGTAATAGGTACTTAATTAGAATTAGGTATATGCTTTCTTAATGTATAATTACGAAATAATCTTCTTTTGGAGCTTTTTTTATGGTGCGAGTGGTCAAACCTAAAGTTTTTAACGTATCTAACCTATTACTATACCCAACTATCGTTTACAGATATTTTCCGATTTCCCTACACGTTTAACAGTTTCATAACTCCACATACGGCATCCGATAAAGACAATGCAAAACATTTTAACATAATGACTACACCATTTCCATAACAGATTAGCAACCAGCCTAACGACCTGTCATTTGAAAAGCTTTACCCCTGCGAGTTCTTTCACGCGTCAAACAAGGGGGGAGCGGGAGGTCTGCTTAAGTTGGTTGGCGGGTAAAGGCGCGAAATTGCGCAATAGTTCAATATCACCTAAAATTCGCCGGTCGACGACCCGACGCACACACGCGCGCGCGTCGCGACGCTCTTTATCTATGTTAGACCCACACGTAGCCCCGCACGTGCAGATACGCTGAAAGTTGGCGTGCATGTGTGCGTTTCAGTTTGAATTTGGAGTTATGATCTCTAATGAGGGCGAATGGTAGTTTTTAATTTAAGAATTTATGGGCGGCAGTTAGGCTTTTCATTTGTTTGAAATTGGAACAATCGTCGGTTGTTTGTTTGATTTGATAATGACAGTGTACGCTTTGCAATTAAAAACAAGGGTGTGCTCACTTTTTGTTTAAAAATTTATGTGAATATTGTGCCAGTTACGTACATATTATTTCCAAATCAATAGGTTAAATTTACGTCGCGGTTAGCCTAGATGGTAGTGACTCTGCCTACGATGCTAGCGGTCTCGGGTTCGAATCCCGGTATGGGCAAATATTTGTGTGATGAGCGTGAGTATTTTGTACCTGAGCTATGGATGTTTTCATAAGTATGTTTATCGCTGCCTAGAGCTTAGTTTGGGACTAGGTCAATTTGTGTGAGATTTTCCCCTGATATTTATGTAAATTTGCCTGTAAGTAGTTTGGGTGCCTCGTTAATTGTATTCAAAATAATACTGTACTGTACTGCAATAATACTAAAACTGGCAAACAGCAGCTTTTAATAAATCACACACATACATACATTTGAATAAATCGCCCATTTATTTTGACGACGTGGTTAGTGTAACTGGTAAGTGACACTGCCTAAAATGGTAGCGGATGCAAGTTCGATTATCGGTAAGGGAAAATATATTAGCGTTTAGCGTTAGCCTCCGATCCGAATCCAAATCAGAGAAATGTTCGTAGCAGTAGTACCATTTGTATGAGAAATCGGATGACGGAATTCGGATCTAGCGCGCTACCTCTCATACAAACATACTACCGCCACCTCGGACCGACATTTCTCGGATTTGGATTCGGACGCAGTGCGCAGACGCTGTGTGAAAAGTGCGGGTATTTGCTCCTGACTCTTGGATATGTTTTCTATGTATAAGTAAACCTTGCATGATTTACATCTGTTGTTATAATTTCTAAATATGTATGTCAAATAAATAAATAAAAATAAAAGTATATGTTTTCTATGTAAGTCTAGTACCCATAGTACGAGCCTAGGGATTAATCTAGGAATAGATTAATTTGAGTTAGACTCTCCCCAATAAGGTAACGCATAATGAGGTGCCGTTGCCGGCAGTATTGCCCAGACTGAGAATATTGCCGTCAACGTTGCCGGCAAAAATATACAGCGATATTGCCGGAATAAATATGCCTCGGCAATAATGCCGGAATAAATATGCCTCGGCAATATTGCCGGAATAAATATGCCTCGGCATTATTGCCCCCTCTGTCCTCTTGTTGTTGTAGATGTCCATAGGCACGTTTTTAATTTTCATTAAACATTTTCCTTCTTTGGTATTTAACAAAAACTTATCTAAAAATCACTCACACCTCCTTCTTTTAGAACTTTGACCTCCCCTACAATGTGGGTGTAGCAATGATGCGTACAAACCGTTGCCCTCAGAACCGCCCAGACCACGGAGAGCCCTGATTCATTCCCTCCCCCCTCTTGCTTGTTCGAGTTATGCAGTGTTAGGGCGGCGCGGGAGGTCTATGATAGTGGTCGATTAGAATTTTCCGTAGAGAAAAACTGCCGAAAATACGCGGTCGTTGCCCGTCAAGGTCGGTCGCAAGGTCGACGCCCGGGGGACTGAACCCGCGACCAAAACAACGTTTTGACAGTTATTGGGGTCCAGCTAAGGTTAAGTGGAAGAGACTAAGGTATAAGGTCACCTCTACTGTAAGCCCTGTACTGAAATATATATATGAAAAATAATTACGTGAGCTCGACCTTCTCAGAAAATTTTAGTTTGGAAATGCTTGGAATTTTTATTTGGTCACTTCTTTTGATCTAAGTAAATATTTTGCACGAATTTGTGGGCATTGAAAATATTTTAAATACCATTTTGACGTAGGTAATCTGAAATGGAAAAATGTTTGAAGGTAATATGTTGCCTTATCGCTAAATAACGATCTTTTCCAACAACCCAACAACAGCGGATGAACGTAGATATGTATCATATAATCAGATCATATCAGGCTCGAGTAAATCGTAAAGATAAAGAAAAGCAGAGTAACAAAAACTAGGCCCGTTACAAGCTCATTACAAACAATACCTATTTTAAGATCAATAAACAATTTATAATTTTATACAAGTACATTTAATACGAATTACATAACTATTTTTTGCAACAACATTTTAAAATAATTAGTGACTGAAAAATTATTTTAGGCTGCCTTTCCACTGAGGCGGAGACGAGCGGAGATGAGTGGAGCGGAGCTGTGAAACGAGGTATGTGATCCCACTGAGGCGGAGACGAGCAGAGATCAGTGGCATACTACACAAATTTGATACAGTCGTCTCCACTTAACTGTTTCCATTGAAGCGGAGCGGAGATGAGATGTGGATCTACAACCAATGTGATTAGTCGATTCCTACACTTCTCTTCTCCACTCCGCTCGTCTCCGCCTCAGTGGAAAGGCAGCCTTAAGCTTTCTTTGTCTGTGGTGACTGGGAATTTTTTGGTTTTATTATAATCTATAATTTTCATGATCATAAATTTTCAACCCCCGACGCAAGTTTGACGTGCGTATGTGTGTTTGTGTTTGACGTATGTTTGTGTGTGTGGGAATCGTGACTCCTAAACGGATTGACCGATTTTGATTTCGTTTTTTTTTGTTAGAAAGGTGACTTAATCAAAAGTGTTTTTATCTTATTTTAATGAGAATCAGTTAAGCCATTTAAGAGTTATGACTGTTATGAGCTATGAAAGCAGAGGTCCCGAATTTGTCGGGGTTTTTTTTTAACTCGGTTAGGTTATACATTATATTTTTAACTCGGTTAGGTTATACATTATATTTTTAACTCGGTTAGGTTATACATTATATTTTTAACTCGGTTAGGTTATACATTATATTTTTTCTTCAATTATATTTCTTAGCTACATAGACAAGAGCATATGTAGTTCTTAAATAAGGAGAGAGAGGTTATACAGATCATCAGCGTATATACTCCTGCGCCAAGATTGTCCACAAGCCTATCAAACGTCAAAAATAGTTGCGCAGAAAACGAAATCATTTTCATAAAAGCACGTTTCTTTGCTATATTTGTGTGAATGCGAGACAAGTAAACAGATGAATAACGCATTCCCATTAATATTTCCTTTCTCAAGTCAGATCAAAACAAATTTCCAATTTTCTAGGACACAACTTGTTTCTGTAATTCTAATCTTTGCCAATGACCGCTCGTTGCTCCGTTGCCAAAACGCTTCGTGGTTTTCGTAAATGCACTATTAATTTGCAATCTTTTTCCGTTTTTATTGTTATTATTTTTTTGTTTGTTTACAAAAGTGCCGGCCGTTTGAGTCATAGCTATTGCGATTTGCTTTTATCATGTTCAGTGCCACTTATCGCACAGTGACACCCAGTGGCGTCATGGGCCATGTAATCCATTTAGAGTACAGTCCCAGGCGCTCAGATTTTCATATAAAATTGACGCCATATCGCCGTTTATGGCACTAAGTTTGAAGGTGGAAACGAAAATAGATATTGCGTTGTCGATAAAAAAGAATATGGATGTAAACGCCGAATGTTTTTGTTTTTGTCGATAAATTTAGACACTGTTGTTAAAAAAACTTAAACACTGAACACTTGTTTAGTAAATGTCAATTCATAGAAAACTGTCATTTCAGACTTGTCTAAGGCGTGTCTAAGTTTTTTGAAATAAGACCGTGATTTTTTAGGTATCGGTTACCTTTAAAACACCGTCTTTGAGGTTAGGTTTAATAATATGTGACGTTCTCAATATAAAGGGACCTTATGGAGGTAGGCGTTTATGCCGTTTTTAGAACTATTACCATAGTATTCGTATAGTTACAAGAATGAGAAGAGCGTAACTGCCTTCCTCCATAAGGTCCCTTTATATTGAGAACGTCACTTATATATGCGTAAGATTTTGTATCACTGCCACCATTTTACCTGCCAGGTAGCTGTGTTCCAGGCACTACCTACCAACTATGCAAGTCTTCGTATGACGATAAACTCACTGACCACCATTATTATAGCCCCCGGCAGAAAAGTAAACCCGAGATGGCCGCTTCGTCGATTTCTCAGTGCAAACGGAGTGGGGCGGAAGCGGCCATCTTGGATTTACTTTCGTGCCGGAGACTATATTCTTTTAAAAATAGTTCTCTGACGAACTCTGCAACGAATTTGCTCTGGTAGACCAGTCAAAGCCCGTACATTGTTTGAGCGTGTCGCAACCTTGATCTAACTTCGACGCAACTCTTCGAGTGGGATCCATATCCCACGAAAGCAAGATATTGGTTATAAATACCGCTCAGCCTGAGCTAGCCTACAAGGGTAGGTCCAACCATGGTCCAAGTCACTAACTTACACCCCTTCACACCTTACCTAATCTAGATGTTTTTGGAAAAACTGTCCAGTTCCGTTAAAAACCTGTATCTATATTACAAATGTTAGTTCAGTCTTGCGATGTTAGGTCAAACATTGAGCCCCTTCTGAGTTTGATTGCCTTTCTTGACAAGTATGTTTATTTCACGTCAAAACGCAGCAATTTGATTGTTTCTTAAAACTTGTCTAATCGCGAACAAAATCCTTTTGACCCTCGCTGAAGTCAACTAAAAACGTAAATATTTAAAACTCCAAAGATATAATAAATAATAATCTAGCCTATATATGTCCCACTGCTGGGCACAGGCCTCCACTCACAATGAGAGGGGTTTGGGCTATAGTTCCCACGCGGGCCCAGTGCGGATTGGGAACTTCGCTCACACCGTCAAATTGCTTTGCAGGTGTGTGCAGGTTTCCTCACGAACTTTTCCTTCACCGAAAAGCACATGGTTTTACGAATTATATTTCGCACATATATTCCGAAAAACTTAGAGGTGCGAGCCCGGGTTTGAACCCACGACCCCCGGAGGGGGGGAGGAGAAAACTCCAAAGATAGGTACATGTTTATTTCTTGCAATCACAATAATCTCATCGCCATACGGAATCCTCAGGTTCAAAATCGTGTAAAACGCCCTAAGGGCATTCATAATACACAACTAAACATGCAACGTTTTACACAAATAATAATAAAACAAACGTAATAATCATAAAGAAAATCGCGTCATATTAAAAAATAGTAATTTCGGGTCATCAACTTTACGGGGCTACGGACCTTGTGACCTTTGACCCCAAGGTCATGCGTAAGGGTGGGCCCTCGGAGGTCACGCGGGGTCGAAATACTCCAAAACTATGTACTTATATAAAAGTTACAAAGTCTGCAAGGGCGGGTTTGCGGTCATGCATATTCAGTGTTTTAGTAGCAGATTGAGAATATGCAAGTATATTGAACTGTAAAAGATGAGCACCAAAATAATTAGTGGAAATTCAAAATTCGCCCGTGTAGGGTTGCACAAAGTTTGATGAGCTTTAAAGGTCTGTGTCCCGAAGTCAATGAACTTCGGGACCCTACTTTGAAAACAGAAGTTTGAAGTTAAGTTGCCTCCACCCCTTCTCGATTTGGCGGGATTACTTTAGCCCTGGGGCTTTAACCCTTAAAACTCATATTATTTTAATGATTGTTGTCTTAACTATTTATGATTGGCGTTGCTTTTGCGTGTGGTATATGAAGAATATTGGATTAATAAAAAGTGTTTACTCACGGGTGGGCAATGTTACTCCCAGGGCCAAAGTTAACTGTTGAGTTTCTTGCGGCGCTTCTTCTCAGCAGTGGTCTCCTCTTGGGAAGCGCTGGTAGATTTTGACGTGTAAAAGTGCCCGTGCGGCCTACTTACTGAATAAATATCTTTTATCTCCTTTTTTAAGTACCTCGGTTTACGGTAATAAATAACAAAAGAAGGAAGCGGGGTTTCCGAAATTTCGAATTTGATGCTTCTTAGTAGCCATGCTGCTGGTTGCATCCTAGATGAATCGTCTACTGCACATTTATTTAGTCCCCAACGGTAGGAGATCGATCTGAGTGTTTTTTGTCTGTGGCATCATATCTCCCAAATGGATAAACCGATCTGGATGTCGAGAGATAAACCGCATAGAGGGTTTTAGGAGGAGAATCAGTAGTTAATCCCAAAATCTGACTCGTTCCCTCACGAAGTACCAACCTTACTCGTAATATGACGACGCGTTAGTTGTTTGTGATTTGTAAATCAAGCGGTTTTGGGCTCGGTTCCCAGTAAGGCCAGATATTTAAAGAACGCGAGGTCCTGAGTCTTCAGTGTTATCTTTTTAATTATGTATCTATTAAAGTATGTTTAGCGTTGGTTAGTACCCAAAATACAAAGCCTAGAGCTTAGGACTAGGTTACCATGTGTGAAATTGTCCCGTGATATTTATTCATTTATTTTATTTACTTATATACAAATGTGGGATAGGTAGAAACTGAATAGAGATACAAGTGTTAGGTACAGTCACCACACGGGATTGTTGAGCCACTATAGAACCCTCTCACAGAAAGTCGACGGAAAATTTTGACGTAATTTCTTTTGAGTGACTTGACGTTGTCATTATGACAGGGTTCTATGGTGGCTCAACAATCCCGTGGTGTGACTGTACGTCTCACGTTAGACCGGTAATTGTTATTGGCGTGTAGCTAACGTCCGATAATCGCTGACCTCTAGAGGACACAGGGGTTTGTGTGGGAGTGGGAGGCGCAATCTGATAACGTGTGTTTGTCTAAATGTGTGACGCTACAATTGAGTTTTTTTCATGGTATCGATCACACAGGCAACCTGGGTGGTATGTAAGTGGACTCTGGGTCAATCATTCAACATGCAATGCCAAGACTACGAAAGCGGTTGTCAATGAGTACCAATGAATGGCTCTATGCTCGTCATTTTACAGGGTACCAGGTTAATAGCAGGTTACACTAACCTGCGGCACACCTTCTGCTCCAATGACTAAAAATAGCTATTAATTTTGGTTTTGAAACTTGATATGTAATCTTAAATAACTTCGAAGCCACTGAAGCATTAATCGTTTTACATTCAATAACTTTTACTCTTCCTTGAAAAAATATTGCATTTGAATAAGGTGGCATGTTGTCTCAAAACCTGGCGCAATGGTCAATATTAATAGCGACGTGTCACGGAGCCGAGACTGTGGCCGTGCTGGGTTCAGCCATATACTCATCTATGGTTCAGCCAGTGTTTACATCCATGCCGAAAATGCCACTGTAACACAGTGGCTGACAGACGGCAGTGCTACGCGTGCAGTTTCGTCGCGCGGGAACTTTAACTTTTTAATTTAAGTATAAAAAATGGCGGCATTCAACTATTGACCGTCAAATTAATGAGCTTAAGCAAAAACATTAAAATATATTATTATTAGCATTAGGACTTAATAAACCTTTTAAAAGTGTTTAGTTATTGCACGCTGACTTCAACTTACAAGTAACTACTTTATATGGGCATAAAATATAGCTAGAACTGCTTTTGAACGTGGTGGATTTCAAGAAAAGCGCTTGTCTTTCCCTGAGAGACCGGCATCGGACCGACAACCTTTTTTGATTCGCCTGTGTTCGTGGGCGGTGGTGATTACTTCCTATCAGGTAAAACTTATTCTCGTTTGCCTTATTCTCATTTAAAAAATGCCATTACTCTATTTATTAAAATAAAAAATATAGTCTAGTCCAAACCCTCCACAGGTAGAACTCCATTATTTTTTGGCTCCACTCCATACCGCCCATTCACGGCACGATTGAAGTACACTGCCCCTGTTGAAATGATTTTGTTTGCGTCACCCTGACAGAATAATGTGTAAGAGTTTTTCCAATCTCTTAAAATAGATTCCTTTATGCCAAAATCTTTGTCTGCCGGTGGTTAGATTGTTTTATTTCCAGAAACACTCGGCGTGGCCATTTCAACGCTTCTTTTATGTTTGTCATTTAAGGGTACTGAGGTTGAAGAAATCGATTTGCTCTTTTGAAAGAAGCGAAAACATTTTGTTTGTTTCACATTGCAATTTTTTTCTGCACATTCTGAGTATTTGGGGCCAATTTTCCCAAAGTAAATAAATAATATACTAAGTGGCAGCCAGCACGTTTATCAGGCCAGTTCTTTGGCAAATTTGGATCATGTGGCCAATTATTCGCACTTTATTTTATAATAAATAGTTATAATAGCTATGAGCCCCTTATTTATAAACATAAAATAAACTTATTTTAACATGCTTGGTCACTTTCTGTTAAATTTAAATGTCACAATAAAAGATAAGGCCAAAGCATATTTTTAATCATACTTTACTAATTGTGCAAATATGAATAAGAGGATTTATTTCAAAATAAATATATTGTTTTCGATCGCTTATTATATTGCAATGTTTTGTCCTGGTCATGACTTTTCAAATATACTTACTTTGATGACACCAATATCATCTGTAGCCAACAAATTTCCAAAAGTGATATCATCCAGTATTTTCCTCATAGAGTTACCCAAACAAAATTAGACAATTAAAATTACAAGGAAACAGTAAGACTGACCTACAAAACTATAATAAAACTTTGAAATAATCTTGTAGCTAGGCGAACATTGACCGCGAATCTGTGCCACGTCGGGGTTTGAACCCGGAACTGGAGAACTAGGCCTACTAAACTATCGCACTAATAAATTCGAGTGTACATCTGTTTCTATGAAAATAGATGAAAGGTATATCAAAACAAGTTAACTTTACGACTGCCGTTTCTAGAGCCCCGCAGTTAGATAGGTAACTGTGGTTTTGCCGTCTAGAAGCTAGATAAAGAAAAAACGCTGGTGGAATGACTTTTTAAAAATATGTGTTTCATTGAACTATCATTATCTTTCTGCCTGCCCAAGTTAGTGAGATAAAGACAACTAACTGCAGCTCCGACTGAATATCTTAATTAAGTAAGAAGAAATAATTCGAGGACGGAAGACGTTCCGAAGACGGAAGACGACGATGGCAGGTCGCTAAACGGTCGGTAATAAATTAATGTTGTTATTGAATTCAACAATTATCGTAGATATTTAATTCAATGTACCTATTTCAAAACAAAAGAAAATCTCACTTAAATGGCATTCATTTGTTTAATCTGTGTGCTCGATTGCGTTATGCCCAACAATAAAAAAAAGTTTTAATATAATTAAGGTTAGAGCAGTGCGTCAAAAACGAATAACAAGAAGTAGGTCCCCGCCCGGTTCTTAACCTTCCGCGTGACTTCATGATTTGAGATTAAATGTGTTCTAATTATAGACCATCGCGGCTGGTTGTAGGAAAAATTTACGTTTAGCAGGCTTTTGATGGTATTTTTTTCAGGTTAAGCATTATTTTGTGGTTAACAGAACCTCGCGCGGAATTCTTCGGGTAGCTATATTGCTGATTCCCCGGTTAACCAGCAGTGTGAGCATTATTGTGTTTCGGTATTTTATCTTAACATTTTATTACACCTTTCTAAATATAGTTATCTTAATTCAGTCGTTACTAAATGATTCAATCTAAATCAAACCAAACCATGCTAGCTTCTGAATTAAGGATGCTAGCTTGCTGAATGCGATTATACTTGACTAAATTCAGTAATAATTCTATCAATTTAATAAGAGCTATTATATAACAATAGATATAAAGACGCAGGGTTGAAAATATTAAGCAAGGTTTAAATATTCGAACACTAACGATTCGAGGCCGGCTATCGCAAACAACGTGCCATCTTCGAAAAAATCGCTACCTCCGTTCTAAATTTAAATCTGAAAACAAATTTAAAAAGTGAAAAGATGCTGGAATGGCAAATCTCCAAACAAATGAAGTAACTAGCTAATTAAAAAAATGGCCAGTTGTCGATGGAAAGAATTGGAACGTCTGAAGTACAAACTTATACATGCTGTCCACGGAAGCACCACTGTTCACATGTTTATATAAATGTGTATGTGGAAATGTTAGTTGTGTAGTTTACCGGTTGTATAGAAAAGTTTGTATTTAACGGTCGTTGTAACTTTTTTGGGCTGTTCTTTGAACCCATGATGTCACGCCCATTTAGTGTTACGCGAAGTTTTTATTACTGGCGACGCTTAGTTTCATAAGAATGGATCATTCCAAATGTGATAAGAGTACATTACTGTAGAGAATGGGCAGCAGCCGCGCGCTTCACGGTCGAGGCTTGTATATTGCTTTTCACCAACTACGCGAGGAAATTCTGTTTTTGAATTTTCGTAAACAATATGCATAAGTATATGTATATAAACACACTTAAAAATGCCTTCGAAAAAAATATTTACTGCCCGCCTTTTTTTAAGTGCACGACATCACTCATAAATTGCCTCATAATGCCATTTTCATTCTGAATGAATTATAACATTAAATAAAATCACATATTTAAATTAAATAAATCCTAATGGAATAACTTGTGATTTAAGTTATTACATTTATTGCGCGTTTTTAAGTTAATTTGCCATTTTAATTAGTTTATAAACGCAAATGTTAAAAAAAAAGTAAACCTAAGTATTTGAGACACTTTTCAAGACGCTGTAAACGCCGTTCGTCTTTAATCTATGACATTTTAAAAGTAAAATAAACTTATGAGAACTTTGGGTGAGTACGTGTATTTGGCTGTTTCGAGTTGGTTCTCCTAGTCAAAACATGGTTTTAAAAGTAAAACAACTATGAAGTAATGAAGTTTCATATATTTTTTCCGGCCGCTGCTACACGACAGTAATGACTTTTTTTTAATTTTGGGTTGCCAGGATCGAATAACTTCGCGAAAATCATTTTAAATTTTTAATTAAGTAATCACATCCTGGGCTCAAAATTTTCAGTCAATCTATTCGCGATATATTAATTAACATATTAAATTTGATATAAAATACATTTCATCCATTAAACTGACGGGTAAAGGTTATTCCCTATTCGAATCCTCTACTGTTAGTTAAACATCAATTATGACACTTATAAACTGCCCCAACGTATTTTACGAAAAACCAAACTACGCCCTAAACTGCGTCTACGCACATTGGCGGTGTTGCGCGCGCGACGCACATTCGCGCGCGGTCGCCGACCCCGGGAAAGCGGGCGGAAGCGAGGAAAGCGCGACGTCACAGCGTTAAGTAACCGAGTTCCGTTATACGCACGTGCGCGACCCGGGATCAGTCGGGAAACGGAACCCTTCGTTTATGTAAACACTGGTATGGTCCGGTAATAGTGACGCAGGGATGCCCATCGTATTTCTTTGAAAGAGAAAGAAAATATTTGTTTAACACAAGTACAACTACGAAACAACGAGACAGAAACAATACATAGAGTTAAAAACTAAATAATTTGGAAGACAAGTAATAAGTAAATAATAAATATAAATAAATATCAGCGGACAATCTCACACAAATTGACCTAGTCCCAAACTAAGCTCTAGGCTTGCACTATGGGTACCAGGCAACGATATACATACTTATACATATAGAGAAATACATACTTATGTATATAGAAAACATCCATGACTCAGGAGCAAATACTCGCACTCATCACACAAATATTTGCCCATACCGGGATTCGAACCCGGGAGCGCTAGCTTCGTAGGCAGGGTC
Organism: Tortrix viridana; assembly: GCA_963241965.1. Lineage (NCBI taxonomy): Eukaryota > Metazoa > Arthropoda > Insecta > Lepidoptera > Tortricidae > Tortrix > Tortrix viridana. The sequence goes on along the minus strand of OY725196.1, from coordinate 6,346,575 downwards.
ACTACCAACTAAGCTAACTGCGTCGTAATGTAGCTAAAGAGCGGCTTGAGCAATATCTATTATTGTTTTTATTTTATTTTACACTTTATGCTACTCGTAGCAGCAGGTTTTTCTCTTGCTGTTATTTTCCTGTATGCTTGACGGATTTTGAAATAAAGGGCACCGTTGGATTCACCTATATAAATACTAGGAATAAAAATAAAATTGCCATAAAAAAGTTTCGTGTCCGTAAAGTATATAAATCATTTGTAGGTCAATGCATTCATTTTTATAATAAATTACGCGACGTAGTTTTAGAGTTACCCCTTCCAGCACTTAAAAATTACTTGAAAAAGTCGTTGATGTCAAAGGCGTACTATAGGGTCGAGGACTATCTAACGGACAAAAATGCTTGGCCTAAACCAGAAAATTAACTAATGTTTAATGTTCAATAGCTTACCTACTACTCGTACATACCTCATAAAAATCATGTAAACGCTGTATCTTGTCTAGGGGACACGGTTTATGTAGGAAGACATGTCAAAAATGTTTTTGTGTGATATATATACTATATATATATATATATATATATATATATATATATATATATATATATATATATATATATATATATATATATATATATATAAATTTTCTCGTAGTCATTCTGACATGTTTTCCTGCAAAACTACGCAGATATTTAATATTATTTTTACAGTTTTATATAATGCTAGAATAAGTAGTGACATTTTATATTTTTATTAAAAAAATGACTAACTGTTGAGTTTCTTGCGGCGCTTCTTCTCAGCAGTGGTCTTCTCTTGGGAAGCGCTGGTAGATTTTGACGTGTAAAAGTGCCCGTGCGGCCTACTTACTGAATAAATATCGTTTATCTTTTATCTTTATGTATCCCTGCAGTGCCATGGCCTTATAGCCTATAATAACACTTATAAACTATTACCTACACTTGTAAGTTACAAACAACAAACAATAATGTAATCAAATTTTAGAAGTCGATTTTAACCTACTTCCAGTTGTCGGATTGACTTGAAATTTTGCATACTTATGTGATTCCGATGGCAATACAATAATATGGCACCATTGAGCTGGTATAGTGGAGGAGATGGAAGGTGGCCATAAGAACTCCTCAGTGGCTAATCATAGTTGCTTCTTCATCGTTTCTTTAAGACTAAAGATCACAACAGCCAGTTGATAGCTTGGTTCATCACGCTCCAAGCCGTCGTATCTTCAGCTGTTCGGAAAGGCGTCTGCAAATTAATTTGGCAGACTTAATTCACTGCGTCAGTCCATCTCCATCAAGTTGGTGATCTTGTTTGGCTCCAGCTTCCAGCCTCTAATATTTCGTCCAATTATCGTCTCATGATCGAAATATTGGAGGTCGTTGCATGCAGATAGTTCATTCAAGAGGAAAACGTTACTGTGGCGCTCTCTCCATGAATATTCCTCTCCTGGGGTTGCGGGTGTCCACGGGTTGCGGTGATCACTTAATTTCCACCTGGTGACGCGCTGGCTGGTGTGCCTCCTCCAGCATAACAAAATATTACACGAAGACAGGCTGTTTTTAGCAAGCACTTGTTAACTTGAAAGGAACCGTACGTCAGTACGTAACGTGGGTCAACGACCCGTGTTTCAGTTTCAGCTAGAAAACTGTGTTGGACGCGGCCGACGACCCGGCCGCGCGAGCGGAAGGTTGCGTTGCTATGTGAGATATAATACCTATTTATTTACTTATTCATAGGGTGACGGTACCAGTGTTGGACACTTTCAGCTGACACCGTTAATGGACACTTAACTCTTAATTCAAAGATAATTTCAAAAATCATGTAAACGCTGCATCTTGTCTAGGGGATCCGGTTTATCTCGTATTAATTCTGACATGTTTTCCTGCAGAACTAAGCAGATATTTTATATTATTTGCACAGTTTTATATAATGCTAGAATAAGTAATATCAATGTCATAAGTTTTATTTAAAAAATGACTGTTGAGTTTCTTGCGGCGCTTTTTCTCAGCAGTGGTCTCCTCTTGGGAAGCGCTGGTAGATTTTAACGAGTAAAAGTGCCCTTGCGACTTACTTACTGAACAAATATATATATTTTTTAAAATCTTTTTACAGGGTTATAGATTGATTGTTGCATAATAAATAATTAACCCTTATCTTCTTCAGAATAAGGATCATGTGTCCATCATTGGTGCTTGTCCATTACTGGTGCCATCACCCTATGCTGCTAAATAATTGGCTTGCAAACGTATGTGAATAAGTAAATAATTAATTTATATTTTAACTTTGATTATAACTCTGCCTACAAAGCTGGCGGTCCCGGGATCGAACGGTTAGGTTAGGTCCAAATAAAAAAATACAAAAAATTTAAATGTTATCGAATCTGGTACGTGATCGCATCACAAATACACGGCATCACCCGAAACTCCACCTCCGATGTAAATTTAGACAGGAATAAATTAGAACATTGAACTTCTCGTGCGTAGGATTCTACATTCTACGGCGAGCTGGCAATTGGCAATTGTAATCGTTAAATGGTAATGTAACAGTCATGTTTAGTTTTGTAATAAATCGCGAGTGTTCACGAGGCCTTTACCAGCAATATGCAAAACAAGGGTTAAGGGTAATTCTTCGAGCGTTTCAACCGCCCATATTCCTCTGGACGCACTAATGTCGAAATCCCTGTAGCTTTGGATGCTATTTTCGGTTATCTTGTAGAGTGCCCTGATTTCTACAAAATAACTTAAAATATTATCCTAATCTACAGGAAATTCGACATTAACGCGTCCAAAGGAATAAAGGCGGTTGAAACGCTCGAACCTTTAACCTCATTATAATAATAAAAACTTGGCAGGGTTTACCAGCTCATCATAGAGCCTCAGCTATAACTAGGCTACGTATCTCATGTGCAAACAATCACGTCGATCCACTTCTCCAAGTGTACACGAATAATGAATAATTTAAAATTTCAGTAAGGCGTTTAGATTTATGTTCTTGGAGAGAGATATATTTACATTCCAAATTTAAAAACACAAGTTATTTATGAGCGTAAATATGAATAATAAGAAAAAAATAAGCCAGTCATAAAAAGAGGGACTGTAAAAAGTCTGGCACAATATTAGTTATATTGGATTAACTACTTTAAATCCAAGTTTGTCATATATTAGGAGTAAATATAACTCGAGAGATAATTTGTTTTTTGGGTGGTTCTACGAGCGTTTCAACCGCTCTCATTACCTTCCTCGCATTAATGTCGAATTTCCTGTAGATTAGGATAGCATTTTCAGTTATTTTTTAGAAGTCAGGGCACTGTACAAGATAACCGAAAATAGCATCTAAAGATACAGGAATTTCGACATTAGTGCGAGGAAGGTAATGAGAGCGGTTGAAACGCTCGTAGAACCACCCTTTTCTAATATGATTTACACAATATAACTGAAAAAGATCTAAATCAACTAACAAGAGGGAAACAGAATAATCCTACGAGAAGGAAAAATATGTAAAGAATTTGTTTTTTATTGGATCTTAAAATTTTCCCTTTAAGTTGCATTCAGCAAGATCCACAGCGTAAAAAGTGGGGAAACGCCTTTGAAGTCTCGCAAAATGCCGCCTTTCGTTATTGCCGCAGGGTTTTCGCATTTATTTATTTATCTTTACTTAGTCTGTTCCATATCCATATTTGTTTATTGGCAGTACTTGTATGTAGGCTATCAGTAATAACAAACAGTCTCTCACAGCACAAGTAATATGAACCATTATAACTCCAACGAAACACTTAATAAGATGCGTCACTAAAATGCGCCACTCCTGAACGGCGTGTCCCAAGTGAGTGCATGGCAGCTTGGGCTCGCTATCGCCTCTCTCTCGCCCCGCGAACCCCGCATAATTGCTCTGTCTAGACGTGTCCTTTGGATGACTGTAGGGAAGGGTTTATATAGACTGTGATATAGCCTTGTAGGCGCTTTCACATCTCTGAGCACATCGCTTCCCTGTATGTTAAAACCTTTGTATAACGTGCATTTACGCATAACGATGTGTCATGTCATGAGCCAGACGTCCTTAACAACGCAAGCTAAATAAAAGCCAGTAATGATCACAAGTTAACAGGCATATGACGAATTGACGAAAGCGGCGTAACAAAGAGTGTCCGGCCTTGACGCGGCGCGGGCGCACACCGCCGTGCGTAGAGAGCTTTATTGTAATAAAGATTTCGAGTTATTACATATACTGTTAAGAGGGTTGTGAGGTGACGGCTTCCCATACAAACAGCGATAATGTTTTCTACCTCCTAAATGTTAACCGATTTCGATCAATTTTTGATACGGTGTCAGTCGGAACAAAAACTATGTCCGTACGTTTCGTTTTTTTCAATATTATTAATAAATTTCGATTTATTTCGGCCATAATCTCTTTATAACTAATTAATTCCGACTGACCACATATCAAAAATTGGTCGAATTCGGTTAACGTTTAGGGGGTGGAAAACGTTATCGCCGTTTGTATGAAAAGACTAGATTTTGCAGTTGGTTCACAGCCCTCTTAAAGTCATAAATCTGCTAAGCAACTTATATTTTCCGGATGGTGGGATCCGCCTGATTCACTACGAGCACCACCTCTTCTTGCTTGCTTCTTCTTCACTTCCCTCAATGTCGACATTCTTCTTTTTCAAAATCTCTATTTTCTTTGGCTGCTAGAGAACAGCAAAAAAGAAGAATGAAGAAAATAGAGAAAAATAAGAATGAAGGCATTACAAAATCACTGGATTTATTTAATAATTTGCGTGTGTGGTGGTCATTTGGCGCGAGAAAAAGTATTGTACCGAGGACCGATCCCTGAGATACACCTACGTCTTTTGGCGAATTAATTTATTTAGGCCCGGATAGAACAGAATATTATTTTGTCAAATTTAATAGCATACAGCGTTTAGCTTAGTCTATCCACTAACAAACCTAAAACAATACTTGCTACTAAAAGTGTCGTGACAGACGTTGAAACGTCCAAAGCAAAGGCAAATGATAATTTGCAATGTCCAAAATGTACTGATTCCAAGATTTATCGTTTTACTACTTTCTACCTGCGAATTATTCTACGACTCTACGTCATCACTAAGGACCCTATTAATAAACTGATCACAAGATGCGTCACAAGATGCGTCAACATGTTTTCTATGGGCTGACTTTTACTTTGACGTATCTTGAGTCGGGGATCACAGTTGAGATGAGTTTATTAATACGGCCCTAAGTTATCCTTGAGGGTCTGTTTCATTTGGCCAAAATTTACTCCAGGAGACGTGAATTTGATTGCATTCAGATTTGTTTAGCTTAATTTCTAATAAAAAAAGATATTCCACTGATACCACAAGCTGTATTACGTCACACAAATCACTTATTATTATGACCTTTCCGTATAATTCACTTAGTATGTGAACGCCGTCTCCACCGGTTCGCTGGGCGCCCTTGGGCATGCGCGTTGCGGCAGGTCGCGACTCCGTACAGTTATAGCGACGCGGGCGCCGGTCGGCGTGCTTCGAAATGTTACTGTTTCCTGCGCTTCCAACCAAATTAGCTGAAAGAGTATTCGGAAGCTCTCTATCTTGTCTGTCGTTTTATCTTTGGGGTTGAGGAATGAACAATATTTGATAGGTATTTTTTGATTTGACTTTACTTGCAATTGCTAAAGTGGATTCTTTGTCTCCATTAATTTTTTTAGCAGCAAGTCGAAGATGGAACTGTATCTCTTTAACCGACTTCAAAAATGAGCGCTCTGTAGTTACGTCTAAATGGGACTGTACTCCTCAGCATAATCTGGAATATAACTATCAATGTATTAAATAAATAATAAAAACAATAATGGTCCTATCATTTACATCATGAAAGTTTACTTCTTCAAAACTCACCTGTTATCAAACTTTAATTCAGCTAAAATTTGCTTCATCAAAGTCTCCTTTATTTCTGAGTTTAATGCTAAGTTATATCAAATAAGTAAACATTGCAACAGCAATTTATATTAAAATGCAGTGAGCATTTGTAGAAAAACCAGGAATATTTAACTTCATTGTTCAAGCCTTGTTTATCTCTGGCCATCACTCGAAGTAAATATTATTCTCGCAAACCACTGTTAATAAGGCAGACATGTAAAAAACCTGTTAGTAAGAAATTGCATATTTTATTAGTGGGGCTTTGTATATTTTTTAAAGTCAACGACTCAATAAAAATAAATTGAGAAGTTTCGCTGGTTTCAAGTTACTCAGGAAACTAGTCCCTATATATATGACAGTAAAGTTTGCAATAGTGTCATGTTTTTGAAGGCCTTGTGCATTAAATTGATTAATTTTATCAACATTAACTATAATTTTCATGTATTGATTAAGCTATTTTTTTTAAATTTTAAACTTAGTTGAGGTTAAATTTTCATTCCATTCTAACTGCAGTTGTTTAACTTGAATTAAATAGCAAAATCACTTCTAGGATACATCTGGATATCTAGGTGTGCCAATATGGCAGTTACACAAGTCTCAGTTCATGGAATATCATTTGCTCTTACTATCTATTTGTATATGCGTAACCACATACGCCAATACTTAAAATGTCAAGTATATCAATGTTTCCATTCGGAATTCCAGAAAATTCTTGCGCAACTAGTTTCAAAACAAAACGAAACGCAAATCCAATATGGCGGATGATGCCTTTAAAGGTTAACAATTACGTTGGGAACCTCAGAAGTGGGTAACATTGAGGAGTTCGTTGATATTACAAGCACTTCCTGGCGACCGAGGCCGCAGCCATCTTGAATTTTTTGACGTTTATTTTTGGCGCGCTTTTGTACTTTTAACGACGCGTTCAGAAATGGTAAGGACGTGGTTGTTTATTTGTCAGGTGTACGACAAAGTGTGTCTAGAGATTCGCTGGACCAGTAAAATAAATAACGCCTTTATGTTAATATTAATATTGTAATTAATGTCGTGAAACTGGTATCTGAGAATAATTTCTTCCAATACGAGTACTAAAGTATTAGATATTGTGTCAGATTACATTGTGGGTGTAGGTTGGATGAGAGAAGCTGAAGATCGGGAGCAGTGGCGTGCATTGGGAGAGGCCTTTGTCCAGCAGTGGGCTAGTACGGGCTGATAATGATCATGATAATGTTTACATCGTGGGTACAATGTTTGTAACCTGAGGCCCTTCTTGAAAATCGAATTTTAGTTACCTCTTACCCAAATTTTTGGCGAATTACGAGTGAACGGAATAGAGTATCCGAAGTTTGGAATTTAGTATTAACCATTCAGGACTCCGCCCGTGGAGAGTTAGTTGTAGTAACTGAATATACCTACGACAGATTCCGTCAACACATTACATCTCCGATTTCAACCGTACTTTTTTAATGTAACTTATCTAGATATTGTACAGAATTCTAAAAATAATGTGCACGAAACCAGTTCAGACAATAACCAATAACCAGCTGCAGCCGACCGATCCCAATTGCAGCAAACAACTTATCGTTTTGGATGACGCAATGCTCCCGACGACATATTTGACATTTTTAAACGTGAAATAATATTTCTTTCCCACGGAAAAGGATTACTCTTGTTTACGTTATTAATTTTACAACGAAAGGGAAAGAAGTATGTTAGTAATTATTGTTACCTTATTTTTTAAAGGCGCAGATTAATCTGAACATTTACTTGTAATGAGCATGTGGGGAATGGTACATTAACAAGTAATTGGCCATTTTAGCAAATCAACAGGGTATTTCATATCCATATCCATTCATTCATATCCCAAAATTTTAGGTTTTATCGGTAAATTTGATGACACGCCATCACATGGTGTCCAAAAACATTAACATCGCTAGAGCAAGTGAAAGAAGATGACGATGTTTAACTGGAATTTTAACCAAGGACCTTTCTAGGCTCGAGCTCCTTACTTAGGCGTCTGCCATTATTGTCAACCCTGTACTCAGATTACAACTCTAAACAAACATTTCATAACGCATACAAAGATACTTATCTTTTGATCCTATAATAATTTGTGCAAAGTTTGCGAAGTTCAAGACACGCCCGACTGAGGCTGGTGTTAAAGAACCGTATGTCAACGACTCCATGCCGCCAATGTTGCAATTCTGTATGCAAATTAAGCATTTAAGCTTTGCAAATGTAATATAATGTGCTATTGGTCAATGGATATATAATGGGATTCTACCTGGCGAGCTTTTGATCGAAGATGTTTGTTTAAAGGTGGGGTCTAAATATCGGAGAGCTCCAATATTTTTAGACTTAATTTGAATTTCTGAAGTTGTGTCTTTTAACTGTACAGTCGAAGTCATAAATATGTTTACACTTTAGTACCTTGTCACTTTAATCGCTGTGACAATTTCATAAGACAGTTTAAACACGACGTTGATTAGACAAGGTACTAAAGTGTAAACATATTTTGACTTCGACTGTACAAGCATAACTTAAATTCTGTTCGGACATTACTATTACCCTTGACTGTACCATTTCTTTGGAACGAAATGTCTTTTCACAACTACTGTTTAAATTATCCTAAAATACTGTTAAACGAAACTTGATTGACTTTTCAAAAGACCTTAATAGAATAGAATAGAATAATTTATTCGGCTATTAAATGAAACACATATCTACACTTGACATTAAAAATACAAAACTAACCTATTTAAATAACTAAAGCTAATGAGTATAATAAGAAACAGCCGAAACGGTGCACCAGCTCAGCGTGATGCTGTGGCACGGAGCCACAGCGCTGATTTTCAGCTGGACCCGTACATATGAGGTAGATGGCCAAACAAAGAAACACAAAAATTAACAAAACACTGCACTAAAGTTACTGTAGAGAAAAAAATATTAAAATTACGTATATAACACTAAATTAGGTATCGTCTTTTACAATTACCAGGCGCTCGCCTAGATATTGATGTATACATATGACTCAAAGTACCCATCACTAAAAAAAACAATAGCACAAAGCCAAAGTTGGCGTACGGTACAGTCGCACATAAAATCGGACACGGGCGCTATCGCGATCTGCAACGTTGCAACAAAGATGGCGGCCGTCCGTGAACCTGAGCTAAATATACGCGCGCGTCATCCGGTGCGCACAGAGCAGCGGCCACAGACTGGACGGAAAAATGACGGTATTATTCTTCTTGAATGTTCATGCTTGAGCAGGCACGCGACCCGACCAGATAAAAACCCCGGATAAAATTGGGACCGGCTACTTTCAGAGCCCATGAGTCTTAAATGGCCGAACTAATTTTCACCAAATTTAATTAAGAACATTCTGGAAGGTGACGTACACCTTTCAAACAAAAAAAAAACAAATCAAAAATTAAATTAAAAATTAAAAAAACTCCCGACAGAAAAATAAAACTTTAAACGTAAATAAATAAATAAGCCCTTAAAGCTTATAGTAGTCATATTTTGATCCAAGCGTCGTCACGTCGGGGGACCGCTAAGTAAAAAAATAAAAACAATACTAGTTATAGAATTTAATTTAATTTTTATTTCATGCTTTTTAAACTTTATATATTACTAGTAGACACGTTACCATTGACACTATACCCCAATTCGCGCAAATGTACTTTCCGAAATGAACACGAAATTGCGACACTTTTGAGCAAAATCTTCAGGCTCCGACAAAGACGTCAACGGGCTCCGAGCACGTATGTACGCCTGGACGGATTTCGTCACTACAATACAAGTATTAAAAACTCCCGACAAAATTACTTTCAGAGCTCATAACTTTTAAACGGCTTAACGGATTTTCATCAAACAAAGCTAAAACACTTTCGATTAAGTCACCTTTCTTTTAAACCACAAAAAAACTGAACCAAAATAGGTTCATCCGTTTAGGAGCTACGATGCCACAGACGTATACACAGACACACGTTAAACTTATAATACCTCTCGGTTTTGCGTCGAGCCAAGGATACCTCCAATACCAAGAAAAATCGCAGGTGAGTTGCGAAAATAAATCAATATCAGCGGGCATTCTCACACAAATTGCCCTACCTATTATTTATATATTTTTTACAAAGTTTCTTGTAAATTTTTCTCCCCAGTACGACAGCTCCATTATTTGTTTTTAATAAACGAGGACGTTATATAAATCTCATGCCTGCTACGTGTGATACATACATATTTACAGGAAATCAAGTTCATCTTTCAAAGAAATTTAAACCGTTAATTTTCAATACTCATTAAAAAAAACTACTGACATTCGGAATACGTCCTCCTGAAATACGTAGAATTATCAATAACCCTATATAGATAGAAAGTATTTGTAAGAACTGTCGCGTCTACCCCTACTTATCTTCCCGTCGACAACCCCGTGCATCTCCTTCCAAACGAACGATTGTTCAGCCTCACGAGCCGTGATAAATGAACTCCGTACCTATTCGCTGTCACTCCGCGCAATTCACTGGTTTAAAACGATACCTGTAAGTGTTATTTACGCCCAATAAGTGTTTGCCCGCGACTTTGGCCGGGTTAAACCGCTTATGTAACAAATGGGCAACTTTACTCGACAATTTTTAGTCTGCAATCCACGGGCATATTGTTCTGTTGCACTAAATTAGAGTAAGATAGCTGCTTTGAATTGCCTGAAAGTTGCTTGTGTCACTTCATCTTTATGGACATTACCTATGTCTATAGCAGGTGAAATTTAAATTCAAAATTAGCCCTTAAGAGGATTGTGAGGTGAAGGCTTTCCATACAAACGGCGATAACGTTTTCCACCCCCTAAATGTTAACCGATTTCGACTGATTTTTGATACGGTGTCAGTCGAAACAAAAACTATGTCCGTACGTTTAGTTTTTTTCAATATTATTAATCAATTTCGATTTTTTCCTGTTTTATTGTCTTCATACTAAAGTAATTTTGGCCATAAAAAAAACGAAACGTGCGGACATAGTTTTTGTTCCGACTGACCACATATCAAAAATTGGTCGAATTCGGTTAACGTTTAGGGGGTGGAAAACGTTATCGCCGTTTGTATGAAAAGGCTAGATTTTGCATTTGGTTCACAGTCCTCTTAAACCTATTTAGTAATGTGAGCAAATAAGTCACTACGAACCATGGCGATGTCGCCTATGAGAATCATGAATTATTAAGTCTACTCCATGTCGCTCGTTCGTTATCCATATGCTATTTTCAATATCTTTCTGCTCCTGTATTCGCAAAGTAAGAGCAGGAGAAAACATAGCGATATTGTAAACGATCTGAAACAATTTTGTTAAGGCAATTGTGACGATGACTGACATATTGTAGCGACACGACGTAGACAGTTCACAGTCGAAGACGACAAATAAGTGCGACATGAATGTTGAAAAAATCCGGTGTGTTATTTTTTTAAACAATTCATTTTTAAATTTACGTCGAAGTATTAACCGGTATAACGTTGCCCAACGCGCTCGTTGGCACGTAAGGTTCGTTACCTGCCGCGTTGACAGAGCTAATTCGTCGACGAAATCTGCGACCAAATTAAAAATTAACTTACCGGTTTATAATTATTTTGTGCGTTACGTGTAATGTTGCCTATCCTCGTGTTTTATCCTCACTCATTCTCTAGGTTAGCTGGAAGAGATCCCTTATAGGGATAAGCTCGCCTTTGTACATTTTGTTTTATTTTATTGTAAATATATTATCTGTGCAATAAAGAGTTTACATAAACTTATTTAATTATTAGTTTAGAGTTTATATATAATTATTTGACCAATTGTAAAGCCAGTTCATGAGAATCAGTTAACAGATTGACGATGCGATGCTACGACATAAAAACGTCACGACATAACCAAACCGTCAAGGTCTTTGTCGCTTGCATGTTGCTGCTTTTCTGTCGTCCTGTAAGCGACAGGTCTTTAGGTCTTACAATAAGTAAACCGGTGGCTTTGTTTGCGTTTCTTGAAGCGTTGTTCACAGCAATGGTCTTGTCCAAAGTACTCAACTGGTATATTCTCAAAATATTACCGATGCGAGTCTAAAAAGACGTAGTTGGACCAATTTACTTAGCACAATTTTGATCTGATCTTTTTAATCTGATGCATATGCCATTTAATTTTGCTGTTGCTGATTAATTTGATTCTCTGTGGGTTATTTTCAGATTCGCAATTGTGTCGCAATCAATTAGTTAAATAATTTTGTTTAGACTAATGTGTTTTGAGATGTATGTTATTAATAAGGTAGTGCAATAATTAATTAAATTAAACAACATAACACAACCACTTACTCGAAAATGGGTCTTACGGCCACACTCGGAGACGTCAATTAAGTTTTAAGTTTCATTAAAGTAGTCACTTTCTTTGCTATAGCAATAGAATAAGACGCAGCAACTTTAATGAAACTTGAAAATTAATTGACGTCTCTGAGTGCGGCGGTTAAAGTCAGTTATTATAGGGGCATAGTTGGCAGCGTCCATCGCCTTTTTCAAAAGCCTGCGAGGCGGGGTGACCGGCCCGACAAGGCCGGTGGTGCAGATGTCTCGCCGGCTGATGTGTAAATGCATACAAATTTTACGTATACTATGTTACAGAGTTACAGAGCTTCGTGAGACCAAGGTTACACATCGAGGAAGGTTTTGCGCTGGTGAAAACGTTTATTATTGTGTGACTTTTGTTGTTATTGTAATGTTACAAAAACACTTGTAAGTAGTAAAATGTTATGTGCGCATACGCAAACTAATAAATGTGAAAGTTTGTATGGAATTTTAGATGTTTGTGTTTCAGTTGTGCCTAAACGGCTAAACGTATTTGGTTGAAATTTGGCGCATAGATTGTCCTTAATCTGAATTTGACGATGACGAATTTGATTTTTTCGAGGAAAAACCGATAAACGACTTCTACACGGATGGATACATGGGCAAAAGCTAAATTTATATGTATACAAATGAGTTAAAAGAAAAAAATCTCGAAATAAAAGTGGCTGGGTTAAATAATGACACAAACTTTTTAATACGGCTACTATCTTCGGCATCAAATTCAAGCAAATTTTAAACTATGACTAGACTAATTTGTTTTTAGGTAAGTATTGAAAGGGTTAGAAAATATCGTATATTATTTCTACCATTCCATTGTCAGACATAAATCCTAAAATAATAAGAGGATGCGCCGGCGACGCGTGCCGCGCCGGATTTTATTCCATTTTCGAAAAGGGGTTCGAATTTAAATTTAGAACGGCGTATGCTCAGCGGAAATCGCTCGCGGATGAATCACACGGATCATTCTAGAATGTTCTGCACGTACAAGATACAAGTTAATATTATAGAATAAAATGAATAAATCAATATCAGGGGACAATCTCAAACAAATTGACATAGTCCCAAACTAAGCCCTAGGCTTGTACTATGGGAACTATGCAAAGATAAACATACTTATACAGAGAAATACATACATAGAAAACATCCATGTCTCTGGAACAAATACTCGTGCTCATCGCACAAATATCTGCCCATACCGGGGTTCGAACCCGGGACCGCTAACGTCGTAGGCAGGGTCACTACCAACTAGGCTAACCGTGTCGTACAATTCTTGGTTAAATTGTGAAAGATCTGAAGCAATTTGTCTCATTCAGCTTGAACAATACTAATTTAGACCAAATAGGAATGCCGCCATTTTAAATTGAATACAATGATCTCATGTTATGACGTCATTAGTTTATGTATTAAAACTAGTGAAGTTTTCCTAAGAAGTAGGTACTTTAAATAAAAAAGCCGGTCCAGTGCGAGTCGGACTTGCGCACTGAGGGTTCTGCACAAACTTGTAGGTATGTAAATAGTTCGTAAATCATGGGAATACAGTAGAAACAAATTCCAGTATAAACTGATACGCAATAAATATGCACTCTCGTTCTTAGTGAGTGTCAGTTTATATTGGACTTTTTTTATGTGATGTAACTACAAATTAACGATTTTCGGATTTTTTCCTTTACTTGATTCCCTTGAGATTCCCTTCAATATGCGGCATAAACGGTCGTATCTTTTGATTGCGTTGACTTAGAAGTTTGATTTTTTCACAGCTCCAAGGGACTGCAGACTTGAGCATTTGATATGAATTTCAACTTGATACCTCCACGCGTTCCTGAGAAAAAGGGGTCTTGACAGACACACCGACGGACAACAAAGTGATCCTATAAGGGTTCCGTTTTTTTTCATTTGAGGTACGGAATCCTAAAAACAGTAATATCCATTTTGTCGAAGTTTAAATTAGAATAAAAAAGGCTGATGAAATACTACATTAGGGCAGTTTCCAAAATAGTGCAACGGCCATTTTTCATTGTAGTGTAGGCTCATGCAGGTTTAATGTGTAATGTGTACTTACGTACTTACGTAGTGGATATTTAACAGAAAGTGTAAATTACACCTCGACGAGTTTTTTGACTCTATTTTTATTCCAACCTTCACTAAAATCACATTAAATAACTTTGCCTGAAAACATGTTTATCAAAACTGATGTCACATGGTGAGATTTTATTAGGTACCTATTTAAATGTGAAGTTAGAGGTCAAGAGTGATTTCCTTCAGAACCAGAAAGACACAGAGGCAATTACAGCCATCTCGCCATACGCCGGCGACAGGCGGTAGTCGCCGACATGTCGGCGGCAGCCGTTGGCCAAAAACGACTAGACTAGTTTTTTATGTATTTAAGTATGTATTTCTCTATACTCGTATAAGTTTATCGTTGCCTAGTACCCATAGTACAAGCCCAGAGCTTAGTTTAGGAATAGGTCAATTTGTGTGAAATTGTCCCCCGATATTTATTATTTGATATTTATTCCCAACATCAAAGATAAAGTGCACCAAAAAAAAAACCATTAATAACACAAATTAAACGGGCAATAAAAGTGTCTGGTTAATTTTAATCCTTTCATATCGCGTAAATTGAGATAAAATACGAGTGCAAAGATCTTTGGACCTTGAATGTCACCCTTGCCGTGAACCCAGCGCTGATCAATATCTTTTGGGTCGATAGCGCGTTGCGTAGTCTCAATATGGTGTATAATAATGACTCGTTTTGACTTTGTTATGACTACGTTTGTTTACGTGTAGATAATCTGTAGGATGGAAGATTTTCGACGATAAAAACACCAACAAAAGTCCCACTGCTGCGGGCTTCACATGCTTGCACGAGATACAATTTGACAGGTGCTAGGGAAATAAATACATCTATTCCATATTCTAACATAAGACTTAACGCTTAAGGTTTATAATAAAAGTGTCTCGTCCTGACTTTTATTACCTTTTATTACTAAGTGACTTGCGATTTTCACATTTTTATAGCGATTTTATCAAGACGGGGCACTTTTATTTTAAACCTTAAGCGGTAAGTCTTATGTTAGAATATGGAATAGATGTATTCATTTCCGCACCTGTCAAATTTTATCTCGTGCTTGCACGCTAGGGGGCCTGGAATATTGGCCTTTTTACCTGACTGCCCATTATGGTTCTATTATGATCGTGTTTATCATGTGGATAAACATGGATAAACATCTGTCACCTTCTGACCAGTATGTATGTGCGAGAGGGACGGATGCTTTATCCACACTTATCATAATACGGGTGCATGAAAGGTAATATTTTAATTAAACCTGTATGTAGTGTTTATGGTTTGTTCCCTCAAAAAGGCCAAATTAATTAATAAACTATTGCAGTGAGTGATAATTTAACGTATATATTCAAAACATGTTTATCGCAAATAAATAATCTGAATCTGAATGTACTAACAAAATTGACATATTTTAAATGTGAACGGAAGGACTCAAATTATTGGCCAATATTAAGAGATATTCATGATGTCAATGGACCTAGCACATGGCCAACCAACAAATGTGTTTTTTAGATTTTTGTGGTAGACTAGAACTACTCTGTAGCTTATTTGTGGTTGAAATAAGAATAAGCTAGCTCGATTGATGTGATCACAAGAGTTTTGATTTGTTCATTATCTTAATGAGAGCCTTTGCTATTCGAAACTCTAGCCAATTTTTACGTTAGATAGTTTCCGGGAGGATAGCTATAAACGACCACACGAACGGACTCGCGGGAAAAAGCTAGTGTCCTCTATTTGACGACGCGGTTAGCCTAGTTGGTAGTGACCCTGCCTACGAAGCTAGCGGTCCCGGGTTCAAATCCCGGTATGGACAAATATTTGTGTGATGAGCGCGAGTATTTGTTTCTGAGTCATGGATGTTTTTTATGTATTTAAGTATGTATTTCTCTATACTCGTATAAGTTTATCGTTGCCTAGTACCCATAGTACAAGCCCAGAGCTTAGTTTAGGAATAGGTCAATTTGTGTGAAATTGTCCCCCGATATTTATTATTTGATATTTATTCCCAACATCAAAGATAAAGTGCACCAAAAAAAAAACCATTAATAACACAAATTAAACGGGCAATAAAAGTGTCTGGTTAATTTTAATCCTTTCATATCGCGTAAATTGAGATAAAATACGAGTGCAAAGATCTTTGGACCTTGAATGTCACCCTTGCCGTGAACCCAGCGCTGATCAATATCTTTTGGGTCGATAGCGCGTTGCGTAGTCTCAATATGGTGTATAATAATGACTCGTTTTGACTTTGTTATGACTACGTTTGTTTACGTGTAGATAATCTGTAGGATGGAAGATTTTCGACGATAAAAACACCAACAAAAGTCCCACTGCTGCGGGCTTCACATGCTTGCACGAGATACAATTTGACAGGTGCTAGGGAAATAAATACATCTATTCCATATTCTAACATAAGACTTAACGCTTAAGGTTTATAATAAAAGTGTCTCGTCCTGACTTTTATTACCTTTTATTACTAAGTGACTTGCGATTTTCACATTTTTATAGCGATTTTATCAAGACGGGGCACTTTTATTTTAAACCTTAAGCGGTAAGTCTTATGTTAGAATATGGAATAGATGTATTCATTTCCGCACCTGTCAAATTTTATCTCGTGCTTGCACGCTAGGGGGCCTGGAATATTGGCCTTTTTACCTGACTGCCCATTATGGTTCTATTATGATCGTGTTTATCATGTGGATAAACATGGATAAACATCTGTCACCTTCTGACCAGTATGTATGTGCGAGAGGGACGGATGCTTTATCCACACTTATCATAATACGGGTGCATGAAAGGTAATATTTTAATTAAACCTGTATGTAGTGTTTATGGTTTGTTCCCTCAAAAAGGCCAAATTAATTAATAAACTATTGCAGTGAGTGATAATTTAACGTATATATTCAAAACATGTTTATCGCAAATAAATAATCTGAATCTGAATGTACTAACAAAATTGACATATTTTAAATGTGAACGGAAGGACTCAAATTATTGGCCAATATTAAGAGATATTCATGATGTCAATGGACCTAGCACATGGCCAACCAACAAATGTGTTTTTTAGATTTTTGTGGTAGACTAGAACTACTCTGTAGCTTATTTGTGGTTGAAATAAGAATAAGCTAGCTCGATTGATGTGATCACAAGAGTTTTGATTTGTTCATTATCTTAATGAGAGCCTTTGCTATTCGAAACTCTAGCCAATTTTTACGTTAGATAGTTTCCGGGAGGATAGCTATAAACGACCACACGAACGGACTCGCGGGAAAAAGCTAGTGTCCTCTATTTGACGACGCGGTTAGCCTAGTTGGTAGTGACCCTGCCTACGAAGCTAGCGGTCCCGGGTTCAAATCCCGGTATGGACAAATATTTGTGTGATGAGCGCGAGTATTTGTTTCTGAGTCATGGATGTTTTCTATGTATTTAAGTATGTATTTCTCTATATAAGTATGTTTATCGTTGTCTAGTACCCATAGTACAAGCCTAGAGCTTAGTTTGGGACTAGGTCAATTTGTGTGAGATTGTCCCCTGATATTTATTTATTTATTTTTATTTATTTTTAGACGACATTATCAACTCAAAATAATGGTATTAAGCAGCCATACCCAATAAGGGCCTGCGCAAACCGGCGGAGCACAGCGCAGATCACTTTAAATTTATCAATGTATATTCTTCCCTATTTTAATTACAATAAGGTATAAATTTGAATGCTCTGAGACCGACCTCGGAGCATCACGGGGGATTTCTACTCTGCGGCTGCGGCTCTAAATTTATACCTTATTGTAATTAAAATAGGGAAGAATATACATTGATAAATTTAAAGTGATCTGCGCTGCGCTCCGCCGGTTTGCGCAGGCCCTAAGGGTAAACTTTCTGTAACAAACATTTGAATAAGCAATTGTTATGAAATATCGTCTTTGTACACTATTCGCTGGACCGGGTCCAATAGCGCAGTAATTACTGGATCTATTTCAATGTCACAACCATTGCGCTTAAAAAGTAATATTTGGCAACAATCCTTTATTATATTAAAAGCATAAGTGTTTTCGTTTTTATTACTGCGTAATAAGATGAATAAGGGAAAATGCCAAGACCGAATCGCAAATATAACTTGTGTAAATTATTTCAATTAGTTACCTACGTGTTGGTTTATCCCACAATAGAAATAAAACTATTTCCGCAGTTGTATTTTTCGAGTCGAGACAATTGCTGTGGAAATCAAGTGTTGTACACAATGGACCTGTGTGGAACAACAGATGGAGCGGGAAAGCAGAGCCAAAATGGAATACTGTTCAGTTCGACTTTGAGCTCAACGCAGGGACCGGCCCGCTACCCCTTTCAATGGGTTTTGTATGGGTTTTTCGTAAGGATTTACTTACCAAACCCTCTGCCCGTCAAAACCCTTTAAATGTGCTTTTAAAGCGCTATTTCCAAACGATAGCCCATTCTATTAAGCGCTAACCAATACCCTTACAAAACCCTTTAAAAAAGGTTACTAGTGTATACGCAATTTTAGACCTTTTGTAGACTTCATAAAACACACGTTACCTTGCGTCCCTTTCGAAGCAAGTAAACAGCCCATTCAACTAAGCGCTAACCCAATACCCTTATAAAACCCTTATTAGTATACGTTACCGACGGCGTATCGTTTGAAGTTACCGCGCGGAGCGGCAAAAGATCTAATACGGTTCGATTTCCTATGGCACACGTTTGTGATAGGCTCGTACAAAAGGGAAAGCTTTATAATAAGCGCTTAAATCGTTAGGGAAACCCTTTCTTAGGGACATCAAGATGAATCAGTTACCAGTTACCTATTTCAAAGGGCTACCCTTACCGTTGGGTTCTTCATTCGATAAGGGAAATTCAATCGTATGGGTTGCCAATTGGAATGGGTGAGCAAATCAAGGGGCTAGCTATATCAAAGGGAAGCCCTTTGAAAGGCTTTTCCCGATGAAAGGGTTGTCCGGTCCCTGGCTCAACGGACATTCGTCTACAGGTATTATATCTTCGCCTTTAGACAACGACGAACACAATAAACCTAGATAAGCCACGAGTATATAAACACCGATGTTTTTCGACTGATGACCTAAAAACGAACGACGACATCTCTACAAGTATCTTTGTTCTCGAAATTATTATGTAAAATTACACAAACGTTATCATCTTTTTATCGCGCAAGTGGGTCAGCATGTTAAGGATGTCTGTTTAACTGTATCGGTTCTGTTGTTATAATGTTACTGTTAGTACTTTCATTGTTGACAAGTGTTATGGCAGGACACAACTAATATGGCGCGTGGGTTAAGCAATTATAGTCTGTTGGTCAAAGGCGTAAGTGCTTCGACGCGCGCCATATTTATTGTGGCCTGCTATATCATAATTATACATTAAGTTGAAAGTTATACTGGTCTCACAATGAAATAAAACTCTTTTTGTTTGCGTTTGTTCTTAGTAATTCCAGCTATATTTACCAATATCATAAATGTATGGGTGTATTTTGTAATTTGTTATTTACATCAAAGTTTAGTTTAGTTTAGTTTAGATGAATTAACTTGAAATGTGAGACATTTTCTATTTAATTAATATAAGCAGACGGTAGATGAAGTCGCGGGTAAAAACGTGTCTGCTATATATATGAAGTTTGTTTTGCGCTAATTAATCTATTATACCGAATAGAAGAAATTAGTAACGGTTGCTTGGCCAGTAAACAACCCAATATTGTTGATATAGAAGAATCTTGAGACACGCAACATCAATAATATTTTACTACCTGTTTCTTACCACCCTGTTTCACAATCCAGTAAAGCATATCTGTCAAATAAATTTAGCCCTTTCCTTTTCTTACACTTGAAAATAGAGAAAAGGGCTATCTTTATTTGACAGATTAATTTACTTGTCGATTGTGAAACAGGCCCTTAATATTTATAGGTTGATAATAATATTGATTACTTACTAAGCCATTTTCATCAGACGCTGTCAAGGCGAGTGCGGCCATTTTGGGCGATAATATCTGTCTACCGTGGCGGCGTTCAGTATCCGAGACTGCCTGTGCAATATCGTTTCTGATCGTTTATCATGTGGCTATGATTAGTCTTACTCTTGCTTTGACTTTACTGTCTTCTATATATGTAAAAATCTATGTGTGTATATTCCCTATCGACTCCAAAACGGCTGGACCGATTTTGTTGAAATTTTCAGGCAATCTTCAGATTAGCCCAGCGGGTGATCCTGTGAAGTTTTTTTTTGGCAACTTTGTGCGAATGTTATGGGCAGCAACGCGCCTGGTACCAGCTAGTAATACAAGGTACCAATGTAGATAACTATTGGAGACCTTATTGTTTAGCCAAGTCAAATTGAGGGTTCACTAATTTTACAAATTTCGTAAAAAGGTATTTACAGTTTAAATTTTTTGTGGTCGCAAGTTTAACCTAACCTAACCTAACCTTTGTAATAAGCCTATGTAACGTATGTACAGTCAGCGTCAAATATATAGGAGCAGCCAAAATGGCCAAATATATCGCAACACATCCTTATTCCTATAGTAATAAAGTGTTGCGATATATTTGGCCACTTTCGCTGCTCCTATCTATTTGATGCTGACTGTACCGGTTTAAGCAAATGTTTTGGCGAGATATAAGTTTGTAAAATGATACGTTTGCCAAACGTACATTTGGTTAAATGAACGGACCCCTAATGATAGTCATAATAGACCTAACTTTCCAGATAGGAGTGTAACCTGTCTCATTTTTGCATGCATAACAATTTTAAAATGCCAAATACCTCAACATTCAAATTAAAAAGGTTGTCACTGGACAGCGTCTTGCTCGAGCATCGCATCTCAGTCTAAGGCCATCGCCTCCAGTTGCAGCAAAGGTCCTTACCCCTGTTGACATGACCTAATGTTTACAGGTACACTGCGTACCTACAGTGCAATGGACAGCGCAACAGGCGTACCTACAGGGCATTGGACAGAAAAACAACAAGGGCGCCGCAATGATCGCAGACGCATTCAAGGAGCGACGAACTTAGATTGTTAAGTTACTCTGTTTATTTTTATATTTAGGAATGATTATTTGTAAGCAAGCTGTAAGGCTCTGTAAGGTAAGAAATTAACTTGCTTGTCGGTCAGTTCATCTCTATCGCTACAGACTAGTTAGAAAGGGATATCCGAGCGACAAACCAGTCGCGGGCAAGACGTGCTAGCCCCCCGGCCTTAGACAAGATCCGTAACGCTAACGATATTTGAAGAGAGAATTGAGAACCTCCTCCTTTTTTTGAAGTCGGTTAAAACTGTCAGAATAGGATTGACGTAAGGTTCCAATCTATTGAGGTCGGCCGCTAATGTAAGTTCCATACATTTCTCTAACGTAACGTAAACGTTTACCGAATGTAACTTGTCTAGTCCTAGTAGGACTTAGGTTTAATAAACAAAGGTGAGGTCGTCGACGAAGTTTAAGCTAAAAGTTCCGTGGACAAGCAAACAATGAAATACACACGTACAGTCCGTGAGCACTTAGAATAGGATTCGGGTTTTTACTTCTCTCTCTCTCGCTCTCATGCGCTCTTATGCGAGTCTAGCCGACTTTACACGAACCCGATTCCTTGTTATAAGTGCTCACGGGCTGTAGCGACTGTTCTAGTGTACCAAGATGCATTACGTATTAACGTTTACACATTACGTTACCTTTACGTTTTATACATTTTGAAATTTCTAAAATCGGTAAATTATTACCGATTTTAGAAATTACAAAATGTATAAAATTGACATAAGCGGCTGACGTGACTAATCGTTAGCTTACGTCAATACAATTGCCTGATAAATAATAATAATAATAATATAATAATAATCCAGCCTATATATGTCCCACTGCTGGGCACAGGACTCCACTCACAATGACAGGGTTTGGGCTATACGTAGTTCCCACGCGGGCCCAGTGTGGATTGGGAACTTTGCACACACCGTCAAATTGCTTTGCAGGTGTGTGCACGTTTCCTCACGATGTTTTCCTTCACCAAAAAGCTCATAGTAAATTTACAAATTATATTTCGCACATAAATAAATTCCAAAAAACTTAGAGGTGCGAGCCCGGGTTCGAACCTACGAACCTCTGCTTAGGAGTTGGCAGGTCAAACTAATAGGCTACCACGGCTTTTTTACTAATAATAATTTTCTTTGAATTAAAAAGTAGTTAATTAAGCGTAATAATAATGCACCTTGGCTAGGCACTAATGTCCACAACGATGTCACGGTTACTTTTCCTACTTAAGTGAAGTTCAAAACAAACAGACACATTTATTGTATTAAGGGTTAGTTTCAAGGCTTTATAAACAAGGACATATTGTATTGTATTGCGGAATGATACCGTTTGCCTTCAAGTGAGATTGCAGGAGGATTAGGTCAGTCTATATGCTAAGTTATAGCCTGAAGGCTGTAAGAAAATGTATGAAATAGTACGAGAAACTGGGAGGCGATTTTTGACTTTCGAGCGCTTGAAAGTCAAAAATCGCCCAATGGTAGTGCGATGAACTGACCGGCCGAGATCGATCAGCAGAATGTGTCTATACTAACTGCTTAGATTCCACCTATCGCCTAGTCTCGTGACTTAGGGCCGTATTGGTAAACTGCTCTTGGCTCAGACGCTTACTCAAGACGCGTCAAAGTAAACGTCAAGTCGTAGAAAACTGTCATTTCCGACGTGACTTGAGACGGGCATCTCAGCCAAGAGCAGTTTATTATACGACCTTGACGAGGTTAACACTACGATTTATAATATCTCTGTCCTCTTCATGATTTTTGTTTACATTGTTTAAATCTTAATTGTTGGCTTTGGGGTGTGAGACCTACAAATGGCTTTATGTTATCGTTAGAATTCAATTAATAGTTTTGATTTAATTAATAATATTCACACAATCTACAGTCGGAAAGTCCACTTTGCACCTCTAAATTCTTTTTTTTTCTTTTTTCTACTTCGTGGTTTTTAGTTTGAATTTGTTGTTTACCCACGTAGTTTACACCTAACAAGCAAGACTAAAACGTGTTTGAGCGATTTAAAAATGTTGTGTACTATTTTTGAGACGGCAACGGCGTCAAAAACAAGAATACGTTCACTTCTGAAATGGCAAGAGTCTTTGACCGCGATGCATCTCGCACTCGTTTAATGGGGTTTTAAAAATGATGCATTCATTCTGAAATATGATAGTTTCGTTTTCATGCTTTCAATAATACTGAAAAAACACCACAGCTGTGTGATTGTTTTAAACATTTCGCCTTTCATATCGTCGGACGAATCATTAACCGGCGAATTTAGGTCGTCCGTCAAAATGACATGGTTTTGTCGATAATAAAGGTGTTAATTATTTAGTTACATCAAAATTATTAATAAATGTGAATGTTTGGATGGGGATCATGCTGACCCTGTTACTAGTGTGCAAATGGAGACGTCTCGATAGCGGTGGACTGTTATAGGCTGATAGCCTCACATGTGCATCACCAAGTAAGGGTTAATCCCTTGGAGATAATTATGTCTTGTGTCGTTACTTGGTGATGCACATGTGAGGCTATTTATCAAAGATCCAGGAAAAATATTTATCAAACAGTTGCTGCGCATGTCAATCCGGAAGCGGATCTCTTTGTCTGCTTTCATTCGTAATACTCGTTGGCAATCGGCTGATAATAATGTTATCGATCGAAAATAATATTGATTTGCGTCTTTCAGCACTGACATATCAGCAGTCTGATTGATATTTTCCGATCCTCTAATTAATAACTCGTTTATTTCGAAAAACTGTTTGTTAAACGCGGAATAAACAACTCGTGAAACCCTCTAGATGGTGCCAAGCCTGTATTATTGTGATCTGTAACAAGGCCTACGTTAAGCAATCTCAGATGTAACAACACTTCTTTTTTACAAACTTCACCTTAAATTAACCAAAAAAACTGTATTACCCAAGACGATAATATTATTGACGAATTAGCCTAGTTGGTAGTGACCCTGCCTACGAAGCTAGCGGTCCCGGTTCGAATCTCGCAAATATTTGTGTGATGAGCGCGAGTATTTGTTCCTGTGTCATGGATGTTTTCTATCTGTTTAAGTATGTATTTCTTTATATAAGTATGTTTATCGTTGTCTAGTACCCGTAGTACAAGCCTAGAGCTTAGTTTGGGACTAGGTCAATTTGTGTGAGATTGTCCCCTGATGTTTATTTGATATTATTTATGTTACATGGTTAGATAGAGGCAAGTAGGTCTGAAAGTCGAACACCTATGTCTAGTAAGGTTAACGAGGGCTGATTTGATGGGTGAAGGAGTCTTTGTTATATTTTCGAAGAAAAACAAGTACGCAATAAAATAGGAATTACAAAACATGTCCATTAAACAACGATAACGTAACGGCGACTCCGGCGCAAGGTCAGCGTATCGATAAATCATCGCGTTGTGTCTGAGTTATTGTTATTAGGTGTGATTGCGCCCTGGACGCTATCTGGTTGTTGTTATGAAAATAATCCATGTAATTATGTTTGTTGTAGAAAAATGGATGAAAGTTTAATGTCTAACGTGAGGATCGCGCCATGGAAGAATGATCAAGCACTAGCTTGATCAATCTTCGATGACGCGATCCGCCAAGTCACTCAAAATGGACATTGCATGTTTGCGGCAAAGCACAATCGGCAAAATAGAACTATGACCCACCATAGAACTGTGTCACAATTACATTATAAAACAATTTTTTGGGCACCTCTAATGATTTGTTGTGTAGGTCATACACAGATTTAGGTTCAACATTGTCCCTTCTGTTCCTAAAAGTTAACGACGTGGGAGTTTTTAACGCATATAATTTCGATACAGGCCAAAACTATTTACGCCAGACTCCTATTACGCGGATATATGGTAAACCGAAAAAATTGGTTTCAAAGTACCTTCTGGAACAGGAGAGACAACTTTTGTGTTTATGACTGTGTATGACCCGTGTAACGTCGTACTCTAAAATTAGTGGAAACAACACTATCTTTATTCTGTAGAGTACGCCCTGCAGAGCGGTTCTGTTAATCGTCTCCCCTTCACATCGACTGAGACGAGAAACCGACGAATTTACGTCGTCCGTCAAGGTGTAAAGTTCGCGGCCTGACAATGAGAACAAATGCGCATTCATTTTTTATTTTTTTATTTTTCTACATAGTCCCCTTGGATTTCGATACACTTTTTCCACCTGGATTCCAGAGCCAATACCGCTTTTAAAGAAACTTTCTTCCAAAGTCCTCAAAATAGTTGTCCACAGCTGCTTGAACGTTTCCATTGCTCGAAAATTTCATTCCACCCAATGTTTTTTTAAATTGGGGAAAAGGTGGAAGTCCGTGATGCTCAATCGGGTGAACAGAGGGGTGGGGCATACATTATTTCTACTTACTACGTTTCAAGTAAGTACTCATGATAACAAAATATGTCAGTGTTTTATTTTTAAACGCTGGGTACTTTTTCAATTGCCTCATTCGACATTTTGTTGTTACACCTCTTTGTTTCCTTGCTCCAGTTTTTTTCTTTCGTAACGTAGATTATAGCGCGGGATTGCAAACACTTTTTATCTGTTTGCGGACGTTAATAGCACGATAAAAATAAACGTTATTTATCTATGTGTCACATGTTTATGTTAATTATTAATAATGTAGCTTTTTGTCTTTTATAAGTCATCTTGTCATCATGTCATATGCATGTTTGTTGATGAAGGTTGTTTGCAATAAAATTATTGCCAGTCAATTAACGTTATTTAGATACAAACAGGTAGTCTGTTTGTTTATTTTTTTAGTTTTATATAATATGGGGTCATATTGGCTCTGTTGGCACTTAACAACAACCACATTAAGCGCCAGTGTCTCACCTGGCCTGTTCAAACTGCATACAATAGCCATTCAGTGGCACCGAAGGTCATAATAAAGTAGATGTTTCGAAGAATCGAAGTTCAGCAGTCGCTTTATTGCTCGTGCGCATGGCTCGGCCGTCGCCTGTCAATTAAAATTGTTTTAATATGTCGGGTTTGGTGTAAGTTGTCTCTTTTATTTATTTACGTAGGTATGTACTTCGTTGCTGAATATAATTTTAATGCGACATGGGCACTTAGTCAAATGGAATTTCTGTGCCACTATAAAACTGTCAAAATGTTAGGATATTATTTTGGCATGTATTTTAAAACTAAAATAAAATAATGCTCCATCCCTTCCACAAATCATACATGATTAAATAGTTAGAAAGAGATGAGGATATTATTGACCGAAAGGCAGCTGTAAGATATAGGCTGATGCTAATATTTAAATGTCTTGGCTGTAATTATATCAATAAAAGTATTGAATAAATGATATTAATTAATGCAGTTATTAGCGCATGCACTGAAAAAAATACCTCGTGCTAGGAACCAGAATCTGGTTATCAGTACAGTATTGTCTTGCTATATGTATATTATTATTATTATTTATTATTTATTATTATTATTGTCTTGCTGTATATGTGACGACAAAACTCTTTGTATACATAACCAGACTGTTCTAGTTGTAATACACGATAAAACATAATACCCGCAACTAGTTGATGTGTTCACATTACAATGCGCACAATACAAATAACAGACATTTTGTATCAATTACAGTTGCATCTTTATTAATATATTGCAATTGGGTAGGTAAAGTTTTTGGAAGAGGTGTAAATTATATTTTTTTTCGATAGTCGTCATCCTAAAGATCAAGGAACTGCGGCTCTTTTATTTTTATTTCCTCTAATATTTTAGAAATATTTTTTTTAGTTATTAAGTTGACATTTGTACACTTTATTGGCCGACAAGCTTGTTGCCTTCGTACTTAATGAAAAAGAAAAAAAAAACTGTCACTTCTATAACTGTCATTGTCAATCAAAGTAAACAAACGATTCAATTCAACGACTCTTTTCTGTTTGCCTTCGTTTCATGTGATCAGTGTTTTTAGAAATATTTTTAACGACCTCAGAACGAACTCCGGACTTTCGATTTTGCCGTTTTCCTCCAGCTTTGCTCGATATTTGGACTACGATTTATTTTCGACCCCATTGGCACTGCTTCTTGGACACCGATTTCTTCCTTTCACGACGACTCTTGCCCTGCTTTTCGATAGCCACGAGAGCACGTTTGAATCGTATACACGCAATGAATTCAAGCAATCCCACACGGACTTTGGAAATGGAGTATTACAAAGATTTACTCAGATGCTTGAAAGAATTGAATCGTTTGTTTACTTTGATTGACAATGACAGTTATAGAAGTGACAGTTTTTTTTTCTTTTTCAATAAGTACGAAGGCAACAAGCTTGTCGGCCAATAAAGTGTACAAATGTCAACTTAATAACTAAAAAAAATATTTCTAAAATATTAGAGGAAATAAAAATAAAAGAGCCGCAGTTCCTTGATCTTTAGGATGACGACTATCGAATAAAAATATAATTTACACCTCTTCCAAAAACTTTACCTACCCAATTGTTCGTATTACGATGCATAATCATAAAAATACAAAACATTTTGTACTTGTAATTACTACAAAACTGCGTTTAACTAGACTCGTGCAGTGGCGTTTACAAACAACATAATACACGATACAACATTTTTGATGAACGCTACCAAATTTTTGATGAACGCTACCAGATTTTAGTTGAGATAACTACATATTTCACAACTACACGTTCTTGTAGTATTGTAGAAAAATATTTTTTTCGGTGTGAGGCGCCAATAATTGAAATTTCGTAATTTCTTTTTTAGTTATCCTTTTAATCAACAGACTAAATATATGTAATGTATGTTAAATCTAAGTTATTATAGTAATTTAAAGTTATTTCAAACAATCTGTAAAACTATTTAATCTAAGGTTTATAAAAATTATATAAACGTATTTCAATATCGAAGCTATAAAACTCAATCTTAAGCAATAGTTATAAAATTTGAAATGGTTCCACTGCCTGGCATGAAAGCGTTATAACTCCGGTTAAAGTTAACCGCGCGGTTACGGTACCGGACCTGCCCCAACGCAGGACGCGGTATTTTGAGCACGCGCAGCACCGACAGCAGCGATCTATAACATAGATCATTTTACGTGGTTTAAATATAAAAATATGAGATCTTTTGTAATAGTCGTGTGCTTATTTGTGTAATGCAAGTTATTTAACCAAGTAACAGTTTTATTTACAAGTTAATTTACGTAATTATAAATGTAATTAGTAGTATCACTTATGCCACGAATAGTAAGTACAGTATAAAAAAATATTCTTTCTCAATACTCGATTACTTTTTAAGATTTATTTTCCGTTAAAATAAAAGTTATAGTTGTATAATATTAATATTAACTACATACAAAAATTTGCATACCTTAAGAAGATAAAGTACGTTATGTTATTTATTATTTAAAGTTTTAAATACATTTTGTGGAGGTTGGGCCGATAAACGCGTTTGTGTAAAGGCCGAAATATAAATTAAAAAAAAAAAACATTGAAAAAACACCCTATTTAACTAGCTACTCTTACTTAGTCGCTTACCCTATGAGTAGCAGCAATACTTTTTTAAAGTACTGTCAGCAGTTATTATTTAACAAACAAGCCGCACATTCCGCGTTATCTGCTGACGCTACGTCGCATCGCGCCATTGACTTTCTTGGTGCCATTAACCGAATAACCCATTGCACAAAGAACTGGCGCTTTTCAAGGTGAACCCACACAGGCACAGCAAACACGACACGTACACAACACATGCACAAGTTGTACGTAACACATGCAAGCCCCGCCGTGTCGGTGCACGCGAGCATTCGATTCAAAATAAGAACTCGCCAACACCCCTTTGCTGTTAGAAAAGATAAAATACTCCTAATTTAAACCTTGTTACGTTACAACAGGGTTGTATCGGCTCGTATATGATGACATGGTGATTGGTTGAGACGAAAAGGGTGCACGCACACATAGAAATGCAGACGGTGCATACTGATGTAAGCTGCAGTCTGCACTCGCACATACAAAGCCATTGTATGGTTGAGCTTTTTTTTGCTTCAATTCATCTACTATATTATATGTAATTGATTCGTAACTTAGCTGTTTATAATATTTGGGGTTGTGAAAAGCTTTTAGGCGAAAAAATAAAGACTTGCACCTATAAACGTACATTGTCTGCACGCACACAAGCAAGCAGTTTCAGGAAATTTGTGTTAACACACGTACACACACGCTCCGTGTATGTAAACACATCCTGCACGGAAGGCCAGTGGTTTGAGTGTGTGTCCGATTATAATAAAGCGATGTTATAATATCTGTACAATAATGTTGTTCTGATGTTTTGTAACTTGCAACGAATGAGTGTCAATGACTGTCCTTTATTTGAATGTGGTAAATAGCCACGTTTTAGGACTTGTCGTCTTTTTAGCTAATTTAGTTGCCAATTTATGTGAATGACGTTGTTTTAGTCAATAATATTGCTAAACGCTAGGAGAAATAAATAACCCTAATTAAGAGAGAAAGAAAATAAAATACATTTCTTGCCACAAAAACGTAATTAGTGGGATTAGTAAGAAGTTAGTTGCCTATTTTATAAGTTATTAGTGACCCGCCCTGACTTCGCTCTGATAGCAATAAATTAAATAATTATAGCCAATAACATTAAGGGCCTATTTCACAATCGACAAGTAAATTCATCCGTCCGTTAAAGATAGCCCTCTCCTTGTCTGTTTTCAAGTGTAAAAAAGTGAAAGGGCTAAATTTATTTGACAGATATGCTTTACTTGACGATTGTGAAACAGGAGGTAATTGTTTTTCCATATACAATATGTAGAAAAGTTTTTTTTATATTTCTCGTTTTGTTGATAATTTATAATGATGACGTTGTTTTAGACAAATCAAAAAATTTTATGGAATAAGTATACCTATTTCATTTAAATCCTTTACTTAAATAATTCATAATTCATAATTCATTTATTTAAATTATAACTTAACAGTAATAAACCACAGCGTTATAATAATTATCATGTCAACATTTAATTAATTAATTAGTAAAAAAAATTAAAAATTAAATAATGTAATTGTTCGTTTATGTGATTTTTTAGTATTATTATCTTCCCAAAACCCTAATGGAACAGGAAATGTCATCAGTGTGTTATCGCATTTTTGTCATATCATGAAATAAAACTGACTAAATTTACCTCAAATGACTGTTTCCTGTGTAGTAACTGTCATCGTACGCTGGCTCGGGTCCAGAGAGTACCCAGAAAATGTTTTTATGGTAACCCTGACTGTGTAAGACGAAATATATGCGGAAAGAATAAAAGCGTTGCGAATGGAAATTCCGGAATCCTTTGTGAATGACTAGGAAACTAAAATGGGGTTAGTTGGCTAGGACTTTGGCGCGTGAATGCAATGAATACTAGAACAAAAACATCCTAAGACACGGTGCCTTAATTTGTGCCACTGCTCTATTATTTAATAACGATATTTTGTCGGTTTCTTCATAATTTTTTTCAGGGTAAAAGTGACTTATAATATACATCATGTATATGCACATTGTATATTGGTTCGCCACACTTTAACTTAAGCTATTATGCATGTTTGAAAGAACAAGTCAACAAAAATCTTAACAAAGCTTAATTTATAGTCATGAGAAGGCCTTGTGAAGTCATCATCAATTATGACTTACAAAGAATAATTTTACATGGTATGATGGTTATGAGATTATAGTTATTAAAAACACCTACTGATGCTTAGGTAACGAAATCTCAATACAACAATGAAACAGTTGAAATGCTTGCATAGAGGCATTCCATCTTAGTTCTCAGGGTTGGCAACGCATTTGCAGTCTTGAGATTGCAGTCTTGAGATTGCCGTCTTAAGACTGCAAATCTATGGACCGTATTAATAAACTGATCTTGGCTGAGAAGCCCGTTTCAAGCCGCGTCATGACAAAAGTTACCTGTACCTTTTAAAAAACCCAAAGATTATTAGAAAATACAAGACTCTTAAACACATTACCCTTTTTTGCTTCGCGCAGTCGGATAAAAAACTTGTCACATTGAAAGATCTTATAACTTTGTAATTCTGGCCCGCGCAGACGTCTCGGCCGATTGTTTTGTCTCCTTGTAAAAACGTATAAGGACCGTATAATCAGCCGATAGAAAGTCTGCAGTGTGTGTGGGGGGGGGGGTCTTTATGAGTCATCTGATGACTATATATTTCTTATAGTCATTAGTCATTAGTCTTATCGGTCAATCTAAAATATATAGCTATATCTGTTCTAAACTCTCATGTTGTTTACGCAGCGTAGCGCAAACACGGGCCCCTAATATGAACTGTTTTAAATACTACCAGGTTCCAAAGGGACAGAGCTATATGGCTAGTATAAATCTGTCTCTTTCCTGGAACTTAGCAGGCTTTGAGAGCTCATAATACGGCCTGTCCTCCTTTAAAGATGGCTTATCAAGTGTTTACTGAAAAGAGGCGGCATGGTTGTGCCGCTGGCATTGCTGACGTTTATGGGCGTCGGTGACCGCTCCCCATCAGCCATGTGATTCTGCTCATCGATGAAAGTAGCGACTAAATGAAAATGCAGGCATTTAAATGTCATTTACACATTTTGACGGACGACGTGAATTCGCCGGGTAATGATTCGTCAGACGATGTTAAAGGCGAAATGTTTAACAGGTGGCCTGTCTGCTCGTTTACCTAAGTCTGTGCCTAATTACTAGCCCCCTTACTAATAAACGTTGAGTAACGGCTGAGTAGTTATACAATGCTTTGTCCTTATCTGTCGAATTCAAATGTCACAATGACAGATAAGGACAAAGCATTGTATAACTACTCAGCCGTTACTCAACGTTTATTAGTAAGGGGGTAAGTATTGGTACATTATGTAATTAATTATTCAGATATGAGTATTATAGTGAGTCATCTGCCTACCTTATTTGGATTGACTAACTTAACAATGTTATGTCTGCCTCGGACGCATTCCAAGGCAATACATTAAGCGCTTCTTTTATTAGTGTGCATTGGTAATGAGATAAAATCAGCGATCTGACGGACTCCTGCGCACCGGATTAGACTGCGTTTCCATTGCGCAGTGACATCATCGTTTTAATATCTAAATAAACAGTTTTATTGATTACAATAATTGAAAAATCGATAGACAGTGAAGAGTTTATCCGGGTAGCTATCACCATCTTACCTGTTAAACTGCCGCCAAGCAATAGTGTTTGCATCGTTGTGTTCCGGAGTGAAAGATCGCGTGAAATGACTAGCCTAGAGTAGAAAAAATAAAGAAACCAAAATTATTTAATTGCAGTCACCATGTCAAATGCATGGGCACTTTATTATGTTTTACAAAAAAATAATGAAATAACCATCTTTATTGTGACATATGACTATTTTATTATGTGTTATTTGCCAATAAAGGCGTCCCGTCACACCGTGCCGTGCCGCGCGCCGGCGGCGCCGCGCCCCGTGCATTGGCTTTACATAAGAGGCGGTCGGTGCAAGGGCGGCCGGCCAATGCTCTAAGCGCGCAGAGCTATGCACTAAGTAGACTGGGCCCACTTTGAAAATCGAAGATCGAAGGTACGTTAGCCCCTTCTCTTTTTCGCGATTTAATCACAATTGACGAGGGATGGTGCGTCCGAACGTTCAAAATGAGTGTTTCGTGGTAACCATCCAGGATTTTAACGGCCATTCTTTCAGGCTTACATTTAACCTGAAATAATTTGATGACGGGTGTTATGTAAACTCTTTCTTGTAATATAATTATTACACAATTGCAGTTAATAAATCCCCTGTCTCCGTAACCCACTCACCGATCCTCTCCATGTTCGTACATAAAAGTCCTGCCACCACTCGTCAAGTGGTATGGGAAGTGGCAAGGAAAGGAGGCAGAGACACAGTGTGGCAACATTACTCGTTATGCCGCACGTCATGCTCCTCGTCATGCCCATCGCTCCCTGTTTTGTCGGTTTTTTGGCGCGACTCAAAGGATCGGTACCTACGGAGTGTCGCGATTAATTGCGTGAGTAGAACAGTGTGTCGGCAGAGAGGGCAATATCGCGGCAGCGCGAGGAGTAGAGCGATGAGCGTAGTATGGCAGGGCCATAAAATTGTATTTAATTTTAACTACTCTTTTACCAAATTACATAAAGATCGGATCAACGATACTCAAGTTATCGTCGAACATACATACAAACATACGAAATCCCACTGAATTGATTATAATGCTAGATCTTCGCTAGATCGGTGAAAAAAGGCGAGGGATAAGTCTCACACGACATTTTAGATATCGCATATCGCCTCTATGAAACTTGTTATGCTGTTTTTTTTTAACACAATGTATCTACCTGCGCCGTTTTTTTTTAAATCATAACACGCCGGACCGTAGCCACATGTTATTAGTACTTATACTTGTATAATACTTTAGTTGTCCGAATTGCATTTAGATTGTTTTATATATTAATGACTTCAAATCCATTGCTAGACACAGGCCTTTGCCTAAAATCATTTTTAAGGGTCTAATTGGAAAAATACCAGTAAGTACTAGACTTTCAGGAGGTGTAAGATTTAAAAAGCTACAAAGTGCTTGTGTACTTGGGTGTTTTAATTAATCTAGTGTAATCCCGAGTACATTTTTTAAGACCGACAAACTCCCATGAGTTGCTTTTTTCACGTTTTTGTTTTCAATGCCATATTATAATGCCGGTCTATTCATTCCTAACTCTACCGAAGTATTTGCGACGGCTATAAAAACAAAATGGTTTGATTTCATGTGTTTATTGGGACTTGTGATTCACGTGCCAAAACCGACGAACTGGTCTTTACAACAATGCAAATAAGGTTCAAAATGTTAGATGCGAACTGAGGAGGCTGGGAAGGAACATCTGTTTGAGTTAAATTGTTGACGAAATGTGTTTTCATCGCGGTCAGATGTTCGCGTGTATGTAGTTAGTTTATATAATAATAAAACAAATAAAGAGACATTAGATGAAGCGCCGTTTCTTTGCTATTAAAATGGTGATGGTCTATCCATTGAAAAACGTAATTTTTTGTTTTAACACTACTGTAATAATTAATAAAACGGTGCTAGATTACAGCTTTGTAGTACAGTAGAGGACAGAAATATGTATACACTTTTGGACCTTATTACAATGGAATAAGGTGAAAAAGTGTAAACATCTTTCTGTCCTCTACTGTACCAAGAGTCTCTGAGTTAAACCGCGGACTGACAGACGGACGGACGGACGGACATGGCGAAACTATAAGGTTTCCTTGTTGACTACGGAACCCTAAAGAGGACAAAAGGTTTTATAAACAGGGTTCCGCAATAGTCACTATGTTGTGAATGCTGCTGTTCTCAATGGTTCAATATCAAACTAATGAGTTAGGGCTAGCCCGCACTGCGAAATTTCACCGCGCGATTTTTTTCCACGCGATTTTAATCCGCGAAGTTATATGGAAATATGACGCGATTATTTTTCGCGTGTGTGTTTTTTGTTCATATAATTTCCATATGTCACAGATTCTGCGGAAAAAAATCGCGTGGTGAAATTTCGCAGTGCGGACTAGCCCTTAGAACGCAACGAATTGTGTTTACTAAATACACCGTTGCCGGAACCGGCGATTATTTGGTCTCTGAATTCGAATAGTTATTAAACTTGAGGTCGCGTACGTCAAACAATAAAAGTAGGAATGAAAATAAGACGTACTTTTTCTTGTGTTCACATATTTTATAATATTAGGTACCTAAACGAAATTATGTTTGGATATCTCACAGCATTATTTACAGATAATTTTCATTTTGATTTTTGAAATTTGAAAAATCATGACATTTATGCGATTATACTCCTTTTATATAAGAGTATAAAGCAGGGCTTCAAATTTGGTCGCCGAACTTGCTCTCACACCAACTAAATAAATCTCATTTGTCTCCATTACAAGCCCCTGTGTGAGTTCAGTGACCCCTTATTTACTGAGCAAGTACATACAATAAGTGTATGAGACCACTGATTGGTTCGCACTATACGAAACGTGAAGGCGTGAATGAAACGTTGGAATAAATTTCCCGCTGAGATTTTCCCAATGTGCTACAATATTGGGCTTTTTAAAAAGGGTGTCATTAAATTCCTTCGAGACCGGCAACGCATTAGTGACGCCTCTGGTGTTGCAAATGTCCAGGCGGCGGTGACCACTTGCCATCAGGTGGGCCGTCTGCCTGTTTGTCTATCTAAAGCAATAAAAAAAATAGGGTTTAGAGTCGGCAACCCGCATGTGGTACTTCTGGTGTTGCCAGCGTCCATAGGCTACGGTAGGTGGTAAGCCATCAGGCGGGCCGTACGCTTGTTTGCCACGATTGTGCTATAAAAAAAAATACACTTGACTGTTCAATGTATAACCCTGCTTCTGTGGACACAGACTTACAGACCATCAGAAGAAAATAAAAAGTTAGGATCCAACTAATAAAATTATAAATACCGAAAATCAAATTATATTATCGTGTTTCTAAAAGTTTATAATATGAATTATACTTAGCGGAAATGCCTGAATGAATGTAATTAACTTGTAATTACTCAAATTCAAGCAATAAACGATTTATTCATTCAAAAAAAAAGTATGCTTGAAGTATGGTTTGTCCATATCTTTCATTGTGACATTAGAATCTGACAGAAAGTGACAAAGCATACTTTTAGTAAAATAACTTTGTTGTGCGTTTATGGATAAGGGGGTAAGGCTGTAGTAAACTCTAATTCAGTGGATCTTTACCCGGAATAAGTTAAGGTTGAAAAGATGAGTTTTCAGCAAAGTGTCATTTTAACAGCATTTTTTACACAATGAGCTTCATTATCAGTAACTTTTTTAGATTTAATAAACCTGGGATTTTGTCCTACATATCCACTATTTGTTGCACCTCAGAACGCCTGAAACGGCTGTACCAGTTTTCGGTCCCTTACCCCTGTATAATCAAGGTGTATGCACCGGTGACGTGTCACGTGTGTGTCGCCCGTTAGACGGGCGGGGTCGGCGGCCGATCTATTGGATGCTGCCCGGGCCTTCGGGATCGCCAGGCACGGATTTGAAGATTTAATTACGGATATCAAGTCTCTGTGAACTTTAAAATTATTAGTGTTCTAAATGTCTAAAAGCTTGCGTAATTTGGTTAATCTTTATTATTGCAGACAAACTGTGTAAAACATTTTTATGGAAGGTTAATATCCTGACCACTCCGTCTACTCGTGATCACGACCGTTGCACGTTTGAAACGTCGAGGTAAATATAATGTGTGAGGTGGTGTGAGGTAAAACACACACACACACACACACACACACACACACACACACAAAATATAGCCGAATTGAGAACCTCCTTTACGAAGTCGATTATAAAATATAAAAATTAAACATCTTGTGTAGCCTTTATCCGTCCAATCCGCCCCCGCCGCGTAGAAAACGAAAGTTCATTACCGCCGCGTCTACTCGAACAAGAAAACCGGCGAAAAGCCGGGCGGTGCATCACCCGCGCCCCGCCTCCCGGGGCAACAGCCGGGCCATAAATACGGCTTCATTGTTCGATGGGACAGCGATTGTCTCTGGTACTCTGCGGGCTTAACATGCATACGATATAAAATTTGACAGGTGCTAAGGAAATGAATAAAAAAAGCCGTGGCAGCCTAATGGTTTGACCTGCCGACTCTTAAGCAGAGGGTCGTGGGTTCCAACCCGGGCTCGCACCTCTAAGTTTTTCGGAATTTATGTGCGAAATATAATTTGTAAAAAAATTTACCATGAGCTTTTCGGTGAAGGAAAACATCGTGAGGAAACCTGCACACATCTGCAAAGCAATTTGACGGTGTGTGCGAAGTTCCCAATCCGCACTGGGCCCGCGTGGGAACTAAAGCCCAAACCCTCTCGTTGTGAGTGGAGGCCTGTGCCCAGCAGTGGGACATTATAGGCTGGATTATTATAAGGAAATGAATACATCTAATATTTTAACGTAAGACTGAACTCGTCTTTAAGGACCTTTTATCACTAAGCGACTAATGCGATTTTCACATTTTTATAGCGATTTTATCAAGACGGGTCAATATGGAATAGATAGCACCTGTTAAATTTTATCTCGATCATGCATGCTAGGGAGCCTGGTGGTTAATGCTGCTTTATAAATGTGTCGGAAAATTATAGTGTATCTATCAACTACCTCGTCTTTTTAATCTCTTCTCTTCTTTTTTTTTCTTTTTAGTCGGTTAAAGGTTTAGGTCGGTTAAGGGTTTAAAACATACAGTACCCAATCATAAGTCCATAATATATAGCTATATTAAGCTAACCGTAACAAGCTTTGTCTCTGTGCTACCTATTGATTTTAAAATCACCTATGATACAATGAATTAAGTTTATAGTTTATAGTTTAAAATGCATATGAAAATATTTTATTTTGACAGGATTAGAAACTTAAATTCCCGTTAATTTGATAAGTAGAGCCTAATCTATAGATAAGCTAATTAGATTTAACTAATTCCTTATCTGTTAGGTTGCGACTTTTTAATATCTTGTTCTAACTTTCCAAATTCGGTAACACTTTCATTGATTAAAACCACGATAAAGTGAGTTCCGAATGAATCAAGAATCTACTTCAGTTTCCAAATGTATAACTCAATCAAAAAATATTAAATGTATTGGAAATAAATCAGGAAGACAGAAAATGTCAATACAAATAAGCGTAGAGGGGCTACGACCTGTAGCGCGTAGCTCGTAGCAGTATCGGGCGCTGACCTCGTAGACTGTGATTTTGACGGATTTGTTGCTGGGCGTTTTTGCGGAAGGCCAATGACTTTGATAGTACTTTGAACTTTGGTTTAATTAATGAATAGATACGATAGATACAGGGTGATGAACAATTTTCTAGTGGTCATGAAGGTGATGAAGTGATGGTGAAGGTTTAGAACAGAAAAATTTAAAAAAATATGTTTACAATACAATAAGTACAATACAATAACTCTTTATTGAACACCACTTACAGCAAGAACAAGAAATACAACAAGAAAGAGAAGTGTTACATAGTGAGTCAACAGGCGGTCTTATCGCTAAATAGCGATCTTTTCCAGGCAACCTTACGAAGAAGAGAAGATTAAAAATAAACATCAAAAATTGGCAGGCGGTGCAAACTAAGTATTAAATGAAGTCAGTAACATAATATACATAAACAAATAGATATAAACATAAATAAATTTAAACAATAAATATATACATAAATAAATACAAAGGTACAAAGAACAATACTCAGGGACAATGATAACAATGTCAGCTAAAACCATAAATGGAACAGAAATAGGAGAAACAAAAATAAAAAGGGAAGGAAGATAATTAAGGAAGTGATAAAAGATGTTTAAAAAGTTTCTTACAAAGTGACGTTCTCAATATAAAGGGACCTTATGGAGGGAGGCAGTTACGCTCTTATTATTCTTGTAACTATATGAATACTATGGTAACAGTTCTAAAAACGGCGTAACAGCCTGCCTCCATAAGATCTCTTTATATTGAGAACGTCACATGTTGTGAGTACGTAGTAGTGCCGCGTCAACAATCTGGTCTTGACTGTGATCCCCGTCTCAAGACACGTCAAAGTAAACGTCAGTCCATAGACAACTGCCATTTTTGACGCATCTTGTGACGTAATCTCACCCAAGATTAGTTTATTATTAAGGCCCTTGGACACCTGTCATTTCGTAAAGGAAGGCTTTTAAATTTTGATTATTTCCAAAGGTCTTTTTGGTCATTGGCAGTTGTTTCTAAGTTTGCTGAAAGTAAAACGTCAATAACTTGCGAATGTTTTGATAAAATTCGTTTTTAAATATATTTTTCCATTAGACACATATATTATTTCTAAATATATCCTAATTTATAAGAATTTGAAGACCTAAAATATTTAAATCACACTTGATCTATAATCTAAACAAATACAAAAGTCTATTTATATTATTTCAAATACGTTACCATTTTGTACACAACAAAACCATATGAGATAAGGTCAGTACAAAGGCGAATTATTTAAGATACGAAATCACGCAATGAATATGATCACGCGCACGACTGACTGTGACGTCACAGACGAATTTCTCTTATCACACGCCGTTATCGTTCGTTCACCCTGCGATACCCTACTTTACATTTCGACATAAAATTTAAAATATCACAAGTCACTAAGACACCACCCGGAAATTAAACTCTATATGGTAAATCTAAGGTTCTTTGTACAATAATTCCATTAACTACATATGATGTTAAGTGCAGTTAATTTTTATTACATTCGCTTTACGTAACGCTTTTTGTGTTCTGAATTTAAATTCAACGCGTTTAATGGCTGATAAGAATTGTTGTGAATTTTATGATATTGTTGCTCGTACGCAAAGTTAGGGTACAGTCACCTTTGAGAGATTGTTTTATTATTTACTAGCGCTCCGCCCCGGTTTCGCACGAGTTAATGTTCATAAAATTATACGGCCGCACTCAGAGACGTCAATTAATTTTCAAGTTTCATTAAAGTTGCTGCGTCTTCTCTATTGCTAAAGCAAAGAAAGTGGCAGCAGCAACTTTAATGAAACTTAAAATTTAATTGACGTGTCTGAGTGCGGCCGATAGCCTACTATAACCTTCCTACTAGTCCCTCTTTCTATTGGTGAAAACCGTATGAAAATCTGTACAGGAGTTTCTGAGATTAGCGTGGTATTTGGGGGACTTTAATTTATACATAGTCGTGACGTCAGTCAGACGTCAATTAACTTTTAAGTTTCATTAAAGTTGCTTAACTTTCTTTGCTATAGCTATAGAATAAGCCGCAGCAACTTTAATCAAACTTTAACATTAATTGACGTCTCTGAGTGCAGCATTAATTTTGCCATGTCTATCCGTTGATTATGCAATACTAGCTGTTTCCCGCGACTCCGTCCGCATAGAAGTCGTTTATCGCTCTGCCCTCAGGAACTATCAACTTTCCGCGATTCTGTTACAAGTGAACTTGCATATAAGTATGTCAGTTTGCGATTATTCGCTTTTAAATACCTTAAATAATAATAATAAATGCGAAAGTATGTATGAATGTTTGGACGTTTGAACTGCAACCGTAACGCATGCGCTGTCGCGCTGCCCTTTTGCCATAACTCTATACCGCCACCACCACTGTTACATGTTATAATTTACTTATGTAACCACATATAATATGTATAATATGTGTAGATATATATATGTATACTTATATATGTATTTTTTTTCTCGTAATAATTCTGACATGTTTTCCTGCAGAACTACGCAGAAAATTTTATATTATTTTTACAGTTTTATATAATGCTAGAATAATTAGTTAGTATCATTGTAATAAGTTAACTATGTTTAAAAAAGCCGGTCAAGTGCGAGTCGGACAAACTTGTAGGCATGTAAATAGTTCGTAAATCACGGGAATACAATATAAACAAAGTCAAGTATAAACTGACACGCAATAAGTATGCACTTTAGTACTTAGTGAGTGTCAGCTTATACTGGGCTCATTTTTTATGTGATGTAACTACAAATTAACGGTTTTCGGATTTTTTCCTTTACTTGTGCTATACGACATAGCTTTGTGCAAAATTTCATGATTCTAAGTCAACGGGAAGTACCCTATAGGTTTTGATTCCCTTGAGATTCCCTTCAATATGCGGCATAAACGGCCGTATCTTTTGATTGCGTTGACTTAGATGTTTGATTTTTTCACTGATCCAAGGAACTGCAGATTTATGTATTTGATATTAATTTCAACTTGATACCTCTACGCGTTCCTGAGAAAAAGGGTCTTGACAGACACACAGATAGACAGACATACAGACAGACAGACAGACAGACAGATAGACGGACAGACAGACAGGCAGACAGACAGACGGACAACAAAGTGATCCTATAAGGGTTCCGTTTTTTTCTTTGAGGTACGGAACCCTAAAAATGGCTAACTGTTGAGTTTCTTGCGGCGCTTCTTCTCAGCAGTGGTCTCCTCTTGGGAAGCGCTGGTAGATTTTGACGTGTAAAAGTGCCCGTGCGGCCTACTTACTGAATAGATATCTTTTATATTTATCTTTTTTTACTTACTTTAAGTAGATTTATTTTTAGTTCTTAATTTTGTTTGTATTCTTGTGATTCTTTGGCAATAAACGTTTTTTCTTTCTTTCTTTCTTATCACTTATCACGCCTAGGTTTCTATGCTGACGGAGTCGCGGGCTTCTGCTAGTTGGTTATAAGCTAGGTGTGGAGCGCTGCAGACGCGTGGGTCACGCCGCCGTGTGCAGCGTCTGGCATCGATTGCGGCGCCAGACAACAAAGCCGAGGCGCGACGATACCTACACCTCTATTAGTGCATTTATTAGAATCTCCGTCCGCGTAAAAGTCGTTTATCGCTGCGCCCTCGGGAACTGTACAATTTTCTGGGATAAAAAGTAGCCTATATCCTTCCCGGAAACTCATCTCCATACCAAATTCCATTGAAATCGGTTCAGTGGATTAAGCGAGACGAGATATCAGACAGATAAGAGTTATTTTCGTATTCGTATAGAGTTTATACAGCCCTTAAAATGCTGAAACTGGAGTTATAATGGTTGTATAAGCTCTTATACAGCTTTTGTACTACTTGGGTTTGTCTTTGTGTTATCTTATCCGGTGGGCTATCACCATGAGCGGAATTTAGAAGGACAGTTTATTATTTAGGCATGACATCATTTACAATGTAGTTAGTAAACCGTGTTAAACACGCTAGGAACACGTCTTCATACGCTCCCACGCCACGATATCATCTGTGTGTTTGTGTGTCACTTACGGTACGGAGCGGGACCGCTGGTTTACTTATGTTTTTTGCGAGAAACGTTACAATGTTAACATTTTAAGTGATGTCATTGGATACTGTATACTTGAGTTGGCGATTGAATTGAGGTTAACTTAAGAGTGGGTTTGGGCTTAAGACGGTGCTTTTAGAGGACTGTAGGCGTAGGTTTGTTAACGTCTATTATGGTCGTGTTTATCACGTCGATAAACGTGGATAAAATAAATGTCACTTTCTGATCAATATGTAAGTGTGAAAGTGACGGACGCTTTATCCACCGGGATAAAGGCGAGCATAAAAAGGGCTAAGTTATCGTTAAATAAAGAAAGAACAAAAGAAATCATTGTCATCATGTCATTAGAAAAA
Source organism: Tortrix viridana (assembly GCA_963241965.1). NCBI lineage: Eukaryota > Metazoa > Arthropoda > Insecta > Lepidoptera > Tortricidae > Tortrix > Tortrix viridana. The sequence continues at coordinate 6,304,038 of OY725196.1, read as the reverse complement.
TTAGAGGATGTAAATATTCTAATATTTCAATTTTTTTGATACTGAAGTTATATTTTAGTAATAGGTATTGATATGTGTATCATGCATTGTATACCTATACATATCCTCCCTTTTTAAATTGTGTATGTTGTATACTAATGAATAAACGAATTAAAAGAAGGGACAGATATAGGCTATTAAAGCCTATGTTATTCCTATAAACGTTAAAGAAACATCTTACCAACGGCAGCGTCTGTCAAATGAAAATAATCTATCAAAGGTTCAACTTATATTTGTCTAGTAGTATCTATACTAGTTAAGTATTTTTAAACTGAAATTACAAGTTTTTCGCGGGCAAATCATGGCTCAAAAGTTAGTATTACATACATTTATTTTTACATTTTAAGACCTATTCTTCCAATATGACCAGACGTACTTAACGTAATATATTAAATGAAAAAGTTGTATAGTAAAATTCACCTCCGATTTAGTCTAGACAATTCGACCGGTCTCGCCAACTTTGTATTGTATGTATTTTATTTGAATGAGCTTGGAACTTTACGCGTGGAGTGGAACGTGACCACGGCCGTTTTTGTATTGTGAGTGACATACGGACTTAGGGTAACATTATTTTTACAACCACTTATATAACATTGTTGCTGCGGTCCTGTAAAATGAAAAGCAACGCAAAATATTCATTTCTTTAAAAAAAAAAACCACTACCACTTGTTTATTACTAGCAACCCGCCCTCGCTTCACTCCGGGTACTATTATATACATAAACCTTCCGTGAAAAATTATCTAACTGATGGTAAACCGCATTCAAATCCGTTGTGTAGTTTGAAAGATCTAAGCGTACATACAGAGGGACAGACGGCGGGAAGCGACGTTGTTTTATACTACGTCGTGATACTACCTTGATACAAATGTATTATAGGACCGTAATACAGGCTTCTTATTATTCCGTAAAATTTCAAATTTCTCCACGAAGAACAGCTATGTTAGTCTGTTGACACATCGTCGTTCAGTTCTACTCAGTCGATGAATAGCCGGCGAATTTACGTCGTCCGTCAAAGTTGGTAAATGACATGCAACTGCCTGCACATTAATTTAGTCTCTGGTTTCACAGACGATCACGACGAGACACTTTTATTTTAAACATTAAGTGTTAACTCTTACGTTAGAATATGGAATAATAGATGTATTCATTTAGGGAGCAAGCACGTGTCAAATTTTATCTCGTTCATGCATGTTAAGCCCGCTACACTGTTATTACTGGAGCAACAATTACAATTACCAAACCAATTTCAATAATGGCCGGTTAATAAGGAAATTGTTTCCCCTGTTGTTCCTCATAAATAATAAATTAATTTGAAACAATAAATAATTTGATCTAGGGCTCAAACCAGACTGCAAGATGCTGCGGTGCTCTATTTATACCACTAGACGTGCAAATCAATTTGCATATTATTCGATATTGATCGCTAATAATGAACTTATGTACTCGTTAATGGGTGCTTCTACAGAAGTGTTTTTACTTTAATGTCATAATACTAGGTGTTTTTTTATTCGTCGAAAAATGTTTGTGGGTTATCAGTAAGTTATACTGACCGACTTTCACTATGGGACCAACCCCGAAATTGCGTTAAAAAATTTGACCCTCCCATACAAAACATCGTCAGCTGACTAGCCAAAATGTATGGGATGGTCGATTTTTTTTTTCGCGATTTCGGGGTTGGTCCCATAGTGAAAGTTGATCAGTATGACTTACTGATTTAACCCCCAAAATTTTTTCGACGAATAAAAAAACACCCAGTATAACTTACTATTGGGGTTATTTTGACGGTTGTTTTGTAATAAGAGCTAATAAAAACTGGGCAAGAGCATGTTGGCCATGCTCAATGTAGGGACGGACAGACGGACGGACATGGCGAAACTATAAGGGTTTCTAGTTTGACTACGGAACCCTAAAAATAAGATTTTGTAAAAATATAAAATGTTATTGGTGTTTTATCTAGTACTTGAAGTCTCTAGAAGTTTTTATGTAGAAAATTTCCATAGAACAAGCAACCAAGTGCTTTTTTTAGTTTAGTTTATTGCGTAGACGTCTAGGTAATCTAGCATAGCATAGCAATGACAAAAATGTATGTCTTTTTACTAAACTAATGAATAAATAAATAAATAAATAAATAAATCAAATTCAAATTGACCTAGTCCCAAACTAAGCTCTAGGCTTGTACTATGGGTACCAGGCAACGATATACATACTTATATAGAGAAATACATACTTAAATATATAGAAAACATCCAAGACTCAGGAACAAATACTCGCGCTCATCACACAAATATATGCCCATACCGGGATTCGAACCCGGGACCGCTAGCTTCGTAGGCAGGGTCACTACCAACTAGGCTAACCGCGTCGTCAAAAAGTCGAAATAATTAAAAGTCTTAAAGCTCTCAAATAAATAAAAGCAATGTAAAAAATTTGCGGATACTCATGCGTAACTTGCATAATTGCAAGTAATAGCGCTATAATTGTCTTCTATACGACGTGTAAGCTTGTAGTTGCTTTATAGAAGTGGTATAGCGGTCTTTTTCGCTTGAAAACAATATGCCTTATGATTATTGGATAGTAGTAAATAATTCTGTTAAGGTCTGTGCATATAAGTGATATATTATTAGCTAAAACAATTTTTAATAATTAGTTGATCAATTATTTATTTTTAATATCAGAGTGGTTGTGAAGAATAATTTTAGTTAGTGCGGCAGGATTTTTGGCGTTATTTTACTGCTTTTGGTAAATAATTGCCTACTTAAATGCACTTGGTGAAACTTATAACCCAACCTACTATACTAAGGGCCATATTAATAAACTCATCTTGATTAAGTTGTCAGTTTTCTATGGCTTGGCAGTCATTTTGACGTGTCTTAAGACGTACATTCCAAGATAAGTTTATTAATATGCGTGTAAGTTCTGCTTTGCCATCTTAAAATAGTAACATAATAAACACCCTACGACTACAATTTCGTACGGCTAGCCTTTTTTGCCACAGAATGATATGTATGAGACGTCATTTAGTCTAGTTTAGGGACACATATCGTGAAGTTTAAAAACGACTATTTAATTTTACAAAAATCTGTAAATTAATAAGATAAGATGAAAGTTATTAAAACAATCTTCTATTTCTGCGTAGTATGCATGTCTATCATGAGAGCGATTGAGAGAGAAGTACAAATCTAAGCTAATTAACTGTTAAATTTAAAACCTACTGGCGGCTAGTATGACGCACCCTTATAATATTTATATAGCCTATGACACAGGCACGTTTGTGACGAATCATATGACACTCCATTTATTAAAATCGGTCCAATAGTTTAGGAGCTAAGGTGGAACATCCGATTTTCGGTCACATACATACACAGACTGTTACCACATAACCCATATTTTTGCTTTGTGCGGGTACAAGTGTTTATAGCACTGTGCACAGGCCCTTAGTAACCGGTCGGTAATGTCAGCCCCGACACCTGGCAGCCGGGACAGTTAGCCGACAACCCTACTAACATAAAAATGCTGACACCTGGTTAATGGAGGACTCGGAGCATCCTTTAGGTTAATGGTACAATCCGGTTCGAAGGACCAGATATTGATTGACTCTTAGATTGACTTTATTAAATAGCGTGTGCTTTTTAGGGTTCCGTTTAAATACTGAAAAACGGAACTCTTGTAAGATTAGTTGTTGTCTGTCTGTCTGTCCGTCGCCCTGTCAAGACCCGTTTTCTCGGGAATGGCTGAAGCAATCAGGCTGCAAGGACATCGCATGGAAAGTATGAAAAAAAAACATCGGTAAATATATAAAAATACTTAAAGGGCAATAAAGTCCTATACATGACTTATTTTTGAGAAAAATAATATTAAGTAAAAAATCATGTCGGAAAAATGTATAAAGGAAAAATGAAAGTGACCTGTTTTGAACTATATTTTTTCATATGTTTGAATTTGAATAATTTGTGTTAACAATAAGAAAAGTATAAAATACTCAAAATTCACAATGAAATCTAAATTAAATCTCAATTAAATGTAAATTAAATCTACATTAAATCTAAATTAAATCTCTATTAAATCTAAATACAGCCCCCGTGGCATAGTGCCAAAGATACTGGAAGCATTTCCATGCTGAATAGCAATTGTGTAATAAGATTTTATATTTTAATTGTTAAATAATTATCTGTTCTCTTTTCAACAACCCTATAAGTTTTCTAGAGACGGGTCGCCTCGTTTCTCGTTCATACGTACTACTATCGAGTAAGTTATTAAATAACGCTTTCAGCGATCCTCTCAGCGCGCTGGGACGCGTTAACCGCGGTTTATCTATTTTTAACTGTGCGCATTGCACCTGGCGAGGTACTGTTAGCGTCGCAATCAGGAGCAAGAGGACCTTTACACTCTCAGTTTAACAACTTAAATCTTAATATTTAAACCTAAATAATTATCGAGACAACCACAACAGTCTCAAACTTAGCTCAATACTTGTACCTACTATGGGTACTAGGCAACGATAAACATACTACAATACATGGAAAATATCCATGACGCAGGAACAGATATCACACAAACATTTGCCCGTACCGGGATTCGAAACTGGGTCGCTAGATTAGTAGGTAAGGTCACTACCAAATAGGCTTACTGCGTCGTCTATCTACTAACCTATCTAAATATCCAATATATTTGTAACAATCTTCCAATCTCAGATTTGACGGAGCCCTTCAATGCGGAGTCTTATTTCTCGGCGCGTTAAATTGCCCTTTGAGGTTACCTACCTAGTGGTTTAGTTGTAGTACGACCTCTCTACAATTAATGTTGCTCGTTGCTAAATTCAGTCCACCATTTCGCTTTTAAGTAACTAAAAACTTTATAACATACTTGAAACTGCACCTAACTTTACAGTCGGATGGTTTAAATACGGCCGATTACAGTTTCCAGAAAAAAATATCTGACAAGTAAAGTTATTACTATCATTTTCTTTGTAATATGATAGAAACGGACAGAACTAAAATTTATCTGGCAGTATTATATAGAATTTGAAAAATCACTTTTTAGCAGTGACCTGGAGATCGTATATAAATCGGATCGTAAAAAAAGAAACGGTATCGTTACGCCGCGTCGTATCGTGAGGACTCGACAGCACCGCTGCCCGCAGGCTTTGCCAATTGTTCCGAGGCAGTAATTTCAGCTTAACTAGAACATAATGTGCGATTAATCATTATTTAACCTTTTAATATTTTAAAAAGTTGACCAGGGCCCTGAGTCTAAAAGAAAGATATTGGACGCGGTTTTTGTTAAAACTTATCTCTTGTTCAATTGTGTTTTTTAACATGCAAAAAGGTGGAACGGAGCAAGGTAACACCCATATACTCGTAGTCAGTTCGTGAGACGACTCGACATGTCTCCCAGACTGATTAGTATTGAATCGTCTTTGTAGCAAAATTACCTGAGCGGCTAGCATCTTGTATTTTCTCGCTTGTCGCTCAGTGTGTTTCTATCGTTACAGTCAAGTTAGAAAGAGAGTTCCAAGCGATAATCAAGTCACGGGTTACTTTGTGCTAACCATCCTGCTTCGCAAGTTTACCAAGTAAGCGCCGAGTAAAATGGATGAAACTTGCTAACTTCTTTTCATTTCATCTATCCTTGAAACATACAAAGAGTCAGACTTGCATACAAATTACCTTCCTGTTATTTTATTGACATAGCGTAATCGGGCAAATTTGCTTTATAATTGGCATAAATATGCTGTTTAGCAATACAATTGAAACTTTCAGGCGTAAGTTATACGAGAAAAAACAAATTACTGCCCATGGGTAAAAAACTAAAAAGTTTTTGATTTCACAGTAACACTCAAGACAGTTATTATCAACTCACCGTTATTTATACATTATAATTAATAGTGAGCCGTATCGAGCCGTATGGTTTGGTCACTGACTCTACCAAGGTTGGCGAGATGCGCGCACGCACTTACACTTTCATCTCTTTCTAGCTAGAGATGAGTGAGTGAAAGAGTTATATTTGGTAAGCCTGAGGTTTTCTTGTAAATAACAAGATATATATAATTATATACGGTTATATTGCAAAAACTTGTTCAAAATTACCAAAACCCGATCTTCTTAAGTTAAGAGAAGGAGAAAAGCCGTAAAAAATACTAATTTTGGAGGACTTAAGGTTCTTTTGCTTAGACATAGAGTACTTTTAACCAAAGACAAGTACAAAGCGTTAATTAATTGATTAAAAAACGTTTTGACTCCAAATTATTAATGAGTTCCGTTGATTTTCCATATCTCATACCATACGCATACCAGAGCTTAGCGAAATTTAAAAAGGACCAACCCTAGATATAACATATCCAATAAAAAAAAAACTTCGGCTGACAAATAGCGAAGATTCGTGACATACCCACAAAAAAAAATCCTTCGAATTGAGAATCTCTTTTTTGAAGTCGGTTGATAACTAGAGTGTTCCAAAAATATATAAATAATGAATGAGGGAGAGGCACCTTTGCCCATCAACAGCGAATAAAGGCTCTACCCAAGTAGCACACAAGCTGTATAAGAGCTTATACAGCCCTAAAAATGCTGAAACTAGAGTTATAATTGCTGTATAAGCTCTTATACAGCTTTTGTGCTACATGGGTAGCTATTGCCCAGCTGTACAGTGCGCAAAGTCCTTTCGTTCAGTTTTCCACTTACTTATTTGTAAATAATATTATACAAACACTACAATAGTCAGTTTTTAAACCCTTAGGGCTTGTACAAAAAACTGCGAATAAGCGCGATACGAATTCGCAACGCAGAAAACTGCACAGTAAAACTGCGCAGAAAGCTCGTAGATTTTTATGATGCGACGTCGCATCGCAGTTTTGTGTACCAGCCCTTACGCGAATAGACCGGCGTTATAAGTTTAACGTGTGTTTAATCTGTGTATTTGTGTATCTGTCCGTGGCATCGTACGTAGCTCCTATACGAACGGACCGATTTTGATTTAGTTTTTTTTTAGAAAAGTGACTATATTAAGGGTGTTCTTAGATAGGTTTGATGAAATTCGTTGGGCCATTTAAGAGTGAGCCCTGAAAGTAAGGGTCCCAATTTTGTCGGGGGTTTTAGCAGGAATATGACTGGGCCTGGCTCAAAAACGCCAGCCAGACAAGGTCTTAAACGTCAACCCATAGAAAACTGTCATTTTTGATGTGTCTTGAGACGGCCTAAGCAGCACAAAAGCTGTATAAGAGTTTATACCGCCATTATAACTCTAGTTTCAGCACTTTAAGGGCTGTATAAGCTCTTATACAGCTTGTGCTGCTTAAGCCGTCTCAAGACACATCAAAAATGACAGTTTTCTATGGGTTGACGTTTACATTGACATGTCTTGAGAAGGGCATCATCATCTCAGTCAAGATGAGTTTATCAATACAGCCTCAAGTCAACTCATAACAGCGAGTTGCATTGCATAAAGCCCTTCTGGGCAGTAACCTCGCCAAGGCTAGCGAGATGCGCAGGGCCACACGCGTAACACCCGTCCCTGTCGCACTGAAGGAGAAAAAGAGACGCGCGACGGATGAGTGGAATTCGTAGGTGAATAAAAATGTGAAATTACTAGATGGCTATCATGTTGTTTATGAAGGACTTTGTTAACATGTTTTATTGCTTGCTTCTAAGTGTCGAGCTGTCTCCGCAATAGCTAAATCAGTTTCCACTCAAGCACACGACAGAATCTATTATTTTATTTTTTTTATTTTTAAAAACAGGTCACGTGCGAGTTGGACTCGCGCACTAAGGGTTCCTTACCCATTTGGCCAGTTTTTAGTATTTGTTGTTATTCTATAAGGTTTTTTCTATAATCATACCAAATTTGACGCTTGTATTACCGATTTTACAATATAATAAATAAAAAAAAACTATAAAAATAACGTTTTTTGTACGGGAACTCCCCTTTACTTTTTGATTTTTTTTATTATTTGTTAGGAAGGTTATATCACCTATTCTGCAAAAAAAAACAACGGCATCTTTTAGCCCACGTTCAGACGGCGATCTTTATGTACGGTAAGATTTATAAGGAAGTGGCGTGCGGTATACGGGAAAAAGATGGCCGTCTGAACAATGGGCTTACGGTTCAAACGATTCGGTTCGGAAGGTTCGGTTAAAAGTTAGGACTGACGGTAGGTTTAGTAATAGGTTCCCTTCGGGTACGGAACCCTAAAAATCTTAGGTATACCGATAATGTTGCGGAAATCGGTTATTAAAATATTAAATGCAGAAGGCTGTTACATATTTAACGTTTTTATTTTCGGTAATTATGCGACACTCGATTAGCGTTAGATATCAACATCGGGCCCAATCAAAGAAAATGACTCAGATAATCAATGACGTTATCAATCCAATTACTTTCCACGAGTAAGCGATACTTAAGAGGACTGTGAACCAACTGCAAAATCTAGCCTTTTCTTACAAACGGCGATAACGTTTTCCACACCCTAAACGTTAACCGAATTCGATCAATTTTTGATATGTGGTCAGTCGGAACTATGTCTCTACGTTTCGTTTTTCAAAATATTGATCGTTATAAAGAGATTATGGCTGAAATTACTTTTGTATGAAAACAATAAAACGGGAAACACTTTATACCACTCGCTAGCCGAGTCAGTAATTGGCTACGGCTTAAATGCATACGGGCTTACTTTTAAAACTTACCTTGATAAAATATATAACATCCAGATTAGAATAATTAAAAATGTGTTGGTGGATAAAGATACTAAAATCAATTGCAAACAAAACTATAAATTACTGTACAAAAAGTTAAAAATCTTACCAGTTCATGAAAAAGTTAAATATTTAATAACTATAGAAAACTACGGTCATGACAGGTTTAAAAGGCGTAGAAAATCGTCACGTAACTTTAAGGTAGGCACAAAAAGACGATATGTAGAATATATCACTAATAATTACTATGGCAAAAGAACTCGTAAGCACATGATACCTAAGATTTTTAACCAACTGAGCCCAGATATGGAAAAATGTAATAGTAAAGAGATTAAAAAAAAAAGATTAAAAGTAATACTTCTAGATAATATAGATACATAATATAAAATATATACTAGTATTAAATACTTCATACATATTAGTGTTATGCATACGTCTCTGCTGTACTTGCATTATAAATACATATGATAGTAGTCACACCTTATTCTTGTAACCAAATTAGATTCAAGTAGATTAGTAACTTAGCTTAGTACCTAAGTTAGTTTGTATAAGTAGGTATAACACAATAATGGCTTAAATTGTGAGCGCACTATTCGCCAACAAACTGCCCCCAGTTTGGCGAAATTTTTTGTTTACCTACCACCTATGATATTTTGAAATAAATAAATAAAAAATAAAAAAATACTTGCTAAAAACAATAATCGATTCTTCGCTTCGAACATACTCGTATATACATTTTCTTCTCGATATGTTTAAATTAAAACACTTATAAATAAATAAAACACACATAAATATTACGTATCATATGAATTACGTAGGTAATTATTCATAGAATTTAATTTATTGTTAAACCATAAACTCGTTAATTAGTTATGTAATAATTTAATTAATTATTTACTTATGAAGTAATTCAAAGTAAAAGATAACGCCGGAATATTATGTATTTTTAGGAATTATGAAGTAATTAAACTGAAATACCGAGTGGTTATTTTATCGTGAAGTGGGGAATTTAAACAATAATAAAATAACATATTACATCATTTACGAGTAATACTTATCGTAAGTAATAATTGTTAAACCATGGGAAATATTGTTATTAATTATCGTCTTATACTTCTATATTTATTGAACAAGACTCGTATCACGGCCGCCTTTATTGCGATGGATAGTTTAAGGGTTCTCTATTGGATGGCATAAAATTATTTGTAATAATAGTGTTACGCATAATTGCTTTTAGCCGAAATAATGATGTGCATAATCATCTTTACGCATATATTATTACGCATAACATTAAAAAGCATAAATACAGTAAGCATAATTGTCATCAAGACTAACGTCAAATAGCATAATTGCAAAAAGTCATCATTAATTGGCATCATTACAAAATGCATAACAGTATTGTCCAACAAATTCTACTGGGTGTGTGAACATCGCCGCGACAACAATTACAAGTGCAACGTTCGGCTTATAACTAGAGTAAATGATGGAAATAATCATGAAATCATATCCAAAGAAATAAAAAACCATAATCACGAAGCTGATGCACTAAGAGAAAAGGTTAGTTTTGTGTTTATATATATGTAGGAACTAAAACGAGGCCGACGGACGTCCGCTTCGCGGACCTCCTATTCTGCGTTACTTGAGCGCTTCGCGCCTGGATATCATACTAACCTTACCTAACCTAATGTACCTAACGTGACCTAATTTAACCTTAAGTATCTAATATTTATGGTTAATCACAGATATGACAAATAATTACTAGCCCAAACAATAATATGCATAATGTGTATTAGTCAAATACAAATTAGTCCAACTAAAATTATTCTAATAGCCTAATATGCTAAAAAAGGAGTATGCTAAAGTATTATTATGCGACAGTACAATTATGCCAATACAAATTATACGAAAACAATTATGCGAAAACATATTAGTCTAAAACACATTATGCGATCCAAGGGGATCCCTAGTTTAAGAGTTGATCGCGGGCTTAACATGCAAGTACGAGATAAAATTTGACAGATGCTAGGGAACTGAATACATCTATTCCATATTCTAACATAAGACAACGCTTAAGGTTTAAAATAAAAGTCTCCCGTTTTGATAAAATCGCTATAAAAAAGTGAAAATCGCTCTAGTCGCTTAGTAATAAAAGTCAGAACGAGACACTTTTATTTTAAACCTTAAGCGTTAAGTCTTACGTTAAAATATGGAATACATTAATTTCCCTAGCACCTGTCAAATTTTGTCTCGTCCATGCATGTTAATACAGCAGGTGTAAAATTTGTCTCTCCACCGTTTGTCGATACATGTTCGTATTAGTATACCTAAAAATAACCACATAAATATATACCGTTGTTTATAAAATCGCCGCCTGCCAAAACGAATAACTATAAAATGTAAAGAGCGAAGCCGGCGCATGCGAAAGAGAACAAAAAACTATTGCACAAGCGAGCGTCGTCCGAGCAAGGTGACCGTCTTTGTCCCTGCCTACGGCCCCTCACACTTTTTACATAACTCATCCGATATAAAAATTAAAGCTGAAGCTATATTCGTACCTAAAAATTAAAGTCTAGCAACTGTGTCATTAGAAAAAGCCTAGTGGTTATCGCTTTTTAAGCCTGGAGTCGTTAATTCGAGTCTGGTTTAAACTTAGAGGTATTACTTCTTCCGAAGTCCTGAATAAATTTTGAATTAATGTGACAAAGACGAAGAAGAACATCGTACAGAAAACTGTACTACCTACGAGTAAAAGTGAATGCATATGAAAGGAATGAATCAAGTGATAGATAGAAATGAGAGTTTAAAAATTACGTAGGTACATGAGTGTCAGGAGAGTCAATCAATCATGAAAACTACATAAGTACATTATGAAAACAAGTCAAAGATATGTATGAAGGACAGATTATGATTAAGACATTATGTGAAGTTGTTGCGTTTTTGGAGTTACTTAAAATAAAAGGAATTTCTATATAGGTTATGGATATTATAAAAGAAAAAACCTTACGCATAACAAGCTAAGCAAATACGATAACAAGCTTATCATTATAATTGTGTAACGATATCATGACTAGGATTACAGCAATAATAGAAAGATTAGAAAACCTATTAATTTTATCTTCGATAGTTCTTATCATCTAAGATTAGAATTGTTTGTCTTAGTTTCTTTGAAGTCATCATCTAATACCTTTATATTTATAAACAAAAATCAATGAAACAATCTAAAGAAACAAATGTCATTACTGCCTTTCAAACCTGAAGAGGAAAACGGAATAAGTCATTGAATCTAAGCTAAGTCTTAATATTCTACACACAATCTTTCTTAGGTCATATTTTCTAAATTATCTTAGTTCAGCTTACTGTTTAAAAACTTATTCTCCCAAATAGACATTCCGTCTGTTGTTGTTGTTGTCTGTTGTTGTTGTTGTCTGTTGTCGTTGTTGTCTGTTGTTGTTGTTCTAGGTTCATATACTTATTAGACAATGAAATGTAACATGAAAACATGCAGTTTCCACTACTGCTGAACCAACGATCAGTCAAAAGCGATCGACAAGTTAGATCGTTACGAAATAACCTATCAAAGCCCAAAAAACACCAAAAAATCCACAAACACTAACAAGGACCATCAGAACGTTCTGCCCTTGAAATTGGACCATGACCTTGCGGGACCTTAGGACTCGAGGGCACCTCGGGGTCAACGACCGCGTTGCATCACTCAAGGATGCATCCTCGACCAGTTCTTCACAGTAGGTATGCGAATAATGTCGGCGCACGCGATTGTATAAAAAATGATCCAAAAAATATTATGTACTTGAAATGTAATATTTATTGACACACACACATATTTACTGGCACACATAAAAAAGCTATAAAACATTCGAATTAAAAGTTACTTACTTAAAGTGTCTCCATGTTTTTTTAGTTAGTAGTCATCGTATTGCATGATAGACTTTATCGTTCTTCATTTTCACCTTCACAGCTTAAAGCTAAAGTTCTGTAAGCTCTGCAATATTCTGTGGACTACCACACTAAACTAAAACTATAAAACTATTTATCAACTTTTATCGGCTTATATACGGAAACTATGAGTATGGTTAGGTAACCCCATTAAATCTTGCGGTTTTTTAAAGGAACAGAGTACCTACCTAATAGCAGTGGACATGGCAAGTTTTGACAGTTCGTAATAAAATATGGCCTCGGCCCATAAGAAACCGGAAGTTAGAAAAATAATTTGTTACGAAGGTTGGTTGAGACAAAGACGTTAAACAAGGAAAGAGTTGTGAGTTGGAATATTTTCCTCACGCCGAAACAATGCGAACAATGTTGCTTGGCGGCAGATTTGCTGCTATAGCTTGCCAAAAAAATTGATCTGCCGAGGTGACAGGTGAAACTAAAATCGGGGTAAATAGAAATGGCCAAAGATGTAAACAAAACGAAACTTCGGTAGTATAGTAGTAAGTATCCCCGCCTGTCACGCGGGAGACCGGGGTTCGATTCCCCGCTGGAGAGCCATTTCTGACAGTATAGGTAAGTATCACCATGTCCAGGATGACGAGATTATAGGTGATGGAATAAATAAATCTCTTAAACTTTAACTTGAATTTTCATTATTTTTATATTTCAATAGGTTAATACTCTAATAATACATCAATCTCATTTTTAATAAAATATAATATTAAATTAATATATATTCTAGATTTTGTATGTCTTTTTTTCAATCAGCTCAGACACTGAATCCCTTATCGATCAGCGAATCGATCATAATAATTTTGAATTTTGAAGAATTTAAATCAATAAAAGAAACGTAAGAGTGGCCAGAAATAAAATCAATAAATAAAGGAGGTTGTAACCACCTTGTTACAAATTTATCATTATTATTCCATAAACATGTACTTTTCAAGATCGAGAAAGGTCTTTACAATGATTTATGCGCTTGATCATCACTTTCATATTAATTTTTAGATAAATAACTATTAATTATACGTTTTATTAAATAAGAACACGATTGATGAAATTTTGAGGTTATGTGTCAAACAGTAGGTACTAATTTGTTGACATCTTTGGCCATTTCTATTGACTCCGACCTTACAATATAGTGGCAAGTTGGTTTTTGGTAAAAACTACGTAAGATCATCATCGTCGCTTTGGAGCGATCCAAGGGAACCCGAAACCCTTTTTTGGGATATTTTTATAGTGTCCAAATTCGTTAAATTCGTCATTGACAGTGATGAAGGTGTAATTGAACCAGAGAGATGACTCCACTGATTGTCGGAAACACTTATCAATTGCGCAAGTTGTTTTTGCGCTGACGTCATTGTTGTTTTCATTGAAGGGGGACACTCCTAATGTTTCTGGCGATTTAATAATATATTTAAAAAAAAGAAAACTCGTAGATCGTAGAACAATTCTAAAAAATACAAGTGCAATTTGTCGGGATGCTTTCTAAGAATATAAGTATTTATTCCTCAATATAAGCACAGCATAAAAAATTATACCAGTGGGACGGTCGACGTCAAATATATATTTACATTTTTTACCTTACTCCATTGAAATAAGGTTCAAATATCTAAAGATATCTTTGACGTCGACTGGACAACGCCCAACCGAGTGCTATGCAGCTTGGGCTCGCTACAACTTTCTCTCCGCGAACGTGTTCGATAGACGACTGTAAGGAAGGGTTTATATAGACTGTGATATAAGTATGTTTATTGGTCTACCAACAGCACAAACCTAACGTTTTTTGGGGACTAGGCCAATTAGCAAGATGTTATCCGATAATTTATATAAAAGTTGAACCTCCGAAAGATATCGGCAACATTAAATAGGTTTTAGTATGATATTAACTGGCAACACATTCTCTAATATCAATCTTTGTGCTAGGCAACAAGTGCTCCATATATATTAATTACAACTAAGAGTCAAGACTTCTTCACCACTGCAACCTCATACAGTCCACTCCAATCCCCGATCTGTACAAAAGGGTAATACAAAAAGTATTATTTTAAATAAGAGTCACCATTATACAGCAAAAATGGGTTTCATAACCTGTATCACCACCGTTACGAAATCAATCATCAAAGAGAACCAGTCAATCGGCATGGGTCCCACGGCCTTGGGCTCTTCGGACCCAAATTGCATTCATGCTTAAAGAGCCTAGCAATAATAAACGTCCTAACTCCGTAGTAGCTTCTAGATTTTTACGTCCTTTTTTGCTGATACGTGTAGACTATTATGCCTTTCTGGGAATCGAATGCGGGACCCGTCTGGTGTAGGGTAGGTCGCGGTCACCTTGTCAGTCATTGACCTTCACGCTTACATTCCAGACTAGTATTATTAGCTTGTGAGCGTTTGGGGTCTTAATTTAATTTGGGTTAGGTTATCTGGGAGGTCTTTATGTAATGCACAGTTTCATATGGATAGCATTTGAAATGATGTAGTTTTTATTGGACATTCGCAAAATGTTTGCTTCTTTAGTGTATTTTTTTAGTTATTAATTACTTTTTGGTAGTATTGGCTATTAGTATTGGCCTTTTATTTGGGTTGTTCGTCTTTCAATTTACTTTTAGTTATTTGTAGTTGAATAAAGAATAAGTCATCACTTATTGTATATATTCATGCACATATCTAGTAGTAACTGGATTTGTGCAAGTAGTAGAGTAGGTACACAATATATTTAAAGTTATTGAAATATGTATGAAGTCACAACAATCTCAGTTTTGCATTTCCGCAACTAGTAAATAGTGCTTTACGCCGTAAAGTTTACGGCATTAAGTTCACTCTTTATAAACCTACTAACAAGGAGACGGCATGGGTGTGGGGTCCTCAAATCGAAGAGGTTCCGCGTGTAGTTAGTACTCAGTGAGTGCATTCATATACTCAAACCCTAGAGTGCACTACTTAGCCATTGCCGAGAGAAAAAATCCTAAAGTTTTTTTATTAAAATTTAATAAATAAATAAATAAATATCACGGGACAATCTCACACAAATTGACCTAGTCCCAAACTAAGCACTAAGCTTGTACTATGGGTACTAGACAACGATAAACATACTTATATAGAGAAATACATACTTAAATACATAGAAAACATCCATGACTCAGGAACAAATACTCGCGCTCATCACACAAATATTTGTCCATACCGGGATTCGAACCCGGGACCGCTAGCTTCGTAGGCAGGTTCACTACCAACTAGGCTAACCGCGTCGTCAATAACTTGTTATAGACAAATTCTTCTGAACCTTTATACATTATTGAATTTAATAATTCAAAATAAATTGTTAAAAATACTACATTGTGAAAACACACACAACACACACACACATACACGCTTATAAAAGCATAATAAAAGTTTGTAAAAGCCCTACCTACATACCGTACTGTATTCAAATGCTTTCGTTGTTTATGTATTAACAAACAAACAAGAAACAATAAAAATACATTTTTATATATCTAATATGACTTTATATGACCTAATTTCCGTGATGATATAATTTTTAACCCCCGACGCAAAAAGAGAGGGGTGTTATAAGTTTAACGTGTCTGTATGTGTATCTGTGTATCTGTCTGTGGTATCGTAGCTCCCAAACGGATGAACCGATTTTAGTTTAGTTTTTTTTTGTGTCATAGGTAATTTTATCTCGAGTGTTCTTAGCCATGTTTCATGAAAATCTGTTCAGCCGTTTGAAGATCATCAACTCTTTTCTAGTTGATGAGGGGATCTGATTTTTTAATTCTTGAAATCTTCTAGTGAAGAAGTCCCTCCAATGAAAATGTACGTGCTTGGAGCCCTTTAAAGGTTTTGCTCATTGCACAGAGGGTTTTTAGGCGCTGATATCGGGGGTTTTAACTCGGTTAGGTTATTAACTGATCGAAACATGATCCAACGGTTCGTTACGTCAGTTCACGCCGCACGTGACCCCGGACATGTCAATAACAAAACCAGAACTCTTTCCTAGAAATCTCAATTATATGGTCATTAGGTAAATAGTGCTTTATCTTATTAAATACGTAACATTTATTACCGGGAAGTATTTTTCATTTAACAAAACGATATAAATTAATATGATATTGCTTTGTTCTACCGCAGATATGTTACGTACCTTGTTTTTCTGGTCCATTTTATTAGTTGCGGCTATAAAGAATTTCAAGGAAACGCATTTTATTTCGATTAATTGTTTATGCAAGGTACCTGGGGCACCGTGAGTCGACGTCGCTCGGGTCAAAACCGAACTTTCATCGATGTTCTATACAAAAACAAAAAAAAAAAACGATCCATAGCTGGGGTTCGAACCCGCAGTCTTTGCGTTAGTAGGCCAACGCTCTAACCATCACTCTATTCATATTCACATCTACTACTCTGTCAAGAAAGTACCGGGAAAAGATCAATAATACACAAACTGTTTGTTAATCATCCAAATTTATTTTATCACCTTCAAAGTATGCTCCTTCAGAAACGATACACTTACGCCAACGAATAATACAATCATCAAAACATTTTTTAAACGCTGTTTCCGGAATTGATTTCAGTTCTCGGCGCGAATTCTCCTTTATGTCTTCTACCGATTGAAAACGGGTGCCACGAAGTGGTAATTTGAGTTTAGGAAAAAGAAAGAAGTCGGCAGGAGCCATATCTGGTGAATATGGTGGTTGCTCGATGGTATTTGTTGAGTGTTTGGTCAAAAATTCTTTCACAATGATGGCCTTGTGCGAAGGCGCATTATCGTGGTGCAAAATCCAAGAATTTTCATTCCACAAATCTGGCCTTTTTCGTCGAATTTGCTCTCTTAAATGCCGCATAACGCTCAAATAATATTCTTTATTTACCGTTTGACCTTCCGGCAAGAATTCCGAGTGCACAACACCGCGATAGTCAAAGAAAACAGTCAACATGACTTTGACTTTTGATCGACTTTGGCGTGGTTTCTTCGGTTTCGGTTCAGTTGGAAGGCGCCACTCCGAAGCTTGTTGACTAGTTTGCATGTCAAACTCGTAAACCCACGTCTCGTCACCAGTAACAATGCGTTTCATGAATGTTGGGTCGGAATTGACTCGTTCTAGCATGTCCTCAGCGACTCTCATGCGATTGAGTTTTTGGAGAAAATTCAGGTCTTTTGGGACTAGCCGAGCGGTAACATGTTTCATACCCAAATGATTAGTTAAAATAGTACGGATCGACTCGTGAGATACAGAAAGTTCGGCGGCTATCTCTCTCAAAGTTGAATGAGGATTTTCAGTCACTATTTCCTTCACTTTTGCGATGTTAACTTCAGTTGCAGACGTTGATGGCCTACCAGAGCGAGGCAAATCTTCCATCACATCTCGACCGCTTTTGAACGCTTTGTACCACTCATAAACACGTGTTTTTGATAAAGTCGAATCACCGTAAGCCTTCTGTAACATTTTCAGTGACTCCGAACACGAAATTCCATTGGCGATGCAAAATTTAAGACAAACTCTTTGTTCAATGTTTTTGTCCATTATGAAATTCGCAATACACACTAGATATGATATAACTAAAAACAGCACTGTATTTAATATAAATAACAGATGCAACTCAAACTCCGCGCCAAAATAGAAAACAGTTGTGCCAATCTAACAACAACAAAAAAAACAAAAATTTGAATTTGGAACCATAAACAAATCATCCATTCCCGATACTTTGTTGACTGAAGGTATGTCAAAATCTAACAAAATATTTACACGGAAAGCCACTAAATCAGCAAAATACATGGCTCCGGTTATATATACCCTTAAATGATAGAAAAAGTTAGTAATAAGTAGTGCTTTGATAAAAATGACAAAACTATTTATAGGAATTATTATTTACCACCATAAAACCATCTTTCGGTATAACTTTGTGTATGATTTGCTTGCAACGTTTATATTTATTGTAATCAACAAGGAATGAAGAAAACCATAGCCAATTACGATTTTTAAATACGGAGATATGCAAAATGAAAACATATTCTAGCTAATCGATCATAAATGAGACATCCTTAATTATTTTTTGTGCGATTCATCTTGAATATTATAGATCAAATATTAAGTAAACAATATGAACAAAAAAATGTTTATAATTATTTTTAACAAAATTTTCAGGTTTTTTTTTAATTAACTATTTTTTTTAAATAACTTATTGACTAATAATTAGTTGGATTATGTTTTTACCTAATTACTAGAATTATAATATATCCGATACACAAGAAAAATCAGCTATTATAAATTATTTCCGTTTCACTATACTAGCGACCGTAACTTTCCTGGAGTAATAAATATGAGACCTAGCCAGATAGATTTCTCTCCCCCGTAAACCCATATTGCAAATATCAACGAAATCGTTAGAGCCGTTTTCGACTGAGTAGATATATGTATTTCTAGCTCACTAAAATAAGTTTGCGAGGAGTTTGCATTATTTATAAACGTGATTACTATATAGGTACGTAAATGAAAAAACCTAATAACTACACAATAAAGAGATAAGAATATATCTACATAAACCTCTACCAACATAATCTACATATTATTTATAATATTATAAAACAAAGTCCCCCGCCGCGTCTGTCTGTCTGTCATAATAAACTCAAAAACTACTGAACGGATTTTCATACGGTTTTCACTAATGGACGGAGTGATTCAGGAAGGTTTGGTGTATAATTCATTAAAATTTAGGTGCGTATATGTGACTTAAAAGGACCTTATGAATAAAGGCAGTTACGCTCTTCTTATTCTTGTAACTATGCGAATACTATAGTAACAGTTATAAAAACGGCGTAACCGCTTGCCTCCATAGGGTCCCTTTATATTGAGAACGTCAAATATGCTCTGCTACTCGTGCAAAGACGGGGCGGGTAATTAGTAAATAAATAAATTACATACGTTAAAAATCCTTTCTTACTTATATTAAAAATGTGAACGTTTCTATGGATTGTGTTTCAATCACCCCTAAACGACTGAACTGTTTTGAATGAACTTTGTACACCAGATAGTCCTCATTGCCGATTAACATAGGAACTTGTATAGTTTCTTAGAGAAAACCTATAAATGAGTCCTATGCGTACGAAGTCGCGGGCAAAAGCTAGTTTATAGTAAATTAGTACTTTACATATATATACTAATATTATAAAAAGTAACTCTGTTTGTTACGCTTTCACGGCTAAACCGCTAAACCGATTTCGATGAAATTTTGTATGGAGATAGTTCTAGTCTGGGGAAGGACATAGAATACTTTTTATCCCGAAGGAGCAGCGATACGACTTCTACGCGGACGAAGTCGCGGGCAAGAGCTAGTAACTTAATGAATGCAATAAATCACAAACATAAATATAAATACATGAATGAAACATGCATTTTACTAATACGGTATTAGACTGATATCAAATCAGCAACTTTTATTGAAACGTCAAAAACGATCCGCTAGTATGAAGTTTGTAAGGAGATGCTTGTGACTTCACCATTTTCAGTGATCAAACCACTTCCTTTTTTCGTTTTTGTTATTAAAAATCGTCGACATTCCAAAAAGAAGTGAATGCTTTGTTTTTCCGTGTGTTTTCGGAAGCTTGATTTAGTGATACTGTTAAATATTTTATTTTGACATATAGTTAAATACCGTATTCAGCCATAAATGCAAAACCACATAATAAAAACAACATAAACATCTCGTTATTTGACAACACATCGAAGGTTGACCGTACGGGTGACGCAACACGGACCGGTTCTGAATAACAAGCGCCCTTCCTGGAACCGCGTCTAGACCGAGGCTGGCTGAGACCTTAATCAATAGTGCACTAACTATATGTTTATGTTTACCCATATACCTACAGCATAGCTTAAACGGAACAAGAAAAGCAATCCTTCAACCCGACTACATGTTTTGGTATCGTCTTATATATTTATAATCCGCCATTTTAACAAAACGGCACGATCGGCAAATAAGTAGTCACAATTTAATTTCATTTTTTTACCCGACGACGGCGAAGCAAAAAAGAGGGTTATGATCTTGACCGGTGGTATGTATGTTTACAAAAACGAGAACATGAAGCGTGTGTGAAGGCCCCGCGCAGACCAGACTACTACTGCAGTCGGCCGATTGTGTTTTGTTACCACAAACTTTGTGAAAATGGCTAACGGCCACTTGCGCGGTCCAGAGTTAATTTAAATAACCCCGAGTTAAATGCTAACGCAGGGTTAAGTAATTATTTTTTCTTGCACTGCCTAGGCTTAACTCTTAACAATTGGTTAAATATTTAATTATTTAACCCGCCAAAATTGGTGGGTTAACTTTTTAACTCGGGTTTTGAAATGTCAAATCGTGAGGTGCCAATTTGACAGATAAAATAAAATGAAGGTCGCCAGTCAATATAATATATAATCGACCGAAAACGTAATGTCACTTCAAATCTGACTGAGAGAAAAGGACTCATGGAAGTTACTGTTATGTGAGAGAGAGAAAAATACGTATGTCATTCGTTATTCGTTCTCTTGTATTTCGCAGGGTGTAAGCAGAAGGAATGAATTGCCAACATGCAGAATAAAATTTTCGGGTTAGTAAACCCTGGGTTAATTTCTTTATATGCAAGATAAACTCAGGTTAATAAAATAATTTCTCAACCCCGGGTTATTAAACTCGGAGTTATTTTATTACCTAAAAATTTCCGTGCATGTGGCCCTAAGGACTTTAAGAAAGTCGGCAGTGCCGGAGGGTTAGCGAAGATTAAACTACACGCGCAGTTTTCTCGGGTTTCCCCATTACTCAACCCTTCCCGGGTTTTCTCGGAAATGGATGACGTCATCGGGGGTGACAAACACCCTAAACGTGTAAGTACTACTTCCTACGGATTAGCGTCGTGACTCACACGCGGTATATAAAAGCTAAATCCTTATCCTCTCTTAAGCGTAATTAATAAGTATTACTAGTTATAAAGGCAAAAGAGCCCAAAATAGACGTTTATGGACTGATTCTGTCAATCCCCAAATAAAATTATCTGACAGTTAAAGTTATCGCTCTTTCATGATACAAAGAAAAGGACGGAGCTACTTCTTTACAATTTATCTGAGATAATGTTATTTGGATATTGAAAAATCAGCCACATATTATGTAATAGTATCTACTATGTTCAACAAAGGGCTAAAGTAAGCCATTATGACACGAGATATAGGTAGATGAAGTTCGAGTGTTATTATGGCTTTTTAGGGCCTGCGCAAACCGGCGGAGCGCAGCGCAGATCACTTTAAATTTATCAATGTATATTCTTCCCTATTTTAATTACAATAGGGTATAAATTTGAATGCTCTGAGACCGACCTCGGAGCATCACGGGGGATTTCTACTCTGCGGCTGCGGCTCTAAATTTATACCTTATTGTAATTAAAATAGAAAAGAATATACATTGATAAATTTAAAGTGATCTGCGCTGCGCTCTGCCGGTTTGCGCAGGCCCTTAGTCTCGAGTTAATCACTCTACTTTTCACTTTGATTGCGAGAAAATCAATATTAAATTAAAATACTTAATAATTTTAAGACAGACACGTAAAAAATTACAACTTAATAGCGCTATTTTTTTTACTCTCAACCCGTCACTGAAAGAGACAACAACAAGTTTGATTTTGGGGTTAGAACATAACAAATAGTCCATAGACAACATTTCCGATACGAAGTCTGAGGCGGTGGAGGTTGTATGCCCAGCCGGTTCTCCACCGCGTACTCCGACGGCAAGGGCAACATCATCAAATGGCAACATGTATCTGGCTGTTTGTGGTTTTCCAAGGCTTTTATAAGGTAATTAAAATGAAAAAGTCCCTATAAAGAGTAATTTTAGAGCATGAGAAGTGAAAAGTAATTAGCGTCCTTTATAATCAAGAAATAAAAAATAAATATCAGGGGACAATCTCACACAAACAACAACTACAACTTCAACTAGGTACTTCGTAGACAACTCGTAAGTTTAAACGCTGTTATGACAAGGTTCTATGGTTGAGTGTACAACCTATCGGATGATGACATTAAACAATAGTCACGTAAAAAAATCTTAATAATAATACCCACTCCCATCAAATGTGCAATGATTTCCAAGAACTATTAGCATTTATATTGGCAGTCCTAAATAAGTGTAGTCATCGCGACAATAAGCTTCTTTACCAACGAAATGACTCCAATGGTGTTATTCTCTAACGTTTTGCTGGTTTCGAAAAGTCTCAAAAAATGGGTGGTGGGGGAGACGAGGTAAATGCAGTCTAGTGCGCGGCGTATAGTTCCTCGCTACCAACGAGCATAAATGTGACGTTCTCAATATATAAAGGGACCTTATGGAGGCAGGCGGTCACGCCGTCTTTAGAACTGTTACCATAGTATTCGTATAGTTACAGGAATAAGAAGAGCGTAACTGCCTTCCTCCATAATGTCCTTTTATATGAGAACGTCATAAATACTAACCAAATGGATTGAAGCAAGGCAAACATTGGATTGAAACTAGGGATAGGGAAAGGGAAAATAGCGTCTTATGATATCCAATTTCTAACATACAGTTCGAATACATGGCGGAATTATGAGTTATTCAGCCATCCCAAGCAAATAGGCAGTAGGTGCTCAAGGTGCTTTTCCACCGGCGAGGCGAGGCGTGGCGAGGACGGAATTGAAATTTGTATAGGAAAATTTCCCCCCCGGCTGCGGTGGAAATAGCCTGGATGAGCAAGACGAGAATTGAAATATGTGTCGTTAATATTGAACCGTATTACAGTAAAGTGTTTATTGACACTGCAACGAAAACAAAAGCGTAGCGATTTTCCTGCCTCGCCTCGCCGGTAGAAAAGCACCATTGCTGCCATTTTCTCTTAGAGGGCAGTCTTAACCTACCAAGTTTTAGTCAGTAAAAGGGCTGCAGGAGTCCCTAACTGTCGTTTTCACTTCTGGATGTTGTCAGGTTTGACAATTAATAACCTCTGAGGTTAACGTACTTGTCAAACGCGGCGTCCCTACAGAGAATAGCCGCCGCCCGTGAGTCAGATGTCGCCGTTTATTTACTCTTGACAACATTATACACACGCAGAGCTCAATATTTTGCTAAGGTCGTTGACCGGTGATTGGTACATTACTGGATTGGGAACTAAGCTTTGGAGCGGTTTTACGACTAATTATTCAAGTTTTATATATCGTTTTCTGCAACGCTAGCTTCAGTTGTATCATTGTAATAAGAGAATTGAAAAAAGACTGACTGTTGAGTTTCTTGGGGTGTTCTCAACAGTGGTTCCTCTTGGAAAGCGCCGTGTGCCTACAAGTGCTTGCAAGATTGTCATTTTTTTTATTCACAAACAATAAATAGAAAAACAATATAAACATTTAAATATAACCAAAACTAAACACCTAATTAAAGTTTCTTAATCGAACTACATATATGTACTAATGTCTGTTAGACCATTGCCATCGGGAATAGTCCCCACAATGCTGGCTGTTTTCCTCGTTGGATGGCTATTCCTAACCGTTGGTCAAGGAAAGAGCCAGCCCTGATCACCTGATGAGCTTATTTTTAAATGGGATACTCTTTTAAAACTAGTAATATTATAACATCACATAGCCCTTAGTTTAAAAAAATATATATCATCATGTCCACTGCTGGACATAGGCCTTCCCTAAAGATTTCCATCGTGAGTGGTCCGGTGCAACTCGCACCCAGCTGCTCTCCGCGATCCGCTGTCCCTTTCTTTCTTTCTTGCGCTATAGCAGTTGCATATCTCCATCCCGTTCACTATGTAGGGCATGGCCGATTTTGACACTTCAAAATATGGCTCCAGATCGTCAGGATCTGTGGGAGGCCAGCGAACGTATTGCGTGTTGTGGTAGTTGGTGGTCGGATGAACGTATTGACGTATTGGCTCCCAAAAGCTATGTCTACACCTGTGCGCTGTCAAGTTCAACTTGCGACAACTTTCAACTTTCAATTCGGCTTGCGTCAAGCGCTTGCAATACGAGGGTGACACTGAATCTTCAATAAAATCCAATGTTTTGACTTTATCTTCCGCCATTTTATTTGCAAAATGTTGCACGTCAACCCAACGGTGACGGATCAGCGTGCGCTACGGGTATGCGCTGCTATCAGACCAGTTTGAGCGCATGCGTTATTACATACGCTGTGGTTGCAGAGCCACGCGTCAGAGGCAAGCGCAAGATGAACGTAAAAGCGCACAGGTGTAGACATAGCTAAAGAGAGTTGGGTAGCTAGAGAAAGAAGAACGCCTCCAATATGGATCACTGCTGTTGCAAAAGGTAAAATATTACATAATTACTTGAAAGGGAAGGAGATTTGTAGAGAAGGTTTTCAATTTCAAGCAATTGCAACAAATCATGATGAAAAATTCATTCGTCCCTTATTTTGTTGAACGCTTTACAAAATAACATCGCTGCAGACTGCAAATAAACAATAATCCTTGTGTTTTCAACTTCCCCGAATTTAGGCCATTGCTAATTACGACTGTAGTGACATCTTGACTTACGACTTGGAACGCGTAATCTGTCTGAAAAATAGCACAAAGCGATTACTTAAATTGACACTCAAGTTTCAAATCTCTCTACAGGACAGACGGTTGCATATCAAACGTCAAATTGAAGTCTTTATAAGTTAAGAGTAAATATATATTTTCGTACTTCAGACCAAATGAAACCAACAAGTAAGTTTTAGTGATACTGTACAAGTGTACAGTACAGTCATGTGATATATCAGGGCAGAAAATACTTGTAATTATAAACAGAAATATCAAAATTATAAGAGAACATTTTTAGCACATCATTATGATGACATGACGACTTTCTATGGATATTTAATGATCATCATTCTTTAATCTTTCATTTTAAAGTATTTTCATGCATTTCTGGATTGTAAAACTATACCTAACAGAATAAACAAATAACACGATCAACATATTTATGATGTTGAAGAGTTTAGCTTTAATTAAAATACTATCATTGAATCATTGACGGTTTTAATCAAAGTATTGGAACTAATTATTAACAATTGAAATCGTTATTTAATAAACTCTTTTTATTGCATGTAGAATGAGCGGTATTCCATTAATTTAAATCCAATAGGCCTAGGCTCATATTTACGATGGCATTTTGCGAAAATTAACACCTACTGCAATCAAAAAAATTGTATAGGATGTATCGTGCGTTCTCTTTTGTCATTCCATACATTTTGACAATTTCCAACAGTAACTAAGCTTTCGTAAAATGCAGCTTAAATAAGCTAAGTAGGCCCCCAGTTCTATGATTTTTTAAGCAGCTATGTAGATGCCATCGCATTGATTTTTGTTTATTTTTTGTGGCATTGGCATAGCACTCAGCAAAGATGACGTTTTCCGACACTAGAATTTAGGAAAAATGTACACAGCTAATCATCTATTTTTTGTTTATTATTAAAACTATTAGAAATATCATTCATCGTCTGATTAATCTCGAAATCTCCAAGGTGTAAAACATATACCTACACATATGTATGTATGTAGGTGTAAGTAGCTAATGTTTATCGTTATCTATTACCTACCCATAATTCAAGCCTAGAGATTAGACTGGGATTAGACTAATTTGTGTAAGATTGTCCCCTGATATTTATTATTTATTTATTTATACGAGTGTACCCGACTATAGACTTTTGCGCATGCGCAAAGAAATGCGCGAATGCGCGTGAGTCACGGTCGCGACAATGACTCCTGAGTCACGTTATGCAATGTTTAGACAGATCGGTGACCTATGGTACATGTACATAAATATATGTACCTACTTACTACAATGAATGCTTCTTCTTCTTCTTATTTAAGAGCTATGCTCTTGTCGGTGTAGCTCAAAGCAAGCCCTCCATTTTGTTCGATCCCAGAATTAATGCTTAGTTAAATAATATGCGTCATGCCTTTTAATCCGTTTAAGTATATAATAATTCAAATACAAAATTATTATTTCACAAATAAACTCATTGCAATAAATTCATTGAATTTAAAGTGTGTTTTAACTTCTTAATAAAGAAGAGCTATGTTTAAAACCTTTGTTTGAATATTTGCCTGTTTGTCAGGGCCTCCAAGGCTTAAACGGTGTCGATGCATTTTTAAATTTTAGAAGGCTGCATTCTGGGCCTGGCATAAACTTTACAGATGAACTGAGTTGCGGATTAGTAAGTAACACTAATATAATGATTGCTAAGATGTCCGTATGTCAGTCACTCTTACACACGCAAACATATGGAAAGATTTCGGTAAATTTGGACACACAGATGTCCTCCATTAAAAAGTATCAGTTAAATAGTTCCTTAGGTAATGACGTCAAATTAAATCGCGAAAGAAAGAAAGAAGTTCTGATAAACGGACGCATTTTCTCTAAAATACCCAAAGAGCAGTATAAATCCAAAATAAGCCCCGCCCGAGAATGAGCCGGTGCCCTTGAGCTCTCAGTGCGCAGACGACTCTTTATGACCCTTTTTGCTTGACTCAGATCCCTTTAATAAATATGTCTGTCTGTGCACGCTAATCTTGGAAACGGGGAGTACAAGGTACAACATACACACGCATTTATCATAACGTATAAATGAATACCTAATTCCTGCATTTGTACCCAATTCAGTGACATTTTCAATTCGGTGTGAAAATTCAGTTCGAGTTGCTTTCCACTATGGTGGTACAGAAAAGTTTTGAAAGACCGGTCAAGTGCGAGTCGGACTCGCGCGCAGAGGGTTTCGTACACATTTGGCCAATTTTTAGTAGTTATTGTTTGTTTATACCAAATTTGACGCCTTTTTTATTTTTACGGTAGTAGTTTTTCCTCTTATTATTATAGTTT
This sequence comes from Tortrix viridana, assembly GCA_963241965.1. Lineage (NCBI taxonomy): Eukaryota > Metazoa > Arthropoda > Insecta > Lepidoptera > Tortricidae > Tortrix > Tortrix viridana. Next base: position 6,276,502 of record OY725196.1, on the reverse strand, counting down.
TTGATTTTATTTTTTAGGAAATCCGCTGTTATAACACATATTCTGCCAAAAAAATCAACGAGCTATCATTACGGTTCAAAAAGGCTATTAAATTAGGACAGACGGATGGACGGACGGACAGCGTAGACTCTTTAATATAATTATGTATATTAAAGAGAATTTAGGTATGATTGCTCATATAAACTTTACATAATAAATGTATTTATTTCAGGTTGAACTTTGCATTTCCTTGTGAATCATACAGTAAATGGAGTTGTTACGTAATTAACGGCTGAAATAATGATTAAATACACTTCAAATAGCCTCTTGAAAACATATTTGAATGAGTAATGAGTGGTGATATCCTATTGCCTTTGAATTATAAATAAATGTGAATCATACTATCTAACCTTATGTCACGACATGCAATATAGCGTGATAACGTTATTTACGTGGGAAATAATTACTCTGAATCATTTGCTTATTTACATTAGGTAATTGGAGAGGTTGTTTTTGGTCACAATATAAACAGGGCCGCTAGCAGGGCCCGTGAATTGTTTATCGCTCGGTAGTCCTTAACGAAACAAATCGATTTTGTGCTACCAACGCGTCGGAAAATTACGTGAGGCTAACTGAGAAGAAGCGTCGCTAGAAAGAAACTCACAAGGAAAGGTACCCGAGTAGCACAAAAGCTGTATAAGAGCTTATACAGCCATTATAGCTAGTTTCAGCATTTTAAGGGCTGTATAAGCTCTTATACGGCTTGTGTGCTACTTGGGTACCCAACTGTCCGGCTCCGATTTGATTTATTTTAATATATGTTAGAGGGTAGTCTAAAATAATAGACACGTATTTGTTTTTAGCTGCCCAATCTCAACCTATTGGGAGAAATTGTCCTCCAAAGTACTGAAAAGTGACTAATCCCTCAACTTCTGTAGAGTTTTGTTCAAGCAAATTGCTATTTAATTACTGGTTGCATTATACCTCTATGTTTGAGAACATGAAAAAATAATGAGAATATGTTTTGTTATATTGGCTCAAACTCATATTTTGCTAAAAAAAACACCCTTCAAAGTTTTATATTTCTCATTCGTGTTTTTTTTACAACACACGTACTTGTCGAATTTGTATACTATCAGGTACGGGTACACTGCATAATTCCGAAGAGTCATAATTACGAATCGATTGAAATCCCGAATTTTCATAATCCCGAATGCATTGTTAATGGAGGCTTTATTTTTTGATATTGCACATAAATCAAACGTAACCTAACCTACATATAGCAATTCAAATACGTTTTTAATTTTAAATAGCTCCAGCATAAAAGATTTCGGAAAAATTAAAATTTGGAGTATTTGGGTGTTCATCAGGTACCGGTACCGGAGCAAAGTGGGGTCGCCCACTGTAGTGCGAGTGGGGGGACGCCGACGCCTCCTCCTAAGGAGACGCTGTGGTGTGTAAGGAGTGGTGTTGCCCTGCGAGACAGCCCCCTAGCATGCATGCAAGAGATAAAATTTGACAGGTGCCAGGGAAATGAATACATCTATTCCATATTTTAACATAAGACAACGCTTAAGGCTTAAAATAAGTGACCCGTCCTGATAAAATCGCTATAAAAATGTGAAAATCGCAATAGTCGCTTAGTAAAAGGTAATAAATAAATAAAGACCAGGACTAGACACTTTTATTTTAAACCTTAAGCGTTACGTCTGACGTTAGAATATGGAATAGATTCATTTCCCTAGCACCTGTCAAATTTTATCTCGTGCTTGTATGTTAAGCCCTTGGGCTTCGAAGTTCTTCTCCGCGAGGGCAGCCGTCGGTGTCAGCCAGTATATGTCGGGAGGCGCCTATTCCGAGAGGATACGCCGACGAGCATGACGTAACTTATGGTAGAACGTTGTACCTAAGGGATTCTGATGGTAACGAACGATAGGTTAAGCAATGATTATGCCCCCATATATAGACCCTCTTGCAATAGGATATTCGCCTCAATTAAAAGTGGTTATTTTTTTTCGACCTGATATATTATTCGTATTATTAAAACGATGGAAATTAACGAGTCGTAACTTTGCACAATAATTTTATTAGAAAAAAAAAACTCATTAAAAAGCAATATGGATTTTGTATTCTATTTGTATTCATTATTTTTTTATAAATGCCAAATCGATTTAAAATATCATTAGACCATACCAATTAAAAAGATAAATATGAATTACATTTGCTTGTCCGTCACTATGCAAATATAAATTAAGTTAACTATTGCATCATCGCGGGGAAAAACGATACCTAAGCAAATAAAAAAAAAACTGTTAAAAGCATTTAAAAAACAATTGCTTATTACATTTTCATCAACTTCTTTTCTAAATAGCGATGATTTCATATACTGTTTACGCGTAAATGAATTACTCAATATCGACATTCGACATAATGAGACCTACTTTACACCGAGCAAGGATCCAAGAATCAGGGCGCGCTTGCACAACGGACGTTTGACCTATTTCGTTCTCTCATTCCATTATGCATTCGCGACTTATTCGTAATTGAAGGTGTCACTTGATTTTAATACGTAAATTAATACAAACTTGTTAATGCAGATGGACAAATCTAGAACTGATGTAGCTGTGTAGTACCATTACCATGAGTTTACAGTGACCGCACTCGCTAGCGACGGCGTAAACGATTTGTATGGAGAATTGTACAGCTCCTCTAGCGGTCACTTAAAGAACTAAAGATCGCTAGTATGAGTACAACGGTAAATAACCTATCGAAATCTATTCGTTAGCGACTAACGTTTTGTAACCGTTGCCGTAGAACATCGGTACCATGAGTCGTAAATTTGACAGATGTCATCGAAAAATACCGTATCGACTGTAGTTAACTATTTCACTAGCAAATTGGTGCGTGAAAACTTAGAATTATTGTTTAATACGTTACTCCAATTATTTATCTATCCAAATAATATCGGCAAGACATTATTTAGCGTGGAATATGTAGGCTTATGAAGACGAACGACGAAAACAAGGAGCATTTCAAGCTGATATGAGAAATATTACGTTAAGAAATCCACTTCAAAATTTAACTGAGAATAAATTTTATTAAAGGATATAGGCTCAGTAAGGAAGCTTTTGAGAATTTGTGCGATTCGTTAACGTACTACACGGATTTGAAATCCACTCACAAATATAATGTTCCCGATCCTGATGACAAGGATATGTCTGAAGAAAGTCAAGGTATTTATAGTGAAAGATAATGATTATATATTAACTTTAATACTAAATATGTCCTTATCTTTATTATGTTTGTTGTAGGTACCTACTATTTTCAGAACTATTTGAGGGCCAGGAGTTAGTGTTGGAAAATGAAGACACCAGTGATTTATTAATGGAGAGAGCACCGTGGGATCAATTAGTTAGAAGACTTGCATCAATGCATTATTTCCAAATACTTGTACCATGTTTTCTGTTTTTTGTTTAATATAAAAATAAAAAGTACTCATACATCACACATAATCTTTATTTATTACAAAAAATCTTTATTTATTACACAAAATCTTTATTTATTTGCTAAAGTATCTACAATTATATTTCCTAATGCTAAAAATTTACCAAATAAATCTAACCACCGTTCTTGCATTCTAAACTCTGATTCCCTTAACCTATTCCTCTCCCGCTCCACTTCCTGTTTAAAAGCTCGCCATTCACTGTCAGCTCTGACAAAGGCTTGCCTTGCCAAATCTGACTGTCTGGGTGCGAGTCCTTCTGTAGACAGGAGATTAGTGGTTTTGCACCTGACGTCTTCGCCACTGACGCGGTGTGGGCGGTAAGAGCTTGGGGCTCTGCCACCTGGCATTAGCAGCTGCTAATGCTGTTCTTGTGACCGCAGGCTCACCACCGTGCGTTACTCCGGTCTCACTCCCGTCCACCTCGGGCAGGGCTGTAATGGATAAAAAAACGTTTACAGTACTATTTTGAATTCTTAATTAACTAATGAAACTAGATAGGTAGGTACATTTTACTCTAAAATGTGATAATAACAGCAAAATTTATTGGAACCTATTTCTTGAAGAGCTGATGGAAATTGACTGTCATTGCAGTCACTATACCTGGGCTGTTAACTGTTTTGGGATACTCTCTGTCCACCAAGTCTTGTTCACTGCAAGTGCTGTTAGCCACAAGCAATGGTGGAAAAAAGGAGGCCTGAGCTGATGTCCCTGGTACAAGTGGTACAAGTAGATTCCAGTCTCCAACGCCTGCAGTGAAAAAAAACACATTGAAATAATCTTTCCTAGGACATGAATTAAATGAATTTTTATCTTAAATATATATAATAAATTGTTTATTTTATTTCAATAGTAACAATGATAGGGAAACTTACTGGAACAAGTTTGTTGAGCAAGTTATTCATTTAGCAGGAAAATTGATAGGCTGTCATTTGTTTCTAGTGCCACTTCAGTAACTTCTTCCTGTAAAGCATTTTTTTAAAAGAATGCCATGAGATATGAAATTAATGACTTATATGTAAGTATATTATAACTTTCGGCACATAATTAAATAAGTTTTTGTCTAATTTGACTATACACAGACGTATGAATGAACTGTCACATTGACAAAAAAATCAAAACAAATTCAAGAATCACTTACACTTACATAGTGACACTGCTCTAGGGCACTTTTTTAAATTAGCAGGGTTATTTCTATATTTTTAAATAGATGACATGGATACTTATCTTTTAGCCCAATATCATCCTTACTCTGTCTTTTTATTGTAGTTAGAAAGAGACAACTTCGTTTGGTGTGAAATTAGGCACACGTAACGATAACTACACGAACTATCGAGTTAACGTTAGCGAGAATAGTAAACGTTTATGTGACTCATGGTACGAGTTTAATCAAAAACTATTCGAAGGACGTTTACTCGCTATCGACTGTAGAACGTAATACGAGTTTTCGATAGCAACTCATGGTAGAGGTATAGTAATCTAATTGTGACGTTTGGTGACTGCGACGTTTTCAGTAACAATTGTAAGTTTGCAATTGCAATTGCCAAGTTTGTATGATTTTATGATAGATTCGACGCAGCGAGACCGCACTCGGTCAAAGTGCGTGATTGAGTGAATGTTTTGAATTATTGAGTTTTTATTGTTTGAATTAATAAAAAATGTGTTCAATTTCACCTACTTAATTGAGGATTTAATGTTTTTATAAGTACAGTTAATTAGTATTTCACTGTCGGTTTAGATCATTTTGATAAAACCCAGCGCTTGCACGTTGCATTGTTGACACCACTATTCTAGTTTAATGATTTCAACATAATCAACCGGAGTCATAATCGCACTTGGAAATGATATTTCAACATGCACTTTTTAGGTAAAATATGTTTGAACCAGACATTCGCCTGATATTTATAAGCAACTACTACCTCGATCTAACCATAGCGTGTCTTTTATCGAGCATTCAAAGTATTTTGTCCATCTATCATACTAAGTAAGTACATACAATTTACTAACATTACAGTGTTATCTGTTTATTTTCTTGTCCTATATTTAACCCAGTCTTAGCTAGGTATTGCGCCACGGTATCATATCAAAGGTTTGATGCAATGCGCCCGCCGGCCTTCAGGCTGCCATTTGACGTTATTACAAAATAGTTGTGCGGTTTGCCAAATTCTCGTCTTTACTTGTTTTATGAACTTACGGGTTTGTTTATATATCGTGATTGTCGGTAACATGATAAACAGAAAGTTATTGGTGTCAATGCGCGATTTTTTTATGCTAGAGGTGAACAGCGATTTTGCTGTTTATTTTATAGCTTGTAGTTGTGCCCATTTTTAGTATTTAAAAATGCAACTTCATATTATTATGCTAGAGAATTGCCGTCGAATTTATAATTAAAAGAGCTTCCCAACTCTTTTAACTTTATTTTTTTTTAGTTTATAATTATAATACGACATGCAACTACATTATAATTTTTGAAGTTTAAATCCTCATTTGATTTTCAGTCAAAGCTTAATTTTTTTTTACGTCAGTAAATTTTAATGAATCCATAAATAAATATGCTAATATTACTTTACCTACAAGAAAGTCGGTGCTGTTTTAATTATTTTAATTATTATTGTTTAATTCTTTGTACGTATAATTTTTCTTATTGTTTATTACTATTAAACTAAACGTACTATATGTATTACGCACAAAAAAATAAGTTTTTAATAAAATAATGAATGACCTTTAAGAGTGTTCGCGAGCATTCGCCGCAGCGCGGCGGCGCGCGGCCCAGTTTCGTATCCGAGCCGCTTGCGCCACCGATAGATCCTTGCATAATGTGGACTATTTCGATACTATTGTTAGTCAAGTTTACTATTGTGTAGCGTAGATATATAGCGCTGTACTCATGTTTGTTCTCTAGTAAAAAATAGTCGTAAGTACATAAGTAGATATGTTTTGTTATTAACGCCGAATAAATCACGTTTCTTCTATAGAAATACACACTGTAAAAATCAATCCCTTGGGTTTAGTCGCATACATATTGTTTGTCATAATAATAATGTGTCATATTTTTTTTTGTCATACACCCTACACCCATCGTGTAGAGTAGTTAGGTTAGGTTAGGTTACTTTAATAAAAATCCTGGAAAAATAGCGATGCCGTGAAAAAAATGCATTATGCGAAAATTATGACAAAACATTATGACTAACAATATGTATGTATGCAATTCAATATGGACCCGTCTACCTAATACGGTTCGTGAGATACAGCCCACTGACAGACGGACGGACAGCGGAGGCTTAGTAATAGGGTTCCGTTGGCACCCGTTGAGTACGGAACCCTGAAAACCACTGTTGGTTTGTGATTTATCTCAAAATGAATTACATAGAAAGACAGGATAACTCACTCGTTTATACACTTTGTTATCATAGATCTGTGTCCATTTCCTCTTCTTATCGCCTTGAGGCGTCAGGAATGCACTTCCGACGCGGGCGCAACCTCGCTGCAGCCTCAGCTAGTCACGGAGAAAAATCTATTTATAGCCGCGTAATTAATGCAGTTGTTCGGCCATCGCCTGGAGGTATTCGTGTAACAACTAATAAGTAATAACGTTTTATTTCAATTATAACCGCCATGATTCATTTTGTAAACGATGGCGAAGAAGAAAATTATGTGTCTTATGTACATATAAACCCCCTAGTAACAAGGCGACGTGTGGTAGGAATGTGTATGTACAGTACAACATGTGTATAGAAATTACAGCCATCTACCAGATAGCATAAAGTTGATTCAAATAAATATTTTTAAGCGAAACTTGACAAACTGGCTTTTTGAAAAAGATTTTATAGTGTTAGAGATTATTTACAATTTAATAAACAACTAAGGTGTATGACATCACATAACAAATTATTTTATTGATTCTTGTTTTATTATAATAAATACAGTAAACACGGGGTACTTAACATTGTCCGCCCCTATATTTCAAGCTTTTCTTTGTATATTTCACAATTTTAAGTTACAATTACTTTCTTTAGAATAATGTAGTGAAAGTCTGTATAATCTATTTTGATAAAAATAAAAAAGTTAAGTGTTTTTTTTTTGGGTGGGCAATGTTACCAGGGCTAAAGTAACCCGTGTTTACGGTATATTGAGTTGTTTAAATGATTTAAAATTAATTTCAACTACATAAATATTTGTACACTTGCATGGAGATTGAATACAATGGAATTTTGTAACACTTTGATTACTGTATTCTAGAAAATTAATTAATCAGATAGATTGATTGATAACAAATATATTGCTTGGAAAAAATGGCAACATTGTCCAATTTTCACCCGACTGAGCGAAGCCAAAAGAAGGGTAATTATTAACTGTCTATGTATGTATGTACAGTCACACCACGGGATTGTTGAGCCACCATAGAACCCTGTCATAATGACAGCGTCAACTCACGCCAAAGATATTACGTCAAATTTTACCGTCGACTTTCTATGATAGGGTTCTATAGTGGCTCAACAATCCCGTGTTGTGACTGTACCTAAACAAAAATCGGATGTTCCACTCTAGCTTCTTTATTTATTTATTTATTATTATTATTAGCTCCTAACTATTGCACCGATTTTAATAAATGAGGTGTCATATGATTCGTCGAAAAAGTGCGAGTGTCATAGGCTATATAAAAATGGTAGTGCTACATACTACTTATTCACCTCACACATTCTAATTTGAATCAGAATCAGAAAAGTGTGAGGTGAATAGTTATATTATATGGAATTCCGTGCTTACTGAATTCAGACAGGTATTCCAAGCCATCAAATTACAAGTCCATAGGCGAAAGAGTTATTAAAAAAAAACAGTAAAAAAAATCGTCCATTCATCGTTGTTATCAAAATCTGGTGTTCCCCGAGCATTGTCTGTCCGTGCGTTATCGTAGACAAGTGTGACCAGATAAACTACGAACCAAAACCAATAGGTGTACTATTAAATTGTCATTAGAATACTAACTGCGATCCAACAGGGACCCGCTAGAAGGTAAGTACCTACATTTATGTACAACCAGAATCAGATCATGTATTCGAGTACACCTGATTTTTTTTTTATAATTGAAAATTATTATGATGATGTTTTTAATTATGATGATGATGACGACCCCACGTTTAATTATTTGCATGATAGTCGTATATGTCGTATTTAATAACAAAAATGACACTTAATCACGTTCTCAAAATCGTGTTACTTTAAAACGATATAGTGAAGGAAGGTGAAGTCACCTATTATGGACAAGGCTCCAGTGATAAACAATAACATTTTTTTATAGAAGACTTGGCAATACCGAAAATTTCATTATAATTTCAATGTAATCTAATTTTAACGCTAACACTACTAATTTTAACAATAACATACATCTCGGAAGCTTATATTTATTGGATTGTTCATAACTGGAGCACTGTTCATAATAGGTGCTTTTACCTTACTAATATCAAACATAGCGGTATTAAACACAATCCTATTGTGAAAAGCTGATTAGAAGATTTATAAACAGCGATTATACCTAGAATCCTCGCTGCCTCAACTTTATCTGGTTAATGTTAGGTAGGTACTACTAAAATAACACAAAGGTCTTCCTGAGATATTGGGGTTATTGACAGCGATTACATTTCCCAATATTTTGACGCAGTTGCTTGCGTCGCGATACTTCTCATATAATTACGCGCAGAGACATCTCTGCTGACGTCTCTGATATACGTATATCGATTATTTTTTTAATCAAAACATAACAATCAAATATTATAATATCAAGATGTATAATAAGTTAAAACTGTAGGTGAGTATTAAACTTAGTATGCCTTCAAATGCCTTATCTCTTTTATGTTTGCTAATTGTTTTACCGACGAACCAAAGAGCTAGCGTGGATATTTTTTCGAATTTAAATTTCAGTTTTTCCTCATCCTTCCAAAACAAGTTAATAAAACTTATTCAAATCAAATGTACGAACTGGAATATGAAACAACATTTGCCAACTATTTTTTTTTACCTATATTCGAAGTTTCCGCAGACATCACTCGCAGCACACATGGCCCTTATCAATCCCAATTGTCACACCAACAGGCTGATACCGTCGCCCCTGGCGTAACATATGATGTAACAGCTGATACACAAGTTCTCGACGAATATCGAGAAAATAAAACCACAATGAAGGCATGTTGCAAACACCCTCTGACCAAAGGAACTGATATAAAATTGACTTACATTTAAACTTAACAAACAAACATATTAAATAAAATACTTACAAGCTTGAAACGATTTGGAATAGCCCTCGCGGTGTGGCAACACAAAGGTGTCAGTATGCTAGTTTGTATGTATTTATAATTACTAAGTAGGTACTTACGTATATAAGGCATCATTACACGTGACAGGATAATCTCTCAAGAAATGTATGTTAAAATAAGTTACGTTGGAAAATCCCAGGAACAGGATCTATCATCAAACGACGCTTCATTATCCTTTATAAGCGCGCATTTTCCCGTTTTTAGGGTTCCGTACCAAAATGGTAAAAAGGAACTCCTATGGTGAGACTTCGTTGTCTGTCTGTCTGTCTGTATGTCACAGCAGTTTTTCTCAACAACGGCACAAGCTATCAACTTGAAATTTGGCATAGTTGTATAACTTATTTGCCCGCATCTGTTTTTAGTAAGATAAAATGAAATTAATTTTAATAATAATTGAAAAGGGGTCTAGAATGGGGGGTTGAAAAATGAAAGCGATTTGATTATAGTACATGGGGTATCATATGTAAGGGCTCTGCACATTTCAAAACTATTTTTTTATAATTTTCCGTGACGTAATTTTTGATTTATAACCAAAAATGTTCAAAAAATTTATTACACTGGTAAACAGTGATTTTGTTAAACAAAATCGAGTTGCTTTTTTAAATACTACTACCTACCCACAAGTAAACCTCATAATTAGTTTTGTTTAATCACCCTTAGTTTCTTTGAAACATCGACTAAATTGAATTTTTCGCGACTTTTGCTTACCGACGTGTGTTTGCGATAAATTTATTGAAATTAAAACGCATTTCTTTGTGACTAGTATTTCTAAACATCGTAATAAGATGCCCAGAGTGTGTGTAAATCATCCTGATAACTTTTGCTACATTTGCGGTCAACTTACTGTTAAAAGTCAACGTCGTAGATTGACACCATTAGTTAAAAATTGTTTTTTTAATTATTTTGGCTTTCCGGTGCGAAATTTGGTTAAACCTGACCTTGTTAAACTTTGTTAATTTGGGACTCCTAGTCCTAGTGTTTGGTATACACAGTGTGTAAGTTTATTAACATCATGGGCTAAAGGGTCTCGTCATATGCCGTTTGCAGTTCCAATGATATGGTCTGAACCGAAAGATCATGTATCATGAAGAACATGGAAAAACGGTATCAAGGCAAAATGGAGTCCAAACATGTTAGCTGACTACTGTTGGACACTCAAAAGAGATGTACCTGACGCTAAATATTCCCGAAAATCCTAAAAGTGAAATGTAAATTATTTTTCTTCATTGGATACAATTTTTGCCAATATTTAATTTTTTAAAAATTAGCTGCTGTTGCAAAAAAACTGAGGGTGACTGAACTTTTTTTAAAATGAAAAGGACATGGCCCGTTTTACTATGGCGCTGTGCCCCAAACGTTACAGTAATAATTTATATGTTAAACGAAAGAAAAAAATATGTATTATTAGAATATATTTGTCATTTAACTTATAAAGCAGCGGTTTAAAAGTAATTCGATAATTATTTACTTAACCTCAAAACCTTACACGTCGGGAAATGACAATTACGTTTAAGGTCCTAAAACTGCCAAATCCCAGTGAAACGGACAGAGTAATGGCAGTCATAATAGCCCCATCCCTTTCGTTGCATGGAATTGGTACTAAGAGTTCACAATACGACCTCCAGGGATACAAAAGTTTGAAAAGTCATGCTGGTGGGAAATAAATACCGTGTAATTATTAAAAACTCAACAATTTCTAATGATAGGCATGCACACATGTGTACCTGCGTATGTGTGTGCGGGCCGGACTGTCAAGTGAGTAGTTTCCGGTTCCCAATGCACACAATATCTTTTAATTAACAACTTTTTTTCCGCTGCTTGTACAGCAATTAACTTAATCTTACGTATAATTATTAATTATTTAAAGATTTTTCACATATGTCTCATCCGTGTAACAGTCTGGGGCAGAAACGGGCCATGTCCTTTATTACAGACTAGTTGTAAATACAAAATAACTCATTCAATTTCATTTAACTTTCATTAACGTCATTTTTGTCAATCAGTTAAATTTATTATTTACCGAAAAATCTGATAAATTCCTAACTTATAGATAATTACTTATATTTCACGGAAAAAAATAAAACGTTTTAGGCAAGTCAAAAAGGATGTTATTGCATACAATTAAAATACATAAAAAGGTATATTTGTGAAGTATGTCAAATTATCAAATTTCAAAATCATTTATTGCGTATCACATTTCATTTACAACAGATGGAACAACGGGCTAAAGTTATGCATGTGACGCCCTGCAAGGGCACAGCAACATGAGAGGGCTAACTACTTACTTAATTATCCTTATTCTAAATTATTGCACATTATTACAATTTTGGCACAAGTTGGTAAAATTTATGATGTACACATTATTGCACAATTTTGAAAATCATCAAAAGTAGGTACGGACTTAAATACGGAACCCTCGGTGCGTGAGTCCGACTCACAATTGCCCGGTTTTTTAGGATGTGTTCCAAGACCTGAAATAATTTTATTGCTATTTAATTATCACGTCATTGCGTGATTAGGTACATGTATGACTTCTAAAACTTGAGGAAAGGAGCCAGATTTTACTAGATAACCCACAAGTTAAATCATCTTTTCAGGGTTCTGTACCCACCCTAGTACTAAGCCAACTCCGCCTGTCGTTCCTGTCTTTTGAAACCTGTTGAAATTTTCACATCAGTAATATATTATTATATATGCTAACAAAAACAACAAACAATAAAAACAAATAGAGATAAATATGAAAGCGCTTTTCATAATAAATTGTACCGCCTGTATTTTCAAAATGGCGGCCTCATCACAAGGCTAAATTCAACACTAGTTTATACTTAAATAAAAATGCATACAGTACCTGTTAGATTTTTTTTATCACGGAACGGAAGACCACGCTTTTCTACACTAATATTATAAAGAGGAGAGATGTGTATATTTGTATGTGAGTAACGAATAAACTCAAAAACTAATGGACGACGCGGTTAGCCTAGTTGGTAGTGACCCTGCCTACGAAGCTAGCGGTCCCGGTATGGGCAAATATTTGTGTGATGAGTGCGAGGAGTATTTGTTCCTGAGTCATGGATGTTTTCTATATATTTAAGTATGTATTTCTTTATATAAGTAAGTATATCGTTGCCTGGTACCCATAGTACAAGCCTAGAGCTTAGTTTGGGACTAGGTCAATTTGTGTGAGATTGTCCCTGATATTTATTTAATGGACCGGTTTCAAAAATTCTTTTACCAACATTTAGAATGGACTTTCAGGGTGGAAATAGGCTATATTTTAACTTACGAAAGTACTGACTCACCGCAGACAAAGTCGCGGGCGGAAAGCTAGTCTTAAATAAAAACACTGTATGACATGATCTGTCTTTGTACTCTAATTACGATCACAAATCTTTAATAAAAACGCTTTAAATAACAGGGTCTACCGTATGTACTCAAATCTAAGTGCGATGATGTATCTTCAAAATACAAGAACAAGTATCGCTACTTCGCAGGCTGGTTTAGGAACACAGAATCAGAGTTGGGCATTATTCGAATAAGCTTTTATCTAAATAATCATTCGAATAAACTATCATTGGCTATAAAATTATTCGCGAATAAATTATTCGGCTACTTTTTCGAATAATAAATTAATTATTCTTTATTTTATTCGAATAAATACTACGAATAATATTTTAGTACACTTTCAAATATATGTGTATTTTACGAGTGATTATTTAATAAAAACAAGTCTGATTTTTGTGTGTTTTTAATTTCTGAGTTTTATTTAATACCCCTGTCAATCTTATAGCTATAAACTTTTAAACTAGGATAATTTATTCGTAGTATTTTATTCGCGAATGATTTATTCGTGGTACTATTCATTCGCGAATAATTTTTTCATGGAATAATTCATTCGTGAATACTTTATTCGCCATATGTACGAATAAGAATAATCATTCGGAAAATTTAATCTTTATCCGCGAAAGATTTTTTAATTCTCAATCGTTATTCGTCATTCGAATAAATTTTGCCCATCTCTGCACGGAATAAATACATCAACAGCAGTAAAGAAACTACGAACAAACGTTCGAAACATCGCACTCACAGAGACGCACGTCGTTTCGAACGTTTGTTCGTAGTTTCTTTACTGCTTCAGCTATATTTATACTGTGTTAGGAACGTGTTGCGCCACCAATAGCGCGAGTCCAGGACGTCCTATTGTTGTCCCAATCTACAAATTGAGAGTTGCGTCAGCCTGTTGACGGCGATGTTTGACAAAGGACGTTGACGCGAGACGCAGTCAAAGTAATAAAGGCCAAATAATACTGGCGCAAAGGACACTCGCACTTAATGTTCACTACACTTGGCAGTACATATTGCCAAATTGATCCTACATCTATCTAATTCGACATACCGAATGATAGAACGAATGCTCGACAAATAATAGTCAAGTAGTGCCACCAAGTGCCCCCGTAGACTGCAGACTATTTAGTAGACCGATTGTGTTTTGTCTCCACAAACTTTGTAAACCTAGATTCCTCTTTCTATTGGTGGAAACCGTATGAAAATCCGTACAGTAGTTTCTGAGATAAGCCCGGACAAACACGAACTCAGCGCGCCGGGGGACTCTAATTTATAATATATAGCGAAGTCCACATCAACGTTAGTGTTCTCATAAGCACCTGTATCTTACCAAACGCCTCGTTCGCGTCTAAAAACCAGCCCTAAACCTAATCCAAAGGGCCCGCTATCTCCGTGAGGTAACTCTTGCGCAAGCCTCAAGGATACGGCGCTTGCGCCACAAATGTCTCGCGTTAGGAAAGGAGCGCCGTGTCAAGGCGCCTGCGCCGTTCCTTTCGATTCGTTGGCTAATGGGATAAATGCCAGGCGGTTTCGACATTTTGGGCCCTTTTAATATGTGAGGGTGACTCAAGTTAAATTCGTATATTTATTTATTTATTGATATGCGAACAGTGTTAAAATTCTTGAGGCTGTTTTTAAGACGCACGTGCAAAGATAAACCTAGATTTACCCTCTTATTCATAAAAACACAATAGCTAAAGTATGACTTAAATATGCTCTGGCGTTATCTTTCGTTCTGATATATGAGTTTGATAGAAAGTAACAAGCATAATTCTAGTAAAATGGATTTATCGTACATTTATGAATACGAGGTTTAGGTTCGTGTTGAAGTGTATGGGACTCTCAGTCTAATGGCCCTAAGTGCAGTGGAACAGGCAACACAACAATGATTTAGAACCAAATTGACACAGACACGTCACGGTGATTGTGTGAGATTGAATCTAATTGCACATAATCCAGTTCAATCTGGTTTTTGACATTTTTTGTAACGCTCCGTAGTATTTCCAATCCATGACGATGCCCCATCAAATTGACTAAAGTAAAATAAGTAGTGCCTATTATGACCGTGATTACCAATAGAATAGAATAGAATTAGAATACCCTCTTTAAATTTATATTATATACTCGTACCTACTTCCTAGAATACAGACCGCAATTCCCTCGGTAATTCTTTGTATTGTTTTTGGCTGCCACGATACAGGCCTAGCCTAGTGTGGAGTCAAAGTTACTTTTGTTATTGTACTGTAATTATTTTGGTAAATAAATCTTTACTTTACTTTACTTTACTTTACAATATGTATAAACGTGATAAAACTTCTGTCACTTTCTGATCACTACGGGGGCTGATAGAATCGTGTGTGGCCCCGCGCAGACTGCAGACTATTTAGTCGGCCGATTGTTTTGTCTCGAACTTTGTAAATAGATAAGGACAACCGTATAATCGGCTGATAGAAAGTCGGCAGTGTGCGGTGATAAAACTAGCGTTTAGTATAATGGTACCTAGTAATTATGAAAACCTTTTCAAAACAATAAAACCGCAAGAAGTTGATGCAACTAATGATTCTCATCAGCTGAAACAGAATCAATTAACACTCAAAGATTGCAAATCTGCGCTTTTCGCGCTTCATCGCACTCGCTGAAAGACGACGGGCAAATGAGCTGCGATGGTAACCGACATTTACAAAGGTAACTTAGCCTGTATTTGACATTCCTCTAAGTTAGTTCAGATACCATGTCATATCTGCCTAGTGTAAGTTTTGCAACGTTTTTTACGTCAATTCAATTCAATTTTTTTTAAATATTGGCCCCATTGATACTTCGATGATTCTGCCAGTGTCGAGGTTGGATAGTGCACTGGAGGTTGACAATCCGTCACGTACGGTGCGTTAAAGATGTTCGGTGGTGTGCCAGCATACCCTTTATGAGAATGTAAAATACATAAATATAAAAATTTAGTTATAGCCTAATATTATTTTTGATGAAAAGCTATTTAAAATGTTACAAAACGGAGTAAAGACCAATGTAAATCCCTATGTATGTATGTTTTAGCCCTCTGACGTAACAATTCGCATTATCTTGTACAGGTGTGCTCTTTTGGAAACACTTCAGGTAAAGGTCTTTTGTGCAATTACGTACTTCACTTACACACTCAATTTTTCGAATGGCAATACCTACTTAGATAGTTAAACTGATTGGTACACGGCCATTGCTGCGCTTCGAATTAGGACCTTACGATCACGCGAGTCGAATCTCTCAACGTTTCTCATCAACGGCTCTATTTCGCGTTAACTCGGTTTTGTATGTAACCAAGACAAATTTTAATGAATTAGACTTATAGGGCTTCTCTATTCAACTTGATTTTCCTGCAACACTTAAGTATATTCTAATTCTAACCTACAAGACAAGTGAAAACGAAATAAACTTTTAATCGATGAATTAACAAAATATGTAATGGAGGGAGATCACATTATATATATATATATATATATATATATATATATATATATATATATATATATATATATATATATATATATATATATATATATATATATATATATATATATATATATGTATAAAGAGTCAAAAGTGTCTTAAAACTAGGCAGTATGAATAAGAAATATGTGAGGAAGGAAAATAAAGAAAAGATTGATTATTTCCTTGGGTAAAAGCAAACGTAATACTGTCTTTCATTATGGAAGAGTCGGTAGATTCTGCTTCCTTCTCATGAAATCCACGACGATAAAATATTTGTGTAACCATAATTGTCGAAGCTCGAAATAGATTTCTGTTTTTTTAGGTCGCAGTTGGACGTAGCTTAGGAAAAAGGATCAAAGCCACAAAGTAAATGTATTTAAATTTGAATTTTATATTAATATTATGCCAAAATTATGTCAATATTATGTCAAATTCTATAAGTGTGAAATGGTTGAATTGGATCCTTTTCCCTAAGCTACGTCCAGTTAATAAACGCAAAATCCTCTTTTCATGCTGTTTTCTATGTAGGTATACAGGGAGGGTGCAATTCTCTTAAATATTGGAAATAGAAAATTGTACACAAAGGAGCCTAACTTTTGAGCTTTTGTTTTTGGAACAATATATCAGCATTTTTGAATTTTCGTAAATCGGTGTCTGAATGGGGTATCGAACCCGTTACATATGACGAAAAAAGCATGCCCTCTTTTATGATACATATCGAAAGGGTTATGGATAGAGATCATTTAATTCTAAATAAGAGTTGATAGAACTAAATCTACCTTCAGACAAATGAACGAAAAGTCAGGCCATCAAGTGACGTAACATTTGCATCACCTCTGCAATTTGCTTGCCAAATGCATTTAGGATTGCACGAAATATAAATTGCTTGCTTATTTGGGCATGTTTTGTGCAAACTTAGCAGATTAGGTAATTAGGGACAAGAAATTTAAACTTGAAAGCTGAGTGAAACATGTATGGTAGTAGAGCTATCAAAGGGAAATTTTAGGTTAGATTTTTTCAGGTTATTTAGTAAGCTATAAACAAATAGAACTCTACAATACTCTACATACATAAACATAACACCGTTAACACACATGTAATCATGTTTTTTTTTGTAAGGAATGCTGTATTTTACGCTGGTAGTTGTTTACCTACGTAATTTTGTATGGGTCGCCAAAGCAACAAGGATCTTGTGAATTAGCAAGAACTTTCCTGTAAAGATGAAATACCGAATATACCTATCTGGGTGGATTTATTAGGATTGAACGTAGAAAGTGTTTAACATTTTATAACATAAGGTATTTTTTCACAACAATAATTTTTATTTCAAATATAATGCATATAAATCACAACTTTATTAAGTACGATTATATACTTTAAATTTTTGAATCTTGCTTTTTTTACCGTAGATACCTACATAATTATTTTCCTGTACTTTTTGTTACAAGCCAATATTATTAATAACAACAATAGCACTTGCACTCATACTGACCATTTTGGCAAACAGATGGCGCCACCTCGCCATCAAGAATTAAAGAATATGAAAACTTCTGCGGAACCAAAATGGTGTCATCTTCAGGGCAATATGCCTGGTTGCACACTGCCATCGGAACTCTGAAGCAAGTACATCCATTCTCAGCTGCAGTGTTTATGGGCAAGTAACTTGACAGAGGTTTCGTCACGCAAGTACATTCTGTTCCAGTAACTATAGGAGTATACGTATTGTAATTTCCAGGAGCAAACGTTTGAGTATTTCCAGAAGATACAGGTATATAATTTCTGGCACAATCTGTGCTGGTGTTTTCTTCTCCATTGTTATAATTTCTAGTAGGTCCTGTTTTGGTATAATTATTACCAACATTGTGGTTACTTCCAGAATCCCTTGTTCCTTTGCGACTTATACCTGATGGACTTCCAGAAACTCTAGCTCCAGATAAGTTATTCGCAGTATTTGCGCCAGTGTTGGTCTTAGGAGGTGCCGAATTGTAACTATTTTCAAAATATCCTGTTTCACTACACCTGTTTTTATCATTGACTGAACCAGAATATGTATTGCCGCCTAATTTTACAGAGTCAGTGTGTATACCAGAATTTTCAGAAGTCCCTCGTCCAGTGTAAGAATTTCCATATATAACCATGTTAACATTTGGCACTTTATCTTCATTCTGATTTTCATATATATCTTTTCCATGGTTATTTTCTGAACCTAAGTTGTTGCCATATACAGCTTTTGTGGGATAATTATCAGAATTATTTTCATTACTTTTTTCAAGTTCGTTTTCATTTAGAGGGGAACTTAGGACGCTGTTGCATAGAGGGCAGCAGTTTAGTTTTGGTGTATGCAAGAATATGGGCCCATCGTAGTTTTGAATTTGTACGTTGGTATCTGGCAAAGGCGTAGCGAGAAGGTACGATATCTGGAAAAAATACTTTTATTTTTATTTATATTAATTAAACATCTGCTAAAACTTTTTATACTCGTAAGTCGAGACCGGTATTTTTAGGGTTCCGTACCCAAAGGAAGCCCTATTGCTGTCACTCACATGTTCGTCTGTCCGTCGTCTGTCACACAGGTTTTACAGCCAAACGGTTTGAGCTACAGTCTTCAAATTTTCATAGTATAGGTAAGCATCTTGTTGACACTAAGTCATATAAATTGTCATACAGCTAAAGAGGGGCGCGGAAAAAAAAATACTTGCCGTATTGAGTGGAGTATCGTTGTTTAGAACTTGTTAAGTAGATAAATACTGTATTTTTTGTTTTAAAAATATTGGCAAACAAAGGAATGAGAAGCCACCAAAGTCAGATTTTTTTTTTCAAAAATTTGTTCCGAAGAATATATTAACTTCCCATTTACCTATGAAGTTTAAATTTGATGATAATGTTTATTGTTATGTACATTTTATTAAGAAATACCAATATATCGATAATTAGGTACGGAACCCTAAATAAGCGAAGTCCGACACGCACTTGGCCGGTTTTTATTTTAAATTATAATAAATCATTTGTCACGTCAGTTTAAAAATGTTACTAATATACTTTTATTGAAATATATATCAAGATGAAAGACAACTAACTTAACAGGGGAAAAAACAGTTTTATTCTTTGTGTTCAAATATAATGTCAAGCATATTTTTATGAGGCATTTTAAATAAAATTACAATATAATATCACATCGATAACCAAATATATTTTATATTACCAAAAATACTTACATGAGAGCAAAATATAACAAACCCAATATACCGCATTTTGGCGAAGCACTCGTTGTCACAGTAACTCAAGATAAATGATATATTAAATCCATAACGAGTAGGTATATATTACAATACCTTATCGATTTTTGGTACATATGTGCACACATTTCTCCAAAAACCCATATCTTTGGCAATCGGAACACGTACGAATCTTGCTAATCAATTGCAACACTGAAATTGCAAGGCAAGTGCGAAATTCGTGTCGATTGTTCGTGTCACTGGAATAAAAAATGCAAATTTCTTGAGTGTGTAAGACAAAGTTTCTAAAACTATTGAATTTATAAATTTAACAATTTCTTAATTGCTTACGTGATATCTTTTTCGCGGTTTTTCGCGGTTTTTCGCGGCTTTTGCACGGTTTTCGATATCACTTATCCCATACCTTCGGTTCGCATATCACAAAAAGTACTGTTTACTGTTTTTTTTTTTATAAACTTTTAAAAAACTATCACTAATTACTCATTCTCTTTTTTATAAGAGATCAAGTACAAGTTGGTACTTACTAAAAAAACCTAGAATCTACAAAAAGGCGTAGAAAAACCTGCTCGTAATTTACTTCCTCATTAAATAACCCAAAAAAACCTGTTGTGTAGTGAGTCTATAGGGATGGTGACGTCAAGTTAAATTACACAAACCACGAAATAAATTTATCCAGTTAAAGACCGCGCGTTAGCATTGCATAACTAAGTAACTAACGATTTTCGTAAATCGACAAAATGTATGCAATCGACATAAGCGGCTGACGCGACTGATCGTTAGCTTACGTCAGTCCTACAGTTTTCGAAAAGAGCTAAAGTTAGTGCTTTGCATCTTGGCTAGGCCGCTAGGGCCCTAGCTAGCTAACGCTAACTTAGACATGTTCGAATTCAAAGGATATGACATGTACAAGGCCCGTAGCCAAGATGCATTACGCTAACTAGCGTTTCTATTCGTTACGTTTTTAAACCAATCGCGTCACTGGTAGATCACGTCATACGAAGAGTCATGTGATCTACCAGTGGCTAAGGGACCAGGTTTGACGTAAGCTAACGATCGCGTCTGTCGCTTATGTCAATTGCATACATTTTGTCAATTTTCGAAAATCTTTAGGATTGCGTGCATGCTAGGCCCCCAGGGTACATTGTAACACTCGTTACGATGTTTAACCTATTTTTTTATTAACCTATCCCCCCCACGATGTGGTCGTGAGTTATCGTGCTATGTAAGAGTACTCGGTACGGCATGTAGAGCAGTGTGTCGCGACATACTACGGCCGTGGATTTAGCGTGGATACGCCGCTTTGATATTTATTACTAACTGTGACCGGCGTTGCAATGTCTCTTGTATTCTACTTAATTTTTATTTTTGAAATCCTGCCCTACCTACTTAAATCCTATCCTTTATACTCTCCTAAAGGTATGAAAAGGTTTTTGAGAGCGTAGAGGACAAAGAAATGGTTGGATAAAAGTAACTGTGAGTAGTATTTGACAATCCTTGGCGGTTATTTTTACCATCAACGTTCAGTAATTATGTAAGTACATAGTAAGTTGAGAATAATGACATACAGGTACATACAGTATAAAAAAAACAAGTTATAATGAACTATCACAAGAGCATAGCCCGTGTTTTGTCAAAGGCTGGCAACGGATATCTAATATCTACGACTCCTCTCCTAGTGTAGTGGGTGTCAATAGGCGTTGAGGATGAGGTCTCAAAACCTAACAGCAGTGAACGAGACGGAGATATATAACTGCTATAACGCTGTCCTGCTTGATATTTGGCAGGTGATGACACTTTATAATACGGTCACATGCAACCCGCTGGCTCGCTTGACACCTATACTCTCTAGCGTCAAAAAATATCATTTCCTCCAGAGCTAAGCGGTGTAAGGCAGCCCAAGCAGTGTTCCCGCGTTGCTCGGTATTTAGCACGTTGACCCCGCGCGGCGTATCCACGCTATGCTCGCGTCGCGCGGGTCCCGTTACGTGGCAGTGGGTTAGCATCCGTCGAACACATCCCTGAGATGCTGCGCTAGGGCTGGCACTACTATTCCAGCTTGACAAATAAAAAAAGCAGAAATGCTGCCATCATTTTCGGCTTAGTACAGTTGAGTACAAAGAATGTATAAATGTTTGCTTCTTATTACAATGGGATAAGATGCAAAAATGTACACATATCTTTGTATTCGACCGCACTACAGGGGTTATGATAATGTTTGATTTAGTTATAATAAGTTTATAAGTGGTTTTAAATTATTGATTTTTGTTCCGACTGACCACATGAAAAATTGGTCGAAATCGGTTAACATTTAGGGTGTAAAACGTTATCGCCGTTTGTATGGAAAGCCGACAACTCACAATACTCTTAAGGTGCGCTTACACGGGCAATTTTTTGAGCAATAATTTGCCCGTCATCAATACCTGTCTTACTCTAATTTCATGAGACAGAACGAGACGCCCATAGATTGTTGTTGTTGTTGTCGTCCTATGGTACCCCAGTGGTACAAAGGGCCTTCGTGAGACGTTGCCATCCGCTCCTGTCCTGCGCCTCGCGCTCTGCGTCCCTCCATACTTAGATTGCCGGCTAAAATTTGCCCAGAAAAGTTGCTCGTGTGTAAGTTCACCTTTAGAAGGAGTACTTGTACTGTATATATTCTGTGGTGGCAGCCCTGGCTCGCATCCGGCTGGCAGTGGGTAAGCGGGTTATGTCACGAGCGCGCGCGCATGTGGTGTCGTCGCGGGATCTAGCGCGGCGCGGGAGCAAAAAGGTCGCTTCACACCCGACTGCGACGAAGGGGGCCACGCTTTTTATGTGCTTTTACAATGTAGTACTGCATACGGTAAAGTAATAAAAAATAAATAATCCGGAGACAATCTTACACAAATTGACCTAGTCCCAAACTAAGTTCTGGGCTTGTACTAGTAGGCAATAAACATACTTATATAGAGAAATGCATACTTAAATAGATAGAAAACATCCAACACACGCGAAAAATACTCGCGCTCGTCTTACAAATATTTGCCCGTCGAATCCCGAACCCGGGACCGCTAGCTTCGCAGGCAGAGTAAGGCTATAGGTTCGCTACCAACCAGGCTAACCGCGTCGTCAAAATAATGGGAACGGTCAAAGATACATACTATTCCTATTTGACATAACTAGTTGGGTCATACACAGTCACAGAAACAAAAGTTGTCTCTCCTGTTCCAGAAAGTTAAGGACTTTGAAACCAAATTCGGGTTAGGATATATCCGCGTAATGGGAGTCTGGTGTAGTTTTGGCCTGTATCGAAATTATACGAGTTAACAACTGCCACGTCGTTTACTTTTAGTAACAGAAGGGACAATTATGAACCTAAGGGCCTGCGCAAACCGGCGGAGCGCAGCGCAGATCACTTTTAATTTATCCATGTATATTCTTCCCTATTTTCATTACAATAAGGTATACATTTGAATGCTCTGAGACCGACCTCGGAGCATCACGGGGGATTTCTACTCTGCGGCTGCGACTCAAAATTTATACCTTATTGTAATTAAAATAGAAAAGAATATACATTGATAAATTTAAAGTGATCTGCGCTGCGCTCCGCCGGTTTGCGCAGGCTTTAACTCTGTGTATGACCCGGTTAGATAATTTCTCCGAAATAATGTTTTGCCGATAGCGTATTTTTCAATCGCGTTTTTCCCCATACTTTAATTTTACCAAACGCATATAATAAATGCGTTTTATATTCTATTATTTTTTTCCATTCCCATTTTTCCCCATTTTTAATTTTTACTCAATCGCAATTTTGTATAAATATAAGTTCCAGAGTCGACGGAGCTCCGATTTCTGGGTGCTTTGGCCCTTCTGGCCTCTGCAAAACTAACATAACCTACCTACCTATTTCGACCTAATCACAATGGTAAAATTTGCGACTGGGAAAAAAACAGAATGGGGAAATATGCGATCGCGTAAAATTAAAAATGGGGAAAAGTGCGAATGGAAAAAAAATAGAATAAATGCGTTTGGTAGAATTAAATGCGTTTGGAAAAACGCGATTGGAAAATACGCTATCGGAAAAAATGATTTCGGAAATACTCCTTCCTAATATTATTAATATAAAAGTGTGTTTGTTTGTTTTTTACAGCTTATCGCTTTAACCGATCTATGTGAAAGGTACAAAGGTAGTTCAAAACCTGGAGACGGATTCAGCGAGTTTTCAGGCGCGGACGGAGTCGCGGGCAAACGTTCATAGATTACATCTTCGGCATTTATTTATACATATTAACTATAATAATCCAGCCTATATACGTCCCACTGCTGGGCACAGGCCTCCACTCACAATGAGAGGGTTTGGGCTATAGTTCCCACGCGGGCCCAGTGCGGAATGGGAACTTCGCACACACCGTCATCAAATTGCTTTGCAGGTGTGTGCAGGTTTCCTCACGATGTTTTCCTTCACCGAAAAGCTCATGGTTAAATTTACAAATTATATTTCGTACATAAATTCCGAAAAACTTAGAGGTGCGAGCCCGGGTTCGAACCCACGACCCAGATATTAACTATATTATTTATTTATTTATACATATTATTTATAACTAACAATAAAAATAATTTTTGACATGTCATATTTTGATATTATTAATAAACGAGTATGAGTATTATTAGGGTTCCATACCCGAAGGGAGCCTCACGGGACCCTATTACTAATCCTACGCGGCCCGTCCGTCTGTCCTAAGTTTAAAGAGCTGTATCTTTTGAACCATAAACGGTAGCTCGTTGATTATTTTGCAGAATATGTGAGATGGCGGTGGATTTCCTAACAAATAATAAAAAAGTCAAAAAGTAAAATAACAAGGGGAGTTCCCATACAACAAACTTTTTTTTTTAAATATTTTAAGCGTAATGCATCTTGGATAGGACCCCTGGTCCCAAACTAAGCTCTGGGCTACTAGGCAACAATAAACATAT
The DNA here is from genome assembly GCA_963241965.1 of Tortrix viridana. Lineage (NCBI taxonomy): Eukaryota > Metazoa > Arthropoda > Insecta > Lepidoptera > Tortricidae > Tortrix > Tortrix viridana. The sequence continues at coordinate 6,251,705 of OY725196.1, read as the reverse complement.
AGGTAGGTACAGAAATTAATAATAATATCCAAGACTCTAAATAAATATTCACGCTCGCGACTCGAACTCGGGACTGCTAGCTTCAAAGGCGGTCTCTACCAACTAGGCTACACGCGTCCAAACTATGTCAACACTTATTACCTACTTACTTCATAAGACATAACTAAACGCCCAATAATATTCTCATAACCGTATTAACTCAACGTTCAACTAACTCATACCAACCCAACATACAACATTTCAACAGTATAACTAACCTAATTCGCCACGATACGCCGATCAATATTAAAAACCGCCTTTACCTAGCCGTGTTTAAGTTCAAATTAGATTGGGAATTCACACAGGAGACGTTACGTAATATTTTAAGGTCATTGTAATTGCATAAGAGTGTACATTACTCTATACGAACCAGTGTAGTGTGACCCGTGGGAGTGTATTCAGCGGAGCCGGTCGTTGGCGGTTCTTGGGCGAGGGAGGGGGGGGATAGGTCACGGTTGGCTGGTCGGTTAATTTTAGTTCGTTTTGAAATAGCGTGAGCTAAATCTTGTTTCGATTAGGAAAATATTGGGTATAAGCGTGCGCGGCGCGCCGGACGGAGGTTCCGTACGTTTTAATGCAGACTCGTGGTGTTCATATTTGGTTAATATATTACAATAAAAAAAAATATTGATTCATTTATTTCTGCGGGTGGTAGTTCCATGTGCATGGTCCGTCTAGTTCACTAATATTTTGCATGGCTGAAGTGTTCGCCTTTGTGTTTCGGTGTGTGGGTGAGACAGCCTGTGAAATACAAGCATAGAAGCACTACATCTTAGTTCTAAGGGTTGGCACTTGGCATTTGTAATCCTGGGATTGCATATATATCATTTTTTTTTAATTCTCTGCCATAAAAAATCTTACCTTTATTTTTCCCCGTAAAACTTTTTCAGTTCTTACTCGTCGTAGGTCATTTAGCCGAAATAAATCCGAACTACAACAAAACGTCTCTGTTTACATCCATTTATATCTGACAAGCTATCTTTCTCTACATAAGGATATGATACATAGTTGTGGCACAGTATAAATATAGCTAAAGCAGTAAAGAAACTACGAACAAACACAGTCGCACTTACACAGACGCACACCTCAACGACCCCCCTAAGCGGACATGGCAGTGCTGTCAGTGGCTGGTGTCGCGTCGAGACGAATGGTTGAGACGTGCGTCTGTGTGAGTGCGACGTTAGGTAGGTTATATATATAGGTTATAGCGGGCTAGTTTTGACTGATTTTGACAAATGGGACGTCATATATTGATGTTGTATTATACTTATACTTTTTGTGCAATAAAGAGTTTACATACATACAATTATTATTCGTCAAAAACGTGCGAGTGTCATAGGCTATATAAAAGTTATATAGGTGCGTCAATACTAGTCGCCAGATGTGTTTTACTTTTTGAGGTGAGGTTATTGGTCCATCTTTGACCCATAGCCCTCGGACCCTGACTTTCGTGATAGGGAACTCCCTGGTGTAACACTTAGCCACCGCCCCAACCACCCCTCACCCCCTCCCCCCTTTTAAGGAGCTCCAAAAAACTAAAAGAGCCCTTGTATCACCGAGGCTCCACGGAGCGCAACGCTCTAGCTCCCTAGCCTAGCTAAGTATAGTTCATAAGTATTTCGCCCTGTTCAAAAAAAGGTCTGCCATCTTTGCGTTTCATTGTATCATTGCATAAATTCCTCAGAAAATAAAATAAACACGTTTTTACCAATCCTAGAGTAAATCGCGGCGTTCGTTATCAGGAGGCCCCGAAATCCGCCGATCTCCGATAAGACATCGCCTTGACACCATTATACAACACAATTGTGTTATATGGGTTATGTAAGCGTTTTGTGATTTAATAGCGAGCTAAATATCAATGGTAAGTGACTTGCATAATTTCATTGATATAACTTGATAGGTATAACGATCAGTTGGTATAATTCACTTCAAAAAAATAGCACATCTACGAAAATTAGAAACGAATTTAGCTCTTAAATTATTTCTTGTACCCTATGAATATTAGTATCATTTGAAAGCACAATTAATGACCCTTAAAAACACGAATCGTTCGTACAAAACGATTATCGCTAAATAAATAAGGATTTATAACAGCTTGAAGTCATTATTTCAAAAGGTGCGATTTTTTGACGCGTGTCATAACTACGTAACGTAACATTTTAATACATTTGATATAAATGTTTTAACTTAATTTTGGATTAAATAAAACATTTAATTAAAAACGAATTATATTCTAACCTTAGCTTAATTTTGTTCTCTATTTGGAGTTCACCAACAGTTAATCAGGCGATTAGAGGTTTGACGGCTGTCAAAATGTATTGACCCTCCCATGCAAAACATCGTCAGTTGACTAGCCAAAATGTATGGGATGGTAAATTTTTTTTTTCGCGATTTCGGGGTTGGTCCCATAGTGAAAGTTGGTCAGTATGACTTACTGATTTAACCCCCAAAATTTTTTAGACGTATAAAAAAACACCCTGTATTAAATACCAGCGACGCACCCAGCTCCCCGTGCAAATATGTATGGTTAAGTAAGTACGGCCGAAAATCCAAATACATATTATCCTCGTCTATTTTCAAGTGTAAGAAAGGGAAAGGGCTAAATTTATTTGACAGATATGCTTTACTTGACGATTGTGAAACAGCATTAACAAATAATTATGTACAAAATTCCTTTACCTAGATTATCTAAAGAATTACCCGAGCAAAAATTATCCAATATTCGATTTCCAGGGTGCTGTAAGGTGAAGTCACCTATTATGGACAAGGCTCCAGTGATGAACAATAAATTTTTTTTATAGAAAACTTGGCAATACCGAAATTTCATTCTAATATCAATGTAATCTAATTTTAACGCTAACACTACTAATTTTAACAATAACATACATCTCGGAAGCTTATATTTATTGGATTGTTCACAACTGGAGCAGTAATAGGTGCTTTTACCTTAGTCAAACTAGGAACGCTTGTGTTTTTGCCATGTCCGTGTCTTCTATTGAAAATGCGATAAGTGCAAATTTTGTGATTCAAAAGAGTAACAAAAAACTAACCGGAACTTTTACGAAGTTACGAGTAATTTGAAATATTTATAAACTAATTCAAAAAATATTAAAAAGCTATTTAAAGATAGTTATTACAGGCGCTGCCAGCCTGACGGGATCATACAAAACGTTCTGGACAAATTAAAATCCCATTCCGCTCTAAGTTCGCCGTTCATCTTGAAATTGCACGCACCTTGACACAGATTGCGACGCAGTTACATCACCCTTCAGCCCGTAGTTATGCAACCGTTACAGTGGGCTGTGCGCTCGACGGGCACGGCAGAGCGGCGGCGAGTTCCGACATAATTATCGTGCTCGGGAGAGGACGTTGCAACTTGCAACATTCGTGTGACGTGAAAAGGCAATTATTAAATTTAGTCTAGTTTTTTTATAAAAGAAAAATAAACTAAGGACACAGACGAGGAGACGGTCAGTCAGTCATAAAAAATCAAACAAAACGACAAGTCATATCAAAAATAGGTACGTAGTTTAATTTCCTATTCTTTCCATTGTCTATCTCGCTTTAGTTGATTTTACAAGCTTTTATTTTATTTGCAATGTTTGTATTTGGTTAGGTCAAATCTTGCAACTGACACTTTCCGGTGTCTGTTGAGCTGGAATGTGCTATACCTACGTGACTTCGGTGACAGTGCAATAACATAGTAAGTACTGTACTTCTTGACTTAAACATTTCACGTCATTTGTAGATCAATGCATTCATTTTATAATAAATTACCCGATGTAATAAAGTACCCAGTATCATTGTCATAAGTTAACTATGTTTAAAAATGACCAACTGTTGTGTTTCTTGCGGCGGCGCTTCTTCTCAGCAGTGGTCTCCTCTTGGGAAGCGCTGGTAGTTTTTGAAATGTAAAAGTGCCCGTGCGGCCTACTTCCGGAATAAATATCTTTTATCTTTTAACACAGGTGGGTGAATCAACTTTTAAGGTTCTCCTTTTCTTTTGCGGCACTAAAACTTTCCTGGTGACTTATGATTAATAATAATTTAAGAATGTTAAACTTAAAATCAGACCATCAAATTACAGATCCCACATGTTAGACACCTCAAATATTTCTTAATTTTCGGAAAACCCTGGTAACTCAGGGGAAAATGCACATTTTTCATACAAAACCTGGGGACAACATCGTCCCCTGCGTTACCAACAATATTATTATTTAAAATTGTAAAATTTTAGAACGTTTTTTAAATGTTAGCCTATATGTCTGATTTTATAAATGTGTAAGCCACGACGATAGCAAATAAATAGTTTTTCTAAAAAAAAAATTGTGAAACATCTCGAAAAATAGGGAGTACCTTAAAAGTTGATTCACCCAGGTACGGGTTTCATTTTTTGTTTCTTGAATTCGCAATACATCAATCTTGAAGCCACACTTTTCGTTTCCGATCATCGACCGCGTCCGAATCCGAATCCGAGAAATGTCGGTCCGAGGTGGCGGCGGCTGGCTGTTGTATGAGGTTGCGCGCTAGATCCGATTTCCGTCATCCGATTTCTCATACAGAATGATACTACTGCTACGAACATTTCTCGGATTCGGATACGTTGGAATGAGATGGAGATATACGTATCTAACGTATTGCGGCGTCCCTCTCGTTAGGGTTAGGTAAAGGGTGGTGTAATAGGGCTATAATGCTGAGACGGGACAATTTAGGATCGCCGGTTTATTGAAAAGCAACTCGTAAAAAAATCACCAGACGTGCTTTCAAAAGCTCAATACTATTGCCACCCAGCTAACAAAAGCTCAATATATTGCAACACACAGTTTCATTACCCTCGTGCTGTGAGAGAACTGGTCCAAGCTCGCAGAACCGCACCAGTTGCATCACCGGACCTTGACACGTTGCATCACAAGGTGAAGAACGCTTATGTAACGTGGTAATGGCCGTTGGCTAACGTATCGGTCAATGTGGCCGGCAATTAGGAGAGACGCTCAAATAGGTCATTGGTCGTGGAACTTGGCTTGCATCGGGATTGAGTCAGCTTTGTGACAGACAATTTGATGTTGCATAGAATCAATGCTATTGTTTAGTATGTACATGGATCTTTAGCACTTAACAAAATAATAATAATAATAATAATAATAATAGTTAGGCTGTGCAGACTGACGCCATCTTGCCACCGGTGTTGCCAGTTTTGTTTGTATCAAAACAGTTATTGCATTGTCTGTCATCTCGTGTGTCATAGACCTTGCCATAGATAAAGTTAAAATAGTAATAATAATAATAATCCAGCCTATAATACGTCCCACTGCTGGGCACAGGCCTTCACTCACAATGAGAGGGTTTGGCCTATAGTTCCCACGCGGGCCCAGTGCGGATTGGGATATTCACACACCATCAAATTGCTTTGCAACTGTGTGCAGGTTTCCTCACGATGTTTTCCTTCACTGAAAAGCTCATGTTAAATTTACAAATTATATTTCGCACATAAATTCTGAAAACCCCACGACCCTCTGCTTAAGAGTCGGCAGGTCAAACCATCAGGCTACCATGGCAAAGTTAAAATAATTTAAAACTATTTCTTCAGTATAATTCATAATAAAGAAAATACAGTAAAATATCAAGAAAGTCACTACCTCAGTGCAATGCCTACCTGCACTACTTTACGTAAAGCATTTATACCTGTGTTGATTCTTCTTTAACTAAACTATAAATAAGTATTAATAGACAAAAACTAAGCCCTAGGCTTAATTGTACAACGACAAACATTATTATATGAAGAAATAAATACTTGAAAACATCAAAGACGTAGAAACAAACACTCGCGCTCATCACAAAATCATTTGCCCCGGGATTCGAACCCGGGACCGCTAGCTTCGTAGGCAGACTCACTACCAGCTAGGCTAACTGTGTCGTCATTGTCTTACGATTTTTATAAATTATGACTTTAGCACCTGTATTATGGTCGCTTTTATCACGGTGGATAAGTGCGGATAAAGCATCCGTCTCTATCGCACTTAGGTACATACTGGTCGGGGTGCTCCCATTAAAATTTCGCCATGATCATGTCATAGGATTCATCATCCATGATCCATCAACGGAACTAATAACTTAGAGTCGATTTAATGTTTTTTTTTAAATCATCACTACATTACATATTATAAATTAAAGTCCTCCGCTGCGCTGAGTTTGTGTTTGTCCGAGCTAATCTCAGAAACTACTGAACAGATTTTCATACGGTTTCCACCATTAGAATGAGGGGTTATTTAGCCAGGTTAAAAGCTATAATTTATTAGTTTAGCACTATCCGTGCGAAGCCGGGGCGGATCGCTAGTTTATTCAAAGACTAGCCCACGGATCAAGGCCGCCCAAAGCTGGTCCCAAGTCGTGACTTTACAAACGCTATTCAGCGTATGAGTTGCCCAAGCATTGCGCCAGCGCAGCCTCTGTGGTAACCGGCCCGGTAATGTTTAATATAGCTATTACTTCATTGGACTCAAGGCTAATGGTAAGATGCGACGATAATGTGTGTTTTTGATAATGACAGATCAGTCGGTCTGTATTTAATTATGGTTTAAATACCGTTTAAAGTCGACGTTGAAGATCGGAACGAGGCGATTTAAATTAAATGTAAGTCTAAATTTCTACACTGTTTCATTAACAATGAGTACCTGGGAATAAAACCGTGCAAGTGTCACGCAACATCTGCATGCGTCGCTCTTGGTCTGGACGGCTGGTGTCGGCTGCAGTGGCCCTGCGTTGGCAACGTGCCTAGGGCTGCTTTTCCACCAGAGCTATCCATCTGCTATCCACCAATTAGGGTCGTTTATTTTCATCGCTTAGCTTAGCGCTGGTGGACGCAGGAAACTTTGACCTCACTCCCTTACTCACCGATTAGCTATTTCGCACATCTCTGGTGGAAAAACACCCTTAGGGGCTGTTCATTTATTATGTAAGACAATTTAAACCAATTTCTGACCCGAACGGAACCCACTCGCTACCCACCTAAAAAATATAGATAGTTATTACTATCTAAGTACAGATTGTTATTAGCCTAATAAACATGGCCGAGGCGACAGGGTTATAACCCGCGCTAATCGATCAGCTGGTTCGCCCACATTTTCTTGTCGCAACGGTGGAAATGCAATCGCGATGGTGAAACCGCTCCGGAAGGTCTGCAACCTGCCCGACCAGAATATGTGCGTCTTATTCAGTTTTTATTATGGTTTACTGTAGACTGTGTTTACTGTCTTGAAAAAATCATTCCGATCATTAAACCAGTTTTATTTTCTACAATACTACAGTACAGTACAGTTCAATGTATATTTTAAATAAATTTAGATATATTGAATTAATTCTGCAGCTTATTTTTAATGAGCTCAATTGTAAGTCACTTCAAGACAGCCTTCTTATCTTGAATGCTAACCAGAAAGAAGACGTAGAAGTCTGCTAACCTCTACAGTACACAACACACAGTTACGGTTAGTGTGTTACAAAATATGAATGGTCAATGTAAACATGGTATGGAAGCTTCCCGTATTCTCCTGTTTTATTTAATGATACCGGTGATACTGGAGACAGCCCAAAAAAACTGTTCAACTCACAATACAAAAAACCCCGTCGGGTTGAATCTATGTCTTTCTGTGTCAGTCTGTCCATCTTTCTGTCACGTTCAAGACAGGCCTAGTGATGAGATTATAATTAATATTAAAAATATATTTACGTCTACTGATAATAAATAATCGAATTTCATTCCGGAGGTGGTTCTTAGTAAACTTTCGTGCAAAAATTGACTGAATCAAGAGCTATCAGATCAAAACTATTTGAATCCGACTGAAGTGACAGAGAACGCGTGATTTATCAGCTTTGTCTTCAGTGGATGAGATATTTTTTAGAGTTTCAGCCGTTTCAGCCGAACGATCTATACCACTTATATGTATATTTATCACATGAAGTAACTAAACGTAAGCGTGTGTATGTTCGTCGATGTTGACATGTCTACGGAACTAGGTTTCGTCAGTGTTGCCACTGGCGAATTATTTGCCAATTTCGTGAATTTTCGCTAATAACGGGACGTGTGGTAAATATTATGAGGGTTTGGTAAGTTTATTAGCTATGCGCATTCGATTATGATTGGAGTATCAGTTACTTGATCGATTTAGCAATTTTGTTGCTATTAGAGTCGATAGCGAAAACATATTATAGGAGCGTAGATTTTTTTCGCCTTTACACGGAGCTTTACAATTTTGCTTGAGATCGGGAAATATATTTTGTTTTGTTTATTTATAAATATAATAATAATGCAAATGCTATGGCAGCCTCTTGGTTCGAGTCAGAGAGTTTAAAACGGAGTGTCGCCAAATAAATAAATATCCAAAAGCAAATCAAAGCTTACATTTTTTATAATTCTGAAGAATTAATCAAAATTCCATATTTTCATAATCCTGCACGTATTTTTTTAATTGGAGACTATTTTTTTATATTATTCAAAGTTGTATTTTAATCTAACCACACTGAAAAAGAAAATTCACGTAAAACACGAAAAAAAAGCTAATTTAGGGTGTTTCCCTTTGTATTATGTTTGAAGCACAAAATGCAAACAAATGAAAATAACCATCTTTATGTCAAAACATACTCGTAACATTTGTCAAAACCATTTCAAAAGCGTCTTTTAATTGCGGTTATGTTCCCATCGCTGTAACAATGTCGTAATAACTGTTTCAGTATTGTCATTTGCGGGTCCACGGTTGCATAAAGCTGCGTGTCGACACCATGCCGACTAATTAGGAGTTAACCAAGCGTTTCATTATAATTGTTCGTTTTATTTAATCAATATGCCGTGTTCGAGATCTAGTGCAGGCCCCGTATCATGGTCGCGTGTGGCCCCGTATTTATCGCGGTGTTAGCCGTGGATAAAGCAACCGTCCCTCTCGCACTTACGTACTGGTCAGAAGGTGACAGATGTATTATCCACGTTTATCTACAATGTAGATTCTACATGATAAACAAGACCATACTATGCCCGCAGGATCTATTCGGATCAGAGCCCTTAGCCAAGATGCCCATCGCTAACTAGCGTTTCTATTCGTTTCGTTTTTAAACCAATCGCGTCACTGGTAGATCACGTGACTCTCCGTATGACGTGATCTACCAATGACGCGATTGGTTTAAAAACTAAACGAATAGAAACGCTAGTTAGCGATGGGCATCTTGGCTAAGGGCTCAGGTAAGACGGTGGTTACCGGAGTATGCTGCCGCCAAGCAGTGCGTCACTGCTTCTTGATGCTGTTTCTTGTGTGTGTGACTGTGTGACGCTGTTGTGTTCCGGTATAGCAAATTGTCTCGTTTGTTTTCTCCATGTCATAAAAATATGTCGGGTCTCTTTAATTTTTTTTAACAATAATAAGCAATTGTCCGAATCCGAATGTCCGGTTTAAAGATTTTGCCCGAAAACAAACCATGTTATTATTTAAACTAGCTTAACTTATCAAAATTATGGATTTTGAAATGAAAAACAAAATGTTATTAATAATAGACCGCATTTTTTTCAATATAAACTATGGTCCCCACTCAATTTGAACATAGCTTACATTTTGCAAAAGCTATAAATATTTAAATTCCGAAACCAAACGCCAACCGTCATGTCAAAATTCAAAATAAGAACGTAACGTTCAAGGACAACGGTCCATGAGGTAATGCTGCGGACGCGACGGTATTGCAAGGGTTGCGTCTCGGAAACGAAACGGTTTGCCAACGTTTGGAAACGTTACACCGCGGTGTAATTGATCTTGTTAACTTTGGTCAATAATTTTGCAATCGTTCGTCCATCGATTGCGATAATTTTTTTAAGACTTGTTAACTATATCAGAGTTGAAACTGAGGTTGAATGAGCTGTCAACTGCTGACAAATCCCATGGATATTATGACTCCTATAGCGCTATCCGTGGGCCTAGTGCGTTTTGCAACGTTTTTACGTCTCGACCGCGTTTGCGTAAAAGTGGAACTTTGTATGGAACTGTCAAATGTTTCAAATACGCGCCGCTAAGGGCGCTGTCACATTTCCATACAAATTGAGAGTAAACGCAAACGCGAACGAGGCGTTCTCAATGACGCACTACTTACACTAGGCCCTCCGACGACGTTTCGACGACGCATTAGCGTAGTTGATAGTGACCCTGAGTACGAAGCTAGCGGTCCCGGGTTCGATTCCCGGTATGGTCAAGTATTTTTGTGATGACTTGATGAGCGTGAGTATTTGATGTGTTCTGTGTATTTATGTACACATGTATTTATCCATATAAGTACGTTCATCGTTGCCTTGTACCCATAGTACAAGCCTAGCTTAGTTTGGAATAGGTCAATTTGTCTGAGATTGCCCCCGATATTTAATTATTTCATATCCCTTTCACTTACTTGAATTTGGCAGGTTTTAAAGTATAAAATACTATCCTCTGTTCCTTTAAATTTAATGACAAAAATAAAGTTACGACTACTTTTTTAATTAAGAAGGCAACGTTTGCACTTTATAATTACCAAGAAAGCAAAAAACATGAGAATGCGAAGACTTTGAATTGTCGTCGAGGCTTTGTTAATTTAAAAAGTTAATTTAAAAGCAAACTAACCGAACAAACTTGGTGGTTGTAAAACTATTTGCAAGCAACATTTTATTCGAGAACGATTAAGAATTATATCGAACCTAATTGTCATTTAAAAAGCTTAATTGTGAGATTAAGTAAATAAAAGGCATTATGTCCGTATAAACCAAAATCTTACTTAATTAAGTGTTTATAAAAAACTTTTCTTTCGGAATACATCGGTTTTATTAATAGAGTAGGTATCCATTTTTATTGTAATCATGAAATTGATAACGGTTTAATGCAAGAGCAGATTTCAGAAAAACAGACAGAAAATTATCGTATAATAATTTTATACTTATTATTTATTGAATAATTAATCATAGACATATTTACTCTAACGACCATAGACTAAAACATCTACGTTCCAAACTGCATTCACAAATTGTCGTTTCGCAAGCAACCTTGCACCGTTGCAACAGTGGTTGCGCTAGCGCCAAGTTGGTACCTCTGTAATCTATGCCCAGCTATTCGCTTTTTGAGGTTATGTTGGTATTAAGCAATTTATCACAAGCATCACAAAGCTAAAATATATCAACTAATATTATAAACACAGTTAGTGTGTGTGTTTGTAACTTCTTCAAGCTGAAACTGCTGGATGGATTTAGATGAAATTTTGAATGGTATCTCCTCCTTATACTCTGGATTAACACGTACCTATTATCCTTTTAAAATTACTAATAATATGCGGGCAGAAGCTAACTTTAATATAAATTATATCAAGGTACCTATTCTATTCTGGCATATGCGTTAAGAAGAGTTCATTCAGTCTCTCCAAATTATCGTGTATAGGCAAACAACTAAATTACGGATTTAAATTTCCAAACAATGTACCTACTTCCTGCCGCATTTTTTCGCAATAAACCAATGTTATAATGTAAACAAATATATACAAACACAAATACGTTTTTGCAGAATGGACGGTCATTTTTGCGAAACGGTGGCCCTCGTTGAGAAGAGCTGACAGCAGCTATAATGTATTAATTTGACTCCTAGCAATGACGAAAAATAATGCTATACGTTATGGTAGCACCACACTTGGCAGTATTTGCCGAAAAATCATCCTACATCTCTCTCACTTGACATACTGAATAAAAGAGATGCAACGAAAATGTTTGACAAATAAAAGCCAAGTGAAGTGCCACCATTACGTAACATACATATATAATTGCTGCGGGGGACTGACACGAGGCATCGTCTGTTATTATACCGCTAATGTATGACAAATTCCACACATTTCGTCGAATTTCTGCAATCGCAAACTTTTTTAGAATAGTAACTCCACCGAACCATTAGGTATTTATTACAAATGGGGCCCGCGACGCGCAATGCTACGCAGCAACTTTGACATACATTTGTAAACATGTTATGCAATTCAGATATTTTATCATTATTACCTACATTAAAATAGGTCAAGTTATTACAATAACAAACACGTGCTTCCTAATTCTGCCCTGCTAAGGTAAAAGGCAGTATTTTATACAAAACTACTGTAATAATTGCAACCTCATTACTGGGTTATAAGGTTGCAATTGCTACAGTATTTTTGCTTAAAATACTGCCTTTTACCTTAGCAGGGCAGAATTCTTAGGACGCGCATGATAAAATACAATATAAGTAACCGATTTAGATTGTGTCATAAGTTATATACATTCAGGTGTGTATGGGAAAATAAAAACAGGTCTAGCGCGAACCGGCATTGAGGTAAAAGTTCCGTGGTAAGTCTAAATACGGAGTAGACATTATGGGAACTGGGGGAGTGGGTCTGCGTCATTAACATTATTTTCTTAAAGTCTACACACATTTTTTGCATCTAAGAAACTGAGTTAAAGGCGATAATAGGCTGCTAACCTTAGGAGTCTAGCTGAGATGGATTACGCTAACGATTTTCTAGGTGTCCCCTTCTTTTGCAGACACTCATCGAATGTGTGGTTTCTCCGAATTTCATTTTATCAAAAGCTAATTTCTGCTGAAACTTTATTGTTTTCAGGTTATCTTAAGCATGGTTTACGTAGGTTAGGTTAGACCTGTGACCACCAAAAAATTACAACTCCTGTACGTGGAAATGCCTATCGATGAAATGAAAATTCGGCGAAATAAAACATTCTATGAAATGAGTGTCGACGATTCAAGGGTAAACCGAATTTCTAGAATCATATAAAGCTTCTACACATCGTGGTTTACATAATAAATAAAGCGCTGTTTATATAATCAATAAGGACTTACATCATCGCAGAGATACAGATAACACTTGTGCAAATATTTCGATCGATAGCAGCGTAATTACAGGAATTGGCTTCAGTCTATTATGGTCGTTTATCGGTGTGGATAAGCGCGGATAAAACATCTGTCACTCTCTGACCAGTATGTAAGTGCGAGAGAGACTGACGATTTATCCACCGCGATAAAGGCGAGCATACGGGGCAAGGGCAGGCAGAGTCGAGTGCGCGTGGGCACATGGCGATTAAAATGTATAATATTTGAAAATAATTAGCATCAGAGGCAATTTTACACATATTGCCCTAATCCTAAACTCCGTACCCGAGAAGCATAAGACTGCAAGTGCCATAGAAGAATAGTGGACTTGCAGCATTAATGCCTCTCAGGTGTGGAACTAAGCTATAGGTTTCTACTATGGGTATCTAGTAGACAACGATAATCATATAGAGAAATGTATAAATATATAGAAAACTTCCAAGACTCAGAAACAAATGCTCGTTCTCATCACACGAACATTTGCCCTGACCGTAATCGAACGTGGGACCACTAGCTTCGTAAACAGGGTGCCAACGCTACCCACATCCGCTTTTTGATTGAAGTTTACAGGAGGTTGTGACAAAATATAAAGTTATAATTTATTTTAACCGACTTCAAAAAAGGAGGTTCTCAATTCGTCGAAATCTTTTTTTTTAGCTGACTGTACTTACAACAAAGTTTGATCAGGTTATGTAAACCAATATTGTAGTGTCCTGAGTGCTCTCCCTGCCTCCCCGGACGGAACGTGATCGTTACGCAAGGACACGTGTCGGCGGTCGCATCGGCACGTGTCCGTGTCGTAACGCTTCGTCTAGTTAGGGTAGTCTACTGACTGATATAAGGTAAGTTCAAATTTTACGTTTACGTAACGGTTTTCGAAATTAAAGGGAATTAATCTGCCCTGCTAAGGTAAAAGGCAGTATGTTACACAAAACTACTGTAGCAATTGCAACCTTATTACCCAGTAATGAGGTTGCAATTATTTCAGTAGTTTTGTGTAACATACAGCCCTTTACCTTACCAGGGCAGTAATAGGATTGACGTGAGCCAACAATCAGTCGCGTCTACCGGTTATTACATTTGTAACCATACATATATACATACCATACATTTTGTTGATTTTCGAAAGTCGTTAAGTTAGCGAAAAGTATTTTGGCTAGGCCTTCAGGCCAATTTAAGCAGCGATCACGCCACCCTTTCCCTAATTATAACGAGAGGGACGCCGCAATACGTTGGAATGAGATGGAGATATCTCTATACGTATCTAACGTATTGCGGTGTCCCTCTCGTTAAGGTTAGGGAAAGGGCGGTGTAATAGGGCAATTAGTGTGACGTTCAATAAGGACCCACGTTAACAAGCTACTTGTTTTTTTTTAAACAATACGCAACGTAAATCTTTTTAGTATAAAAAAAATAAAAAAATAAATAATATAAAGTTTATTTGCCATTAAGATTGCACAAAATTGTAGGGTACATTATCTACATTATATTATCTGTGACCCACACTAGGCTAGGCCTGTCTCGCGGGGCCGTTTACATACATTTACAAAACCGTTACCCATTTTGCGCTTTACCTCCTTGTAATACTGATCTTTACAGTGTTGGTATATGTACTTAATTACTACAATTTCGTGACCCGCCCTCGGTTAGTCCCCCCCCCCCTCTTACAGTTGAAATATCAAATTTTTCTCTTCATAAGAACCTTCTGACAATAACAAACAACAACAAAAAATTGCGAAGTCGGTCCAGCCGTACACGCGTGACGCCGTGACCAAGGGAAACAGGAATTCATTTTTATATTATACGAGTATACATTATACATATTGAATAACATACTTGTTAAGTACAAATTTTAAAGTGCACTACATCGCCTTTTGATTTATACCTTATTAAAGTGGAAACTGTATTATTATCTCTAATAATAGCATATTACACAATTAAGGCGCGCTGATTAAGCGATTACGGACTGTCGGTCAACGGCGTAAGAACTTTGACGCGAGCCATTACCTAATTGCGTGTTTATCATGGAAAAATGTGGATAAAACACCTGTCATTTTCTGATCATTATATAAGTGCGAGAGAGACGGATGCTTTATCCACACTTATCCATCACGGTAAATACGACCACAATACGGGTGCTGGCACAGACGAGGACAGAAAGATGTTTACACTTTTTCACCTTGTTCCATTGTAATAAGGTCCAAAAGTGTATACATCTTTCTGTCCTCGGCTGTACAAAGCAGGCCGCATGAACCCACGTGAGCGAGACACGTGAAGAAAACGTTTTTTTTACAGCAAACCTCGTTCCTATTTATAAAGAACTCTTCACAAGGGAAAAAACGTGATCCCTTCAAGTTAAAACAGTTGTATTTAACTTTTACGTAAGGAGGTACATTTCTTTCGCGATTCAGTTTCCGCGTAGATTTTTCTCCCTGTTTATTTTTCTTTCTGGAATAGTCCATGGGATATGGTATGAGTAGTGGGAGTGATGATGATGTCCTAGCCGATTTCAGCCTCAGCGACTGTAAGTACTGGGTGCAGCTAATCTGCCCTTTGATGCACTTTCAGGTGGCTGGCATACCCGATCGTGTTGGTGAAGGTACGAGCGCATCTTGGGCAGGTAGTGGGAGTATTCTTACAGTGTCATATTCGAACCCGAAAATTTGTTTTATTTGTCGTTACGATATTTTCTGGCATTGTTGTAAAACTTGCTTCTATTTAAGGAAAAAGTTTTCGATGGGGTCTGTAATTGGGGTTTGCAATATACCGCGAAAACCCACTAAAAACCAGCGGTAAACCCTCTGTCTTCAAGAGAGGTGTCATGGGATCAAGCTGGCGCACTCTACTTCTCTTGAGACACCTCAAGACCAAAGAATCCGTGGAGATTTGGTTTCATCAACCGTATCGTACTCGCAAACGGCCGTGTTTCCATCCCCACCACCTCGATAGCAGTCTACCACTGCGTTTTTACGGAACTTCAATGGACCCAGCTTAATACGGCGATATTTCCGGACCGCTACGACTTGGGGACCTTCAAGAGACGGGCTCTCTTTTCTTAAAAGTCGGCAACGCATCTGCGTTTCCTCTCCTGTTGTTCAGATGTTCAGCATCGATGATCACTTAAGTCAGGTGACCTGCTTGCTCGTATGCCTGCTCTAGCATAAATAATAAAAAAAACTAAATATTATTTGAATAAGTCGCAAAGTAAAAAAAAACTGAGAATCTCCACCTTTTTTTACACCCTTATAATTTTTATATAGCCTATGACACTCGCAAGTTTTTGACGAACCATATAACACCCCATTTATTAAAAGCGATGCAACAGTTTAGGAGCTAGAGTGGAACGTCCGTTTTTTGCTCACATACATCATAAACTGTTAAAATCATTACACTTCTTTACGGTTCACGCAGTCAGGTAAACAAAATAAAAAGCCGGTCAAGTGCGAGTCAGACTCGCGCACCGTGGGTTCCGCACAAACAACTTTTAGGCATGAAAATAGTTCGTAAATCACGGGAATACAATATAAACAGAGTCCAGTATAAACTGACACGCAATAAGTATGCACATTCTTACTTAGTGAGTGTCAGTTTATATTGGACTTATTTTTATGTGATTTAACCACAAATTAACGGTTTTTGGATTTTTTCCTTTATTTATGCTGTAAGATATTGCTTCTTGCCAAATTTCATGATTCTAAGTCAACGGGAAGTACCCTATAGGTTTTGATTCCCTTCAGATTCCCTTGAATATGCGGCATAAATGGCCGTATCTTTTGATTGCATTGACTTAGATGTCTGATTTTTTTACTGATCCAAGGGATTACAGACCAAAGTATTTGATATGAATTTCAACTTGATACCTTCACGTGTTCCTGAGAAAAAGGGTCTTGAACTCTTGACAGACACACAGACAGACAGACAGACAGACAGACAGAGAGACAGACAGACAGACAGACAGACAGACAGACAGACAGACAGACGGACAACAAAGTGATCCTATAAGGGTGCCGTTTTTTTTTGAGGTACGGAACCTTAAAAACCAGCTCGCCACACTTATGGCTCTTGGGCATGTTTTCCCTGATGACCCTACACAAGGCCCTAACTACCCGCAAATGTGATATTATTGTGATACGAGATAAACCAATGTCCCATAGACCTTCGCTGCTTCCGTGAGCGCCGGCGCCGATGCGGGCCTGGCTGCGCGCGAGGCTACCTATTAATAGAATGAGGTAATAGTTATCGCACAAGATAACGAGGTGATTACTAAGATCCATCGAAGTAGTCGTAGGTCCAGTGGTGGTGCTCTAAAGCGCGGATCCAGTAGGGGGGGGGGGGGGGGGGGAGAGAGAGAGAGAGAGAGAGAGAGAGAGAGATCGTAACCCCCCCCTGCACCATGTTACAAGTTTCGTGTCCTTGCTTGCTTTAAGGTCCCTTCTGGGTATCTTCGTCTGTGTCGACTAGGATCAACAGAAATCTTTAATATTTAATAACCCTTACCGGGAATCAAACCCGGTACCACTAGCTTGAAGTATATAACGCATTATAGCGCATGCGCCTAACGATAATGATCTAATGATACAGTTGAACTTGGTCCGGTGATCATGACATGACTCTGTAACAGTTACTCAATACGGAAACTGGGTTGTTACCATTTGAGATCTCATTTATATTTATGACTGAACTTCATTTTAAAACTATTAGTGACCTCAAATATATACATGTTTTACCGCCAATCATCGAGCCAGGCAATGGTTCGTATATGATTCCTAGAGGAGGGGGGGGGGGGGAGTTTGTCTAACCGGCTGTCGACTGTAAGCACGTTCACATTATCTGAGTCTACCAGCACTTCAAGAGGAGAAACAAGGATAAGGTTACGGAGCGTCCGAACCCCCCCGTTCTATGTTACCAAAAAAAATGACCTGTAATATCATCATCATTATCAGCCCGTACTAGCCCACTGCTAGACAAAGGTCTCTCTCAACGCACGCCACTGCTTCCGATCTTCAGCTTCTCTGCACATATCGTCGCACCATCATGCCACAGGGCGTCACGACGTTTGCCGAGACGCGGTCTCCACTCCAGAACATGACGGCTCCAACGGTCGTGTCCTGCGGCACACATGACCGGCCCACTGCCACTTCAGCTTGCTAATTCGGTTAATTTGGTTCTCTGTCGGATCACATCATTCCTAATGCGATCCTTCAGTGAGACTCCAAGCATAGCCCTTTTCACAGCGCGCTGAGCTACGTGTAATATGTAAACGGCATTTACTCTCAATGAAAATAAGTAGTCGTGGTTAGCTAGCTTCGAAAGTAAATGCTATTTGTAATGTTACACGTCATATTTTTGGTAACATAGAAGCGGGGCGGTTCGAACGCTCTGCGACCTTACCCACACACCCAAAGCTTTCATCTCGCGGAGTAACAATCCCTCGCTTACGATTCCGAGCCCAGCACCTTCATTATAGTCGCCATTATCGCGGTGTATAAGTGTGCATAGCACGTCTCTCTCCCACTTACATACTGGTCAGAGAGTGACAGATGTTTTGTCCACGTTTATCCACATGATAAACACGACCATAATAAACCCACATCACACGAGCCCATTAGCCGAGAGCGACCGCGTTGAAGGCTGCGCGTGCGCCGCTTAATAATGCGCGCGCATTTCCTCGCGCTGGGTTCAATAACAACACCACAAATGTAGTGAATACTTCGTATTTGGTCGGAAAAGTTCGTATTTATCTTGCTTTTTAGTCAGCTTTAGTACCCACCCAAGTGAAAAAGAGAAAGCAAGATGAATATGTACACAATACGATGCACTCACTGCAAAGAAAGAAGAGAGAAAATTTCGTACCTAAGTTTATTTGTTTTAAAAATGTTGTCCATTTTATTCACTTAGAAGCTTGATTTTTTTTATAGAATAGGACCCTGAACAAGCTCGAAAAATGGCCCTTTCTTAACGTTCACTGTAGGTACCAACTAATTATTTCGAGGAATTAACTTATGTATTTGCTTAAGTTTGTCACACCTTATAATTTCTCCATATCCGTCTGTATTTCTTAATGTCACACTTTCTTAGAGACAATCAAAAGTCACAACGCTGTTTTTTTTTCGAATTTTAGATTTGAGGTACCGTTTAAGAAATATTCAACTCTAAAAGAGTCATTTTCGCTAGTTATGGTACGTGTCCACACCCCCTATCCTATAACCAACTACAAAGATGAAAAAGCCGGAAAATATCGAAAGTGAACGCACATAAAACGAATTCCTTGAGTTATTATGTATATACTTATCTCCGGAAAATCATTTTAGATGCACCATATATTTCTAGATATTTTGTGTTTATTTTAACTACGACGTTCTCTGTAACTACACTGAACATGCTCTTTCCCGGTTTATAATGTTTTAAAAAATCCCTCACGCTTGCCCGTGGTCAGTAAAGACTCTATGGGAGGTCATCCGCATCTTGCATAACAATATATAACGCATTTCCTCCTAGTATTACGCCAACGCATTAAACAACTTATGATCTAGGACTTAAAGCCGCATTTTGATCAATTAAGAAGCATTTTATTGTATATTTTACAATTACTTAAATACGTTTATGAACACCCTTGTATATGGGTACCTAGAGTTGAATTTAGATAACTTTAGAGGTAAATTAGATTAAATAATGAATAGGTAACGTTTAGATCGTAACCTTATGTAAAAGAGGAAAATGATCATTTACGATATTGTAGGAAGTTAGTTGAAGGCTGTCACTTATTGACGGTCGCCCTTAGTATGGAAAGGAAAATAAATAATAATATAAATTATTTTGAAGAATATAAAATTTTTGATAATAATTATGTTGTTCATAAACAGTCAACCAATAGACACCGGGTTCAGTACAAAATTCTCTTACCGCCTGTTTTACAATCGTCAAATAAATTTAGCCCTTACCCTTTCTTACACTTGAAAATAGACAAGGAGAGGGCTATCTTTATTTAGACAGATGAATTTACTTGTCGATTGTGAAACAGGCCCTTTGAAAAGTGTCCTATGGCAACCTGTACAAACTTAGATACTTGTCAGAGTCAAACTATAACAATTTAATTTTAATAGTATCTGATAAACGCAAGGTTTAATTTTAAAATTAAAATAAGATCCCATTTTGAAGTGAGGTCTTATTCGGTCGGCCTTCTTTTGTTTTGTGTTATCTAGTTGAGTATTGTTGATCGAAGGATACGATACCACACATGCAATTCATATGACATCATTGTATTTTGAATTCAATTAGATTATCTTTACAAAAACATTATTGACGCAAGTGACTCGTTTGGTTTTTTATGTTCGTACTAACTATTTGCCCGCGACTTTGTCCGCGTTGAAGCCGTTTATCGCAATTCCCTCGGGAACTATTACATTTTTTGGGATAAAAGTATCCCAGATTTGTATTTTTGCTGCAAGTGGCCCTTAACGTTTAGTTTACATATTGAAACGAAAAATCTTGGATGAGATCAGCCAAGATTATTTTTAACCCCCGACGTAAACAGAGGGGCGTTACAAGTTTAAGTTGTGTATATTATCTGTCTGTAGTATCGTAGCTGCCAAACGGGTGGACCGATCAGGGCGCGCTTTTTTAAATAGAAAGCTAGTTTAGCTTAAAGTTTAATTAAAATCTGTTGGACTTCTTCCCGCGACTTCGTCAATGTTTTTTCGAAATAAAAGCTAGTCTATTTGTCTGTTTACTCAAAGTATTTCCATTCCAAATGTCATCAAAATCCGCACAACTATTTAAGCGTGAAGGATAAACAATTTTACTCACACTAAAAGTGTTTCCGTTATAATATTATTAAGGTAGTGATTGTATTCATATAGTATGAATTTTATTAACTGTCATCATCACAAAATAATTAGAACGAAATCGTACACGATGCAAAAACACCACAAAAAAATAGTTGTACAAACCAACGAATACAGCCTACCAAAGCAGAAAGACAGTATGCGCATACGCACTTCATAGTCTTATACTGCCTTTTTCTTTTGGACGGCAGAATAGTATAAATATTATCTAACGTGTTCCTGCGCAGCGCAATAAACGGATGCATGTGCGCGCGCACGTTTAGACAAATATAGCGGCAATCTAATCGCTGCATGTTGCGCAAGCGGCGTGCCAAGTTCAAGGCACGTGCGCTGCGCCGGCGCGGGGACGACGCCTGGACGACACGACGCCTGGACGACACGACGCCTGGACGACACGACGCCGACGGAAGTGTGGACTACGCAAAAATGTTCCCTCCTACCAACGTTTTAAAGATGGAGAGGCTAGCCTGGTAAGGTCATGTCTTGGTGGCAGATGCTAGTAAAATTATAAATATAAAAAATACCAAAACAAATCGTCGATAGCAAAGCACCTAGGGCCAGTAGTTAAAAAGGTTCGGGTTCGAATCCTGGTATAGCAAATGTGTGACGAGCATGAGTATTTGTTCCTGAATCATGGAACTCATGGATGTTTTACATGTATCTAAGTACCTATGTGTTTTTGTAAATAAGTAAGTATGTTTATCGTTGCTTAGTACCCATAGTACAAGCCGTGAGCTTGGTTTTCGACCGGATTAATTTGTGTGTGAGATTGTCCCCTGATATTTATTATTTTATTACTTCATAGCTTTTTCCCGCGATTTCGTCCGCGTCGAAGGCGTCTATTGCTGCTCCCTCAGGAACTGTCCAATTTGACGCGATAAAAAGTATTCTATGTCCTTCCCAAGGACTCAAACTATGTCCTTACCAAATTTCATCGAAATAGGTTCAGCAGTTTAGCCGTGAAAGCGTAACTAACTAATAAACAAACAAACTCACTTTCGCATATAATATTTAGTAAAGATAAGGATTATTTAATAATTTTGTTTCCTCCTGATAACCATTTCCGCACACTTGCATCCAAACATTAGCCGGCGCAATTATCGGTGCGGGCGCACGCTACGCGCAACGTGCTGTGCCAACGTGCCCGCGCACGTCGCCTTACGTAACTCTGGTAACCGAGATCGAAAACAAAACAATAATTATCACAGCCCTAATAATTGATGGACTTAATTGGCAGGATAGCCCAGATGACCGAAGGGGCCGAGGAGTTCATAAAAGGCAAGTGCGTAACGAAAGACGTGGAGTAACCGCAGTTGAAACAACAATAGCTTCCTATTTCACAATCTTGATAATCATGATGCGGCATAGACAAGTCTTTTCCAACGATCTTAGATAAAGTGGAAAGTTCTAAATGTAGAATTTCGGTATGCATTGCATATCCCATGAGTTTTTACCCGGCTGTAAAGAAAGGGGTAATATTTTAACCTGTATGTACATGTGTATGTATGTATGTATACACAGTCGGGTTTTTAAAGCTTGATTTTTATTAACTTTTCCTTTGTGCCAAATCAGATGTTTCTCGCTAATTTGCCAACCTTACGCACAATACCTATCACTGCTTGAAGTTCAACAAAAAAAAAAACAATAATTGCACGTCTTCCTTAAATATAAATACGCCGATGGCATAACATTATGCAAAACTGCTTACGATTATATTTCGTTGGTACAGCTGCTTGGAATGTGTAACGCCTGCGCATGCGCATATTGTTGTCGATTCTAAAGGCATGTACGTATTATGCTTGTCATTTTATTTTTTATCTAAGCCTAATCTATTAAAACAATCGATAACACGTGAGTAACGGATGCTTCCGGATTTTCCGGCTTTTTTAAAGTTAAAAAACTAAAAGCAGATTGGCGATTAATATGAAGCACCCTATTCTTACTACATTTGAAGTTTGCACATTTGCAACTAAGTGAATTATGGTCCATTGATTACAATCGATCTAAAAGTTTAGGAGCTAAGGATACATGACTGACACATACATACTGATACATGAGACAGTTTTTTTTTTTTAATAAAGTGTTTTATACCTACATACATTAACATATTGATAAAGAGTTAAACACAATACCCTCGTTTTATCTACGCAATTAAAAAAATACATACAAAAAAAAAATAC
This sequence comes from Tortrix viridana, assembly GCA_963241965.1. Lineage (NCBI taxonomy): Eukaryota > Metazoa > Arthropoda > Insecta > Lepidoptera > Tortricidae > Tortrix > Tortrix viridana. The sequence goes on along the minus strand of OY725196.1, from coordinate 6,228,752 downwards.
TTAAACAATCAAAACAAAGTAACATACACCCTTACTATGAAGTAATAAGACCTAGATAAAATTCAACGGAAATATAATATCTTGTTTACGGCAAACGAAAAACAACACGAGTAAAATCGGTAACAATTTCCAATTAATAACTTATAATTTGATATATTTATTTCACAATAAACAATAGTTACTTTCTAGTAAACAAGCACTGCCCTTGCAATGTTAACAAACATAACATAAAATCGATGAATGGTAGATACGCAATAGTTAAGGTATGTTCCACTTACAGCGCGATCTGTTTTGTCTGATTCACGTGACACGTGATCGATTGGAATGCAGTTCGTTTTATAAAAAATAAGAACTTTGATAACCCATAGGCAATTATTGCTAGCTTACTTAGCGTTAGTTTACACGATAAGCCAAATTTCATCAACATCCCGTTGAATGGCGACTTCCTGTGGTGTGTTGCACATGGCACTTCAAGTGACGATATTTGGAAGAGAGATTATATTTCCTTAGAGGAATTGGTACGTGGGTAAATATTTATTATTTACATATACTTATTATTATATAATATATTTTTGTGTGTGTGTGTCCCATAAGTCGCACGTCTCAGTGACACCAGTACCTCTACCATGAGTTGCTATCGAAAACTCGTGTTACGTTCTACAGTCGATAGCGAGTAAACGTCCTTCGAATAGTTTTTGATTAAACTCGTACCATGAGTCACATAAACGTTTACTATTCTCGCTAACGTTAACTCGATAGTTCGTGTAGTTATCGTTACGTGTGCCTAATTTCACACCAAACGAAGTTGTCTCTTTCTAACTACAATAAAAAGACAGAGTAAGGATGATATTGGGCTAAAAGATAAGTATCCATGTCATCCATTTAAAAATATAGAAATAACCCTGCTAATTTAAAAAAAGTGCCCTAGAGCAGTGTCACTATGTAAGTGTAAGTGATTCTTGAATTTGTTTTGATTTTTTTGTCAATGTGACAGTTCATTCATACGTCTGTGTATAGTCAAATTAGACAAAAACTTATTTATTTATGTGCCTAAAGTTATAATATACTTACATATAAGTCATTAATTTCATATCTCATGGCATTCTTTTAAAAAAATGCTTTACAGGAAGAAGTTACTGAAGTGGCACTAGAAACAAATGACAGCCTATCAATTTTCCTGCTAAATGAATAACTTGCTCAACAAACTTGTTCCAGTAAGTTTCCCTATCATTGTTACTATTGAAATAAAATAAACAATTTATTATATATATTTAAGATAAAAATTCATTTAATTCATGTCCTAGGAAAGATTATTTCAATGTGTTTTTTTTCACTGCAGGCGTTGGAGACTGGAATCTACTTGTACCACTTGTACCAGGGACATCAGCTCAGCCCTCCTTTTTTCCACCATTGCTTGTGGCTAACAGCACTTGCAGTGAACAAGACTTGGTGGACAGAGAGTATCCCGAAACAGTTAACAGCCCAGGTATAGTGACTGCAATGACAGTCAATTTCCATCAGCTCTTCAAGAAATAGGTTCCAATAAATTTTGCTGTTATTATCACATTTTAGAGTAAAATGTACCTACCTATCTAGTTTCATTAGTTAATTAAGAATTCAAAATAGTACTGTAAACGTTTTTTTATCCATTACAGCCCTGCCCGAGGTGGACGGGAGTGAGACCGGAGTAACGCACGGTGGTGAGCCTGCGGTCACAAGAACAGCATTAACAGCTGCTAATGCCAGGTGGCAGAGCCCCAAGCTCTTACCGCCCACACCGCGTCAGTGGCGAAGACGTCAGGTGCAAAACCACTAATCTCCTGTCTACAGAAGGACTCGCACCCAGACAGTCAGATTTGGCAAGGCAAGCCTTTGTCAGAGCTGACAGTGAATGGCGAGCTTTTAAACAGGAAGTGGAGCGGGAGAGGAATAGGTTAAGGGAATCAGAGTTTAGAATGCAAGAACGGTGGTTAGATTTATTTGGTAAATTTTTAGCATTAGGAAATATAATTGTAGATACTTTAGCAAATAAATAAAGATTTTGTGTAATAAATAAAGATTATGTGTGATGTATGAGTACTTTTTATTTTTATATTAAACAAAAAACAGAAAACATGGTACAAGTATTTGGAAATAATGCATTGATGCAAGTCTTCTAACTAATTGATCCCGCGGTGCTCTCTCCATTAATAAATCACTGGTGCCTTCATTTTCCAACACTAACTCCTGGCCCTCAAATAGTTCTGAAAATAATAGGTACCTACAACAAACATAATAAAGATAAGGACATATTTAGTATTAAAGTTAATATATAATCATTATCTTTCACTAAAATACCTTGACTTTCTTCAGACATATCCTTGTCATCAGGATCGGGAACATTATATTTGTGAGTGGATTTCAAATCCGTGTAGTACGTTAACGAATCGCACAAATTCTCAAAAGCTTCCTTACTGAGCCTAATCCTTTAATAAAATTTATTCTCAGTTAAATTTTGAAGTGGATTTCTTAACGTAATATTTCTCATATCAGCTTGAAATCCTCCTTGTTTTCGTCGTTCGTCTTCATAAGCCTACATATTCCACGCTAAATAATGTCTTGCCGATATTATTTGGATAGATAAATAATTGGAGTAACGTATTAAACAATAATTCTAAGTTTTCACGCACCAATTTGCTAGTGAAATAGTTAACTACAGTCGATACGGTATTTTTCGATGACATCTGTCAAATTTACGACTCATGGTACCGATGTTCTACGGCAACGGTTACAAAACGTTAGTCGCTAACGAATAGATTTCGATAGGTAATTTACCGTTGTACTCATACTAGCGATCTTTAGTTCTTTAAGTGACCGCTAGAGGAGCTGTACAATTCTCCATACAAATCGTTTACGCCGTCGCTAGCGAGTGCGGTCACTGTAAACTCATGGTAATGGTACAGAGGTAGACCAGCCTAATACGGACGGACCGAATCAGCCTTTTCTTCATCTTTTTTTGATAGAGTGGAAATGCATCACGCATCATCCCACACTGAACCAGCCTAACATGACCTCAGTAAAAGTCACATGGTTTTCCTGAAATTGCCAGTTTAAAGTTTAAACTGGCAAATCTTGAAAACCATGCGACTTTTACTGAGGCTGATAGGCTGGTTCGGTGTGTCTTAGGCTGGTCTTCTTCCGGTGTCACTGTGACGTGTGGCTTATGGGACACCCTGTTTGTAGGATGTGTATCTCACTTCTTTTTACTTTGGACTGGCAGATTTTGTTGTGCTTTTTAAACATCATCAATAAATGATTGTCCAGAAGAGATCGTTATTTACCTATAAAACTGCATGTTGCAAAAGATCTTTCATCATTAAATATATAAAAGGTCAGCATATCCTCCTAGTGTGTGTTTTTATTGCATGAATAATTCAAACGAGCACATCAGCAGTCGGGCACTCGACTAACCAGTGGGCTGACCCAGGCATTTTTAATATCATGACTGCAATCAAATGTAACAGTTATTCATTACTACCTTCATAAGCTAGTCGTTTATCGCTATTCCCTCAGAAACTCCTTAATTCCGGGATAAAAGTATCTTGTATCCCTTCCCCAGAATAAAATGTATCTCCTCGCATGGTAATAAACAAACAAACAGAGTTACTTTCATCGCTGCCAGTAAAACACGACTAAAGATTTCAGGTGGTCATTTCTGGTCTTCATCATCAGTTCCTCTTCACCAAGGGTGTTTTTAGAATGCAATTTCTTAAGGTCTTACAGGAAATACCAAAATCGCTGTGTGCCTATAACTTTTGAGGAGTTCCGTCGATTCCTCGTGGATCCCATCATCAGATCGTAATTTGGTGACAATGTGACCATCTCAGGAGTATACTATTTCGATTAAAAAAATAATTTTGAAAATCTGTCCACAATTGACAGAGAAATCGGTGTACATACACAAAAAAAATACGAACAGTGGAACATTGAACATCCTCCTTTTTTGAAGTCGGTTAAAAGTAGCATATGTCCACCCTGAAATCGGTGAAAGAATTTTTGAAATCGGATAAGTAGTTTCGGAGATTATCTCCTACATCTAAACTAACAAACTAACATTCTTATACTTTAAAATTCCTCTTTATTAGCGTAGAAGTATGGAATGGATTAATATGGATATGCATGGTACAAGTCTCGGGGTGCACGGCGGAGCGCCGGCGCGACACGTGCCCTCTAACGTGACGGTCTCGTGCGGTAATTGAGGACATTGTTGTCATTAGCAGACCTGGGGCACGTTTCTTTCCTAAGGCAACGGTTCACGTTCGGGCTGCCTCCAATTCGTACTCCAAGGGCAAGAGTTAGTCAAGAGCAAACATTATCAATAATAAAAAAACACTAAACGGTAACTTGGGATAACCCATAACCTTTTTGGCCGTGCTACACGGTTTTAAACCAAGTGACCTTGGTAGAAGCGAGCTGCTACACGGTTTCAAACAAGCCCATTTGTTTGATATCTGCCAAGGGCGTTTAAAGTCAAGCGAAATTTGGTTTAAAACCACTGTCTACACGGTTTTCAACCACCTGTTTTAAACCGTTGTTTGAAACCGTGTAGCACGCGCTTTTGAATCTTTAATTTAGGTCTACCTATATCGTCTGCCATAAATACTTTAGTCGTAATTGTTACGTTTATAAGATAACATGAACGAAATACGAGTAGAAGCCTAAAACAAGATCAATATATTAAATCGTACTTGAGGAAAAAACAAATGAAATATACATATCGATATGACCCATAGATAAAACACACCATAATATTATGAATAGTAGCACGAGGAACACCATAAGTCTTATCATTATTTTATCTCCCGAGGAGTGTCCCACAGGGTTAAAAGATTAGACAAGATGTCACCCACGGGTTCTGATCACATGGAGGGATGACATGTTATGCCACATTAAAGGTTATCGGTGTTATATTAACAAATATCTTTAATAAAAACATTTATTTCACGCTGCTATGAATGGGAACTACACAATGATGTAAGAACACGATTTTATCTTTTGTTTTTGTTGTTACATATATGATTAGGTAAAACCATTTAAGTATTTTAATATTCAAGTTATTTATCTCATAATTCATATGTATTTTTTTATCATTCTTGTATAAGGGACTTCTGGAAATAAACTACAATGTCAATAAAATATGTCATAATACTAATTATTGTGTAAACTGTCGAAGTACTTATTGGTTAAAAACAAATGTGAATTTTTCAGGGTCAATGGTATATATGAAATATTACCTTAACACTTTGTCTCCTGAGGTCATTGATCTTAATTTATTTAAAACTAGTTCATGTGTATTATTAGCAATTCAACCTCAATCAGCGATTTTGTTTCGAAACAATTCCGTAAAAAAATATTTTTCTCGCAGAGCTATGATTTATTTCACTAACCTATATTATAATGTGTCTCAAGGAAACTACGTGATGTTATGTATCAATATTATGTCACGCAAGTATATAGCTCTGATCAAGATAACACATATACAGGCGATAACTTACATAAATATAATATTTATAAGGACACGTACTTTACAATTAATTCATGTTATCTCTAGTTTTCTATTTAACTAGCTAACCATTAAAGACATTTTTTTTAAGTTTATCATCATCATATCAGCCGAAAGACGTACTTGGCCAGTCGAGGACAGAAAGATGTTTACACTTTTTCACCGTATTCCATATAATAAGGTCCAAAAGTGTAAACATCTTTCTGTCCTCGACTGGCCTTCCCCGAGGATCTCCACGACGGTCAGTTTCGTGCTACTCGCATCCATCGACTTCCCGCGGTCTTCAGATTTTAGATGTTAGAAATAAGGATGTACGAGTATCAAGCGATGCAATTAATGACTCATATACGTACCTATATGTAGTACCTACGAACATAAAATATATGCTTGTAAATCTTAACTCTTATGATTTAATATATATTCCAAAATGTTTCTAGTCAAAAATACTGTTCTGATCACGTTTTAAAAAACATGGAAAACGGTTTAGAAACATTCGAAAATTGAGCTTAAAGAAAACATAAATTCACATTAGCATTCCGTTCCACGCGATCCAATTCATAAAACGGTCCGTTACGAATTTGAAAATCGAATACAAGCACGTTGTGTGCATTACGTAAGTTGTCACGTGTGGCTTTCGACCAGATTACTATGAACCGTCAATTTCTCTACTAGACCCGCTAGAAAACCACTTTTAGTACTGTAAGCGAGGAGATGGGCGGGTTAATTTGTGTTGGTTTGCACACATATAAGTTATGTACAAAGGACTGATGTAAACACGAAGGCAATTTTCACGTTGACTCAGGATTGTAGAATGGAACGTGATATTCACGGCCAAGGTCGCCGCCGGAGTTCACGTGACTTTACTCATAATCTGGTCTCGCTTACAGCTAATTGGCTATTACAAGATCAGTAAGTACGGATTGCCTGTAATGTGTGATTACGTACGTAATGGTTTGAGTTTTCACATGTTTAGAACACGTGAAACGGAACGTTTATGATTCGAAATATATATTTTTTCTGACAGATGGTTTTTCAGGATTCAGTTTTTCTCTCACACAAATTGACCTCCCAAACGAAACTCGAGGCTTGCACTATGGGTACATGCATACTTATATAGAGAAATAAATACTTATGTATATAACATAGAAATCAATCAAATACAAAAATATAAATACAAATACTCACTCATCACACAACTAACTGCGTCGTCTGTACTATGTTACAGATTATCTCTGAAACTTCTAGATACATTTATACTTCGCGGTTTTTTCCATAATGTCTATTGGAATTGTTTAAAATTATGTTATATTGTTATAAATTATTGTTTTATTTTATTGCAACCTTTTAGTTCTATGTTGTTTAACTGTGGCTTGTGTTTTAGGCATTAAATTAATACTTTGACTTAATAATTAGAAAAATAATATTACATAAGCGGTATTTCCTGAAAACGCACGTGTTTGTGACACGTGAAGCGGCCCAGGCGCACACCAGGCAATTTCATGTTTTTATTTTTTTAGGGATACTTCTCTCATTGTTAGGTTAAATTCTTTAATGTATCCACGTTTGTTGTATTATTTTTAGTTTTTTAAGTATTCAAATGTGAACAATATTTTTTTTATTGAAAACTTAGCAAATCCGAACATTTTAATACGAATAATTTTAATCCAATTGTAACGCTAATAATAAATAAATATCAATCTCAGAAGCTTATACAGGGTGTTTGGCACATGGTTGGACAAACGAAAAGAAGAGGTGGGGTCATATGCTACCTATAAATCTGGCCTAGGCCCAAGGATTAGGAAAAAAAAATTTAATATTCAAAAAAATGCCGAAGTTTATCATTTGAACTTAGGGGCCGTATTAATAAACTCATCTCGACTGTGATCCCCGTCTCAAGATGTCTCACATTTTTTACGAATCATATGACACCCCATTCGTTAAAATCGGTCAAATAGTTTAGGAGCTATAGTGGAATATCAGGTCACATACATAGACTGTTAAAAAACATAAAACATAAACAATACAAGAGCCACAAGCAACAACGGAAGCTAGAAAAGGACTTATTGAGAAAATCGGTTATATAATACATTGACGACGCCGTTATAGGCTAACTTGGTAGTGCCCCTGCCTACGAAGCTGGCGGTCCCGGGTTCGATTCCCAGTAAGGACAAATGTGTGATGAGCATGAGTATTTGTTCCTGAGTCATGGATGTTTTCTATGTATTTAAGTATGTTGTTGTTCTCATATTCCCTGAGTATTGCTCTTTGTACATTAGTACCTTTGTATTTTTTTATATTTATTGTTTACGTTCATTTATGTTTATATCTACTTGTTTATGTATATTTTATTATTGACTTAATTTAATACTTAGTTTGCACCGCCTGCCAATTTCAATTCTCTTCTTCTTGTAAGGTTGTCTGGAAGAGATCGCTATTTAGCGATAAGACCGCCTGTTGACTCACTATGTAACACACTCTTTCTTGTTGTATTTCTTTTCCTTGCTGTATATGATGTACAATAAAGAGTTATTGTATTGTATGTGTTTCTTTATATAAGTATGTTTATCGTTGTCTAGTAGGTACCCATAATACAAGTACCTATACACAAGCCTAGAACTTAGTTTGGGACTAGGTCAATTTAAGTGAGATTGTACCCTAATATTTATTAATTATTGCTCAAATCATTCGAATTGGGCAACACCGATGTCATACAAGTGTTATAATTACTTTAATAACCTAAACATAATAACAACCTAAATTACGACACGTGCCTTAATCACTTTTAGAATTAGCCTACAGTTTCATAATCAAACAAAGCTGTCAACGCATTATGTTTAAAAATGTAACCTAAATACATTGATTTAGTATATACTACATACATGTACATACTAATACACCATCAGCAAGAAAATGTGGCACGACAAAACTTATGCCGAATCTACTTTGGCATACTCGTAAGTTTTGCTCTTTCTTAGTCTTCCGACCGTGTGGCAGTTATCAATAATGATTAAATGTTCGATAAAAAAAATGCGTAAAAACAGCAATAAATGAAACCGAAATAAAGGACGGAATGTATTATTTTACGTTAGTTCTATTTATAATTAAACAGATTCTATATATTGCATCAATTTGTTCGCATTACAAGGTAAAAATTTACGGTATTATCGTGTAACTGTCAATGTCATTTTGAACCAGTTTATACAAGATTTTTGTTCGGGATTGTGTATCTAGTATCATCATCATTGTCAGCCGCAAGACGTCCACTGCTGTAAATACTAAATCAATGCCTAATACCACTATGTATGTATCGAAATGCGGTTACAATAGGGAATAGGTATGCATACGCCGGGCGCGGCGCAGTGTGATTTTCACGTTGTATTTGTTTACTTTAGTGTATTTGTGAACATGGATGTAGTAAAATTTATAGTTTGTGTTAGATAACGTCCAGTTCTATATGATTTGGGCCATAAAAGCTACCAAAACTAACTAACTTGGATCGAGATTGCGAGAGAACACGTCGCGCGCGACGCGACGTTTTCCTGCAGTGTGACTGCCGCGCCGAGCCGCGCTGGCTGTTTGACGAAGCCTTAAGGCTGCCTTTCCATAGAAGCGGAGACGAGCGGTGCAGAGAGGAGCTGTGTAGGAATCGACCAATCACATTGGTTGTAATCCACATCTCGTCTTGACTGTTTCCAATGAAGCGGAGCGGAGACGAGATGTGGATTCCTACACGGCTCCTCTCCGCTCCGTTCCTCTCCGCTCCGCTCGTCTCAGCTTCTATGGAAAGGCAGCCTTACGCGTATGGTGGTAGAAAATATGTCGATTCACGTGAGCACCGACACGTGACTGAAAATATGTTTTTTTATTGTTACATCTACATTGGATCCAATTCGGAACACTGGCCTCTAAATTTAAATTTAAGTTAGGAATCTGTAAATTTAGGCTATGTCATTTTAAGTTACGCGCCAATTGGTATTCGGAAATACGCCTAAATTGAATCCACTTAAATTTAAAACTTATCTGACGTCTCAAATGACAGCTCTAAATTTCGTGACTACTCTGTCGTCTATGGTTGGTTCTCATCAAACTAAAATATTGAAGTAAGAAAAAACTGTTTTCCGTGCAAGTTGAATTTAAGATTTATTTTACATTAAGTTATGTGATGTTTACGTAAAATAAAACTCAAAAATAAATTCTTCGTTCAATTAAAATATCTAGCAACATTGGTGGCAGGAGTTTTTTCTGGCGGAAAAGTAAAAAAAAAAGATTTGTTTGCGAGAGCCGAGAACACAGCTATGAACAATAATATGAACATGAATAATAGAAGTGGATCTAATAAACGCCAGCAAAACTTTACTGGCTAGTTGAAAAACTTTACGCAAATATACACATGGCGCGAGGTAAGACAAGCAATGAATTATTATATAATCAACCTTGTTATCTAAGCGCCTTAAATTTTATTTACAAGAATGTACTTTATTTACTTCATTTTCTTCGGTTCAGTTAGAGTCAGGCTATTAAATACTTATGTCGATTTCAGGTAATGCAAGAGAACCACAAGTGGTCCAATTTTGGCTAGTGAGCTAAATGATATGGGCTGCAGCAGGAACCTATCGGAGTGGCAGCATGTAGGTAAGTATATACAACTGTTTTGTTTTGATCCCATGTTCATTATCATGCCAAGATATAATTTGATCCACGTTTTCCAGATTTGGACTAATTGGGCGCAGCGGGTCAAAACGAAGGCCCGCTAAATAAGGGAATAAGGGGGGACCTGCAGGGCCGGCGCTCAGCGCAACTGAGAGAATTATTGAGATAATGGGCAGTGTAGTTATTAACGGATTCGCGAGTACCGAAACTCCATTGGTATGTATTTTGTTAACGCTTTTAGTGCCTATTTTCACTTTGTTACAAATTATTACAGTTTGGGTTTGAGGGTTTGATGACGACAAAGTATTATGTCAAACACAAAGTAGGTAGGTAGGTAGGCTAAGTTCACATGACCGCGCGGTTGACGTTCACACGATCTTCCCGGCGAAGCGCCGCGACCTGCACCGTCATATACCTACCTATAAGTACTTATTAGACGGCAATACTGTTTAGAATGAAGTCGATTAAACAACGATGCATTTCTATTTTTCATTTTAAAGTTTAGATAAATGCGTGCTCGTCAAACGCACTTTACCGGACTCGTTTACAAAGTATAGCAGTATAGTAAAATAAAAAACCGTGCACTAAAAGTGCTTTTATCTCCAAGTACCTACTTACCTATAGTTTTAATTTTTTTTAAACTTTACACTTAGGACTTGTGCGGATTGAACCTTACGTACTTATCATGCAGAGGAACGTGGTATGGTAGGTAATTAATAAACTGTTCTCATTGTTTTAGGAGCTTGAGATAACCCTGTCGCCACTCCATTGGAGAACTCCCCGCCATCCGTCAAAGTGGCGAACTGGTTGCGGCGGCGATAAGGACGCGTGAAGAGTGCAATGAAGTAGTTTTTATTTGTACTTGTGCTTTAATTTAATATTAAGTATGTAGGTGTTCATTTTTTATTAAATTTTTTTTAGAAAAATACTACTTGTTTGCTATTTACCTTCACCCCCGCATACAACTTCGATCCGCAATCAACTACAACTTCGCACCTCCGTCAGTCTCCACGCAAGCGTATAAGAACAAAGCTATCTTTATTTTTAAACGTATCGTCAGTTATAACAAAAATTATTACTGCACAACTATTACCATTTTGATCTGACTTGGTGTTTCAAAACTAAAATTGTACCTACTGGAGCGCCAGTTGACGCGAGCGTACCTACTTACTGCCTGCTGGCCACTCTTGCCGGCGTCGTATAGCAGTTCCCCAAGGCCCTGGCGAACGCGCTACGTAGGTCCTACTCGCTCGTTTTCGATAAGTATAATTTTATTATCTCGGGGCATCTGGCCGATTGAGTACCTAAAAGGGCTTAGTATAAACGGGCCACATTTTTCTGCAATTTGTAGCCGGGAACAATAGCTGTATTTCTTAGACTGAGTATGCCAGAACAAGATGGGCATCTTGTTCTCCATCATTTAGGATATATTTCCGGCTATAAAAAAATGCAGAAAAATGTAGCCCGTTTAGAAGCCCCATAAGTAGGTATAACAACCCCTATCAAGTGAATCGCGGAGGATTGAACAAGTTGCACTCTACCTACTAATAAAAGTTATTAAAAAGCTTATGGAATAAAAACACTTTTTATGTGTTATAGATGCTAATGTAAATAAAAGATCCAAAGTATATAGAAAATAACAATGGACCCTAACTACCCCTTAGTTAAGGTCCACTATGACGTACCTATTGGAGGTTTCAAATGATGGGCAAGTGAAAAGTAACAATGCGTCATTAATATTGACTATCGCAAATGATCGTCTCGGGGACCCATAACTAGCTTCAAACCCCACAGTTTGTATAAAAGCAACAACTTGGCTGGCAACTGGCGCTTATAAAATAACTTACAACACCGGTCATTTAAAAGCCAGGAAAGAATATGTTCATTTTAAAAAACGCTGCAAGGAATAATTTACTGAGCTAACTGAAAACATATACCTAAGCAAGTATTCTTTTTTTTTAGAAACTATCGACCCGCATTAGGCTTCGCACGGGTAGCAGCACTAATTATAATATTCCTAATGTTCATAAAACCGGCCAAATGTGTACGGAACTGTCAGTGCGTGAGTCCGACTCGCATTTGACCGGTTTTAAATTACCTATTCAAGTGATATTTTTAATTTCAACATAAGAAATTGTATAAAAAAAACATTTCATTTAGGACACAAGTTTTTAATTTTCATTCAAACTCCTAACTAGCGCCACACGTATATATCACGTGCGGCGTTAGTGAAGTCTGAAGATGGTTCTTCGTCAACATCGACTTCGTTTTATGAATGTATCAACAAAAAAATTAAATTACGATTAATACTGGCACAGCTATAAACTTTCGGAACGACCCTCGTATGCGCGTCTCGGAATCGTAAGCTTACATTGTATGTAATAAAAATTAATAAATAAATAAAGCTAATTAACCCCAATATAAGAGGAAAAATTTCATATGCAATAAAATAATGTTCTGGTATAATTCTGGATATCATAATGATGATAAGTAAGGCCAGAGATAGCTGCGTTCCTCGACTCGTGGCGTGTCCACCCGTTTCCTTCGCCTTGGAGCCGGCCCGCTTGTTTAGCGGCGCCTCCGTGCAGATGATCCCCTACAGAACACATTAACAGGATATAAAAAGTGTCAATTAAAATGAATCTTACTTTAATCGTCTGTAATGATTATTCTGGTGACCAATGATTGATTACTGAACATCTTTATTGTTCCATTTTCACAAACAAATGACACACTTGTACTTGTTAAGTATGTAATCTTTACTTATACATATTATAATCCTACAAATATTATAAAGTTTGTGTGTTTGTATGTGTGAAAATTTGGTAGTTCCCAAGGGAAAACCGATAAACGACTTCTACGCGGACGGAGTCGCGGGCAAAAGCTAGTTTAACATACCTGCATAACATAATCAGCCTATTGCGTGTGCTACACGGTTTGAAACCATGGTTTTAAACCAAGTGACCTTAGTAGAAGCGAGCTGCTACATGGTTTCAAACAAGCCCATTTGTTTGACATCTACCAAGGGTGTTTAAGGTCATGCGAAATTTGGTTTAAAACCACTGTCTACACGGTTTCAAACCACCTGTTTGAAACCATGGTTTGAAACCGTGTAGCACGCGCATATATTACATAATATTACTATTATTACTGCTGGCGAAGGTCTCCACTCAACACATTATAAATGTCTAGCCTGCTATCCCAGTATATAATAATATCCTACTTATCTTACTACCATTATAAATGCGATAGTTTGGATGGATGGATGTTTGTTACTCAATCACGTCAGAACAGCTGAACGGATCTAAATTAAATTTGGCACAGAGATTGTAGTCTGGAATAGCAGATAGGCTACTTTTTTTCCGCGATAAACGACTTCTACGCGGACAAGTCACAGGCAAATGCTAGTAATGCTAGTAGTGGTATATGAGTTCAGCAAGACTGCACAAGGAGATAACAAACCATTTTTGTGATTGGTTTTCGGGTTAAAAATCTTATTGTTTGGTTAAAATATGGCTAGTATTATATATTAATATGAAATATAAACTAACCAAGTATCCATCTATTCTGTCTCCCGATGACATACTGATTCACATTTATATTTGTTGCCCGCAAAATTGCTGCATCATGTGTGCATCCGTGTTGACACTTATAATCCTTTTGTCAGAATCACATATCTGAAACAGAAAGAAGGTATGTTGTTGTAATAAGTACTAAACAAATCCATATTAAACTTCCACATATATTTGTGGTCATCAAACAAATCTTGCCTCTAGCAGAAATTAAACTCATGAGCTGTGGCTTGCTAGTCACAAAATAACCACCACTGATAAATTATCAAATCATTTGGAGACATAAGTTAACATAACACAACAATTATTTCTTTTATACTAACACATTAATTAATTAATCTATAATAATAAAGTAAATCTACCAGTTTTTTTTAAATTATTATATAATTGTTGATAATAGGAGATTGTCTACAAGTTTATGAGTTTGCAAAAGTTAAAAATTAAAAAGAACTTGCAATAGTTAAGCCTTTATATAAGCCTTTCTCATTTGATATATTTATTAGCAGTGTGAAGTCCTATACATTTTATTATGAAACAATTTTAACAGTATGAGCGACCTGTAGTTTATTCAATTGCAATAAAACTCAGTATACCCAATTTTCATAATAATAATAATAACATCATAATAATAACTTTCTAAGTTTCTTTTTATTCCAAAATACATGAAAATTGGGTCTACCAAGTTTTATTGCAATTTAATCAACTTTATAGGTCCCTCATACTGTTAAAATTGTTTCATATAAAAATGTATAGAGCTTCACACTTCTAAGTAAGCAAATCTTATTTTACTTATGTTTTTAATCCTTGGTAAGGTTACTAGATGTCATTTTAAATGTGAGTGAGCCTTTTGGCAAAAACTAAACATTTTGAGCGACCAGTAAATTACCACTTAACAAGTTCAAATTTCACAAATAATCAACTAATTTATGGTAAACAAAAATCAGCTATGTGGAGGAATGATATATACTTACCTATATTATTTTTCTTCATATTTTGGACCACTGCACTGATATTATATGGGTTTTGATGTGCAAACATTACTTTTCCCGATTTCAAGCCGGCTGACCCTATGGCCGACCGATAAAATGTTACACACGGCCCACACGGCGGATATACTTAATGAAATTATTTATTTATCCTTCATCTTCGTCAATTTCACCAACAACTATAAAGTCATCCATTATCACTAAGTAAAATATATCCGAAATACTACACTTTCACAATAACAGAGCAAGGTTACTTGTCACTTAAATTTTAGACGTCAAGTTTTAGGTGGCGCGCTAATTTACAGATAAGATAAATAAAATTCTGTAAATTTACGTTTAGGATGTCCGTCCGAATACCAAATTGGCCTGTATCTGTAAATTGAATAGTTTATAAACGTCAAATTATGCGTATGTCTAAAATTAGAGATTTTAATTTTAAATAAGGAATTACCGAATACGGATTACGTTTAGACCTGTCAAAATCGAGTTTGACGTTTATAAATTTACGTTTACAGATATTTAAATTTACAGGCCACTGTTCCGAATTGGATCCAATGTTGCAGTTTATCGTTGTGACTCAATTTCCGCTGCCTATTTTATGTATATAGTTATTGGTGTAATGTAATTTTATTGGGCGAGTATTATGCAAGCAAACTTAAAACGAATGCTACATCCGGCCCTATTCGCTGACATTTGGAATTCTTTTCTATGGTTTTCTATTAATTTAGGTATTTATGTTTTTTATTTATGTACCTACTTTTTAACCAGAAATAAGCTTTTTATATATTTTTGTTTGATATGCTTATAGACTCTGAGATTGGACAGCCACAAAACCATTTTGTCCATCTGTTCCTCCATAAAACCTACGAAAAAAAATATATATCCAATGTATGAACCATGAGAGAGTGCTCGTGCGCAGGAATACGACGAACCTATATGGATGTATGTATGATTATGTATAATTTCGGATTTATTGCTCAACTAGCTTTTACCCGCGACTGCGTCCGCGTAGTAGTCATTTTTCGCTTATCCCTCAGGAAATATAAAAATTTCCGAAATAAAAAGTATATTTTGTGTTAATCTAGGTAATAAACTATCTGTGTGCCAAATTTCATAAAAATCGGTCGAGCCGTTCTTGACTTATAAATGGTGTAACTAACCCGACTATGTTTTATATATTTAGATATAGGTACGATATCGTATAATAATCGTCAAAATAGTTGTAATAAATACATAGTTGTTGTTGTGTGTTGTTGTTGTGGTGGTTGTAGTTGTAGTTGTGTTATTGTTGTGGTTGTTGTTGTAGTTGTGTTGTTGTTGTAGTTGTAGTTGTGTTGATGTTGTTATTGTTGTGTTGTTGTTGTAGTTGTAGTTGTGTTGTTGTTGTAGTTGTGTTGATGTTGTTGTTGTTGTGTTGTTGTTGTAGTTGTAGTTGTGTTGTTGTTGTAGTTGTAGTTGTGTTGTTGTAGTTGTAGTTTTAGTTGTGTTGTTGTAGTTGTAGTTGTTATTGTGTTGTTTGTTTGTTATTGTAACAGGCGTTATTAGTTGTGTTGTTTGTGACTTAAATACAAATTAAATATTGCACAAGTACTTATTATAAACAAACAAATAACAATAATGGGGAGATCCGCAGAAGAACTAAAGTTACGAACAGTGCTCTGTACGGAGATAGTTTGAGTCCCGGGGAAGGACATATAATAATTTTTATCCCGGAAAATTGTTTCCGAGGGAATAGCGATAAATGACTTCGCGAACGCGTATCTGTGTATCTGTCTGTGGCATCGTAGCTCCTAAACGGATGAACCGATTATGATTTAATTAGTGAAAGTATTGTACGTAGTTAAGGAAGTTAAGTAGTTAAAAAACGCAATAGAAACAAATTACTGTAAACTGACACGCACTAAGTATACACTCTCGTACTTACTGAGTGTCAGTTTATACTGGAATTTATTTTTTATGTGATGTACTACAAATTAACGGTTTTCGGAATTTTTCCTTTACTTGTTCTTGTACTTGCCAAATTTCATGATTCTTAGTCAACGGGAAGTACCCATAGGTTTTGATTCCCTTGAGATTCCCTTGAATATGCGGCATAAACGGCCGTATCTTGTGATCGCGTTGATTTAGAAGTTTGATTTTTTCACAGCTCCAAGGAAATACAGACCTATAATATTTGATGTGAATTTCAACTTGATACCTCCACATGATCCTGAGAAAAAGGGTATTGACAGACAGACAGACGGACAACGAAGTGATCCTATAAAATAAAAAATAAAAATTAGTTTATTAAAAAAAACGCACAGTTTACAGAACATATTAACTGGTGGTCCCACTAGGCTAAGGGTTAAGGGTTATATAAATTCCTTTTTTGCTTTTGGGGTATACCTAAACCCTAAAAACGCTATTTACCATTTCGTTACGAAAATTAACCATGTGAATGTCTAATTTTTGTAGCCCTTAACTGGGCATAATCTTTTTGAGAACCACCCGGATACGGAACTGTTTTCATTTTTGTAAGTCGTTTCTTTTAATAACTTTGTACCAATCGATCCGTTATCAGTGTTATCACTGTTATCAGTTACACGTATTATCACGAAACACTCATTTTACGTCGCCTTTCAGCGAGTCATTGCCGTAACCAATAGGGAATAGTTATACATGATTTTTTTTTGCTTTAATAAAAAGTCATTCATGTTGCAAACAGTAGAGATCAAGATCTTATATCTTACCATTAAAGATTAGTTTCTATCTCTTTCTAGCAAAACAGAATTTAACATGGAGTTTAATTAGGTATATCAATGGCCGTAGTGCGCGCTGACGTCACAGTCCGTGTCGGATCTCTCTGTCTAATTAGTAGGTTTTAAATGCTTATAGTATCTGTATTTTAGCCGTTTTTAATTTTAATTTCACTTTTTGGCATCTCTTTTACGATATTTTCATATTTTGTTATGAAATGCAATAAAAAAATCATGCATTTTCCCTATTTAGGCAAAGAGCGCAGACCGCTCAATAATAAATTAACTATTAGGTACTAAGCTAAAATGGTATTTATTTTCGCCAAGGAGCAAAGACAGCCGATAGATCCTCCACGTGCGCGCGCGCACGTGAACTTGTTGCGCAATACAAGGTCGGGTTATGTAACGCGTCTTTGTAGTCAACAAGACACCGTTGTTAATGTACATAATTAAGGTGTAGGTATAAACATACTTTATATGCTAAGGCATTATAAACGTGTTAAGGATTAGAGCAAAAGGTTAGGTTTAAGGAGGTTCGGTTTAGTAATGTCATTAATTGAATGGAACTGTCAGGCTTAAATTGGGTTTAACGAATAAAAAATGTATTTTTACTGCAAGTGGCCCTAAAGAACATGATTAATATATGTATTTAGTAAGTTTAAGTTAATATCTTTAGTAAGTTTAAGCATAAAAAATAACATTAAGGGTCGCTTGCACCATCTGCGTTAAATATGTTTTAAGGCCGCACTCAGAGACGTCAATTAACTTTTAAGTTTCGTTAAAGTAGCTGCTGTCACTTTCTCTGCTATAGCAATAGAATAAGCAACTTCAATGAAACTTTAAAATTAATTGACGTCTCTGAGTGCGGCAATAAGTCATATAACATAACGATATAACAAAACGAGCCCATTCTCGGTGCGTCTACGTCAAGAACAGGCCCAGAACAGACCTTTCAACCCGGCGGAGGCAACAGAAAGAAAGAAAGAAAGAAAGAAAGAAAGAAAGAAAGACATTTATTCACTACACTGAAGACAC
This sequence comes from Tortrix viridana, assembly GCA_963241965.1. Taxonomy (NCBI): domain Eukaryota; kingdom Metazoa; phylum Arthropoda; class Insecta; order Lepidoptera; family Tortricidae; genus Tortrix; species Tortrix viridana. Next base: position 6,210,232 of record OY725196.1, on the reverse strand, counting down.
AAATATACAAAGATAAAATAAAGCAACAAATCAGGAAAAAAAAAACGCGGTGTATCCTCGCGGCAGTGAAACAACAGGGTATATACTATATACGTTCTCGAAAACGGCTCCAACGATTTCGATGAAAATTGCGACATAAGGCTTTACCGGGGTGAAAATACAATCTAGCTACGTTTATTCGTTTTCCCCGTATTTTCACGCAAAAAGATATTCCGCGCAATATGGTTTGTAATTTCGCTGCGGCTGCCGCCGTCTGACTAGCATAATGGTTAAAGCGTTTGACTACTACGCCAAGACAACCGCGGGATCGAACCCCAGCTATGGACCGGTTTTATTTTTGTATAGAAAATCGATGACGCCCGGTCTCCCAGGTATTAAATCATTATATTGCATCGGGTTAATGTACTTATGTAGATATTTCTAGGGGTTTAAAGGGTTCAAAATTAAATGGAATATTTGAACTATAGCTACTGACCAACAAACAAAGAAACAACCCACGTTGATAAAAGCTTGATTTAACGAATTCTAAGCAAACTGCCAGTTCATCTAACTCATCTTCGTTCATATACAAAAAACACCATCTTGGTTAGCGTCCTGCGCTGACGCACTACGGAAGCAAGGTTGTATGACAAACACAATAACTTACATAAGCGAGCGTTAGCGCTATATCACATTTCAATAAACAAACATTTACATAATCGCTGCGCCATTTAAAAAAAAAACAAATTTTCCTAGTTTTGCCTAAAGAGACAAATTTTAAATTCCCCAATAGGACATATTGACTCGTCCTGTTTTGTTACTATTTTTATCGAAACCTATTTTGAAACCAAAACGAGTTTTAGTAGGTAACAAAAAAGGATTTTAATAGGAAGGCAGGATTTTAACAGGATTATATTTTGACGACGCAGTTAGCCTAGTTGGTAGTGACCCTGCCTACGAAGCTAGCGGTCCTGGGTTCGAATCCCGGTATGGACAAATATTTGTGTGATGAGCGCGAGTATTTGTTCCTGAGTCATGGATGTTGTCTATATATTTAAGTATGTATTTCTCTATATAAGTATGTTTATCGTTGTCTAGTAGCCATAGTACAAGCCTAGAGCTTAGTTTGGGACTAGGTCAATTTGTGTGAAATTGTCCCCTGATATTTATTTATTTATTATTTATTTATTTATTATTTATTTATTTATTATTTATTTATTTATATTGAACTATTGCGTAGTTTCACATACACTATTCACAATTTTTCGATAAAAGAAGAGACGCGGGAAGAGTCCAAACTTTTTACAAATAAAAAGGTCAAACTTTTTTTAGAAATGCTCTTTTAAAGCTTCACCTTATTCGATGTGCAAAAAAAATAAGTATGTAGTAATTTACAGCGTGATTATTAAATCTAACGATTAGTAGTGTTTCAGAAGCTCTACCAATTAGTTCATCATCTATCACTACTTAATATAGGATAAAACGGGAATTAATAGAAATTTACTGATAATATTTGAAAAAATGAAACGTACAAACATAGTTTTCGTTCCGACTGACCACATATCAAAAATTGGCCGATTTCGGTTAACATTTAGAGGGTGCAAAACGTTATCGCCGTTTTAATGGAAAACGGTCAACTCACAATCCTCTTTAACAAGATACGGCACCTGGTGAAAGCCCAGAGCATGACAGCAAATACGGACTCCTGTGGATTTTTTATTTGGTTTTGTTTTAGTCAAAACTTCAACTACGTATTTCGATTCAAAGAGTTACGAAATATTTGTTTTCTTATCAATACGCGATAAATATTATCGGTGACTTAGTCACCGGGTTATTTTAAGGTCGTATTTTGTACAAACAGCCACCTACGAATCACATTGGCCACTGGCAAAACAAGTGGTGAACGCCTTTAGCAAAAAATATAGCCTTTTTTAGAAACATGTATAGTTTATCAAGCAACTTTTAAGGAATACGCAGTGTTTTCACATCCTCTCTTAAAAATAATTTAACTAGCTACGTGGCATTACGTAGAAAAATGTAAAACTAACTTTGATCGCTACAATGTAACTGACCACGGGCTTATTTAGCCTGGCAATAAAAAGGATTTGGTAAAACGAGGGTGAAGTTCGTTGTTATGTTGATGACGCTGTTAACCTAGTTAGTAGTGAACGACTGTCGTCGTTAATGACTATCATATTGCCTAATTTTTTTATAAAATTACAAGTGATAATTCGAACAACAAATTTATACATTATATCAAATAAGGATGTGTCGCAAATTCATTCCGTTCCGGTACCTATACGGTGACAGGTATTTTGTACGGTGTTATCTTCCGTAATCAAATTGTTGTAAAAGCAAATAGGATATACAAAATATTTATAAATGAATCACTACTACGCATTTGAATGAAAATAAAAACATTTCTAACTGAATAATCCATCGGTTCATTGGAATTGCTTCTGATTCTGGCTAAAAACCGTGACTCATATAAATGGCGCCAAAAATCCGTTGACGCGACGCCATTACTGTTGTTTTTTTTTCTAATTCAATGTCAATGACGTGACGCAGATGCCAGTTTCTTATGTAACCTAATGTCTTAAGTTGCGTAGTTATTTGGAACTTGAATCGTGTGAAGCGCGTAGATATATCATATCATCGATGCTACCATAATCGATTAAGCAATTTATCAAGCAAGCTAAACTGTAATGGTAGGAACACACTGAGCCCGCATACCGCGCGCACGCAACGTAGGTATGCGATGTATTATGATATTCTGGACTCTTGAATTTGTATGACTAGAAACACACTTGTCATACGCAACGTTGCGTGTGATAACTGCGTGTGATAACGTTCTATTAGTACAAATTCAATAGTCCAGATATCATAATGCATCGCATACGCTGCGTACGTGAGATCAGTGTGTTCTTTTGCGTTTTTAGCAAAGGACAACACTGGTGCACGCGTCTTAAAATAAACTGATGCAATATTCAATTATCCTGGCCCAAGATAGTTGTAGTGATGTCTAATTTAAAACGAAAGTATTAACAGAAATTTGCACAATTTAAAAATTAGGATTTTTTGTAAAATTTACAAAAACTACGCTTCAACGATGTGATGATACATTTTCAGTATTAAAATAATGTACTAAAGTTGACTAATAAATGCTTGGCACAGTTTGGAAATTGTTCGCGGGAAATTCCCGAGTTTCGGCGACACACCTTCCTTGTCGCGACATGGTTCACTAACATGTTTTACAACAACATCTGTCACTTTCAGACCAGTATGTAAGTGCGAGAGTGACGGATCCTTTATCCACATTTATCCACAACGATGAAGACGACCTTCAGCGCTGAATTTCTAACCACGTAGTTAAAAAACTCAGCTTGTTAAATCTTGTCAATTGTCCAACCCATATGACACATCTTTCGAGAAACAGATGATAATAACAGGAGACAGCATGACGTTACGGGGGAAAAATGCAGCGAACGAGTAATTGTTTGTGATTGGAAGCGTCGTTGATAAGCTGATAACGTTAATGAAAATTCGCGTAGTCAGTGCCACTGGCTTTGATTTCCATGTAGGCGCGGAGCAGGTGTGGAGTCGTCGGTAATATGACTAAAGTTGTACTAAACAAAGAAGAGTGTTAAAATTATTAGGCCCAAAGTTGTGCAGTATTTAAGTGCGGGGGCTTAGCTAAGGGTGCGTCCACATTTGTGACATTTCGGCGTGACATAGTTCCGTGATCGTGTCAGAAAAAACCGTCAAACACTATCGAGCAAACACGCGTTACTGACACGGTCACGGAACTATGTCACGATGAAATGTCACAAATGTGGACGCACCCTAAGCTGCATTACGCTTACTTAACCCGGCGGTACTCGCAACTGGGTAAAAATACCCACAGTACTTGAATTTGAACTTTAAGCCCATATTAATAAGATCATAGCGAAATCCTATCGAGTACCGCCGGGTTAACGATTTTAGAAAACTTTTGTATGAAAGCATTAAAACGGGAATAAATCGAAATTTAAATCGAATATTGAAAAAACCAAACGTACGGACATAGTTTTTGTTCCGACTGATACCGTATCAAAAATTGGTCAAAATCGGTTAACATTTAGGGGGTGGAAAACGTTATCGCCGTTTGTATGGAAAGCCGTCACCTCACAATCCTCTTAACGGCTGACGCGAGTGCGGGTCTGTTATGGTGGTGTATTTATGTGAATAAACGGGGATAAAATATCTGGATAAAGGCAACCATAATACTGGGGCAGATCCTTAGAAAAAGTTAATTTAGCCCAGTCATTCTGCCCTGCTAAGCAAAATGACATTATCTCAGAAAAAACTGCTGTAGCAATTGCAACCTCATTACTAACAGGGGAGGACTGAATCTGCTTTGGTTATTGAATTTGAGATACCACTCTTTAGGTTAGGAGGGCAGCATTGTACAGTCAACTATAAACACATGTATCCACTTTTTTACCTTATTGCATTGTAATAAGGTCCAAAAGTGGAAACATCAGTTTGTAGTCAACACACTGTAGTCACGTCACCAGCACGCCCGTCTCACAACACGGAATTTTATCAGTATAGGTATGAATAATAAACTAATCATTACGCAATACCTAGAAGTAAACCGCTAGTACAAAAAAGGCATATGTTTCTTGTGTTTTTAGGCGCATACGTCGCTTGGTAGATTTGGTAGTAGGAACAGTAGGAAGCGTAAGTATTGCGCGCCATTTTTAAAGAATAGACTGTTTTTGTCTTGTTTCTGGAAATATTAGTCCTTTTGCCCTTAAATTTCTTCGTGTTGTGATGACGCTAAACAAATATTATTTTCGTCAATCTATTGTTTTCTCTACGTCTCTTCAGTTTTGCTTATTTGGTTTCCATAAGTCCACAATTCACAAATCAACAAAGAATTTAATCCCATTTCATGTTTGGATATTGCGATTGCGACCCTACTCACAATTGAAACGTTTTTAGTCTTATAAAGAGTTTTTTTTTTAATCTCTTCTAGCGTGTAAATAAAGGAGAAGTCCTTTATTTACAATACACTTTTAAATGTTCTTATTCGTAGCAATATTCTAGATTTTACCAAAATTATAGACTAGATCGCTCTTAGAGCAGTAGTGTGATTCTGTTAAACGTCTCGCCCCACATCACTGGCAGGACGCAGTTATGGGTTGGAGCAATCGATGTACTTCTATCTTACTCTAACTCATAACTGCGTCCCGTCGCACCGATATCGTGTCAATCAATGAAAAACCGCTCAGTGTTTACATTCGACATCGCTATCGAAACAACATCGCTATATACTCGTCGTCTTGATAAAAAAAATACGTGACTGATAATTAGTTTGTCTGCGGACGTAAACGGGTGAATTTCAGGGCGTATCAACCGCCGCCATTAGTGTCACCAAATATATTGACGAAATCAATGACATCTACCAGCACCTCTTGATGTAAACAGAAGCAGCACCGGGGATGAAGTTTCTATCAGCATCAGAAGTTGCTGTAGTGTCATTGATTTCGTCAATATATTTGGTGACACTAATGACGGCGGTTGAAACGCCCTTAAATTCACCCACGGCTTTGGTCGGAATAGCAACACTACCGGCCGCACTCAGAGACGTCAATTAAGATTTAAGTTTCATTAAAGTAGCTGCTGTCACTTTCTTTGCTATAGCAATAGAATAAGACGCAGCAACTTTAATGAAACTTAAAACTTAATTGACGTCTCTGAGTGCGGCAGTACAAGCCTACAAGTGACGTCAGCCTTCCGTGTTTTGCAGTCGAACACGCCCATGTGCGTCTAGCCTCTTAAGAGGACTGTGAACCAACTGCAAAATCTAGCCTTTTCATACAAACGGCGATAACGTTTTCCACCCCCTAAACGTTAACCGAATTCGACCAATTATTGATACGGTGTCAGTCGGAACAAAAACTATGTCCGTACGTTTCGTTTTTTAAAATATTGATTAGTTATAAAGAGATTATGGCCGAAATTAGTTTTCTATGAAAACAATAAAACGGGAATAAATCGAAGTTAATAATAATATTGAAAAAAACGAAACGTACGGACATAGTTTTTGTTCCGACTGACACCGTATCAAAAATTGGTCGAAATCGGTTAACATTAAGGGGGTGGAAAACGTTATCGCCGTTTGTATGGAAAGCCGTCACCTCACAATCCTCTTAAGACTCTGGGTACACATATGTGCAATTGTGCACCTTTATTATTTTATTATTTTTTTACATCTAGCGACGACTAGCCAAACTAAAATAGTCTTCTAAAGGATAGTGATTTTCGGGAAAAAAAAATATGTTCCTGAGATACACACAAGTGCAACAGTTTAAAAAAATATATTAAAAAATTAAAGTTCTTATTATTACCCTAATAAGTTCAAGAAATGCATAAAATATTTTTTATCTAGTATATTTTTGTTCGGGTCTTAAGAGGCTCGGGTTGCCAGCTACCAGCGGGCCTATGATCGTGTTTATGTGGATAAATGTGGATAAAGCTGGATAAAGCAACTGTCACTTTCTGACCATTATGTTTTACGATGCTGATACGTTTGTTTTTTGATAAGTGAATGAAATACTGAACTAAATAACATGTCTAAAAATAATTTACTTACCTCTTTCAATTTTATATAATTAAAAAAATATATTTTCCCCTCCTTTAGAAAACTAAAATTGCACTCAGTATGTAACTTAATACTTTTTCTCATAGAGAAAAAAAACCCAGTTTTATGCTCGTATGAAATTGGCGAAAACCATACGTTACATGGCGTCACTAATTAAATTTGGAAAAGCCCTTTGTTATTTCCGATCACTTTCCAAGAACACAGATTCCACGTTTCATACTATAATCATCAATATTTATTGTATTCACCTTATTTCTAAGAGTCTAAGGTTATTATTTGCTAAAATTATAAAGTGCACATCCACCCTTTTATTTTAAAAAGGTTTCAATACAATGTCAACAAGGAAATTTAACATTTATTTAGCTATATACGGTAATTTGCGGTTAGAGATAAAACTTTTTTATAAAACTTAAATAACAATTACAGGAATACCGTTTACAAAATACCGTACCTAATTACTTGCATTCGTATTATGGTACTACCATAATATAAAAAAGTTGTATCTCTAACCGTCGCCTTTATCCCGGTGGATAAATGTGGATAAGGCATCCGTCACTTTCGCACTTACATACTGGTCAGAAAGTGACAAATGTTTTATCCACGTTTGTCCACATTATAAACACGACCCACAGGTCTTATTTTTCCGAGTCAAAGTAAACTGACAGTTAATTTGACAGATAATTTTTCACGGAAGGTTTATACAGGGTGTCCCAATATCAGTAACCCACGTTGACACCGGAGGTAGACAAGCCTAAGACGGACCGAACCAGCCTAACATGACCTCAGTAAAAGTCACATGGTTTTCGAGATATGCCAGTTTAAAGTTGGTACTGGGAAAGAACTTTAAACTGGCAAATCTTGAAAACCATGCGATTTTTACTAAGATCATGTTAGGCTGGTTCGGTGTGGGGACAATGCGTAACGCATTTCCACTCCGTTAAAAAAAAACAAATCAAAAGTAAAAAAAAAAGTAAAGAAAAATAAAAGTGTCTGGTTCGGTCCGTCTTAGGCTGGTCTACCTCCAGTGTCAATGTGGGTTACTGATATTGGGACACCCTGTATGTAATAGTACCCAGAGGGTCGCTAGTTCTATTCTATATAACTACTATTTATACTTACATGTTAACTTCATTCTCTCGCGACGAATAATTGCTAATACAAGTTTAATCTTTTAATACTAGTTAATTTAGTATATAGAATTATACCAATGTGTTTTTGCGAAGCTTGTAGCATATTTATCCCGGTGGATAAGTGTGGATAAAGCATCCGTCTCTCTCGCACTTACATACTGGTCAGAAAGTGACAGATGTTTTATCCACATTTATCCACATAATAAAGACGCCCATATAGCGCATGGGGGCTCATCCAAGATGCATTATGCTAGAATTATCGATTGATAATCGATAAAATGTAGTTATATGCGCAGGCAGGCCACGTTTCCTCTAACTTTTTCTTATTTTTTATGAATAAGCTTTGTCTAAATATATTATTATATCAAAAATATAGTAACTATATCAAATATTTACATAATTTCATTTTATCAAAAATTTAATTAAATATAAATCGTTAATCTTTTCTGATAAGGATCTTGCGCGATAAATCGTTTAATAATGCGCTATCGCGGTAAGTCCGCAACATCTACGTAATAAAATAACACGAAGTGATAATGTCTGCAGCTAAAAATATATCATGATGTAAGGGGCTGATTACACTTTGCGAAGTGCAAGTGCGAAGTTCATACATTTGCTACTTGCCACTTGACAGCAAATGTGTGGACTTTGCACTTACACTTCGCAAAGTGTAATCAGCCCCTAAGTAAAAAAAAGAATTTGTTGATAACATACTTTGTAGAATAGGTTATTTACCTGGGACAAAAAAATAATTAACATTATAAAAAAACAAGTTTTTGCCTGTAACTCCGTCCGTGTAGTTCGGAAACTATAAAAAAATTCGGGATAAAAGTATACTGTGTGTCAATCCAGGGTAACGACCACCTGTGTGCCTATTTTCATCCAAATCCGTTCAGCCGATATTTTCAACAGATAAACCAAAGGACAACATAAATAACATAATCATCTACTTAACAAAAGACAAAAACAAAAAAAAAATGGTTAGATGAAACGCAAAAACTATATAATACAATTAATAATAATCAAAGAAGTTTTTAACTTCGTTTTGAAAACTTTAATTCGGAAAATATTATTTAAAAATATATTACCTTTACGGCTCGCACATCTTGTCTTTTCTCGCTTGTCGCTCAGTGCGTCTTTATCGTTACACCCTAGTTAGAAAGGGAGATCCGACTCGAGAGGTCCACGACTTGTTTGTCGCTAGGATCCCCCTATCTTGTGTGTAACGATAAAGCCGCACTGACAAGCGAGAAAATGCAAGATGTGCTACCCGCCCTGCGCGTGCACCGCTCAGGTGTAAGACAAATTTAAATGCGGCCCTGACCCGATTCGGAACAAGAATATCCGCACTGATTCGCTTTGTTCGTCCGAAATCGACCCTATTAATAAGAAAATATGATATAATATTAACCTAACAATACATATTAAGTATGTACCAAGTCTAACAAAAAACGATATCTGCTTTGTCAATTTTAGGCCATTCGTTTAGCTTCTGGGTAAAAAATCGTACATACCCACATATAATTACAGGTCGAAAACATTCTCCTCGTTTTTCAGCAGTAGGTTAAAAAGGCCAGTATGTTTTTATAACTTAGTTGTAAGCTTGACATTATAGGACAGAATTTAGATATAAAAAATATATATTTTAAAATTGAATAAATAAAATTTTGAATATTAAAAAAATATGAATCACCCCAATTCTCGATATCGATATATTAGACGACTTAGTTAGCTTAGACTTAGCTAGTGATCCTAAGAAGCTAGCGGTCCCGTGTTCGATCGCTGTTATGTGCAAATATTTGAAACCAGCGCGAGTATTTGTTCCTGAGCCTGATGTTTTTTTTGTATTTCAGTCTGTATTTCTTAAGAGGATTGCGAGTTGTCGGCTTTCCATACAAACGGCGATAACGTTTTCCACCCCCTAAACGTTAACCGATTTCGACCAATTTTTGATACGGTGTCAGTCGGAACAAAAACTATGTCCGTACGTTTCGTTTTTTTTCAATATTATTAATAAATTTCGATTTATTCCCGTTTTATTATTTTCATACAAAAGTAATTTCGGCCATAATCTCTTTATAACTAATCAATATTAAAAAAAACGAAACGTACGGACATAGTTTTCGTTCTGACTGACCACATATCAATAATTGGTCGAATCCGGTTAACGTTTAGGAGGTGGAAAACGTTATCGCCGTTTGTATGAAAAGGCTAGATTTTGCAGTTGGTTCACAGTCCTCTTAATATAAGTACTTATGTTTATTGTTGCCTAGTACCTATACAAGACTGGAGCTAGTTTGGGACTAGGTAAATTTATGTGAGATGTCCCCAGCATTCGTATTATGGTCTCGTGTATCGCGGTGGATAAAGGGGATAAAGCACCCGTCTCTCTCGCACTTACATACTGGTCAGAAAGTGACAGATGTTTCATCCACGTTGATCCACATGATAACGCTCCACAATACGCTGATATTAAATGCCAAAGGTTACAAGTGACGACGTACGAGCTCGTAACTCTTGAATAAGGGCCCTTATACAACAGCTTTAATCCTTGTACTACAAATAAACACATTCTTGCGCACAATGCTCCGGCGCAACAATCGACAATAACTATTAGTAAATAGTGTGAGAATCTATAATTGTCTCATTTGTTTTCGCATGCCGCATTATGTTTATCATTAATAGTGCAATGTAAGCGTTACAATAACGCACTGTTTAACTTTGTAGAGGTTATAGTTTATTCTGTATAAAGTCTTTTATAAATATCACAAGACAATCTCATCTCACACAAATTCACCTGGCCCCAATCTAAGCTCTAGCTTTTTACTGTTGGTACTAGGCAACGGTTAACATACTTATAATATAATAGACTAATTTATAGAAAATATCCAAATACTGGCGCTTTTTTTTAAATAGCCTAATTGATTGTCCCACTGGGCAAAGGCTCCCCTTGAGATCCCACTTGAGCCTGGCGGTTTTCTCGGCGCATATCACACGAACATTTCCCGATACCGGGAATCGAAACCAGGACTGCTAGCTTCGAAAGTAGAGGGACTATCAACTAGGTTAACTGAGTCATTACTTAGGTACGATGTTTCTATTTGGTACTTTGTAAAGTAGGATATATAAGTTGCATTGTATAAAATGTAAAAATAAATTAAATGTAGGGTATAGAATCAAACTTAATAATATGTTAAGGTTTCATAACGTTGAGGAATCTCTTCTAATTCCTATACGGTGAGGGGGGAAAGGAACACGAGATAAAGTTTAGTTTAGTGTTAGTTAATGTTTATTGCATTCCATAATGTTAGTTAATAGATGTTAGGACCCTGTTGTGCACAGCAACACGAGGGTTCAGCTTGTGATCTTGTTATGTTCAGTAACAATACTGAGTTTCCATGACACTGAAAAACATCTGACATTCAGCAACCTATAATAAAAACGAAATAAACTCAACATATTAAATGTTGAAAAAACTTCTCGACCATTCCTGTGGCCATGGACATTATGCAAAAAGTTTTTTCGTCAAACGCAAAAAACAATGTGCCCTGGCAACGAGTAAATACAACCACATAACCAAAATTCATAAACCATTTGGAAATAATACTTGAAAATAATAAAGAATGGGTTATATAATTTTTGGTATAAAAACTCGAGGTGTTATTTGCCCGGCTGTATATTTCCTACGATATATTTACTTACTTTAGGATGTATTATGTAACGTGCTTTGCATATTATATTATAGTATTTCAAGGTGAAACCAATGGAATTTTACATGCCAGTCAATATTGTAACAAATACTTGCCGTGTTGACCTGAATAATTAACAAATGAGTCGTTTTTAAACTAAAAATAGTAGTTATCTAAGTATTATTTCGGTTTGATTCGAGACCTTGAATGCGAATGCTAATGTACTATTAGCGAATCCGCCATAGAGCTGTGTCACAATGACAAAACAATTTGTTTGACATTTGACACGATTTGATATATAATGTAAGTCACTGGGAGACGGTTCTACGAGTTCTTGGTATGAAAGGTCAGGGTTCCTTTACCGTTAATACATGGCATAGCGTTACTTTAGACCGTATCTTAAATTCATCCCCGAGATTCAAAATTTGTTTTTCTTTTACATTCTTTTCTTCTTTTCTTTGTTCTCATCAATGACGACATCATGAATGATTTTGACGACGCGGTTAGCCTAGTTGGTAGAGACCCTGCCTACGAAGCTAGTGGTCCCGGGTTCAATCTCGGTATGGTCAAATATTTGTGTGATGAGCGCGATTTGTTCCTGACATGAATATTTTCTAAGTATGTATTTCTCTATATAAGTTTGTATATCGTTGCCTGGTACCCATAGTACAAGCCTAGAGCTTAGTTTGGGCGCTTAGTTTATTGCCGGCATGCCACTTGACAGGCTTGAGACTGCCGGTAGACTTTTAATCTATTTTTCGATAATACGTTTCAAACGTTAGCGGATAAGATGATGATGGAAGCTATTCGTACGGATCCGGCAGTGCCCTGAACCTTTTAAACGACATTTACGGATATATCCGCACCGCTGGTTGACAGCATAAAATAGACCCGACTGTCTATGACGTAAGATTGAAATTAGCTCTGGTTTTTACAAGCTTTTATTGCTTGCAATGTTTGTATGTTAGTTTGTTTGAGTCAAATCTGAATTAGAACCACTTCTCGGTGTCCAATTGAGTTGAAATTTGGTATACCTACGTAACTTCAGTGACAATGCAATAATGTGGTACCACGGAGCTGGTGTGGTGATGCTGGAAGGTGGCCACGGGAACTCGGCGTCGAAACGAAATAGGCCCGCCGTGTCTGGGCTCGCTGAATTTGTCTTGATAAGCAGATGATGACTGCAAAAAAAGTACAGTTGTCAAGAAAAACTTGACCCAAAAAATTATTTTTTGACAGAAACTTATAAGCTGTCATTGGCGTGTGAGTGACTTTTGTTTATGACTTTTGTATATCGGCTGTACAGTCGAGGACAGAAAGATGTTTACACTTTTTCCCCTTATTCCACTGTAATAAGGTTCAAAAGTGTAAACATCTTTCTGTCCTCGACTGTACACATAAGTTCAAAGTACAGACAGTAGACACAAGATAAGATAAGAAACAAATAATCGCATTCAAGTCTTGAAAAATATATACTTAATATCCGAATACATAACATATATGAGAATAACTTTACCAAAAATATAAAACTTTTAAAGCGATGTATGTTTTATTCATATGTAAACTATCAAATTTTTATTCAATATTCGGTGTCGACCGATCATAAAATATAGAATTATGATTTTGGTTTTATAAATTCTAAAGTGGCTCAGTGTGCCACGGCGTTAGCAAATCAAATCAGGGTAGCTGAAATTTTGCACAAAGGTTCCCTTTATGACGTAGACAAGGGATTTTTCGAAATTCCCACGGGATCTCGTTGTCCACGTGGGTGAAACCGTGGCGAAAGCTAGTACATAATAACTGAAGAATGAAAGGGATAATGAAGGTTTTCGGTGTCGAACTTGTCAAAACTATTTAGTCCTGCGTCATCGGAAAATCCAACAAGACTAAAATAAAAGGTTCTTGAGTTAAAAGGTGGACTGTATTACTTGTTCGAGGTTCACAAATTAGAAATTGAAAGTTATAATACTACTGAGGTTCTAAGGTTCGGTTCGTTCTTAAGGTTCTTGAAGTTCTTGAAGTTCATAAGAGTAGTTTCACACTGCTTTCAAGTTGATACTAACCTGTAACTCAACTATTGAAACAACCCTTTTTATAGTCGCTCACAGGCGTCCTATTGGGATTTCGCGATGTAACAAGTAGAAATTGCGCCATTTTATGGACACAATTGCGCAACTGATGCAACCCTTTCTATGATCGTACGCAGACAGCTGGTTACGACATAAAATTAAGTTCGTAAGCTAAAGAGGGCTCGCCGTCCGTAAGGCTTCCTTTCCATAGAAACGGAGACGAGCGGAGCGGAGAGGAGCTGTGTAGAAATCGACCAATCACATTGGTTGTAATCCACATCTCGTCTCCGCTCCGCTTCAATGGAAACAGTCAAGCGGAGACGACTGTATCAAATTTGTATAGTATGCCACTCGTCCCCGCTCGTCTCCGCCTCAGGGAAATCCCTCTTTTCATTTCACAGCTCCGTTCCTCTCCGCTCCGCTCGTCTCCGCTTCTATGGAAAGGCAGCCTAACACTAACCATAGATAAAAACTCCCTTTGCAACCGGTTAGAAAAAACATTAGATGATGGCTACCTAGATTACATGCAAATCTTATTCCATGTATTATTTATGAAAATGATATAAGCGAAATAAAATATTATTTGGTATTTGATCTTGGCCTGCTCTATCTGCCCATACATTTGCATCAAATAAGTTTTTGCCGTGAAACTTACAGTTTTTATATGTCGTTTTCAAGCAAAAGGTACCACTTTGTCGGTTGTCAATAAGAGCCTGATACCTGCCTACTAGTATAGATACAGATAAAAATCAACTTTATTGACAACCGACAAAGTGGTAACTTTTGCTTGAAAACGACACATATGTAAAAGTTGAGTTACACTTTGCGTTAAACTCAAACCAAGTCCAATAGAATACGTTTTTGGTCGTAGGCCTATAACATTAGAATATGAGTATGTATGATGGGTCTCTATGAATAAGTTAAGATAAAGACTATCTGTGTGCCTGATTTCATCTAAATCCGTTTAGGCGTGATTGAAAAGCATACTTCCAAACATCTATACAAATTTTCACATTCAAGTTAAAACCTAACACGTCGTTTCTATGCGGCAAATATCAAATCCCAACCCGAACTAACCAACTCTACCCATCTTCCTCAAACATAACAATACTAACACTTCAGGCAAAACCTATCTCCTATAAATATTTAGTAAACTTTGTACATTGCCACACAGTACAAATTGTGTTCTCGTAGTTTCCCCTTAATTTCATAGAAATAATCCAGCTTAAACTGAAATAACTACATCACGAATAACGAACCAAAATGGCGGGGAATCCTGCACCAATAACGTCACGCGTATTTAATATTTATCACAGTTCCTTTAATACAACGTCACAGTAATAACATGTACATTTCCAACGGAAATTGGACTTTAACCTAATAAACATATGACTCACTAACACAGGCAGTGGAAAAGAAGGCGTCAGTTGTAGAGGGTGGATTTCAAAAACAATGTCGTTCCTAAAAACCTAATTAAAAATCGCTAACGTTTTCAATTGCGTCACGAAAATTAACCATATAAATGTATGGCTAAATTTCGTTACGTAATGGAAAAAGTTTAAAGTAAATTTAGAAGTTTAATAAATTGTTTTGCTATTTGATAGGGCGATTGTTTGACCAAATGTTATCGTCTGATAACGTTTAGTATAATTTGAATGTTAAGCATGTACAAATGCGGTTGAATTTTGATTGTCAAAATTAGTAAATGAATTACATCGACGACGTAGTTGGATTTTCCCATATTTTAGGAAGTGTTTACGTTTTAAACCGTACCAATAATACCTATTTAATGTTACTTATTGCGTTTCTTATCGCTATTGCCCGCGACTCCGTCCGCGTAGAAGTTGTTTATTTCCCGGGATAAAAACCCTTTGTGTCAATCCAGGATAACGACTGTTTATGTGCCAATATTCATCCAAATCTGTTGAGCCGTTTGAGCGAGTTGACAATCGTCCAAACGTCCAAAGAAATTTTTACATTTATAATATTAGTACGTTAAAAAAATGTTCAAAAAAATTAAAAATTCGAAAATTGACAATTCATTCACCAAAGTCAGTTTAAGTTGTCCTTAAATACTATGTTTGTATTCATTATATTTATTCGTGACATGTTTGTTACGTAAGTATATTCAAGGTAAGAAATATGTATATACTCGTAACTACTTATTGAGTATTGGTGTGTTTCTTCGAGCGTTTCAACCGCCGTCATTCCCGTGGCCGCATTAACGTCGAAATTCCTGTAACTTTGGATGTTATTTTCGGTTATCTTGTAGAGTGCCCTGACTTCTACAAAATTTAACTGAAAATGCCACCAAAGCTACAAGAATTTCGACATCAATGCGGTCACGGGAATGACGGCGGTTGAAACGCTCGAAGAATTGCCCTGAGTACATGCAATTGATGTACTTACACCGGCGGCACCGGCTTTAGTAAATCTTTGTGTAGGTGTGGCATCTAGTTGACTGGAGGAAAACGCTATTACGTTATATAAGTGCGTCATTTGTATTTTCCATAGATAAGCATAAAAAAACTTGTATACTTCAACATATTGTTTTGTTTATTCATTACGTAAAGTAACGTGTTAAGTACCAAGCATCTTGAGACTTAAGTTATTAAAGAAATGCACTAAAATGGTATCAACTCAGTAATGATTCGAATAATTGATCACCTATATATTTCTATGTTACTATAAAACTTCATCCATACTTATATCCAAATATTTGTGTGATGAGCGCGAGTATTTGTTCCTGAGTCATGGATGTTATCTATGTATTTAAGTATGTATTTCTCTATATAAGTATGTTTATCGTTGTCTAGTACCCATAGTACAAGCCTAGAGCTTAGTTTGGGACTAGGTCAATTTGTGTGAAATTGTCCCCTGATATTTATTTATTATTATTATTTATTTATATATTATAAATGCGAAAGTAACTCTGTGTACCCTTTCACGATATTAATGAAATTTGGCAATATTTTGCCGAAAATTGGACAGATACAGACAGGACAGAATAGCGATAAAAGACCTCAACGCGGACGAAGTCGTGGGCAGCAGCCAGTTCCTAATAAACTGGAGAGAAGAGAGAACGTGTTGAACGATAAATTATCATAGTGTTTTGTGTAACGACATTTACCGCAATACATAAAAGAGCAAAAAAACGGGTCACTAAACGTACAAATTCAAATACATAATGACCCGTTTTTATTGTCATTGATTGTTTATCTAAATCTAATGACATTGCGCAATATAGATCATAATTACGATATTTCCGATAAACGTTCTACGAAATGGTGAGTCAGCGTAGACGCCTACGGCGTAGAGGGTCTACGTGGGGAAAGCAGCGTAGGAGTGACGTAGGCATTTTAATTCAATTAATACTTTTATTTGGGCAGAAATAAATAAAGTTGTCTTACGTTATGATGACACAATGTGTCGTCATGAAAATAAATCTAATTAAAAAATACCTATAGTAAAAAAAGAAATGACGCAAATGAGTAAAACCAAAGAGAAATATAAATGTGATACCAGTATCGATTATCGAGCAGTAATCTAATCCAGTTTTTACTATTAACTAATTACTGCTAACAGTTGAAGTTCATAATTTAAATATTTATTAGTGTTTTTTTTACACAATAAAATACGACCCTATCAACCTGCATCTCAATAATTCTGACAACATATTTACAATTACAGAAAAAACCTTTTTTGATTTGATTTCAATGTATTTAAGTATGTATTTCTCTATATAAGTATGTTTATCGTTGTCTAGTACCCATAGTACAAGCCTAGAGCTTAGTTTGGGACTAGGTCAATTTGTGTGAGATTGTCCCCTGATATTTATTATTATTATTATTATTTTACCTATAATTACTAAGAAAAATTTGCATATGAGAAATTAAAAAAAATATATCACACGTAAGTATATACTTAAATAAATGAATCTACGAAAATTTAGCATATGAGAAATAAAAAAAAATTATACAGTTGATTTTCTTCATTGTAATATGTATTAATTTGGGGAGGCCTTGTTTATTGTTTAGGCGCGTCACACACGGAGCTATAATATATATTATGGTATATTAATATATATTATAGCAAGGCATCTTACGATATATTTTCGTATAGTTTAGGTATATTTTCCGTACTAGTTGACAGGCTCCACACACGCAGCTATAATTTATATTAATATATATTATAGCTGCGTGTGTGGAGTCTGCCAACTAGTACGGAAAATATATCGTAATATACCGACCTATAATATATATTATAGCTCCGTGTGTGACGCGCTTTAGAATGATGGTATTTTTTAACTCCCCATATGCGTTAGTAAACAATTGCGGGTTTAATAATACCATTATTTTTAAATATGCGTGAAAATAAAAAAGTTATAAGTTAGTAGCGAAAACTAGTTTTTTTAGGCCTTGTTTCACAATCGACAAGTAAATATAGCCCTCTCCTCGTCTATGTTCAAAGGTAAGAAAGGGAAACAGCTAAATTAATTTGACAGATATACTTTACTTGACGATGGTGAAACAGACGGTTAGTCTAGTTACTTATAACTTTAACTTGAAATATTTGTTTGTATGTTACGTTCAAACCGTACAAGTCAATTTTGATTCCATCGACGATTAAAAAAAAGTAAAAAAAAATGTTACTTATCTTAATATAATAAATTGTAGGGCTAGGTTCCAAAAAAAAAATAGGGTGATAAAAAATTGGGTGGATTTAAACGTAAGAATAAAATGATTTAGAAAACATTAAATTAACCAACGTCTCCACCGAAAGTGATCTAAAAAAAGTAGTTGAGTATATGTAGTTGTCTTGGCTTATTTTGTCTTCTATAATATTACTATTAATACCATACTGCGCGAAGCTAAAATAATGAATTTAACAGTCTATATAAATATGTATGTACTGTATGTGAACAAAAATAGGATATTCCATTCTAGCTCCTAAACTTATTTGCGATTCCGATTTTATTAAATGGAATATACATACTCGTCCAAAACGTTTGAGTGTCATAGGCTATACACAAATTATAAGGGCGCGTCACAAAATTCGCCAATCGGATTTTAGTTCATAAACTTTTACTGAGATGTTAAATTGTATCTTAATTGCCTTTCTTTAAATGCACTAGGTGACATTTCATTGATGACTTCGATTCGTTTTGAATTGTTCTACTACATTATGGCGCTCGCAAGACAATGAGTAGAATACAATATAATACCGATATTACTTTTGTTATTTAGTATTTCTTTTTAATATAACAGTACCTACTATCGGAGACATTTATTATTACAAACAAACTGATATCTAGATATTACACACATATTTACTGAAAAATATTAAATAATGTTACAATTGTAGTATACTAGTATGTGTCATTGCATTTCGCAATAATTTTCTCAAAAACCATGTCCGCGATCCACCTGACGAACAACCAAACAAAACAGTCAAAAACTAATAAAAACCCCTTATCAATTTCCCAGAACAAACGTGTGACTCAACTCGACGTGGGATTAAAAAAATCGGCCACTCTATCATAGTGATTACTTTTTGTTACGTAAATACACGCACACTAGCGACCTCACCACTACTAGGGAGCGCACGCACACTGGGGCGTTTTGCCGCTGTGTGCGTAACAGGCGGCCAGTCGGCCGACCCCACTACAAAATTTAGTCTCTCCCAAGACACGAGCGAAGCAGCACGTACCCGAGCCTACTCAGAGCTACGCAGTGCCAATTTCGTCATATTATCGTGTTTGTGACTTCGTGAAGTGAAACATTTTGTATTTTACTCAAAACTGTGAACTTGCCCTGTGTTTCTAGTGGATTATGACAACACTATTTGGATAATTCCGCATAAGGAGGACTTTTATACCGCAAATATTTTTGTAAGTATTTTATTTTTATTTAGTTTGGTTTTGTTTTTTTTTTTTTTCAAATAGAAAAAAAAATAGATTTAAAAATTAAAATGTCTCGCCTGCCCTCGTTTATAAATTTGTTTTTTTTTTTTCAAAATTACACTTAAATAATTATAATAAAAATTTAATAAAATAATTTCAATTAACCATATTCAAAAAATAAATGCAAAACGAAATTTAAAAAAAAATAGTTTAAAAATAATAATTCGCGCCTATATTTTCCCACGGCCACTGTCCATCTTATTTAAATTTTAAAATAAATGACTAATAAAGTGCCTGACTCAGTTTCCTGGTCGATCTGACTTCATCGCGGTGATTCGGCAGTCATTGACTCCGTCGAATTTCTGTTTACTCGCCAATCCCGCGACTGTGCCAACTTTGTTATATCCACCACTTTCCCACTAGAACGTTCCGTCCACCTTGTTTTATGAACACTTCCTTACTTGCCATTATCTGTGTTTACGTGTCATGTTTACAATCAACGCTGATATTTTTATTAAAACACGCTGTTTATTCAATAATATGAACACAGTTTTAATTTGGTACTTACAAGATAGCAATCGTTAAAAATACGCCCGATAAGAATTCCAATAAAGTCAACGTCTGATAATAATGGCAAATACAAAAAGGTCATTTTGATTTAGTATATTCATTTTTTTAAATAGATTAGAGTAAAAGTAGCTTGCAAAGAATATTTAATTTGGTAGTTAAAATGAGAATTCAATTCGAAACATTATTTCAAACAAGAAAAAGTGACCAACATACAAATAAAAACAACAGAATAAACGTTAAAGGTTCAATTTAAAACAATCGATGGCGTTCGTTATTTGAAATACATTTTTAAATCGCTAATTGTTGCGACGCCGGCATGTCGTAAGCGCCTGGCAGAATGTCGCAAGCCATTGTCACAAGTGGACCAAGGCTCCGTGCATTCGCTTGCGATAACTAGAATAAAAAAAACTCGCTAATTACGGAAACCCATAGACAACTGATTGATACGTTGGACTCTATTTTTTTTTTTTCATTTCAATTTAAAACGCTTAGTGCCAGTTACTCTCGTTTAAAAATTATCCATAATCTTAAAACATTTTATTAACAACATTTGTGATCAAAACATAGAAAGGTGCTTTCTGAACTCGCGAGTTATCAACACGGCGTGTTTCAAAACAAAGTCGATCGATCGCGTAAAGGTCAGTTCGGTCTATGTCACTGTATGACGCAACGGCCCTATTGCACAATGCGCTGCAACGACCTAGTGTACATTCGCCTTTATTCTTCCATGATTCGTCATAATTGAGTCACTTGTGACGCCTGATATAAGATATAGATAAATTTATGTTAAAGCAAAATGATAGTTTATTAGATGATGTAATCAGGAACTTCGTACAAGGTCGGCCGGAACCGCTGAGGTCGAGCATTTCGATCCGGTACCTACAGCTACACGGAACCGCTTGTCAAGAAGATCGCTTGTAACTGTAGACCTTGCATGTGGCGCCAATGTTATGTCTGTATCATTGCTCACGATTTTGTCATGCGCTTTTTTAAGACTATCTTTGATTAATCTATCAAGACGAAATTTATCATATCACGCATCATTCACGACATTGTCTCGCATTGCGTGTTTTAGAAATGTATCGCTTCAAATTCTTAACCCCTATCAAATGACATTATTAAAGTTACAAAAAACTCAGCAAAGTAAGCTATCAATCGAGCAAGAGCGACGGAACCGCGCAACAAAAGACTCAGTATCATCTAAATTACGTAAGTACACGCGCAATGCCGCGATAATTTCATTCGTGCGAGGACAAGCGAAGATAACTTGACCCATTTTTTTTATCTCGCTGTAACCTACTTGCAGCGCACGTGGATATTGCGACAATGTGACGTGTCCAGATACGCATTACGAAATTGGGACGTCGAAAAATGTAATCTGTTTTACCACTTTAGCTAGTGATAAACGCAAATTACCGTCAAAACAGGTCACGTATTCCAATTGGAATCATTTATGTAGACTATTTTGTCATCGTTAAATAAATACTAGACGGAAGAAATATTGTGCCCATAGAACAGAAACAAAATTGTTATCTTGTCTATTAAAGTGGCCTCATTGAGTCACATATTACTAATGCTTCAGGTAATTCTTAAACGATTGTAAGCAATACCTACAACAGTAGACAGATGAGTCAGTGGTCATTAAGATCATACCTACAGTTTCCAAGAAGGCGACGTTACGTAACAAGCTGCAATGGCGTTTCGAGGAATCTAGAACACCGAAATGGGTTAAGTGTTTCTTAATAATGCAGCAATTATCAGGTGTGGAGCAAGGTCGCGCAAGCAGAGCGCCATATCGCGCGATAAGCCGCAAACAAAGATCCACCGGCAAATAGGAAGAGCCGTGACACATATGAGGCGACTCCCGATTTAATTCATTGTTACGCCAGAAGGCCTTGACACCAAACCATTATCGCAGCGACCGATAGAGGTCGCCCCGAAATAACCGATGTTGAATCAGGTCTTAGTGAAAATCGGTCAAGAACGCGCGATTCGGAAACGCAGATTGAACCGATCTGACCTCCCAAGGAGTGCGCAGGAACTCGGTTAGACAAAACAAACGCTCCAGTAGTTATCAAAACATTCGCAATTCAACATGACTCGCCATAGACAATGCAGAGTTGGCGACATCGACACTAGAGCACCAACCAGATTACATCATAATCTTTCCGCTTCCTTATTAACTTCCTTATTTTTATAAACGTTTACTTTCGTGGTTTGATGAACTTTGGACCGTTTTTCTTTTGTGGAATGGCGTCGGTGTAAGATGGCGGCGCGGCCTACTTTTCGCGCGCAATAAACAGCGAGCGGGTGGAAAGTTACCGCTGTACTACTTTCTCTACTTTTTCCAAGATGGCCGCCAATCTATTAGTAATTAAACGAAGGTCAAGATCGTTATTTCTTGTCATTCTAAGTAAGGCTACGGCTTATGTAATCCTTACTGCGTTTGAAATTTTAAATAAGGAATAGAAAATAAAATTGTTACGAGTTGTACGTTTTAACTGTAGTTCAACTGGACTGCTCACGTTCTTCATAAATAAATGAATACAATCGAGGAAAACTGTATTTGACCGTAGCTAATCCAATTCATCAGACCCTGAAGATTATCGCAACTATCACGCCACGGCCAAGGGTGGATAACTCGATTAATTTTCATGTTCTAAGTTCACGTTTGTGTTTATATAACGGTTTGTGCCCTGTTGCGCAACGCAACGTGAGGATTGCACGTGTCGCCAGCCGCGTGACGAGCGCGCGCGGACACGACACGTGCGGCGCTCACGCCGCGCTTCAAGTGCCGTCAACCAGCACTGATTACTCTATGGTTCTTATGTGCCAGCCCTAAAGTTAACCCCAACTTCTCGTTAAATCTACAAATACTTATTCAAAGTTAAAAGTGGAATTCGGAATTCAATAAAGAATTCGATGTATGAAATTAAATATTTTACTAATTACTGTGGGATTACTTGAGTATCGACATTCCTGCATGTATGCATATATATGCAAGTTGACGTAACGTCGTCGCCCTAAATAAATAATCCGTTATCTATGACAAAGAAACCACGAATTGCGAAGAATGTTGACATTCCGCTAAACAATATTTGTGTGAACTTGATAAAAACTCCATAATATGTATATAAATAATTATGGTTAATTATGGTCGGAACTTTGTACTGATTACGATTCAATATGATATCATTAAACTGGTTCAGTTAATTGATAGCCTATTAACACAATCATTAGCGCTTATTATTGATTATTACGTAAACCACGATGATAAGATCACTAAACGGAAATAAATCAACGTGCGGAACAGTTATTGGTTTAATACTCAAGTTAATAATACAATTTCAAAAGAATTTAAACTTGAATGAACGTCTGTCATCCGTTGCCCAACACAAGCCTTACAACACCCCCGAAATTAGCCTTGAATCAAACGAAAATCCGTCCGCTAATAGAAGTGACGAAACATTAATAGCTGTTCCGTAACAGTATTACATGTTTTAGAGGTTCATGATGAGAATAAAAAACCGTAATCGTGTACCGTACGGTCCCAGATTTCGGTTAACGGTAGAAAGAAAGTTGATTAGCGATAACCGTTGTCAAAAACCAGCCGAGGTATTGTGCAACCGTTAGCGCTCGCGTCGACATTGACCGTAAAGACGCGGTCTGCGGGTCAACACTCTGTTCGCACTTGCCCACTAACTGTCTGAATGGCGGCGCCCTTCGCCTTAAACCATAGACAATAATTTGACACATTGCTTTTTTTGCACATGATTATTGGGTTGGAGTATGGCTTTTTTTGCCTTGTTAAAAGTGAACTGTTTTGTAACGGACTCATAGAATCCGTTGACTATTGGTTACTCATTGGTGCTAAGTAGTAACTGCTCATCGCGCCGTGTTTAACTGTCTTCTTCGAAGCGTTAACTCCGCACACCGGTATTTTTTATTGACTCGCAAATGGAAAGTCTGCAATAATAACATCTGGTTATGTTTAAACCATACTAATATATTTAGAGCCACTTGTGAATAAATTAATCGTTGAATTAATTCGACGTCGTGGGATTTATTTATATTTATTTAACAGTTATTATGTATGTAGGCAGTTAATATATAACGGGGTCAGGTTCATTTGAATAAATTGATAGAATTAACCGTTGGCGCTTAGAAACTTCATTAATTTATTATTTTAAGCCTTTAATAATTTCATTCAAACAAATTTTACTAAAGTAGTTTAGTACAATTTGGTTGAAAGAAGTTATTAAAGGCTTAAAATCTTCTTGTAGTAAATTAATTGCAAAAAACTATTAAAGCCTAATTTATTTAGCAAAAAAACTAAATTATTAAAAACCGCTGCTCTGAGTTTATTAAACTAATAAAACCGTAATTAACCGCTGACATTTCGAGTACAATGGCGTGCAATTAGAGTTGGCGCGATTTCGAACAGTTAGCCGTAACGGCGCGCGCAAGTGGGCCGCGGGTCAGCCCACTGACACCGATCGTACGAGTTCAATCGATAAAAAGTAGACATGTTGTCTTTGAAAATTTAAAAGCCGTACTATTTGTGATTACTTAAGTTTATATTTTAACCTTATAATTGTAAAAGCCCGAATAAAAAAGTGGAGTTCGTGACTGAAGTAAAACAGGGTAAAATTTAAAATTATAATTCCATCAAAGTAATTTAGTTCTATGAACTCAAGTAACTAAAATGCTCTATTAATATCACGACCTATATTATAAAAAAACATCGTCAAAATCGGCTGCTAGTTAGTAGAATCAAAAGCTCACTGAACCTTTGCAAAGGTCACTTTACGGTATCGATATAATTATTTTAAATTTAAAGTCTACGAATAAATCTGCATAATAATGTTTATAAGCACGTTAGATGAAAGAGCATACTTTTGTTTGAATGAAGAAATCCGCGCCACCGCCTCGCGCGTGTTTTGCAACGTGATTGACTTTTAAAACTTTTTTTAACTATTTTTCACACTGGCAACCTCAGTACTAGCTAGTGAATGGCGCGAGA
This sequence comes from Tortrix viridana, assembly GCA_963241965.1. NCBI lineage: Eukaryota > Metazoa > Arthropoda > Insecta > Lepidoptera > Tortricidae > Tortrix > Tortrix viridana. The sequence goes on along the minus strand of OY725196.1, from coordinate 6,185,221 downwards.
TTGTTTTAATTTTTTCTTAAAAAAACGGACGCGTTTAATGACTGCCACAATGGGCGATTATAAGTGATTCTGCTATTGTTTATTCTTGGATAACGCAGAACCGATAAGCGTTTTGGCGTATAGTTTTTTACACTTCCTGCTGTTGTTTTAATGTAATTGTTCAACAGAACTGAATAGCGCATAACACCTTATCACACGAGCACTTTGGAACTGTGAAATGTATCGCAAGTCGAAGTAGGTATGTCATAGTTATTCAGTCTGTCAACCGAGTTGTTGCGAATCGATGTTTACGCATGTAAGGTTAACGACATTAAATCAATCGATAATTAACAGTATATCATAATGCTGGCGTCGGGTCTTTAGCCACGATGCGGCCAACGTGACCGAGTTTCGAAACCTACTCACCGCGGAGACTGAGGTTTGAAGTTCAGTCAGTTCTGTGCTCGGACGTGCTGGTGACCAAGATAACTAGATCAAAATCTGATCAGTGCGCGCGCGAACCTCGCCCGACCAGCCACAAACTAGGGTCGATGTTCAGATATGCAACCGTTCCAAATATAACTTGACAACATAACGATTAACTTTGGAAATTTTGTAGCGGCCGCGTAACCTCTAAATCGGTTTGTAATCAATTAGGAAATACGATTTATGAGGCTGGCGAGCATGAAGGGAGTAAAAACCGTTTAGCGTGTAGCAACACCAGCAACAGTAGCAACTCTAGCAACACCAGCAACGCGGTTTCATAAGGGAGCCTCAAGTGCAAGCGCGGATCTTACAACATCATTTTTGCAAGGCGTTTTGTAACCACATTACAGTTGTAATCGTAGTTATTTAGACAACTGCAATCCGCTCGGAGTACCTAGTTGCTTATGTTTCTTTTCATTTGTTGCAGAGCCACGGTGTGGATCCGTGCGGACCTAGCGTCGTCCGCCGCAACATGGTCGCTGAGTTCATACTGAGCCAGCAGCAGCTTCTCAACTCCGGAGGACCCCCGCTGGGCCCCGCCCCGATGCCTCTCTCCCAACCCCGTGGACGCCTGTCCGTGTCGCCCCACTTCCCAATGGACCAGGGGCCACCATCCAACGGCTCTCAAGGCGATCCCAACGAATACCCATCTAACTATGACTACAAGAACCGCAAGGACTTCTTCGGACAACGCAAGCAGCGTGAATTCATCCCGGATAACAAAAAGGACGATGGCTACTGGGACCGCCGCAGGCGCAACAATGAGGCCGCCAAACGCTCGCGTGAAAAACGCCGCTTCAACGACATGGTCCTAGAACAACGCGTCGTGGAGCTCTCCAAGGAGAACCACGTACTGAAAGCACAACTCGACGCCATCAAGGAGAAGTACGGCATCTGCGGCGAAACCCTCATCAGCATTGACCAGGTCATGGCTACGCTGCCTACTTGTGACCAGGTCCTGTGCGTCACTAAGAGGAGCAAGCTATCCAACAGCCCAATATTCCCCGCCCCGCCTCCACCGCCGCCCGCGTCCTTGCCACCAGCGTCGCCTCCGTCTCCCGTGCCGCAGCGCGCGCCCGAGCCTTACCAGGAGCGACTCCCGGCTCCCGAATCTTACTACCCCCACCCTGCCCACTACGAGCCTCCTGGCTCAGTTCTCAACCTGTCCCGCTCTCGCCGCGCGCCGTCCCCCTACGAGCTATCCTCTCTCTCCGGCTCGGGGGACGAGACCGCTGAACAGTATGCGCCAGAAAACAACTGCCTGCCGCTGAAGCTCCGACACAAGAGCCACCTCGGAGACAAGGATGTTGCCAGCGCACTGCTCTCGCTCCAGCACATCAAGCAGGAGCCCGGTCCCCGGTCCTCTCCCTCTTGGGACGGGGAAGGCTCGAGCGACGAGCGCGACTCTGGTATTTCTCTCGGCGCCGAGTACAGGCCTGAGGCGCGCCTCGGGGACGAAGAGGACGCCCACTTGAAAGCGGAGCTGGCGCGGCTGGCCACGGAGGTGGCGACCCTCAAGAACATGATGCACCAGAACAAGGCGCGCGCGCACGAGCACTGAGCGCCGCGCGCCCGCGCCCCCGCGCTGCGCCTGGACCGCACAGCGCCGCCGCCGCCGGCTCTATTCGTACAAACTGTCTTCTACCCTCCCTGTAGTCGAAGTTACCACGTTGTAAAGAGATGATATATATATTTGTATGATCGCGCAGCTGCGAGCGGCTAGCACGCTCCGCCTAATTGTATCCCTTCCTAGTAGATGTCGTGTCGGTGTAGTAGACTCGTAGAGCGGGAGCCCCGCCCCACAAAGAGACTTATGTTCGGTTTAGACTTTTCGACCAGATCAGACTTATCTACTCAGTGATAGTTGTAAACGAGTTGCATTTTTAGTGATGAGCTATGTAATTATGTACTTTAAGTAAGCGCAGTAGATACGTTTCATCTTTTCGAAGACTCGCTAGCAGAATCGATGGCTAAAGACTATGTTCTTGTAAGTTCTAGCTTTAAGTTTTAGTATTTCTAAGTAGCGTAAGTCAACAAGATAGTTATTTATAAACTCTTATTGTATATTATTTCTCAAATCGGAACGGATCGCCCGTTGAGTTCCAAACCAAAAAAAAACTGAATAGCTGTTCTGAAACCGCTATTAATTGTAAGATCGCCTACAACTTAAACCTGTCCTATTATATCGCAGATTGTATTGATAATCAGATTAAGAATACCAGTGCCTTTGACAATACATACCTACCTATAATAGCTACCTAAAAGTAAATCATATTTTTGTACATTTATTAAAAAGCGATTTCATTCAATACCAATTGTAATATTTGTAATACAAGTCAGTAGGTGCCCGGGAAAGTGTTTGCGACCCCTGGCTCCTCGGTGCAGAACGCCAAGCGTTTCATTTGTGCATATAGAATAGTTCGCGGAGTCAGGAGTGCCAAACATTTTTTTGGTAATCAGATCTAAAAGTATTGAATCCTAAGAAGGCTAGTTGAAGTATTGCAGTTCGTGTGTAAGTTATACTCCTATAACTATGTCCTCAGGGCATGTGATAGATAAACGAAGAGGAGATAAACTAAGTATTTATTTATTCGGACCGCGAATTAAAAATTTACAATTTATTATCTTTGTATAAGAAACACATACGATATGAATAAATTGTGTACATAACAATTATTTACTGCTTTTTATTTTATCCCCATTTATTAGAAATTGGAGTTAAAGTCAACGAGACGAGATAATCTATTTTCTTTTCATATTTCCTTATCTCGGCTTGTTGGCCTTGATGTATTTCTAATGTTTCAATAACTTTTACAATATTTTGGGTTCGATATCCAAAAATGAGTAAGATAATCAAAGTAAATCTTGGGCCTAGCGCATCCAATTTAGGTAGTTAGACATGAGGCTTTCTAGTCTCGAAACTTTAATGAACGGTGCGTCTAGTACAGGGGTCAGCCCTGGGTGCCGAGTCATTCGGTGCTCTTCAACTAGCTTTGCAAAGGTCTTAGGTACTGTCGCAGAGAAATGTAACCTGCTAGTTAATTCCAATGCAGGGGGGTTACGTTTCTCTGCAGCTGACTGTACCTTATACTGCGTAATGCTTATGAGTAGACAGTTCAAGTAATGATAGCTAAACGAGTAAATAAAAATTACAGTGGTTCAGGTGGTCGACGAATCCTTTAAAATAACCTAACGGAGTTAAAAACCCCCGATATCAGCGCCTAAAAACCCTCTGAGCAATGAGCAAAATCTTTAACGGGCTCCAAGGACGTACATTTTTACTGGAGGGACTTCGTCACTAGAAGATTTCAAGAATTAAAAAATCAGATCCCCTCATCAACTAGAAAAGAGCTGATGATCTTCAAACGGCTGAACAGATTTTCATGAAACACGGTTAAGAATACTCGGGATAAAATTATCTATGTCACAAAAAAAATTAAACGAAAATCGGTCCATCTGTTTGGGAGCTACGATACCACAGACAGATACACAGATACACTGTCACTCCAGTTTTGTGGGGCAATGTTTAAATGTTTATTTTTAAATAGAAATTGTACTTATTAAATAATAAAAATAAAAAAAACACAGACAGACACTTTAAACTTTTATAACACCCCTCTCTTTTTACGTCGGGGGTAAAAAATGGAGAATCGAGTGCGAAGCCTACTTGGTGATAGTGAGCTCCTGACCGAGATCCAGACATTTGCAATATAAATTTCAAATGCTTTGATCCATAGAATAAAAACTGCCAGGATAAGGACCGGCAACCCAAAGGATTCCTACGAAGGTAGCGGTCCCGGTCCCGTGGCCAATTATTGATGTTATTAAACATACTATTTGTGTGTCAAACTCGAGTACTTGTTCCTGAGTCATGTTTCTATGTATTTAAGTATGTATTTCTCTAAATAAGTATGTTTATCGTTGCCTGTACCCATAGTACAGTCGAGGTCAAAATATGTACACACTTTTGCACCTTATTTCAATGGGATAAGACGCAAAACTCGACTGTGCAAGGCTAGAGCGTAGTTTATAGTACTAGGACAAATTTGTGTAAGATTTCCATTCTGGTACGGAACTCTAAAACTACTGTCTAATTATAGAACATAAATTAGCAAAGCACGCTCTTTCGACTGTGCAAAAATAAAACCACGTAGGCGAACGCGTGTCCAAAATGCAGGTTACCGGGTTATGGGTTACACAGCTGTCATATAACATTGTCACATAACGAGACATTGGAGCTGCGGTGCAAGGCTTATGCAAGCAACCTTGAGGCTGATGTAACCATGCAAGTGGCAATTGGTGAGTTTCAAAAGAGGGGAAAGATGTGAACTGCTCTGGTGAAGGTCACATTTTGTGTACAGATCACAGCTCTGCCCTGCTAAGCTAAAATGCGATATCTCAGACAAAACTGCTGTAGCAATTGCTACCTACCTCATTACTAACAGGAGAGGACTGAAACTGCATTGGCAATTGAATTTGAGATATCGCCTTTTAGCTTAGGACGTCAGAACTTCGAATCGCACTATATCTTACGGTGGCACTTCACTTGGATGTTATTTGCGAAACATTTTCGTTGCGTCTTTTTCATTCGGTATGTCATATTAGAGAGATATAAGATCAATATTTGGGTGATTCCACAAGCGTTTCAACCGCCGACAGTCCCTTGATCGCATTAAAGTCGAAATTTCTGTAGCTTTGGATGCCATTTTCGGTTATTTTATAAAGTGCCCTGACTTCTACAAAATAACCGAAAATGGCATCCAAAGCTACAGATCTTTCGACTTTAATGCGATCAAGGGACTGACGGCGGTTGAAGCGCTCGTGGAATCACCGATTTGGCAAATATCTACCTACTGCAAAATATAGCGCCACCGTTATAGTTATGAGGTCAGCTAGAGTGGATTTTTAAAAATCGGAACTCTCGAAAGTTAGTACTTCCAGCATCTAACTCAATGGTTAAATAGGGTTGTATCAAAGCGTATTATACACTGGTAATAAATAAATCACAGCTATTAATTTCATTATTTATTACATTATATCCATTATGTACATCTGAATAACACAATCATAATGATTTGCCATTAATCAGGCATCAGGAACCACAACGTTGATGGCAAGCCGCTACACAAAATAACAATAACAAATAAATCACACATTTAAATGTCACGTTCAAGTTTTACTCAAGAGCTAAAATTAACCGAGGCCGTATCATCTAATGCCGGTAACGCATATAAGCGTTTTCCCGCTTATCACCCAGTGCCTTGAACGCGTATATGCGTTCTTGCAATCTGCAAGTTTCATATGGAACAAGATGTTGCGCCTGGAACTTGAGACCAACAGGGCTATTATGGTCGTGTTTATTACTGTTTATCGATGTGGTTACATATGCATCACTTTCTGACAAGTATGTGAGTGCGAGAAGGGCGGATGCTTTATCTACATTTATCCACAGCGATAAACCCGACCGTCATACGGGGGGGGCTGGACGAAGGGACAGCCAATTTGCTCTGAATCTAGGACCGATTGAGTTGAAATTTGGTACACACATATGTCTGTGACCCAAACACGGACGCAGCCAGCTAGCCCTACAGAGGTACATGGGTTTGCTTTATAGTTCGTACTGTACGTTTTTCAGTAACTTCACTCTAACTTTGCTAGATTTAAACACATTAAAATACCGACCGTATTGGCAGTGACAGTGTATTGAGTTTTAAATGGTTAAATGCTTCGCGTATATCCGTTCCAGCTGATATTTAAAAATATAAACATAAAAAACCAGTACATCGTTGCAGAGGTTGGAAAGTAGACAATTCGCAACTTTAGAATGAAAGTGACGTAATTCCAAAATGTTTAGATTTTGAATTAGGTCTCTATAATAATAATTTTAAGACTCGAAGTAGAAAACCTAACATTGTGTATTAGGTCACTTTCATTCTAAAGGTGCGAATTGATTTTCGATTTAGGGCAAATTAAAAATATGAAATGTAGTCAATTAACCCGCCCATTACTTCTTTGTCGCTATAACTAAGTCCACAACAAAAGAGACATAGAGTGACAAGCGAGAAAAATCGATATATAAAACCCCAAGAATCGGGATCACGTCGATTTTGTGAAAGAGCCTATGCCAGAATTTTTACTAAAAGATTTTAAAGTGGTTTAATAACTGAATCTTCTACATATTGCAGAAATGAGCTTTTAATCACACGTCAATTAAAGCACCGTTACAACGCCACTTATCTTAAAAGTTATTGATAATTTCTAATTATATTTTGTGACACGTAATTTTTTCAAGTCGGGTAATATTTTATGGGCAATACCATTTATTTATTTTTGTGAAGAAATCCTCTATTATTCAGCAAATAACCGTTATCATCATCATAATAATGTTTATTTCTAGCGTTTACATGTATCTGTACAAAATTAAAACACCTATCTAAATATATGTAAATAGAGCTGCTCAAGCTTATTTTGTTCAAACTAACAATTTATTCCCTATTTTTGCGGATTAAATCCCTTTTTTGCGATTATCCCTGGATTAATACACACGATTGGTTCAGTTGGGACACAGAGATCACAATAACGTACTTTAAGCACATGATTTGATCAAAATATCTACTAAAATTACAGGCACCTTGGAATACAAATTAATTATAAAATAAACTACTTAATACAAATAACTGTCTTCATAATAAATAAATGTAAAGTAAATCTAAGACATTTACACATACATATCATTATAAGTTTAATATGTCTTGTCTAAAGTTATTTGACGTAGTAATTAAAAGTATTTTCTCCGTGCAAAGAGTACAAACAAATAAATATTTAATACATTAAGTTTTCAACGTGCTCGAACGTCTGCACAGTTCGATAGTTGCACATGACTGGATAATTTCCCACTGCCCGCTTGTCCCCACCCTCGCTCTGTCTTTCTTGCACTAGTCCGTTTTCCCCAAACGTTGTCTCTCGCTCGGGCAGTGAGGCAGTCTTCACTCAGTCATGGTGGTGGGGGCGTACTCGCCGCAACCTATTTGGGGCGTCGGCTCGAAGGAGGGGAACCCCAGGGCGGGCGCTCGAAGACGGGCTGAACTTATTTCGTTGCTTTGCACCCATAGTTCCAACTGAAAAAGTTGATGAACACAATTGTATTATTTAGAAATTTTAAAAATAACAAATTGTTTCTTTTTATGGCACATGTAGGAGGCAAACGAGAGCCAACGAGGCCCAAACGCATTTGTAATCTCAAGACCAAAGTCTCCAACGCATTGCTAACCCCCTGGACCATGGTAGAATGACCTTATTTGAGTCATTCCAACGGTTGTCTTCCCCACACTGGAATTCAATCATGCAAACCAACTGCTTGAGGACAAGTAAAAGGGTATGATGGTGGTAGCTATCTGGACGGTCTCTGGAGGGCTACTTTGCAAATAAAAGTTCGAAGTAACGTTTACTCCTTCCCCTTCCCACGATTTAATAACAAATTGACAAGTGAAAGGGATCAGGGCCGGATCCTTTAGGCAATGTAGGCAACTGCCTAGGGGCCCAGCATCAGCTAGGGGCCCAGCATCAGCTAGGGGCACAGTATCAGTTAGGGGCCCCGCGCCCTGAGAAAAAGATATTTAGTTAATTAGAAAAGGGTAAAGGGGACCCGAGAAGATCATTGCCTAGGAGCCGCAACATGGTTAATCCGGCCCTGAAAGTGATGCATCCGGACGTATGATAAGTGTTTCGTGGTAGGTGGAAATACCTCAGGTGGCATCTTCCCCGGCTGAGGCTTGCAGGCGCCAGCACAGTGCAGTTGCACCAGCAGCTCCGCGATGGGGGCAGCTGACGTGTCGATGACCCTCTGTCGGCAGACAGCGACGGCGTGAACGAAGCCGCCTGGACCCACGAACTCATGCTCCATGAACACCGTCTTGTTGTCCCAGTATATCACCTGAAACGTGGAGGAAGTCCTCATGAAGTAAGGCAAGTGATTTTAAAGTGTTCTAAAGTGATGTAAAATTAGGGTGTTGACTCGAATGTTTTGAATTTTACAATATACTTACTGTGCCTACTTACAATATAATACTTAGATATGATAAAAGCATAATATTAAAACTAAGTGAAATGAATAAAAAACAAAATTAGACAACAATTTTTTTTTAATTATCGTTCTTATAATCCATATGCAGGTAAATTGATACCTTCAGAACTGGCGTTTCAATTAAAACGAAATTATTTAAAAAAAACTGGGTTTTAGTATTTGTTGTTTTTCTCTAGGGTTTTTTTCTATAATCATACCAAATTTGACGCTTGTACCGTTTCTTGTATGGGTAATATTATTATTATACGATAAGTCAGGTGGTCTACCAATGACGCGATTGGACTAGAGACGAAACGAACAGAAACGCTACGGAGCGTGTGGCACTTGGCTATAGTCCCAGTATTAGCTGGCAAGTTGCCTATAAAACGTCGATAAGGATGTTGTAGATTATCCACCATATATAAATGGCAAACTGTCTATAACTGTCGGTTTGTCTGTCTATGGTTTTGCTTAAACTAATTATTTATGTTGACGGCTGGAAGAGCGAGGCGTCCCAACACAGGCCTTTGTAAGCCTAAAGAGAGGCCTCAACAGCTGTAATTTCTATAAACTAAGCTAAATTGAAAATTGAAAAAATATATTTATTTCATATAAACACATTTGTACATGAAACAGTGGTATTGGGCCCTGAGCTAGGATGCCCTGTGTTACAGGACCCAGTTATACAGTAAATAAGACAAGAAGACATAACAATCATAAACTTAACCTACATAACAAATTCAGTCTACAGCAACGTTATGCGATAGCACAAACGAATGAATGCATAATAGAGTGAGATATATATATATATCGCGTAAGCCCTACGTCAAAATTTCGCTAGTTCGAAACTGAATCTTATGTCAGTCAACAAAAGACTGAATGAAGAGAGAATGGTAATAAAGACTTTTGATTTTTTAGTTTTTTTTTTTTTTGAAGACATCCACACAGAAACTAAAGAGACATACCAACCCGACATGGTAGAAAACCTTACTCATGTCCTTTGAACAAAAATTTTGACGTCTAAGTATAGACTCACCTTAGAGGTGATGGTGAACTTGGTGAACGGCTTCAGATACCGCCGGTATCGAATGGTGGCAGCGGCCTGAACCACCGCCCCACCAGCAGCCTTGATGTTGGTGTACAGGCCCGTGCGCTCGTAGAAGTCCGCCCGGGCGAAGTCCAGCTCGCGGAGATAGCGGGCGTTGTTCATGTGGTAGAGGAGCGTGTCGATGTCGGAGAGCAGGCACCAAGCTGGAGGAGAACCGGCGTGTTTTAGGTTATACTTAATTATCTATATTACCCTGCCCACAGACAAGGCGGCAAACGTGTTTTTTTTAATAGATTTCACACGAATCCGAGCTTTTTAAGGCTTCACAAAATGGAAATGAATCAATGCTGTGATATTTATAATGCAAAATGTTCGGTTTTTCTAATAAACTAATAATAAGGAATTAATAGGGAATTTTTATCTGCAAAGTCCGCACAGGCACTTTTAAATGTCTGTGTCTAAGAAGTATGTTTCATATCATAATATTCGTAGTGTCCGAATGTGAAGTCGGTAACATATATACTTATTTTTATCTTCAAGTAGGCCGCACAGGCACTTTTAAATGTCTGTGTCTAAGAAGTATGTTTCATAATACTTGTAGAGTCCGAATGGCAAGTCGGTAACATATATACTTATTTTTACTCATAAAATCCTTGATTTCTACAGATAAAGCTACTCACAGTTCACTTCCGTGGTCTCTAGCAGGCAGGCTTTCTTGCGGAAATACCGCGCGCGCGCAACAGTGTACGCCATGCGCGCGAAATACGCCACGTCGATGGTACCGTAGAGCAGCAGCGCGCCCGCCGCTGCCGCCGCCCCCCACCCCGGCAAGCACACCGACCACATCCTGCTACCAAGAAAAACAGATGTACTAGACGTTCTGCTTATATCCTTTCCTTCCTTACATACTATAGAGACTAGGTCTAAGTTTCCGCGTCTGATTTTGATGTGGTTTTCACCATCAGTTAGATAACTTTTTCACGGAAGGTTTAAGTATATAATAGTACCCGGAGCGAAGCGAGGGCGGGTCGCTAGTTCTGTAATATTAAATCGGACGTGGTGTGAAAATGTGCTTTGAAAAAGTGTGTGCGGAAAAAGTGTTGTGTTGTGAACATCTTGGGTCATTTAAGAGTTACGACCCTGAAAGTAGGGAACTATAAGAACAGTTCCCTAAGCTACTTTCAGGCCTAACTTTATCCGGGGTTTTATGTATTTGGGACCCATTTCAAAAAAATATTGCTTGAAGTTGTCAATGTCATTAGAGATGCCAAGTCATTTGTAACTTACAGGAAACTCCACCTTATTGCTGTAGAATGTCAGATTGGGTTGGACCTAGAGTGGGTCCCAAATTATAGTTCGTGACTGTACAACATCCGTATGCTATTCATTCAATTGAATGATAGAGAAGCCTCAAAGTAATTGCACTCTGAAGTCTGACCACTGATCAGTTTCATACGAATATATATTTTCTTTCTATAACACATTGCGTCGGTGATACTAAAATACCGACTAACTAACAAATTCGAGAAAGAGCAAAATGCGCCTTACAAAGCAAGTCAGTAAGGTGCATTTTATAACCTATTTAATTTGTTAGTTACGCTGTTGCAGTATCTCCGACGATTAATGTTTATAATTACAATCAATATGCGGTGAGCTAGTAGGCATGAATAACCTAATATTTCTGGGGTCTTAGTAAAAAGGGGTAAAAGTCAACTTAACTCTGAATAAAAAAGGCTGTAAATCATATACAGAGTACACTAGACTTATACCCTTTTTCACGTAAATTCTAGAAGACATAAGAACCCTTTTTCACTAGGACCCCAGATTTAACCTATTTTTAAATTAAACGCCTAGTTAAAAATAATAGCAAAATGTACGGTCAAGGTGTTTTCTCTGAAACCCTTCGAATACTCTAAGGCGTTGGAGTGATTACTATTTTATAATTAAATACCAAACAATAAGACAAATAATATATAACAATACCTATTATATGGTAGGTAATGATGTGAATATGATGCATTATAAATTGCTTTAAATTACGTTACCGACGTACCTGTTTTTTTGATTTAACCTGAAATCGAATCAATATAACTTTGAAACCAAGACTTCGGTTAACATTTAGACCAGGCGATGCCCACATGCTACCGGCGAAAAAGTCGCATAACCTTGAAAAGTATGATTTCAACCTTTGAAACTAACTGAACTGAATTAGAAAATTTTAATCGGTGATGAATTTTCACAACATTTCCTCTTTTTCCTTAATTAACATATAAAAAAATGCTCACCCAAAAGCCGGTTTCGAACTACAAGTACATGGTAAAACTAATAACCACTAAAATCACGTCTCGTCGATAACAAAACTATAAGAACAGTGATTTTTCTTGTATATTTTGTACTAAAACCTCAAGATTGTGGTCAAACCGAATATTTGCACGTTTGTGTGACAGGAGAGGCATGCGCGCGCAACGATCGATATAACGTTCATTCACGCAAAGAAAGACATATCTTGAACCAACATTTTATACCAATATCAACCTTAACTTACGTACGTTAGCATCCAAAAGAAATGGCGTTTAATTTTGAGTTGTGTCACCTTTTTTCGTTTAAACTAAGACTTCCAGTGACATAAGGACGGACACAATTCGACTGAGTCTATGACTAGAAAGTTAGTGCAACCTATTTTGGAAATTAACTGAAACGTTAAAAATAGGCCTTATTCATCGATTATCAACTTTAGGCTGTTGATATACGATTACTGATTAGTTACGACCGAGCTGGACCGGAAACTTTTCAAACAAAAGTACTTCTACAGAATTTTCGCCGGCGGCAATGTGGACTGACCGTAGATCAGTGATCAACAAATTCAACAATAAATTTACGGCCGCACTCAGAGTCGTCAATTAACTTTTACGTCCGATTAAAGTTGCTGCTGTCACTTTCTTTGCTATAGCAATAGAATAGGACGCAGCAACTTTAATCAAACTGAAAACTTAATTGACGTCTCTGAGTGCGCCCGTTATTCTCATTTATTTACACAGAATCTCACATTCATCGTGCGTTTTTTGAGCGTGAAAATAGTCAATCGCCAGTTGCTACCTCATCGGTTAGCCAGGGGGTCTAAACAAGATTCATTACGCTAACTTAACGATTATCGAAATCAAAGAAAATGTAGGATTGACGTAAGCTAACGATCAGCGCGTGAGCCGCTTATGTCAATTCCATAATAAATAATAATCCGGTCTATATACGTCCCACTGCTTGGCACAGACCTCGACTCAAGTCCACTCACAATAAGAGGGGTTTGGGCTACAGTTCCCACGCGGGCCCAGTGCGGATTGGGAACTTCGCACACACCGTCAAATTGCTTTGCAGGTGTGTGCAGGTTTCCTCACGATGTTTTCCTTCGCCGAAAAGCTCATGGTAAATTTTACAAATTATATTTCGCACATAAATTCCGAAAAACTTAGAGGTGCGAGCCCGGGTTCGAACCCACGACCCTGCTTAAGAGACGGCAGGTCAAACCATTATTCATCTTAGCTAGGCCTTGTCCTGTCTGTCTGGGCTTATTACGGTCGAGTTTATCGATGTAGATATAACATCCGTCACTTTCCGGCCAGCGGGTAAGTGCGAGAGGGACGGATGCTTATCCACCGCGATAAAAGCGAGCATATCTAATACGGGGGCAGGTATTTCCGAAAGACCCGGAAAGGTTTATAAAACGAAGGAAGCGCTAGTGTTTGAAAGATTAATTTTACCGCTTTACCTGATTGTCCCTTGTCAACATTAAAGTGACAGTTTCGAGTTAAAATCTTGCTAGCCCCGCTTGGTGCTTTCAGTTCTTTAGGGTATAGTTTCGTACGCGGATTTTGTTCGCAAGCATGTTGGTCTTTATTCGACAGTAAAATTTGTCGTTCCCTACAGTTTCTCCTACTTTTGCTAAACCAAGGAAGGGAATGACAAAGACAGCACCAGGGAATCAATCCGTACAGTAGTTTCTGAATTTAGCCCGAACAAACACAACCTCAGCCTTTAATTTATAATATGTAGTGATTAGGTAGGGTATATACTATAGTTTTGTTTATTACATTATCATTTTATTTAGAGTTTGTTATTTGTGAATAATAAATCCGCAAAAAGGAACGTGATTTCCGAAACATCATGAAACCGCTAACATTATCAATTGACCGAAATAGCTTGCGCCGTCACGACCATTCCAACGAGACGTATCCGTGATCTATCGCTTACTACGACGGACCATCGAGGGACCAACTTAATCTAGTCGTTTAATCTAAACACGGCAACGACACGGCACTCGGCGTGATCGCGTTTGACCTCGGAATACCCACCTCGCTCACACGGATAGCGTAAAAGAGAGATGCATACACACGGCACGATCCGACACCGCACGACTTTCCACGAACGGAACGTCAGTAACGGGACGGCCGAGCTGGTGTAAACACGATTTATAAATATTTTTTTATCAAAATGGGCAGAGAATTTAAATATAACGTGGTGCAATTAATAGAAGGCGTGCAAAAAAGACCTTGTCTTTGGGATAAAACGTTGGAAAATTACAAAGATCGGGTCGAAAGAAGACTTGCTTGGGAAGAAATATTTAGCTCTTTGGATGACAAATACGAAACGATGACGGCCGAGGAGAAGCGAATAACGGGTAAGCTATTTTGACGATTATTTTATTGCTATGCACAGTATATTTTAGTATATTTTATTGCTTGATTTTGTGTTTGATGTGTTTTATTGTGACGTTAACGTAACGTACTGTAACGCTTGTGACGCGTATGGCGGTCGATACGATATTTATTTTCAACATTTGTTTTCAATGTACCTATACGATGAAGCGCCCCTCTAATTTTCCGTGACGCGATTGCGTAAAGCGTAGTAGTGGGGCGATCGGGGCGAGTATTCATGGAATAAGCGGAGGTTAGGCAAGCAGAAATAAAACTTATTTTGTAGTTAATAGTGACATTGACAGCTATCCTACGTAAAGTGCAATTAGGGTTACCAGGCGATAGAGTTTTTCCTGACATGTCAGGAATTATGGTCATTTGTCAATTTGAGACAGGAGGCAGGAATATGAAAATGTCAGGATTTTCGACAAGTAAATCAAAAACTGAAGATTTAGGTATTATAATAATGTAGGTACTTTATCTAAAAATATTAAATTTACTTATCTTTAAATTTTAATAATATCTAATTAAGATAAATAATTTAAATCGCTACACAAACTGTTTTTTCCAAAATATTTGGACATAAGTTTGTGCGTTTGGGAGGCAACAGGTTGATAGACATATAGAACCCAAAATAAAGGAAAAAAATGTCACCGCTTAGTCCTGAACCTTTTACACTTCCGTCAATAACCAAGATATTCTTATCATTTCCAGGAGAACACATTTTGAACAAATGGACCAACATCCGGGACACCTTCATCAAATCCCTTAAACAGAAAATGGGTAAACCAAAGAAGAAGTACTTACTCTACCACCACTTAAAGTTCCTCCTCAAAGTTACTCCAGAAGAAGACACAAGTGCAAATTCAAGTGTGTACACGCACGAAGAAAACGAGATACCTATATCTTACATGAAGGAAGAAAGGGAAGAACCTAGCTATCTAGCAAGAAAGAGAAAAAAGGTGGATTACGATGAGGAATATGTAATACCTACTAAGAAACCTGATAAACTCTACGATGATAATGGGATAGATTTTGTAGAGGTCGAAGAGGCAAATGATGCAAGAGTAATGAATGAAGATGAGGCATTTTTCGCTTCCTTGCTGCCTACGGTGGTGAAGTATAATGAGGACGAGCGGTTGGAGTTCAGGATTGAAGTCCTAGGAGTCATGAAGAAGATAAAAGACAGGAGAAACTGGGTTGCTAATTAGTAAAATAGATTTAGATTTGTTTATTTGTGAGACGCCTATGACGTCGCATGCAAAGTGAACGCCTTCGACTGGCCTACCCTAATTCATCCGTGCGAGTCCTAGTATGGCACGGTGATCCGTGTCTACGAATTTAGGACAGCCTAGTCTTAAGGTGGAAATAAACGGCGCGTGATAGCGCAGGAGCAGGACTATCTGTGAGCCAAATTTTATCCAAATCCGTTTAGACGAGATTGAAACACGAGCCTGGCGCCGTCTAAATTTACCTTTCGGCTAACTAAAGGAATGCCTCGTGCAACTAGAGGGCTTGCTCCTAAGAAAAATAACCACTGGGCTTACTCTAGATGTCTTCAATCAACAGCAGTGCAGTAGCTGTATTTATATATATATCAACCTATTATGGCAGTGTTTATCGCGCGACAAAGCGTGGATAAAGCATCCGTCACCCTCGCGCTTATATACGTGTCAGAAAGTGACGGATGTTTTATCCACGTTTTGTCACGCGATAAACGCAACCATAATACGGGCCCTGACCTGGAGCGACTACGCTCGGTCTCCCAGGCACTTTATACAGGGTGTTTTTTTATTCGTCTTAAACATTTTGGGGGTTAAATCAGTAAGTCATACTGACCAACTTTCACTATGGGACCAACCCCAAAATTTGACCCTCCCATACAAAACATCGTCAGCTGACTAGCTAAAATGTATGGGATGGTAATTTTTTTTTCGCGATTTCGAGGTTGGTCCCATAGTGAAAGTTGATCAGTATGACTTACTGATTTAACCCCCAAAATGTTTAAGACGAATAAAAAAACACCCTGTATTCAGTCAGATAATCTGGGGTTGAGGCGGGTAGCACACCTCCGCCGCGAAACTGTGGCGGAATCGTGATATTTAATACGAAATTGAACTTTATTTCTCTGCCAGAGTTTCGCTACTACAGTTTCGCGACGATGTGCTACCGGCGTGAAGCTGAGCACGCGTCCCGCCGTATTGATGCCCGGTTCGGTTGTCTCGTCGTTGATAAAATGAGGTGGTAGACGCGGTGGTGGATTAAGACCAGTAGCACATCTCCGCCGCGAAATCGATGCCGCGGAACCGCTGACGTTCCGCCACCGTTTGTCCTTTGTATGACGGGCGAAACATTAGCAAAACTGCCTGTTCTATCGCGTTAAATTGTCCATGCTTCTCTTTCTCGCGAAATATCGGCGAAACCGCTCACATTCGGTCAGCGGTTTCGCTGCATCGGTTTCGCGGCGGAAATGTGAGCGGCATCGCCGATATTCCGCAAGAAAGAGATAGAAGCATGGGCAATTTAACGCGATAAAACAGGCAGTTTCGCTAATGTTTTGCCCGTCATACAAAGGACAAACGGTGGCGGAACGTCAGCGGTTCCGCTGCATCGATTTCGCGGCGGAGATGTGCTACCGGTCTAAAACCACTATACCTATAGGTCGCGTCAACTTTATGACCCGTCTGATCTTCGTACGAATCGCGTCGCAGTAGCAGAAGCAAATATTATGCGCGTATTACACTACCCTGACCCTAACGAGGGACGCCGCAATACGTTGGAATGAGATGGAATATCCCCATACGTATCTAACGTATTGCGGCGTCCCTCTCGTTAGGCTTAGGGTAAAGGTGGTGTAATCGCCGCTTCAGGCGTCAGCGGGACTTGAGCGAGGGGGAGGGGCGCACTCTCCCGCCCGCAACCCACTTCAGACGGGTTATAAACTGACGCGAACTATACAATATTTTGTACACTTTAGCTAATTATGTTTTATTTCAAAAAAGTTTAAATTAAACATCCAAATTATTTAATAGATTGGTTTTAATGATCATTTTCTCAGCGTTTAAAAAAATGTTTACAGTAATTAAAAAAAACACAATCCGGTAATTTAAAAAATAAACGATGAAACCTATTCATTATTTATTATTTTCATTTACAGCTAATAAAACTTTTTAAATTTCTACATATTATCATATGAAAAATATAATAACAAAACGGAATACTGAAATCGTTATACCAGAGGCGTCAGCCTACAATATCATGAACAATAACAACTTACTGGATTATACAAAATTTGAACCTTAACATTTAGAAATGGCAAATTTTTCCAGAAGAAATGAAGACAAGTTACTGAAAGACAACGGCCCTTAGCCTCGAGTCGTTAACATATTCTTCAAATATTGCCATTGCGACGGCGGCGAGCGCGGCGTGCGCCCGTGGTCGCGGACTACCTAATAAACACTAACTTACGTCTACTGAAGTAACTTCCTCAACTATGGGTTATATCGAGTCGGGCCGACAGAATACGCCACTTACAATTTCGTCTAAAATACGGCCGTGGCGGCTTACTACACGTTTAATGTCTTATGTATTATTTACAGCGCAGAACAAGCCGCAAGCTGTCAGTATATCGCAGGGCTATGTACACGAGCGGCCGCCCGCTGCCATTATACTAGTATTATACCGGTACAATAGTGACTAGACGCCCCCCGGAACAAAATAGGGGGACAACATATTATTTACACGTTTCACACTATGAATACCAAATTCACACTAACTTAACTTCGCTAGAAATCATTTTATCGTATTACAGGAATGGTAACGTCCGACGAACGCGAGGGGATTGTCTACGGTTTGGCACCGATCGTTAGATTTAGAAAAAAACAGTCTCAAAAATAAATTAGCAGTCCGACTAAAGTATGTATTTTAAATCAATTTGTGCAGATTACCCTTGGAAGTTGATTAACCACGTAAGCTAGAATATAATACAGATAGCGGGTCTAACACTATTAGCTCGGGTGAAATGGCAACACAAAACGACACGCTGAGGCACCCCGTCAAATAATGCCACCACTATAAAACGATTAGTTAAATTAAAAAGTACATATACTGCGTAAAAGAATAAATTCACAATGAGTATGGCCTGTAATCACTATCTGAAACACTTAACCTATAATGGAGGTAACCCATAGAAATACATCTTTATACAATCACATATTATTAGTAGCACAATATGCATACGGATATATTACACCAAGGAAAGTTTAACAACAAAACACAAAGTCTCGTAATTATGCCGCACGCGTCGATATAAAATTAAGATACGTTATTTGAACTGACCGGTGACGCGTTACCTTTTAGGAAATCATATATTTAACGTCTAGGAAGAAACCATTTTAACTTAAAAATTAAAACATCAACAAAATAAATCACTTATCGAATCCGCTGCGAACGTTCGCTTAGATATAAAAATTATATACAAAACAATTTTAACAATTTATTTTTATAATACATCTAGAAAAGGTCGAAACCTCGCGGTGTAGAGATCGCGTTTCAGTCGTGAGGGGAGCTAGGCTCAGTGGTCGGAGGCGAAGTCGAGCGCGGGCTTGCGCTGGCGCGGCTTCTTGGCGCGCGGCGGCGCGGGCGAGCCGTTGCAGCAGTGGCAGCCGCGCTTCACCACGCCGCGGGCCGACGCGCGACGGCGCGCGCGCGGGCTGCCCGGCGCTAGGGCCGGCGCGTCGCCCGGCGCGGCGCCCGACGCGTCGCCCGCGCGCGTCTTGCCCGACACGCTGCGCTGCGGCGGGTAGGTGCGCGGCGGCGGCGCGTCGTCCGCCGACCAGCCGTCCGCGCTGCCGCTGCGCTCGCGCCGCCGGGCTTCTTTGATCACCGAGTCGAGCCTCATGTGACTCCCGACCCCGCTCGAATCTGTCGAATTAGCCTCGTCGAAGGAAGGACTCTTGCAGCATTTATCACTGTCGCTGCTAAAATCCAAAGGTCGGCGGCTTTCAGAGCGTTCGGAAGCCGAATTAGACTCCCAAAAGAGCTCCGACTGCCGCTCCGGGGAAGATCTGTCGTCATCTACGTCTGCCATGGATTCCATGGTGGCATCTCTGCTGTCTTCAGCTATCATCTTGGCGTCGTCGCCGGCGATTACATTTTCAGGTTCGTCGATTAGGAGGAGTCTAGTGTCCCTCTCTCTCTTGTCGTCCTCGTAGCAAACTCTTCTAATTACTTGAGTGGTATTGGCTGAAGAGTGCACTATGGCGGATGCCGTGTTGGTGAGGTGCAGTTCCCTGGAGTCTGTGAGGATGCTGTCGAACCTAGCGAGTCCGTCGTCCTTGACCAGCACGGAGGAGAGGTTCATGTCGTTGTTGTGGGAACTGGGCATGTTGTTGATCATGTTCTCTATCTCGTACTTGACGCCGTGGTCGGAGGCCTGCGAGATGACGGTGGCCTGCGGAGCCGCCATCAGGACCGTCGCTGGTGCGCTGTTCGAGTGGAATATCGTCGACGTGATGTGTCGGCCTTTTAGACCGGTTATCGTAAACGGTTGTATCTGGAATTAAATGGGTTACTCTTTATTCGGACAATAAGATAGAGGGCGAGATTATCTCCTTTCCGACAAGTTTTTAGTTTTCAAGAGCTACATTCGTTGTTATAATTCAATTCCGTCTGCTTTGCTCACTAATCCGACAGTAACAACCAGACGGCAAAATCTAACTGCAGACTAGAATCTCTACAATTTTTTCAATATTTAAAAATAAAGGGAAATGAAAAGAAAGCTTAACGTTAATATATATGTTTGTTATTACCAAACCTTGATCTTGTGCTCATGTCATGTAATGACGTAGGTACCTCTCCGCGGCGCGCTGTGGAAGGTGGTGGTGTTCTGTCCGGGAGCTGCAGCCTAGTATCTCTGCTGCCTCTTGATAGTAAAAAGGGATGTCTTTTGAGGTTCAAGTGAAAAAGGGTACAAGTCGAATGCACTCTATTTAAGATTTATACGTTTTTTATTAGGAGCTAAGTCGACTTGTATCCGTTTTAACTAGGGCCACAAGTATTTGTTTGCTACAGCCTGGTGTACCGTACCTCGCCGTCGGTGGGCTCGCTGTGGAAGGTGGTGTTGGGGTGCGAGCGCGCGAACTCCTCCTGGTCGAGCGCGATGGTGGCCTGCCCGTCCGGGCCCACGGTCACGATGCCCACGTCCAGCCCCATGTCCACCTCGCGCGGGATCAGGTGGTCCGTGGCGATCTGGTCGTCCAGGTCCGGTTGGGAAATGGTGCTTTGGAGGGGTTGCGCTGAAATTTTTATTGATGGTGTTTCAGGGTTTTTTTTTGGTTGGTTCCATTATCGGTAAATGGACGTAGCTTAGGGAAAAGGATCCAATTCAACCATTTCACACTTGTAGAATTCGACATAATATTGACAGCAATGGAATTCAAATTTAAATACATTTTACTTTGTGGGTTGGATCCTTTTCCCTAAGCTACGTCCAAATAAGAAAAAAAGTTAACGTAGTTTGGGGAAAAGGATACAATCCACAAAGCAAATGTATTTAAATTTGAATTCTATTGCTGTCAATATCATGTTAAATTCTACAAGTGTGAAATTGTTGAATTGGATCCTTTTCGCTAAACTACGTCCAGTTGAACTTTGACTAAAATTAACTATCTATCTACGCAACCCCGGACGGAAAAGAGGGGTGTTATATATAAGTTTGACGTTTATTTCTGTGTCTTTCTGTGGTTCCCAAACGGATGGATGGATTCGGACGCAGTTATTTTTTTAATATAAAGCTAGTTTAATTGGGGTGGTTCTTATTCTTAGTTACGTTTGATGATTGAGTTATCAGCTCTGCAAATGGGGTTCCTATTATGTTGGGGGTTTGTACATATTTAATAGAAATAAAGAAAAACATTTATTCGTGACCAACATCAACAAAGGACAGAGAAATACGCACAAAGAGAATGTAGTCACGAAATGATCCCAACTCAGCGTAATGCTGCCACTAATGTCAGCACTGATCTTCGTTGGAACCGTCAGGTAATAGGTAATATTAGTTATTATTCCATCGTGTATACAGGGTGTCCCAATATCAGTAACCCACATCGGAGGTAGACCAGCCTAAGACGGACCGAACCAGACACTTTTTTTTTTTTGCAATTTTTTTTATTTTTGGTACTTTTGATTTTTTTACGTTACGCATTGTCCCCACACCGAACCAGCCTAACATGATCTTAGTAAAAATCGCATGGTTTTCAAGATTTGCCAGTTTAAAGTTCTTTTCCAGTACAAACTTCAAACTGGCATATCTCGAAAACCATGCGACTTTTACTGAGGTCATGTTAGGCTGGTTCGGTCCGTCTTAGGCTGGTCTACCTCCGGTGTCGCTGTGGGCTGCTGATATTGGGACACCCTGTATCGTGGTTGGTATGCTCACGCGTGTGCGAGTGGTGCGCCTCCTGGTTGTGCTCGTGCGCGGGCGACGCGGCGAACAGCAGCTCCGCCTCGGGGAACAGCTCCGACGCCGACGGGGAGTCCACGCCGAGGTCCTCGCACTCCTCGGACAGTGACTTCTGGAATTAAGATAAGAAATTATATAATTAATTATATTTATAAAAAAAAAACATGTCTTAAATTACAGTTTTCTATTATTTCCAATTGTTAATGCTTCGTCTTGTCCTGTCGAGGACAGAAAGACCTTTGGACCTTATTATAATGGAATAAGGTGAAATAGTGTAAACATCTTTCTGTCCTCGACTGTCCTGTTCAATTAATACATTATTGTTAAATCTTTCACAAATTTTAGATGTAATTGTTCCTTATGATTGACCCTATCGATCGGTATCATAATTATTTTCTACATTTGGCTTGGCTTTTGGCGGGTTCGATTTCCGGCTCTGGCAAGTGACTAGAAAAAACAATAAATGCAGTTTTTCTTATGGGCGTTTTTCCACTTGCCGGCACAGCACCGGCACAGCGACGGCGCCGGCACCGGCCCGGATATTGAGGAAGCAAAAATGTATGAAAGCCGTGCCGTCGCCGGCGCGGAAAACGTGCCTAGGTATATATTTCATACATTTCTGCTTCGCCGGCAGCCAGTCCGGTGCCGGCGCCGTCGCCGTGCCACTGCAGTGGAAAAACGCCCTATTTCTAAAAATAAGGCATGATTTCTTTCCGTAAAATTTGCTATCTTCTATCTAGGATATTTCTCCTCCAGGGGGCATTGGTTTGACTCATCCTGTAGAACCATTAAAGGATTTCGCACATTACGATGCTGACTTTTAAGGAATAAAAACGTGGTGGGAAGACAAAACAGATATGGAAATGACGTGTTTTTTCTATTGTATATTATTTCCGATTCCCAGTAAAAATATCCAGAAATACTTTAGTTCTTAACGTCCAGTCATAGCTGCATCATCATCATCATTATCAGCCGAAAGACGTCCACTGCTGGACAAAGGCCAGAGGCTGGGCAGAGGCTGGTCATAGCTGCAAATAGATACCAATACTCTGGCGTTACTAACCTGTAATCTCAATTCGTGCTCCAGAATGGCATACTTGTGCCTCAGAGCGGCTGCCGACACGTGGGTGACGCGGTGCCGCTGCGAACCGTCCTTCTTTTGCACAACCTACAAACATCGCATTACACAAGTTAAGCGACTCTTCTCGGAGATCATCGCGATGTGGTTATGTTTGATACTGCCTGTAAGCTTCATAATGTGGTTCTTATAGTTCACTTATACCAATAAGGACCTTTGTTAAGACTTCAGAGGGTAAAAATTAAAAATTGAATTAATTCTACATGTACTGAGGTCTACGAGCGTCGGTGGCCTAGCGGCTAGCGGTGTCGACTCGTGTTTGTGAGGTACCGAGTTAGAACCCCCAAGCTGTCGCCATGTACAGTCACCATCACATATATCGTATCAGCCAAAGTGGCCAAATAGTTCGTCACACCATACAAAATATACGGTGTTACGAATTATTTGGTCACTTTGGCTGTTACAATATATTTGATGCCGAGTGTAACAATGAGTTTTTCTAACATATGTACATTACCTGCAGGGTAACCGATGCTCTTACGGTGAGGGAAAACATCGTGAGGAAACCTGCACATTTAGGTGGCAAAATGTGTAACCATGATTCAATTGGTTTGGTTCCCCTGTCACAAGGGTTACGGAGGTCAGACGGCAGTCGCTCCACTGTAATAACCAGAATGGCCGAATCCGGATCATGGCCAAGCGTACCCCGACGAAGAACGGGTAAAAGCGCTTCTCAAGAAGAAAGCACTCTAATCAAGATTTAAAAGAACTAGTTTGAAAGGATAAAGGATTGTAGATTATTTTTTAGGTTTTAAAGAGAGGTTGACACATCAACATAATTGTATGTCTGTAAGTTACAATCAAATAAGTAGTAACATCGTTTAAGGTCCTTGTTGTTTAAGAGAAATATTAGGAACCTATTGTGGGATAATGTTATGCTTTATCCAACCTCTGAACTTTGAAAAGCGAACAAATGGTGACGTGAGCCCGCCATAGCTGAAAGCTTTTAAAACATTATATTTACCGCCTGTTTCACAATCATCAAGTTAAGCATATTTGTCAAATAAATGTAGCCCTTTCTCTTTCTTACACTTTAAAATAGACAAGGAGAGGGCTATCTTTAATTGACATATGAATTTACTTGTCGATTGTGAAACAGGCCCTTAATCATTTATTTTAATTTATTCCTTAATACTAGTTAAATTACTTTTTTTTCCAACGATTAATGAAAGACACCGTAGTTTTAATGAAGACCTTTAGGCTAATTCCACTACACATTAAAATTTTGGTTTAATTTTTTTATGTAGGCACATTGATTCTACAAAAACTTCCCAGTAAGAACTTGGAAATATGTAGATTCGATTGCTAAAATAAAGTAAGTAATTTGGTAATATTTAGGGTCAAATCTTGTTTTTCTATTTAAGTCTAAATAGTCTAAATTGTGGAATCAGCCTAACTCAAGGATCATGCACGATTATATGCAGGAGTACGCGACAATGGAAACGAATCGTCGACCAACATGCAAAATAAAGACATTTAGAGTTCAAAGTTCTAACTAATCCACGAATGAGAGAAAGCTTGAACCTATTCTGAAACGGAATCATATAAAACAACATTAACTATTAAATCAACGGGCGATAATGAATAAAAGTCCTACAACGGATTTAACATCGTCCTGTGGAAGGATGCCATAAGATCACTTTGAAAAAAAAAAAACCTCTTTGCTTGAAATTTAACCTCTTTTGAAATTACATGAATACGAAAACAATTGTCATTATGTGTCAGTTGAAAATTATATTGCAAAATTTTGTAGTTTTAAAGAGTGTCTCTCCTGCGTTTTTTCTCGTATCTATTGCTCTTTTGTTTGTTTTGAGGTATGTATGATAAGCAAGCTGCAAGAAAGCCTCTGCAGCGAAGCTACCGCGACCGACGACCGCGTCCAAGCAATCTTAAGGCAAACTAACACCAAACGCAGACAGCGGACAAAATAAACGGAGGCGTGCAGGGCTACTAAGAGGCTCTATAAAGGCCCTCCGCGCGCTGCTTTACCACTAGTGTAGCTATCAAAGGGAATTTGAACGTGGTACGTCGTACATTTTACACTCAAAAGTCCTATCTTCTACAAGGAAGAAATGGGATTTTTTATTGACTCGTAAAACAAGGAAAAGTCGGGTTTTTTTTTAATACAAAACATATGTTCCTTGTAAAATATAGGTCTTTAATATTGTTTGTTTGTCCGTATTACACGTCTAAATGAAGCACCATGTTCACGCGGGATAAACTGTCTATAATAAATTAAATTTCAAGTGAAAGATAACAACAAAGTATTCGTTTCAATTAAGACGTACAAAATGAACAGTCGGCTCATCATTTTGATAACTCAAAAATATAGATTACTTCCAATTCATCAGTGTAACTTTTTAAATTAACAATCGCACATAATTAATTACATTTAATATTGGAAATATAAGGTGTACCACGTTCAATCCTCCGTCATAGCATAGGGACACGTCAACGCTCAGTATTCTCTTAATAAGAAGCCTTACTATTCCAATAGGATTTCGATACGGCTGGACTTCGCATCTTTATTGTCATGATGTCATCGCAGGGTAGGTAGGGGAGTTACTAGACTTATTACAACTAGATATTTCATTTATTCCCCGACTTACCCTATCGTGACGTCGTGGCGACAATCATGCTATGCTGTCTATTTACTTTATCCTCAAGTTTTGTTTTGCAGATACCGAGATTTGAAGGCAACATTTGATGGGTGCCATGCTAATACAAGTTAAAGGTTATTGTATGAGTATGGCAGGCGTCAAACGAGACATCCGAGACGCTAGTGGTAAGAGCGAGCGAGCGCTGGGCCAGTCAAGGGTCAGCGACGGCTCTACGAAAGATCACCTGGTAGGCCTTATCGTCGCAATCACTCGCGTCAATATCGTAAGCGCACCGCGGCGAATCGACGGCGTAAGACTTTTTCGAGTCTACGTCGAACATCTTATCAAATATCCTTTGCGCCTCCATATCGGGACTGTATCGATCTGGGATCGGGTCCTGAAGTTGCAAAATTTGTGTCACAAATGGCGATAGGTTGGAATCATCAGTTAAGTATAAGTAAGAATTACTCTTTATAAACAACAAAACATTAGCCAGCAGCATTAAACTATAGAACAAGATTTTTTCATGTTTTCTAAAACCTCTTTATCAAAATTAAATAAATACTCACTGATAATTCCAAAAACAAAACGACAAGCGGTTGAATTAAAATACTTACCAGTACAGTTCGGTCCATGTTGTCAGTCCGCACGGTCTCTTCGTAGGTGTATTCGTGGCCGTCGGCGGAGGATGGCAAGTTCCAGGGCTCCGAGCCTTCGGGGCTGGAGTCCCGCTCCGGCTTCACGTCGTCCCGGTCCGTCCAAGGGGAGCTGGTAGCGCGCGTGTCTACCAGCTCGGGCGGGGTCGGCCCGGGCGACGGAGCTGTGCTGTCTGGATTCTGCACCGTCGTCGCTGTCGCCAAGTTGAACGCCTGAAGATTATGCAGCGCGGCGGTAGGCAAGCGGACGTGCCGCACGCCCGGCCGCGCCAACACAGGCTTCAAGCCCCCCGGACCTATCAAACGCTGCAGCAAGAGAGCGTTTGCTGCGCCAGCTTCCCCTCCAACCGTCAAAATCTTCGGCCCGCGATTCGTCACAATTGCGATCTGCTGACCGCCTTTGACCATAGACACTGGTAAGATGTAATTTGCCGGCATGAGAACGGCCGTTGCCGGTTTGCCGGTCGAGCCGCGCGCGACGGTGATCGTTTGCCCGTCTGCGACGATAACGTTCCTCTGCTGTTGCGGACGAGTCTGTGTCAGTGGCGGGTCTTGGTCGAAGGTTATCTTTCTAGCGACTTTCCGTGGACTGTCTTGTGGCGAGTGACTGTCGAGGCAGCTTTCAGTGCAATCGCCCTGCGAGGTGCCGCAGCTACTGTCTTCGGAACCCATGGTACGGCAAGTATCTTCTCCGTGGACCGGGCTCATGTCGCGCGTTCCAGAACGACGCGAGCTTGAACTCTTTTTACGCTTCGAGGACCCTGGATTTGACGGCGGGTTAGACCTCCTCCGCGGGGCTGGTTTATCTTTATCTGGGGAATTCTCCACCTGCTCTTTATACTCGGCCAGTATGTAAAGAATTCTCTGCGTGGTCTGTTCATCTTCTAATGGCTTTTGCGATGATGTTTTTGGCGGTACAGTATTGAGCTTCAGCGTGTTAGGCGGATTCGAAGACGACTTAGGCCTTGATTTTGATTTCGACCCGACTTTAGCTGGTTTAGGTTGGGAGGTCATTTCGGTTGATGACGAGTCTGAAGCGACTGTGTGTGATATTTGGACGTGTGTCGAAGAAGTAGGCGAGTCTGCGATACCTGACGAATCCGGGGATGGCACATAAGTGGATGTCGTAGGAGTAGTGACAGTGGCTTTTCTGTTTACATAAGCCACGTTCACCGACTGATTGTTGCTAATTGAATATAAGACTTGAGTTGATGATTCATTCGAGCAATTGCTCGAACCCGTACCGTCTGTAGTGTCAGAGGATATTGTATGAATTTTAAAAGAACTAGTGTTAGCATTTGCGGTCGGTTGCACTGTACTTCTTTCTTTTACTTGCTCTAAGACCATGTCAAATTCTCGAAGTTGCTCTAGGGTCGAGGAGCTCATTTGAGATTCGGAAGATGAAGACTGACTCTCGGAAGGCACTTTGATTGGCCGAGCCGCCTGTGCTTGCGGCAACCTAATCGTTTGCTGGCCGAGAGGCGGGGCAGCTGTGAGGACTAACTGCTGGTAAACAGGCTGGTTTGCTCCGCCGATGACGTTCCTTTGAATCTGGAAAAATGAGGGCCTAACGACTCTAGCGCCGGGCACCATTTGCGGCGCTTTACTCAGCATTGGTAGTTTGATCCGCATCTGCGTTAAAACGGGCTGTGGTTGAGGAGTCGGTGCATTCTCATTAGACGAACTCATATGGCTATTATTTTCTTCTTGTGAGCTATCGGTGTTCGTCAAATTTTGATTTTGCGGTACGATCTTAATTATGGAAGGCTCAACTTCATTTTGATTAGCCGTTTGCGGCTTGGGGGTCTCCTCATTGTTTACTAACTCGGTGCTAGGAACTGTTATTAAATTTATGGTCTGGCCACCACCGATGTTTACGGGGATTTGACGCGTATATATTACCCCGCCGTGCATTGTCTGAATGTTCATTGGTGCGATAGATTGCTTGATTTGTTGAACTAGGTTTGATTGGGACTGTGTCGTCACCGTGGTTGGCTTCCTTAGTAACAACGGCGGACTGCCTATTTGTCTAATGTGTTCCAAACTTATTGCATTATCTGAGGCAGGACACTCTGCATTCTCAGAGTTTGTGGTCCCCGGCGGTAAATGAGAGTTGGCGTTAGAAGTGTCACCTTGTTTTTGGGCGCCTTCTTGGAAAACAGGCTTGCCGAAAGCTTGGTTAAACTTTGGTAGACTAGTAGACTTTTCCGGGTTGGCAGTCTTACTAGAGGAGTTCTGGATAAATTTTGCGTAATTTTCTTCGTAAATTGAACGTGACTTTATTTCTTGCTGACTTGCACTTTCCTTATTAATTGTTGAATTTGTGGGCGACGGACTTAGCTCTGGCGGTTCCGTAGACTTTGCGGGAGTTTGAACATTAGAGGTCTCGATAGGTTGTAGTCTTAAGACCATGCTTCGCTGGTGCGGGGCATTCAGTTGAATAGCTTTTCCGTCGGCAGATTTACACACAAATTGCACCATCTTCTGTTCATTAGAACCCTGAACGTTAGTTAGGTTGGTTAAAAGATTCACTCGTTTAAGTAGTTGCCCAGGGCTGGCATTCTTTTGGTTACCAGTGTTGACAATGTGGAGCAGTTGATTTCCGCCTTGCTGGAGGCCCGCATCAACTAAAGAGAGGCCACCAAAGGAATTCGACTGCTGTCCGAGAGTTCCGTTAGAAGTCTGCCCTGTTGCTGCGCCTTTGTTTTGAACAATATGCAACACCTGCGTTCCGCTCGGCGTACTTATGACAGATTGTTGAGAGTTGTCTACGAGGGTAATCTGATTCCCTGATGAATTTTTTCCTTGCACTATATGTAATACTTGAGGACCGACCGGAGTAGATGTCTGATTGCTGTCGCCATTGTTTGTCTGATTTAACGGCGGTGGTAGGATTTGAGCCAAAGCTTGTTGTAGGGCCATAGCGTTAATTGAAGTCGTTTTTGAATAAGTATTTGTCGTCGTTTGTGTAGTATTTACTGTACCTTGTCGGATCTTTTGAGATAGTGAACACACAAACGCGTGAGCTCTGGAACTAGGTGTGGATTCTGGCGTGGTCGTGATACCAGCAGCGTTCATAGCGTGTGCGATTTGATCAGTCTTTTCCGATGCTCCATTTTGTTGCCGTTTCTGTGTAAACGTTTCAGAACTGTTTTGCTCAGACGGGTCATATATTGAACTATTTGAATCTGATTTAATTGTATTATTATCGAACAAATACTCCACATTTTCAGGTTTTGCGTATGTAAGTGTGTTTAGATCGGCATTATCAACAGAATTACTTCCTTCCTCTTTAATTTCTGGCTTCTCCTCTTTAATTTCAGTTCTTTCTTCAGCTTTTATCTCCATTTCTAATGATATCGTTTGTTCAGTCATTTCCAAATTATTCATTTCATCCGACTCCAGATTCTGCTGCATAGCTTGATTTTGTTGGGCGTATTCTTGAACTAAAGGTAAAGTTAAATCAGCTGTTGTTAATTCGGTGTACTCTGTTTTAATTTCAGACTGTGAGTCATCGTTTGGGCTATTATCTACCGAACATTGGGAAGGACTTGCATCTGACACTTGAGTTACGCGCGGGTCACAACTCACGGGATTTTGAGCAGCAGCGCTTACTGGTAGTTGACCAAGTTGTACTACTTGAACAATGGTTTCTGTTGGAGACGGTTGAAGGTAGTCCAAACTACATAGGTCATACGGAAAATCTGCAGCTAAAGGTCTGTCACACTCTTTAGCATGCTGTTTTGTCCAGTCTGATTTTAGTTCTATGGTTGTCTTTCTGAAAAATGACCTAACCTTATCCCGGAGCTCGATAAAGTTGACGTATTGTCGTATTTTCTTCATTTGGTCGTCCTTGTTCGTTTTGAGAACTGCGTACTCGTCGTAATCCTCGGACAATAAGAACGGCTGAGATTGTTTTACGTCCGACAGAGTCGCAGCCGAAATATTTGAAACCCTCCCTTTCTTCAAATTTTGTATGACTCTGCCGGACCTCTCACCAAAACCCGTACTGAAATTGGTTTCACAAGCCTCGTCAGATAGGTTTTCTTCGAGAGCATCCGTTTTCTCATATTTGTAAGCGATTTCTTCCGCCAAAGTTTGCGATGCCGGATCTGGTTGATAAGCTTGCGTGTGTTGCACATCAACAAATAGTAGGTTTTCATCAAAACTATCTTCTGGAGTATAATTGTAGGTGTTTTTGATAGGCCAATCAGTCATCATCAAATCTACTTCGATATTTTCTTTATGAAAAGGTCGAGCATATGAAAATTTTACCGAAGAACAATATTCTAACAGCTGCTTGTTTTCTTTGCTGTAAGCCATTTCAGTCATGCTGTTCACGGTTTGTTTGGGACAATCTATATTTTTGCCTTTTCTGTATCTCTTTTCAACAATTTTTACAGTTTTTTCACCACTTTTACCTTTTCTATATTTCTTATCTACCACATCTGCATCGCTCATTTCCATTTTACGTTTTAAAGTTTTTCTAGAATAAGTAACATTTGGTGCAATTACACAAAATTCGATATTATGTAAGTCATCATATAAATCGGCATTTTCTGATCTATTCAAACTTTCAATTACATCGCAACTTTCTTGACTAACTTCTAAGCTGTCGCTTGAAATAGTGCTTGCACAAGAACCAGATTCGTTCAATGCAAACACATAGCACGTGCCTATGTAGGGGTCTTTATACTCGATGCCTTTAAGAGTAAGGCCACGCTCTTCAGAACTAAACGTTGAAGGGTTTTCTGGGTCTTCTACAACATGCTCAAACTTCAAGCTCGTATCTTCAGTTTCGATGTCAG
Organism: Tortrix viridana; assembly: GCA_963241965.1. Lineage (NCBI taxonomy): Eukaryota > Metazoa > Arthropoda > Insecta > Lepidoptera > Tortricidae > Tortrix > Tortrix viridana. The sequence continues at coordinate 6,154,294 of OY725196.1, read as the reverse complement.
TTAAAGGGTCTTTTTCATTTTCTGTTGTTATAACAGTAAGCCAATCATCGTCCTGAATGAGCTCGTATTTGCAATCTGGTTTTGATTTCATTCGACTATCTTGTAAGTTTTCTGGTGAGATGCTGTTATTTTCACAACTGTAGTCTTCCTTGTTTTTAACATCGGCTGCTTCTAACTTATCCTCATCGGCAACCTCATCATGTTTCGGAGAGCAACTGTTACTTTCTTCGCTGTGTATCATGTGAAGTTCCTTAATTTTTTGTTGTTTGGTATAATCGTGGTAATTAAACATTATTTCTTTATTATCAAAGAAAAGTGGTGACATTAATTGCGTAACTTCACTCCTCACCTCCAAAGATATTCCCAATTTTTCTGTATCAAATTCAGGACTACTGAGTTCTCTCGTATTTTGAGCAACATCTGTGGATTCTTCAATGCTTGTGTCTATGATCTCTACTTCATACGCTTCGTTAGGTATTTCCTCAATAGGAACTTCATGCATAAAGATATTATCTATATTGTCACGACTTGCCTCGGACTGCTCCGTGGCCAGATTTTGATGGTCACCTGAGACTGCCGGTCGCGATTCTATGGACTCTGATTTAGTTAAGTTATTGATTGGTGACAGTGCCGTAATTTTTGTTATTTTGTCGTGCTTATTTTTATCAATGCATTCACTATACATTTCTAATGGAGTATCTATTTTATCTGCGATATGTTCGGGATTACTGAGTTCTTTCGTATCTTGAGTAATATTAGTAGTTTCTTCTAGGCTTGTGATGGTAGTTTTCACTTCGCATGCTACGACGTCGTTATCGTAGATATGATGGTCATTTGAAACTGCCAATTGCACAAAGTCTGATGTTCTAGTGAAATTACAAAGTTTAGACAATGGCGTGGATGTTTCTATTTTGCTAGGCCCGATATTATCTGCGACATGTTCTGGGCTACTAAGTTCACTAGTACTTTGAGTCGAATTGGTAGATTCTTTAAAGCTTGTGTTCTCAACTTCATTATGCTTATCTGGTATCTCTTCAATAGGGTTTTCATCTAATACAACAGAAATAGCTTTGTTGTTACATCTTCTCTCGGGTTCTTTAGGGTCGAGGTTGAGATGTTCACCTTCTCGGGTGATGGATGCTGAGATTACCGTTTGCGATACTATTTCTGATTTGAGTAAATTATTGCATGGCGACGGCGACAAGAACCTTGCTATTTTTTCGTGCTCGGTTCGATCGAGCGTATCATTTTCTAACGCATTATCTAGTTTTTCTGAAACTTGTACTGGTACTGTGTGCTCTATCGAATTTTGAGTAACATTATCAAGTTTTTCAAATATGTGTTTTTCGTCAAGGATTTCATCTAATAGGCCAGTATTGATTGTATCGTCCTGATTTGTTTTGGACTGCTTGGAGGATAGATCCAGATGATCTTCAGAGACTGCTGCTTGCAATTCCATAGACTCTGTCTTAATCATGTTTTCAAATGGTGAGAACGGCCTTCCTAACTTCGCTGGCTCATTTTTGTTGATTTTGTCTAGTGGTAAACTGTCTGTTTCTTTAGCATAGGTACTTTCTTCCGCCGATTGAACGTCGATGTTTACATGTTGCAAGTCTGATAATGCAAGCTTGTCAGAACAATCTTTTGTTTCAGCAGTGTCGAAACTTACAACAATATCGCTTTTGACATCATATTGATCATAATCATCGTTATCTATATCTCGAGACTTAACGTGACAAGCTTTAACTTTAGAAGTAGTATCCTTCTCTGGCTCAATGGTATCAATAACAGAATTGTCATTTTCTATATTATCAATACTTGTATCACTATTGACACTAACATTACTATTTTCTTTCGCATCGGTATTTATAGACGAAGTCACATTACTCTCAGCATACTCTGGTTTTGGTAAGAGTACATCCAATAAATAATTTGGTTCAATGTTATCCACTATCTTAGCAGGTGTAACAATACTTTCTTTACAGTATTCACTTATAGTCACATCTTCATCCAATGCATATCTATTTTGTATTTCCACAACTTCAATTTGAGACATTGTTATAGTTTTATCTATATGCGCTTGATGCGGTTCTTCCTTAACCTCGCTGATTTTAACTTCTCTGTTCACCCCTTCGCTGATTTTTTCAGCTTGATGTTGAATCGAAACTGCTTTAGGCATATTTAAACGTATAATTGTTTCCTGTGCAGTTATATCGCTATTCTTAAACTCGGGTTCATTTTGAATCTTTGAGTAATTACAATGTTCGCCATCTTCTTGATTTAGGGTCACATCTGGGAGTACAGGTATTTCATCTTGTTTGCTCTTAGCAGTTGTAAAGCTTTCGCAATTAGTGTTAATCGCTTGTAAGGCTAAAGTTCCCAATTTACATACTTTTTTGGCAAAATTATTGTCCGCCGATTGGTCAAATTTTCTCTTAAGTTTATTAAAAGGAGTTTTTCTTAACGTCCTTTTTTGCAACTTATGGATAGGTCGCGATCTATGGATTATATTAGGATTCTCTTCAAAGTATTTCAAGACAATTGCAACAAGTTTAGGTGCTTTATACGACATGGGATTATTTACATCTACATTGATTACTGTCATGTCTATATTTTCTTCGACCCTAAATGAGTGTTTTGACTTCGTCCACTCAGATTCGCAAGGCCACGGCTTTTCTACTTTTTCAACTAATTTAGAGCTGTCTTTAGATTTATTCCCCAGAGATACCAACGCTTCAAAGACATCCATCACAGGCGAACTTCGTCCATACATGCTTTCTTCGGTTGGCTGGCACGTATCATCCCATAAATTATCTAGAATTGATACTGATGGACAACGAGATAACTGCTGAGAGCCTTCAGTTTCTTCAACATCAAAGTGAATAAAATCGTCACTACATTCCATGTTTAATTCCTCTGATTTTTGATCATCCGCAATATCATTGGCTTTCACTTGTTTTGTTGTTTTTATGTCGTCATACCGCTTTAGAACAACAAAACATTTTTTCATTTTATTAAACATTTCATATTTCATGATAAGGTCATCGCACTTTGTTATTTTAACAATGCAATTTCTAATAGGGGCCACGTGGGAATTTAAAGGCTGATCCTTTTTGACTTTTTCATTAATATTAATTTTATCATCTACTTTTTCTGTTGTTATTACGCCCAAATCTTCTAATAACGCGTTCGTCAAACTCTCTACAGCAGGCACTTTTTCAGGATCCGTTTTGTCATTACTTGGAATCTCAGTAGTACTCTTACAGTCAACACCAAGCTCTTCCAGAAGCAGGCTTTTAAGTTCAATAATTTTATTTACTGCTTCTTGATTTGTACTTTCTGGAGCTTTAGAAAAACTGTCATTCGAAGAATCGTCAATTTCGATGACTTCTGGAATATTGAGCTCTTTAGGGATATCAATCGGCTCAGGCAATAAAGGAATAGGCTCACCTTGTGTAATGGGTTGTGTAGTAGACACAGGTTTTACTACAGACGAGTCATCCAGAATGTTCACAGAATTAATATTAGCTTGAGGAGCCGTAACAGTATTATTCTGTTCTATAGAAATTGATTTACTTTTATTTCGTGTAATTAAACTACTGCCTATTGATGGATATCTGTGTTTTGGTTTGGTTCTATTACTTTTGAAAATATTGTCTTTATTTAACTTTACAACGCATTTCTGAGTAAACTTATTTTGGTGTTTACTTATTGTTTCTGGGTCGATTTTAACAGTGAACGTTCCAAATTCAGTACTGAAACTACGGATGTCGTCATCTTCATCATCACTGATCAAGTTCACTGTATCAATGAGAACTTGCTTCGGCTTGATATTTATTTCTTGAATTTGTGTTCCTAATATTTTGTTTGGATTACTTTTTTCGGCCTTGGAGACTTGTTTAATGTTTAATGTATACCGTGTCCCGTCAGTTAAGCCGCCTGCCAAAATATTTCTCATAGCCGGGTCTGCAAATAACGTATCATAATCAATATGCATTTTTCCAAACACTGTAGCTTTATATATTTTGCCATTCGGAAGTTTAACTCTGACACATCTTTGATCTGGATTATTACTGTCTTTTATAGGAATCTCTTCAATTATGACATCTTCTTTTCTTAAAAGTGGCTCTTTATATACACTGCCTAGCTTCGCTTTCTGACAACCGCCTAGTACCTGATTAATGGTTTCGTGACATATAAGCGACTCATTTACGCTGCTCTTCTTATTAGTATAATCTACTTTTAGATATTTATTTTCATTAATTGTCTCAACTTTCTGAGAACTGTTTACTCTTGATTCTCTGAGATCTTGCTTTTTAGGTTCATGACACTTAAGTGTTTTATTTGAGCATATATTCTCACCAGTTGAAACGTCTTTAGGAAGAGAACGAGTTGAGCGTGCCTCATTACTTATAGATGGCGTGTGTACTTTAAGGTTACGTAACATATCACAATTGGTTTGGTTAGTTGGATCAACTTTCGTTGCGTTTTGAACAGTTGAAGTTGGTATTTTTGCGCTTAACATTTCACTTTGTTCATTTGTTGGCGCCGTTTTGGGAATTTTTGATGCAGTATTTCGGATTTCAGGTAGAGCTGCTTTTTTTATTGCGGTAGTCATCTTGATAGGCAACGTTTGTGGCTGATTAGAATTTTCATCTATTTTCTCAGAGGTTTTAGAAGTCAAAATATGACTTTTTATTGTCTTCTGCATAGGTGGCATAATGTCAGTGTCGTGTTTTATATTTGTTGTGTCCAACTTTTGTGCATTAAGGTGTAAAGATGGTTTTGATGCATTAATTTTATTTAAAGTAGGCTCCTTTAGATTTTGGGGAGCAATCTTGGGTTCTACAGTTTTATTACATCCTTGTTGAGAGGTGTCAGTATCCTTAGTCGTAACTTCATTGATCAGTATCGCATGGTTTCGATTTTTTATTGTCATAACAATCGGTTTTTTAGCGGGTGTAAGAACTGATGGAGATTTAACAAGTTCCTTTGCCAAGTCGTTTTTTAGTTTATCTGGTAACGCTGTTGGATCTTGACTGCACTTAGTAGAATTATTTGGTGCAGTAATTTTTGGCTCTTCTTGTACTACGGATTTTTCAATATTTGGAACACTTTTATTGCTTTCTACATCTGGCAGATTCTCTGATTTTTTTAACTCATTGTTTACACATTCACTAAGATCTTGCTCAACTTTCTCCGTTTTATTTTCTGAACTCAAAGACGTCTTTAAAATTTTAGAGCCTGACAATTCTTTTTCAAAATCAATCATTGCCAAATCAGGAGTTGCATTGCTTTCCCTACTCGCTGTCGATTTTTCATCCATTTGATGAACTTTAGCTGCTTCTGGTTTCGGTATCGCGACTGTTACCATGGCTTTATTCAGTATTCTTCTAGATATACGCGTTGGAGTTTTTGAAGCCGATTTGACCTTGATATTTTTCTTCAAATTATCTTTATTAGCAACCTTTTTAGTGGTTTCCGTTGGTGTTTTTTTAGCCATTCCTCTACGAAGCACAATTTTCGTACTTTTAGACGGAGTCACTTTATTTTGCAATTTATTTGAGGATCTTAACAGAATACGGCGGCAGACTTTTTGGTTTTCTTTAGTACTCGATGCTTGATCAGTGTTTTCTATGTTTTCACTATTAGTTTCAGATTTAAGGCTTTCTACGTTTGTGTCTTCAGGAATTATATTTTCAATGACATTACTTGATTTTTGTTTCATGTTTAATTTTACAATTCCGTTGTTAGGTGTCCCTTGTTGAAGTAGTTTCCCTATATTTTTCTTTTTACCCAGTGGTGTATAAGTCAGAGGTATAGGAGGATGATAACAAGGGTGAATAACTTTCCTGTTCAATAAAGACTCTCGCTTCAATTTAATTCTCTCTTCATCCTGTTTAGTCTTTGGCAGGTTAATATCGACTGACAACCTACGTATACGCGGGTCTTTTTCCACGTTATCATAAGTATTATTTTCCTGCATTTGTGACAGCACCTTTCTTTCACAATTTTTATTCATGTTTATATCCGTATTTGTTATGTGTCTATCTTCTGTCGCGTTAGTAATTAGCGGTTGACTTTTTTCTGGGTTCATTTCAATTTTGTTAACAGTCGGGTGGGAGTTTACCAGTTTACTTTTTTCTGGGCTTGTTTCTATTTTGGTAACAACAGTCGGGTGAGAGTTTACCGGTTGACTGTTTTCTGGGTTTATTTCAATTTTGTTAACAGCAGTCGGGTTAGGGTTTACCGGTTGACTATTTTCGGGCTTTGTTTCAACTTTGTTAACAGCAGGTATCACCTCCTCTTTGCCAAAATTATTGTTCCCCTGATGATTTTCCAAAGCTTTCGTCACATTAGTGGTGGTAGTCGTAGCATTACCAATGATCACGGGATTAATAACCGGAGCAGCAAACTGCGTCGTTTGGTACACCGCAATATTGGGGACAGGGTTCAAAGCAACAAAAGCATTTTGGGAAACACTGCACAAACCCGCGCCCACTTGAGTTTCTTGAATCCGGATGGTTGGGTATGTTTCGTAAACTATTTCTTGACTAATGAGCACCATAGGCTGCGCTGGTATTGACGTTATTATTACATTAGCTGGCTCCATTTGATTATTTGTGGCAATATTAGCTATATAATGTCTTGATTCACTTTGATTCACCATAACATCAGTTTGATTCGTAATGATATTGGTAGTTGTATTTTGGTTGTCTAAATTAGTGCAAAGTACAGGCCTGCTTTCTGGCAAACATGTGGCCTCTGGAATCGGAGGATGTTTTGTTATCACATTCATATATCCTGTTTCAGGACAAGATTTCACAGTTCTCGTAGAATTAAATGCCAAACTTGACAAATTCGATGCATTTTTACTTACAATTGTCTTTGGGCTCATAACTTGAGGTTTTTCGTTCAAAACATTAGCCACTTTATTGCACACATTAGGATTTATCTTACAAGAGCCTTTATTTTTTGCCAAACTAACAGCCTGAGGTGGGTATGATTCCTCGTCAGATGACCACATCTCTTGACGTAAATCATCATCCATGAGTTCTTCCAGCAAATCATAATCAGAATTAGATATCCCTGATATAAAAGGATCAGCCTCTTTAATTGGATTTAAAGTGATATTTTTATTTCGAACTTCGGGTTTTTTAGGAGCTTCGGGTTGTAGTGCCTTTTTAATAAATTCAATATGGTTCTGCTTTTTTGGGGTTTCAACGATCTTCACTATGTTAGGTTTACGTGTAGATGAACTAGATCTTGAGCTGTTATGGTCGCGTCTCCTTGCTTCTGAAGATTTATTTTGCGAGGAACTTGAAATAGACGATGTAGGTTTTTTACTTGTTTGCGGTCGAGAAGTGGTTTGGGAATGTTTTTTGTCTTTATTTAGCACCATGTCTAATGCGTTCGGGCCGAGTGGCGGCGTACTGTGCGCTCGGAGAGCGTTCATGACGCTTTCCCAATCTTGTTGCTCGTTACTCTTTGTTTGATCTCCTTTTTCATGCGATTTCGGAGCGGTCAAAGAATCAGCGTTCCTAATTTTAGAACAGATTACGGGCGTTGCACACTTTTCTTCGTTCGTTTTTTGGTGCGTTACAAGAACTTGAGTGTTTATTATTTGTATATTGCTCACAGCCTGGCTCGACGTAATATCACTCGTCAACGGTGGGTTTGATTTAACTGCAGATGATTTAATTGTGGGTTGATTTCTTAACTGAAGAAGCAAGTCTGCATGTTCCCTGCTTACCATACTGCTTGAAGCAGTTTTCTGGCTGACAATAGGTGTACTGGTGTCTTTTCCACTAGCCCAAGGAGTCTGACACGTTCCTTTAGTCATTGGAAGGGGGCTCGCGTCTAACATCCTAACTAGAACAGGACAATCCTTCGAAGTGTTAACCGGTGTACTACTTTTAGATGGAAGTCGTTTATCGACTCTGGATATCGTCACATCGTTCTTCATATATTTCGCTTTGCTGACCTTATGCTCATATATGTTTTTATTTAGCTCTGCATTGAGGTCGATTTGCTTGTTTTTGTGCATGTAGTTTAGACGCGAGAATGTCGACGGTGCGGTATCAGTTTTCTTCTGTTGTATCAATTGTTTGGCACTTTGAGTGACGTCTGGCTTTTTAGCAGGCGTCGCAGTCAAGGGTAGATGATTGACGGGTGTCATTTTAACTTCCTTGGTTAAAACTATGGGTTTCCCTTCCTCAATGACGCCGGCGTTTATACTATTCTGCAGGTCTTGCAAAAACTCTTCGAAAGAGCTTTGATTGACCTTGGGAGCTTGCGGTTTAGCTTGGACATGTTGTTTAGCTTGAACATTTTGCTTAGTTTGAGCAAGTAGCTGTTTAACTGTTTTTGCGTTTTTAACAATATTGCTAGGTTTTTCTTGAGTATCATACTGTGTAATTCTGTGTTGAGTTTGAGGTTTATTGTCATGAACATAGTGATTTTGTGGCTCTTTAGCCTCGCTATGCGAACTAGTGCCATAGGTTTTAGGGTGACTAGTTTGTCCAGGCCGCGGGACATTAGGTATTTGTATATTAGATAGTCCTTTTGCAATATCATTACTAACAGCCCTAAGATTTTCGTTAAGGAGAGTTTCCATTGAGTTGTTCATGGGGCTCTGAATGTTTGTGACATCACTTTTATTACTGGGACTTACTTTGGTGTTCATTTGTAAGCTGCTTGATGGATGTATTCCATTTAAATTTGTATTAGGAAGTGTTTGGTACAATTTCATTAAATCTTCTCTCGCCTTTTGGTGTTGCATAGAATTATAGTTGTAAATCGGTTGGCTTTGTGTTTGATTTGTCAGGTTTAGACTAGTGCTATTTGAATTGGCAAAGTATGCCTGAGAATTGCTTTTACTGTAATGGTCGAAGTATTTCAGGTCACTTATGGATTGCTTTTGAGACTGATCGAATTTCACGTCACTTTGAGTTAGGTTCTGCATAGATTTGTGATAAGTTTGGTGCACTAAGGTATTCGCTGTTGGTTTTGGTGGAGTAGTTTTCAATGAATACAATTTTTCAGCTTGTTTTGATGGCGAAACATAGCTTGAATCTATCACGCTGGTCGTTCGTGGAGGTTGACTCGTCGTATAATTACTGTATAGTGCTGGTTTCTGCGGTGAACTTTGGATATAATTATTATATGCTTTCTGACTTTCACTGAACACATTTGAATTCTGCACGAGATTTGGCATAGAGTTACTACACTGTGGATACCTCGCATCCTGCATTCTTTGTGCATTATAAACTTTTTGTGGAGTCATTACCTTTGGCTCGAATTCAAACGAAGGCTCGTTGTAAGGTATTTTCGACATGTTTGCACTACTTCCGTCGAGCGCAGCATTTAAAATATCATTGACCTCACTTTTCATCGCCTCAAACTGCTGAGTTTGTTTCTTATTCATGTAAACTTTAGGTGCATCTTCTGATGTGTGTACTTTCTTGCCGACTAAGGAATGGTTAGGCAAGGGAGAGCTCACTCTCTCATTCAGATGTGCATTTGGGAATGGGTTCCTAGGTAGTTTGGGCTTCGTTTTTCTGAACTCTAGAAGCTTTGCAATACTCGATTTCACTTTATTGCTCACTACGTGTCGATTTGCAAGTTGATTAGGCGTTAAGTACGGAGATTTCGATCTGCTCACGTCAGAGTCATCGCTAGCAGTCGACCTAATTTTCGGCGAGCTGGTAGCTTTAGCTCGTACGGCCGCTTCTACAGCGGGACTCAGTACGTTAGTGACGTTATTTCTAACAGCAGGACTCAGGTCTACAGATTTCTGAGTATCTAAACTGTTTCGTCTCTCGGGCGATTTCAATTCATCCATAGAGAAGTGGCCATCGATAACTACATTAGGATCGTTATTGTCGGAAAGCTGCGAGAGTTTCCCCTGGCTGTCGTAGTCGCTATCCGTGACGCTAACGCAGCTCACATTATCATTTCTCCGCCGCTCTTTCTTCTTTCTTACTCTCTTCTCGCCGTCCTGCACTTTGGTCGGCATATTCGTGACTTTCATGCCCAGCAGGCTATCGAGTGAGCCCGTGGGTGGTTCAGACTTTTTCTTTCTCTCCTTTTTCGTTTTTTTCTCTTTCTCTTTGCCTTTGTCCTTTTCTTTTCGCCTATCCTTGCTGCCTTCTTTGCTGGTCTCTCGTTTGTGAGTCTTCTTGCGCTCTTTGCTCCTGTCGCGGGATTGTTTCCGGCGCTCCTTCTTGGCGTGCGCGATGAGGCTGAGTGGGTCCTCGTCCTCTTCAGAGCTGCGCGGGCCGCGCTGGCGCGCGGCGGTGATGATCTCAATCTCACTCTCGTTAGCGCTCTCAGTATGCTCGGGGTCAAGGAAAGCGTTCTGCCAGATTTCCTGCGGCTCTTCCAACGGGAGATGCTGCTCATAACCTGAGGAGAAAACGGTATCATGAGTAAATATATCTGGGTGATTCCACGAGCGTTTCAACCGCCGTCAGTCCCTTGATCGCATTAAAGTCGAAATTTATGTAGCTTTGGATGCCATTTTCGGTTATTTTATAGAGTCAGGCCACTTCTACCCATCTATAACAAGTTTAAGCTTGCAGTTATCTTTAATCACTTCATCTTTAAAGCCGTAGAACAGCGAACGACAAGTCAAGGTTTATATACAATAATTTTGTGATAAAAGCAGGGCCATACCCTTCTCGATGCCGTCGTTCTCGAAGTCGTCCTCCTCGGGCAGGTGCTGGAAGGCGCGCGGGTCCAGGTTCAGGTACTTGAGCTCGGTGGTGAGCGCGCGCGTGCCGCCGTGCGTGCGCTCCATGTACACGCGGCAACTCTCAAGGAGAAGCTCCCTGAAAAGACAAACAAGTGAACTGAATCAATCATCAATCAAACTAAACTAGAATATTTGGCTGAACTAGGATACCACGACTTTGCGCAGCGACGATGAGCGGCGGAAACAAATTAATAATAATTCAGAAGTTGCTAACTAAAACCCGACTGGCGAATGACGCACCCTTGGCCACGACTTTGCGCGAACGGCGGCACAGCGAGCGATTTCTTAATACATTGCAGCTCGGAGCTCAGGCTCAAGCCTTCAGCCTCCGTGAAGATGGCGGTGGACAGCACATCTGCGTGTGCTTCAACTGAAGCGACTCTTACCTCTCCATGTCCCAACTGAGCGTCTTGACCCGCGGCCCGGCCAACAGCACAGCCAAGTCCTGGCACAGCTCGGGGCTCAGGCCCAGGCCCTCGGCCTCCGTGAAGATGGCAGTGGACAGCACGTTGGCTTGGCCCTGCGTGTGCTTCAAATGAAGAGTTTTGGAAGTCTTGACCAGGTTGCTCTGGGTGCGACTGTCGTTCGCCCAGCTGCCGAAGTCGGAGGAGGTGTCTGGCGCTGGCTCCTGAGTGTCGGGGACCTGGAATAATGTAATATAACATTTAGTTACATCAAATTATATCACATCAAACTAATATTATAAATGCGAAAGGTGAGGTTAGTATGCTTCTCATTCACGTTGAAACTGATCGATGGATTTGGGCGAAATTTGGAATGGACCTTAATGTACTTACTTGTAATTAAAGATGTTGTATAATTAATACTGGGACATTATATTTAGAGCTCCCACAGAATAAATAGGAGTGTACGAATTTGAGCCGTTCAGCCCGAGGCAGCCTCGCCGCGCAAAGCGAGGCAGCTCAGTCGCGCACCTGTCCACCACAAAATGGCGTCGAACGCGACTACAGCTGATGCTGCTTTCATCAATTCACAGTAAATAAAAATCAATTAAAGCCCGACCAGGAAAATAAAAAACTTCACCATATTGCGGAAAACTATTGGAACTAATTTCTTCAACTGGCAAACTAACTTTAAAGACGTCATTCACACAAGTCACAAGACGTCACAAGATAGTACTTTTCAAAGTTTGCTTTTTCTTCGATTTGTTAATCGTCATGATGTCATTACCTGACAATAATTCAATGGTTGGCCGAGTTTATTTGTAGATTACACAGGGTGTTTTTTATTCGTCGAAAAAAATTTGGGGGTTAAATCAGTAAGTCATACTGACCAACTTTCACTATGGGACCAACCCCGTAATCGCGAAAAAAAAATTGACCCTCCCATACAAAACATCGTCAGCTGACTAGCCAAAATGTATGGGATGGTCAATGTTTTTTTCGCGATTTCGGGGTTGGTCCCATAATGAAAGTTGATCAGTATGACTTACTGATTTAACCCCCAACATTTTTTCGACGAATAAAAAACACCCAGTATTTGGGTAGATAATAATATGTGAGTTGTGAGATGAGCAGTGACCTTGGCGGGGTGGTGCGCGGGGCTGGCGCGGCGCACGCGCTCGAACATGGGCGGCGCGGGGTGCACGGAGAAGGCGGTGAGCGCGCACTCGGCGTGCAGGCGCGGCGACGCGCCCAGCAGCGAGCCCAGCTGCGTGAACCACGACGCCAGCGTCTGCTCCGACGCGCGCGCCTCCGATTGCTGGAATATAAACAACATCTATTTGTTCAATTTGCACGGTTAACGTACCGTGGACGTGCAACAGTAAATTAGCAAAGCATACACAGTATAAAAATATAAATAAATAAATAAATATCAGGGACAATCTCACACAAATTGACCTAGTCCCAAACTAAGCTCTAGGCTTGTACTATGGGTACTAGACAACGATGAACATTACTTATATAGAGAAATACATACTTAAATACATAGAAAACATCCATGACTCAGGTACAAATACTCGCGCTCATCACACAAATATTTGTTCATACCGGGATTCGCACCCGGGACCGCTAGCTTCGTAGGCAGGGTCACTACCAACTAGGCTAAACGCTTTGTCAAACAACAACAACATATATCAACATATAACGAGACATACCTTCTCAGCATTCAGCTTGAGTCGCTCCAGCTCGTTCATCCCCGCGGTGATGGCGCGCACATACAGCTCGCACACGAACGGCTTCATCTCCCCCTCGCACTGAAAACAAACACATCCAATATTATACAGGATCTTTTTTTAATCGTCAAAAAAATTTTGGGGGTTAAATCAGTAAGTCATACTGACCAACTTTCACTAGGGGACCAACCCCGAAAAAAAAATTGACCTTCTCATACAGAACATCGTCAGCTGACTAGCCAAAATGTATGGGATGGTAAATTTTTTTTTCGCAACGAATAAAACAACACCCAGTATAGTTTTATCGAAGGATTTTTTTATTAGATAGTGCCTGTTGATATTAATAAATTTTAAGTCTTACAATTATTGCCTCGCCGTGAGAATTAGAATACAGTGAGCTGATGTTGGTACTGCAGAATCAGAGGTTGTATTATGAGATATCGAAACCAACAAGTTTCAGTCAGTCAATGGGACCGAGACATGTAATTGGACGTAGCTTAAGGAAAAGGATCCAATCCAACCATTTCACACTTGTAGAATTTGACATAATATTGACAGCAATAGAATTCAAATTTAAATACATTTACTTTGTGGGTTGGATCCTTTTCCCTAAGCTACGTCCAATTGCGCCAGCGAGCGCGCGCAGCAGTACAGGGTAAGTTAGAGGCAGGCACTGACCTGCGCGTGTATGGCGGCGCACAGCGTGTGCAGATGGCGCGCGGTGGCGGCGGGCGCGGCCAGCGCGGCCGTGACGGCGGGCAGGCGCGCGGGCGGCACCAGGCGCGCCAGCGAGCGCGCGCAGCAGTACAGCGCCGTGCGCCCCGCGCCCGTGCACGTCGTCAGCACCATGCAGCGCGCTATCACCACCTGACGGACAATGCATCAATCACAGGTTTTACTATCACCAGGGTGGCTACCACATTGTGCATTTTCTCACTACAGACTAGTTAAAAATTGATATAGACGCCACATACAAGGCGAGGGCAGCTTGTGCTAGCCACACAGTAGAAACTCAAGACACAAAACTCACTATCTTTATAGTTTCAACCCTTTAAAAACTGCTACTTATTATAACCACTGTTATTATTATTACCTGTGCAATAAGCGTAGCGACCTCTTTGGCGTTCTTCCATAGTTTCTTTTCCCGCGGCAACGTCTCAAGCCGGGTGCGAAGCCGCTCCACCAACTGATAGCCGTCGCGTAGCGGCGTTTGCTTAGCCTATGACAAATTATTTTTTTTATTACGTAAAAATAAGAATGTCTCACAAACTTCAAAGCATTTCACTCAGCACCTTGAACGGAATCATATGAGATTCTTAAATTAAAAGATGCGGCATTTGGAAAAGGGACTGCAGATGCAGAAGTAAGTTTAGGAAAAAGGCCTATGGCCAGGAAGACGTTATCATCAGTTTGTCCATCAGGCTGTTGGTTCGATCCACGGTTTTCCTCAACACAAGAAAGGTCCCACGGATCCAGGAAGCCCGCGTCGCGCCCGCGTCCGCTCGCTGTGTGAACAGGCGGAGGCTTACCAGCTCGATGCAGCGCTCGCGCTTGTCCTGCTTGTCGAGCAGCACGAACTCGATGTCGGTGAGCAGGTCCCACACGTCCAGGAAGCCCGCGTCGCGGCGGAGCGCCGCGTAGAATGACGAAGAGTCCTCTTCTGGCTCGGCTGAAAGAAATGTTGTTAGAAATAACATTCAATAATTTTGCACTGAATAATCGTATTCTGTAGTTTAAAATGCAAGACTTATTATACAACAGTTCACTAACTATAATTATATAAAGCCACAAAGTAGATTCACTCCATATTCACAGAAAAGGCTGCGAGTTAGTTGTGCCTTTGACATTGCTGAAATGTATGGGCGACGGTGACTTCTTACCATCAGGTAGCCCATCTGTTCGTTTACAATATCTATCTCTATCTAATCTAAATAGCCTATGTAATGTCACAATGCTGGGCAAGGCAAAGGCCTCCCCTTTATTCCTCCGCTCATCTCTGGATCTAGCCAAACCTTGCTAACCTGGATTTTGGGCTGACTTTACTTCCGGATGCCGTTACTTGGGTCTCATGGTTTGCAATATATTGGCAAAAAAAAAAAGGAATTTGTATTGAATCCATTACCTGGTTGGTCGGCTGCGTCGTCACGGGGCGCGACGCGGCCGGCGCGCGCGCGGCTCATGACGGCGGCGGCGAGCGCCAGCGCCAGGTCCACGCACTTGGACGCCGCCAGCGCGCGCAGGCGCGTCACGAACACGTGCCCGCGCTCCTCGGTCAGCCATTCTAGAACTGAAACATTACCAGAAGGTTGATTAGGTTTTATTAAAGCTTGTGCTCTGGGTTACCACACCGAACGATCGTCAATCAGTGGTAGTGTTTTCTGTTTACAAAGTCCCGCCACATTACTTGATTTTAGGTACATACATTGAAGCAACCACTTATGTACATTACCAGCAGGGTAACCGATGCTCTTACGGTGAGGGAAAACATCGTGAGGAAACCTGCACATTTAGGTGGCAAAATGTGTAACCATGATTCAACTGGTTTTGTTCCCCTGTCACAAGGGTTACGGAGGTCAGATGGCAGTCGCTCCACTGTAATAACCAGACTGACCGAATCTGGATCGTGGTCAAGCGTGCCCTGGCGAAGAACGAGAAAAAGCACTAGGAAGATGACATTGAAGTAAAAAAAATAACAGTTATAAGGGTGCTTATGACCCGGTGCTGGGTAAGCTCGTTCCATCGTGGACCTTGACTAGGGTCTAACATAAAAAAGGACGCCGCTGTATATAATAGATACAGAGTTAAAAATAGAAGTTACCCTGTCCATTAGTGACCGGCTCTTTAGCCAGCAGACTCTTGAGCACGGGATGCCCCCAGGGGTCGGGCAGCAGCGCGCGGAACCACGCGGCGCGCCGCAGCAGCTGGTCCTCCCAGGCGAGGCGCGCGCGCCCGGCCGCCGCCGCCTGCGCCTCCGCGGTGAAGGCGTCGATGGCGGCGCCCAGCCGGGTCTGTTCATCTGGCCGCTTCACCCATTCCGTCTGCGAAATTAAATTAATTAACAAACTTCATTTTACAAGGGCAGATCTTTTTCTAGTGTCTTGAGTCTACCAGCGCTTCCCAAGGGGACACCACTAGTAAGAAGCGCCCCAAAAATCTCGACTGTGTCTATTTTTCAATAAAATAACTTATAAGTAACTTGGGAAGCTTTCGATTGGCGACACTTCCTTGCAACCGATCACCAGCGAGCATGAATTTAACTAAGAACAAACATTTACAAAAAAAAATTGTACGATCAAATTAAAGGAGAATTTATTTGGAAGGAACACCTTACTGTTTCAAAGTTTTCCTGCGTGATCGAATCAGTCATAAGCGGATAAGATCCGCAGTTGAACAAACGACGTAGCCATAAGAATTGCTAGACTAGAGTGCCAGCCAGTTCTCTAATGGGGATCGCATATGGGAAAATACAGGTTATTAAGGGTCCCCACAAATTGGACCTACCGCGAGAAGATAAGATAAGATATTTATTTTTAAAAACTTATCCTCGTAAGTCCTGTGTTTTTTAGAAGCGGTAATCGTAACTATCAAATGTACTATACCAAGTATACATACCTACTAATAAAAGTGAACCTAAAGGTGAAGTACTTTCGGTAGTTATTCGTGATATGTAGTTAAAATGTCAGGTCTGAACTGCTATCATTGACTTGTACTTGTGCAAGTACGCGGGGACTTACGAGATTTAACTACGTTACAGAAGGTCCTAATAATCCGTTGGAAGCTGACAGCACTGGATTAATCATTGTAGTTTTCTTTGAAAACCTATATCGTTCTGTGCAAGCGTATCTGCTGACCTGACGGTAAAGCCAGGATGACAAGGTATAAATATTAAATAAATAAATATCAGGGACAATCTCACACAAATTGACGTCCCAAACTAAGCTCTAGTACATACTTATATAGAAATACTTAATCAAATATATAGAAAACAACCATGACTCAGGAACAAATACTCGCGCTCATCACACAAATATTTGCCCATACCGGGATTCGAACCAACTAGGCTAACCGCGTCGTCAAATACCTGCAGCACGGTGCGCGCGGTGTGCCGCTGCAGCCAGTTGAGCAGGTGCGGGTGCGTGGAGGGCGAGGAGTGCTGGTGCAGGCAGTACACGCGGCGCCACGCGTCACACACGTGACCCGTGCGCGCCGGGAGGGACTCGTCGCTGCTCAGGCGCGCCTCCAGCGACTGCGGACAAATCATAATTGTTAGTACACAGTGAAAAGTTAAGATGGGCCAGTAAAGGCGGCTGGGTCATTCTCACGTCCGTGATTTGATATCTAATTTACTCGGCCCATATTTTTGATGTATACGAAGTATCTGGAAGCCGTTGTCGTACGCAAAAGCTCAATCACCTAAACATTATCTAATAGAATGATAATGACAAGATGAGCTACTGAAACTACTGCCGCTACGCGAAAATGACCTAAGTTTTTTTTTTTTTTGTAAGGATGCTGAATCATGAACAATTACTATTTTTGAAATAAAAACACATTCATCTCCGATATTTATGAAAATAACTAAAAATTAGATATTTTTATTTCACACAAAACTTTACAAGTGTACAATTTGACAAAACTGAATGTTATTACAGTTTATGCCTGGACCACACCAGATGCGTTGCGTAGACGTGCACGTGCGCGTTCGCGTTCCACTGCGTTGTATAGTATGAATCCTCACATGAGGACGCAGCTATATAACGCAGTGGAACGCGATCGCGCACGTGCACGTCTACGCAACGCATCCGGTGTGGCCAAGGCTTTAATCAGCACAAGGGACATCTGAAGTTGTTAGGTTCCGTCACTAATACTACAAACACAAAAATCTAACTTCAATCGTTCAAAAGTTGCAAACGAAAGCCAGACAGCCGACTAGTGTGGACGCACACTTATAACACTCGTTCGTTTTTGACGAATAATATGACACCCCATTGATTAACAACCGGTTCAATAGTTTAGGAGGTAGAGGTGAAATTCCGATTTTATAAGGAAAAAATATGTGACCTTATGGAGGAAGGCAGTTACGCTCTTCTTATTCTTGTAACTATACGAATACTATGGTAACAGCTCTAAAAACAGCGTAACCGCTTACCTCCATAAGGTCCCTTTACATTGAGAACGTCACATATTAGTTTTTACTTCTTAATGTCAAATATAACAAAAGCTAGAAATTTTATGATCAGTGAAACCATCCAAACGATTTTAAACTATGAATTACTATCTCAAGGAGCGTTACACTCATACAATTCCGCCTTAAAATATGACCACGGTATTTAGGAATGAAATGACACAAGACAATTGATCCCAGGCCATTCGTTAATCATTATTGTAAGTATAGCGCAGTATTGCCAGATCTCCTGATTTTTCTGGAGATGTACTGGGTTTTCCTGAGATTTTTCAATCCAAGTCCAAGACTCAAAAATCAGTAGATTCTTAGGAAAGTTCGGTGGATCTCCTGAAAAAGGAGATCTGGCAACCGCCGTGGCTGAGCCGTGACAGTTGTTCCTAATCGAGGCAGTGTAATTTCCACATCGTTTATTTATACATAGGACGTCATGTTTTACGACTAATTTTTTTTTTTTTTTTTTTGCGAGATTGGACGCGTGCGTTCGTCACGCGTTGTCAGTTGGCACTAAAGCCAAAGACGGTAAATGCCTTCTTAGTGCATTACTACGCGTGGCAAGGGTGTAACGCATCTATAGTATATACGAGAATATTATCTAATTGTCTGATTGTGATTATTCTAAAGATAAATTAGTCATGCCCGATACAAGCACATATTATAATGAAGTCGGTTAAAAAAGCCGTATACGATGTTAATACAAAGATCCATCTCTTTTTGTTCTGCCCCAGTGAATCGCCTCCATAGGGAAATCAAAAAAGGGGAGGCACATGAGTCCTAAGTGGATCTATGTATAGTGGACTTAATCCATTCAGAGAAGAGTTTAGTCATTAAACCAGCGAGTTAAGCACTCCGGGGGCTCGTTAGTCCCCGCGATGAGAATCGTAAACACCATTGCAAGGACGTTAGAATATATTACCGGGGTTCAATTCGACATCGTTCTTGAGGTTTATTTAGAAGAACTATGCATAGAGCAATTAAATCAACGTTTTTTTTGTATTTTATAGCAGCCCATTTCCGGAACTCGACGATAAGCCTAATTTGCGTGCGCAAAAGTCAAACTATTTATTTATGTATTTGATAAAAACGCATTTTTAGGTATTTAGAAAAATTATGAATACGGTCTATTATTCCAAATTAAGCTAATTTTGGACTCTTTACTCTTGAACAGGCTAGCGGAACTTTAGTTCTTGGTTTTTAAGAGTTAAAAAGGCCTACGAAAATATTGGTTATTATTGAATACACTATACTTTTAATAATAAATGTTGCTCTTTATTTTTATAGGGTAATTTAAAAACTAAGGAAAAGAAAACACATTAGTAATTATTTTATCTATAGCGCATATCGACAAACTGTAGGTTATAATTAGCTTTACGTCAGTGTCAGTCAGTGGGGTTGCAGTTGCGGTGACAAAACTTATCTAGTGGTTGTAATCTTAAATTCACTTTATATGTTCGCTGCCGATACTGTTAAGCTGGCCATACACACTCGGGTATGCCTGCGCAGTTTTGTCTGTACAGTTGAACTGCACAGGTAAACTGGAGCGTGGTTGTGACACAACTGTGTAGGTTTCCACGCCTGTACAGGCAACTTGTGTCCACAGCTTTATGGTTTTCGAATTTTGAATTTATTCGAATCAGCTTTGATTTTATGAAATTTGGACGTTGATCCAGCCTCTTTCACTTGGAATAACCTGTCAGAAAGATAGGATTTCATCAGAGTATGGAAGCTGTGGGGTTTATTTTGTATAGGAGACCTCTGTGCCACACTCTGTCAAAGGCCTGCTGTATATCCAGGAACACAGACAAGCAGTATTCGTTTTGTTCAAGGGCCCCTCTGATAGTCTCATAGACTCTGTGGACTTGCTCCACTGTGGAGTGGTGCTGGTGTGGATCATTATAATCTGTGACACTTTCCAGATCTTAGGAAGATCCCATTAAAGAGGATCGTTATAAATTCTAGGGCTTTCTTCGGGATTTCTTTGGTGATTAGGTCGAACCCGGGTGCCTTTTTGTCTTTAAGCTACCCTACCCACTACCCTAGCCACTTCTTTGCCTGTAACTGGTTATGGTGGAGATGACATCTAAGCTGATAGGCCATGTTTAAAGCAGCGTTCACATTGCATTCGGATTCATTGTCCATAATCTCATTTCATTAGGGGTAAAGACTTTGGATAGGTGTTCTGCAAATACGTCGGCTTTTTCTTAGTCTTTTTTATGGCCCACGTATTATAGTCTTTTTTTATGGGTAGTATTGCTTGCTACCTGCAGTCTGTCATATGATTTTGTGAACTTGTAACAGTAGGTAGGTTGTGGTAGTAGTTACATATTTGGTCGTTGTTTTGTGCAATAAAGAGTTTACATACATACATACAATAGTAAGTGGAGTGGGTAGCCGACAAGGATTCCAGTTTAGTCTGAAGAGTTTTGTTGTGCCAACTGTTGATTAACTCCTTCAGTTCAACAATTGCTTTATTCAAAGCAGTTTTATCTGTTCTATGTCTACTCTGGTGCCAAGTGCGACATAGCAGTCATTTTCCTAAGATTTTACACCTGATGTCCAGCTGATAATTCAATGGGTGCCATGTTGGTTCCAATGGTGGTGTATTTTTCCAACAGACCACCTGTATGAGATTTGTAAGGTATTTTTCCATTTCTTCAATATCCTCCGGGCTCCTAAGCAGTGGTCGGAGTAGGAAGAGCTAATTTACCTAAACTTGACGCATGTTCATTCATGCGTGAGTGAGATGGGAACACATTATTGAATGAACATGCATCAAGTTGCTCCTATGTTTGATATTTAGATCAATATCATCCTGGATTTGTTCTCTAAATGATGCCCAATCGGTTATTTTGTTATAAAGTGTTTCTACTTTTTCATTATCTATCAGTAGAGTGCTCATTGTAAGTATTATTGGAGTGTGGTCAGAACAAGTATCCGGGCAGGATTTTAAGTAGTGTTTAGAAAATCCTTTCGAAATAAAAAAAATCTAAAAGATCTGGGCTCTGACGGTCAGTATGTTGGTTCGCAAGTGGATATTGCAGGTTGTTCCTATCAATACTTCACTTCAACTGTCTGCCTCTTGTGTTTTTAAGTCGGGATGCCCAATGGGTATGTTTTGAATTCCAATCACACCCAGAGATAAATCGGTTTCCTTTGAAAATTATTAAAGTCAAAAACTAATCAATAAATTAGAAAATTATAAGAAATGAGCTTTGTGACCCCTCACCCCTCCCCTCAGAGGTAATTAATGCAATATAAATAAGAGACTAATCCCCTTATTAATAAACACACAATAGCTAAAGTATGCTTAAAATATGCTTTGACCTTATTTGCCACTGCGACATTTGCATATGACAGAAAGTTACAAAGCATACTTTAACTAAATATGTTTATTGTTCGTTTATGAATAAGTAGGTAAAATATTTACTTTAAATTCAAGGTACATAATAAAAATAACCAGCCTATATACGTCCCACTGCTGGGCACAGGCCTCCACCCACAATGAGAGGGTTTGGGCTATAGTTCCCACGCGGGCCCAGTGCGGATTGGGAACTTCGCACACACTGACAAATTGCTTTGCAGGTGTGTGCAGGTTTCCTCACGATGTTTTCCTTCACCGAGAAGCTCAAGGTAAATTTACAAATTATATTTCGCACATAAATTCCGAAAAACTTAGAGGTGCGAGCCCGGGTTCGAACCCACGACCCTCTGCTTAAGAGTTGGCTGTTGGCATAATATATAAAAAAAAGTAATATTACATTTTTTTAGGTTACCCATACGCAAGTGAAAGATAAAATTGCCTTGCCTCTTATCTGCCATTCATCTCTTTTGAGTACATGCTCCTGGCACTCGCTTCGAAACGCGTCTAAGTGTTCCAAAAATGTAACATGTCAAAAAGGGTAAAAAATCCTATTATTGATTTAACCCTACCCTACATGATCACTTTCCTATCCTAATCACTTTCTGGACAAAAAAGTTACTTCACTAACAATGTTAATAGGAATCTTATTTAAATGGCACCAGCACATAACTTTATTTATTTAACAAGCCTTCCAGGATTGAACTGCAATAAAGATGAATTTAAGATAATAAAATGTAAAAAAAAATGAGCCAACTCTTAATTACAAGTTCTGTTGATTAGCCACGTATCCTATGACCAGATCTTATACAACCTATCCATTAAAAAAAAAAATTACCTAAATTGGTGCAAAATTTACGAAGATACTTACACACAAAAAAAATTGAGAACCTCTTCTTATGAAGTCGGTTAAACTAAACATATAAAAAATTATTTAAAATACTAAATAATCTAGGTTACTCATGCTCAAGTAGCACAAAAGCTGTATAAAAGCTTAAACAGCCATTATAACTCTAGTTTTAGCATTTTAAGGGCTGTATAAGCTGCTATACAACTTGTGTGCTACTTGGGTGGACTTATAAATCTTTAAAGGGTTTAAAGAGATCCGGAATCACATCATCACACTAATATCATAATAGGCATTAAGTCCGCCTTTTGTACTTTTTTTTGTGCAATAAAAATTAAATAAATAAATAAATAAAATATTTTTTTAGATGTGAAAGTTTATGTGTTAGCATGTTTGTTACTCCTTCACGCTGATACGGCTGCACGGATTTGGATGAAATTTGGAATAAAGATAGCTTATACCCTGGATAAACACATAGGGCTAGCTTACGCTGCCCCAACCCTGCCTATACCCTGGGTAAACACATAGGGCTACTTTTTATTTCAAAGAAACCACTGAATCTGCAGGATAACAAAATTACTGATTATACACAGACAAAGTCATGGGCAGAAGCTAGTACTAAAATAATACTAATATAGGCTTGTTAGAGTTGTTAGCAGTGTCAACTAATGCCTGACTTAACATTATAATTAATAGAATTATTCAAGAAAGTTCCACAGCAGTAAGAGTAAATTTTATTATTGATTTTTTCAATTCTTAATAATATTTTCAATGGTTATATGTATTTGTTTATCCTGCTCTCATTTGTACATGCCCTCTTCTTAGACCATTCTCGAATCACCCACGTAATACACTTACAACAGTAATATTTTATGTTCTATTGTATTTTTTCTTTCTGTTTGTTGTATTTGTACTGTGTGAGTGTTGAATACATATTTTCTATTCTACTGTAATAGAATTATCAAATGTCATGGCATGTCAACTCCACAACTGGATGCATCCACAATTGAAATATTCAATTTGAAATAAGAGTAAGTGAAAAAGCAGCTAAACCCCAAGGGGAAAAGGGAGAATAATAAAATGTTTCTAAAACATTCCTATTCCTTCCGTATTCTTACAGGAAAGTACTTTAACATCTAACACCAATGTAAGCTTTTGAATCAAAAACATCTATTTGAGAGTGACGTTGGCTACATTACACTCAAAAATATCTGACAAGGGTTACCAAGGTCTGTTCCAATCCAATTTGTTATTAATGTAAACAAACCGATTTTGTTAATATTCCAACACAATCATTCACTTAATTGGCTATTTGACTGACTGGTCAAATCAGCAACTTTTATTGAAAAATCAAAATGACCCAGTAGTATGAAGTTAGTATGAAAATAGTAAAATGCGACATCACAATTTTCAGTGTTCCTTTATAAAGTTTTTGTTGAATTAAAAATCATAATAAAAGATAGCTACGTTTTTCCATGTTATTTTCGAAAGCTTGATTTAGTGGTAGTGTAAAAATAATTTATTTTGGCATTAGTCAAATAGCCAATTGAAACGGAAACATAATTATGCACAAGTATTTTGAAGGTTTTAACTTGATATCTCATTATTTTTCCTAGCAATATTTGTTTGTTTAATATTTTTTTAAAGTGAACTAATTTTTTAGGTTAGAAAGACATCTTGTAATTTATGGATGATGAATGAAAAATTCAATTTAATGAATCAAGTAGGTAATTTTAAAAATCAATTGATTTGTAATTAGCTCTTGGATTTGCCATCATTAATCAGTTGATGGTAGAGTTGTTAACACATTTGTTTACATCTTTAACTAATTGGATTGAAAAAGACTATAGAGGAATTAGTGTGTCAGATATTTATACATCTTGTAAAAACTGTATTCTGCAAATAAATTATATTGATTGATTGATTGATTGATGTCAGCACAATGTTGGGTAGTGCATTATTGCTGGTGCAGTCACCACCACTTGGTACAGTTACCAAGATACAAAATAAAAGCTACAAATTCATATAACCGATTGGTTAAATGTTAAAACCCAATTGTGTTTATGAATATCAAACTCAATCAAATCTATATAAATCAACCTTTTATGGATTTAACTAAGGTTGATATTCTATGACACAAATAACCTATCGCAACAATAATCTAGACAATTATTCTGTGATAAAATATAACAAGAGTAAAAGAGTTGATTGTTATAATAACATATTTGAATGACTATTAACATATCACCTCACTATTGACTGCAGGTTTACATTTACTCTAAGAGTCATTGGCGGAACTCGTAAGACTTGTCACACTTTACTAATTAGACATAGACAAGTTACATCCTATTGTTCAATATCTTGTAAAAAAACAACACATATTATATGTACTTAAAAGTGCTGCACATGCTTACAAGTACTTAACACACAAGCACAGAAATGCTATTTCTATAACTATACAATGTTTTCTGTAGACATTAGCCTGTAGGCTTTAGCAATATTTGTTCAGGCGAAATGGATAGTTTATCTATTCCAAATACTATTAAAACTAGTTAAGATTTTAAAAAGTGAACAAGCATATGACATGTGTAAAATGCTTCATAATTGCTGTAACTACAATTAACATACAAATACCTCTAAATGATGTTAAATTAAGAGTTAGAAGAATACAATTTTAAGATCTATTTATCAAGTTGTTTTGATATAATAAGCACGCCATGTTTTCTAATAAGAGAGGAAACATTTTGAAGCCGGCTGAATCGCAATTGACAAAGTAAATAGATGCTCTACGTGACTTAACTCCACGGTGATATGGCTGTCATGGAAAATGATTCATATTATTATTACTTCCAAAGTATTTATTTTAAGATGCCAAAAGACAAAGCTTACCTATACAAAGTAATAAGACCTGATAAAATATTAGAACTACGATGTTATACCCTAATAATTACGCGAAATCTAAAGACCCCATCGAAGTTCCCAAAGCGAAGATATGTTGTGAACTTAACATTGAGACTAATATTACAGTACAATAGTAGCGATTAAATAATTACCATATCAAACTTCATACAATTTCATTAGAAATTGAGAGTAATCCATCAAAATTTATGAAAACAAGAGTTGGAAGTGGACAAATATGGCGGCCGTAAAGTGAACTTTACCTTTACGGCGTCGCATTTTGCACACGGGTAAGTAAAATGAAAGAATAAAACTTACCTTATAAAGTTCAATGTAATATGTTTTGTCTTTTGGGCGACTTGTTAGATTACTTTTCACGTCTTTTCCATCATTTGTAGAAGTCATTTCTCAAGAAAATATCGCGGGGAGACATTTATTCGCTTGTGTTTTCCGTGGAGCTGTCAAACTAAGTGTTGCAAGTAGCAATAAATATGGCAATGAATGAACCACACACATATCTATTTAATTATTTTCATTACCCAACGCTATGTCGCTTTGAGTAGGTATATGTAGAGAGGCCTTACTTACTACGCACAATTTCCTAACCACAAAAGTCTGTCGTTTTTTGGAGAAGGCGAGGTACCATACATCTAAAACGCTAACACTCGAATGTAAAAATTGCTCTTTTCCTACGCACTTGTACACCACTAAAAACATCACCAACTTGAAATCACACACAAAACAAAAACATATGTAAAATCAACACGTGCGTGCACGACTTACAATTACACATGCAAAAAATAGTAACTGAAGACATATGTTTGACCCTTTTTAAGGGTCTATTGACTACTCTAAATTAGTCACTAACGAGATACGTATTTAACGTATTGCGGCGTCCCTCTCGTTTTTGAAATGAAATGAAATGAAATTGAAATTGAAATGAAATTATTCACTAATTTAGCGTAGTCTAATAGACCCTTTATTTATGGTTACTTGCAACAATGATTGACGACTGGCCACACTGGCGGATGTCCGACAATATTTTATAACCATTATTTAGGGGAAAGAAGCCATTACTCTGTCGTGCATAAATCACTGGCATAAATGGCATTGTAATCGAAGAACTATCTTATTTCACACTCCCTAGCACACACAAGACGCTTCATAATACTCAACTGCGGCTGCGCCCTTGGTACAATCCACCCGTTTCTTTTTTTTAAATAAAATAAGTGAAATTGAGGATTTTAATTCGTTTGATTAGTTTTGCATTGCTGCTGAATTAAATTAGAGTTCTAAGCTGAATGCATTCTGATACAGCTCGCGTCTCAAGTTAGCTTGGGTGGTAGTACTGGCTTAACGTGAATTGTAGTGTACTTTATGCTTTCTTCAGGATTTTTTTGTGCCAGTCGTCACGTATCAATTAATCACATCTAGGATAAGAATTATCCGTTCGTCTTAGACGTGTTCTACGTTATCTAAATAAGTAAAACATAAGGTTTGTTAATCTTGTATATATATATATATACTTCTGCTTTATTGTAATAAAACTAGATTGTAACTGACTGACAAAGTAGTTCCTTTTTCACCCACCATCCATCATGGCAATCTCCTCCGGTAAAGGTTTGATAATAAACTATTTATAATTTTTAAATGTCTATTAAACGGCGTGTTTTTAGGGTAATGGGCTAACCAGCGGTCATTTTATTTTTTTCACTAGAGGAGGTCAAAGCCTGATGAAAGTTGAGTAGAAGAGACAAAATTAAAATTGAAAAAAAAAAACTACAACTGTTACTATTAAGTCGTTTCTTGCATCTGATAACACAACTATTCAAGATGGTTTTGCGATAAAAATACTTGTAAAAAGTAATAAATTCCGTTTAACACAACTCAAAAACTTAGTACGGATGTACATTATTCAAAAAATTTGAAAAATCTAAATGTCTTAAAAATTGTGACACTTTTTTTAAAGATCATTTTTCTATATTTGGTAGGGTCACCTGTCTCCCCCTTAAGTTTGTCGTGCTACTTACAGGACTATAAAAAAAAGAAAAACATTCAACCGAATTGAGAACCTCCTCCTTTTTTTTAAGTTGGTTAATAAAATGTATAATGTTACGACATATTTCTTCGAATTTGGTTCGTTTTGACATTTGCTGCACGCTAACATAGCACAAGGTATTTTCTTAGAACTTCTTACTCTCCGAAGACTATTTTGGTAATTCGAAATAATCGACTAAATGAATAGTTTTTATAACCGTGCACGATCATTTGATCTTATACCTCGGCAGAGTGGAAAGTCTGGGTAAGGCCCGTCTTGGTATAAATGGTCTAAGAGATGAGCGGACGTGTACGGAGCGAACTTATGGGGCATCCACACGATACAATTTGATTGCCCAATTCAGTTGGCCAATCACTCTGATTGTTCGTCCACATGTACCATATTTCTATCCTACACTAACTACTAACACTAATTTGATTTCCAATTTAGTCAAATTGGTCGTAAAATTGTATCTTGCGGATGCCCCATTAGGGGTGATCCACTTGTCATTGGTTGGATGCGGACAACCATCGGACAAGGTAATGAATGATAATAATAATACCCCTTCTATACGGTCGGGCGGTTGGGCCAACCAAGAAGGACGCAGCTATCTGTCAGAATGAGATAGTAATATTTACACCTCGTTCCTACAAATAGCTGCATCCCTCTCGGTTGGCCCAACCACCCGACCATATAGAAGGGATATAATGTACGCGGACTGCCGTCCACACTATCATACAAAGCACAGACCGTACCAAGGTCGTGATTCGGAGCAACTTTGGATAGTACATTCCGATCGTCTGTTACTAGTATAAATCAGTACAAATTAATTAAAACATTTCTAGTTAACTCGATTACGTATGCAAGCAAGCTTTTATCAAAGGTGATTAAAAACTAACAACCTCATGCTCTATGTGCTATCGAAGAAAAACATCTGTTTGTCAATGGATTTTTATATTGAAATTTCATTATGTTGGCTGTACTTCAGTACAAAGCAAAGCTGTCTGTCGCGGAAACTGCAGCGTTTTTCTAATCAATTTCATTTTTCTTGTGATAAAATGTAATTTTAACCGTACATGAATACTTGAATTAAGTAGGTGTTAAGTTAATAATGTTTGTCTGTTAAATAAGTATTTAGCTAGCGATAGTCGCTCTAATTGGATCTGTCAAGTGTAGGAGTTTCTGGCGAATACAATAAAATTACTGCTCTATCATTCCAACTGATGGAGTATTTTATCTCGTTATAGTCATTCTCGCCGCTTAATTAACATCTAAATAGTTTCGTAACGCGCATCCGCAGTTAAACAGTAGGGCGTGAGTGTACGATACTCGACACATCTGGTGCTCAATCGGCACAGCGTTTTCACGTAATTTCGTATCTTGTTACTTTTGCCTGATCACCGAAAATTACAAAATTGTCTAAATTCTGTGCTACATGTTAGTGTAACTTCTTTCCCATAAATGTATAATTAATCTTATTAAATTATTTACATATGTGCAGCCTTCCATTATAATTTGAAGTATTTTCAATGAATAGTGTTGTGATGAGTGTTCCAAGTTGTTGTCATCATTGCTACCTCTATATTTTCGAGTGATAACGCTGTAAGATGGCAAAGAAGTCTGATAACACTGGTGGGAAGTTGATCTCCATATCTGTTGTTGGACTTTCTGGTAAGTGGATCTATTTCTTTACTTTCTATTGTAATTGTGGACTTTTGACTGTAAATAAAAATGATGCATGACTTGCTTGAGTTATGAGTTAGAGCAAGATACCAGGGCTTAGGTTACTTACTAACATGTAATTGTATAGAAATTGTGGTTAGCTTCTAATTTTATATCTTATTTATTTGTCTCTGCTTTAAATTTTATAGTTAGACTTTGATTAGTTGCCCTATATCTCGGACTAACTGGTTTAATGTCATATATACCTACCTCGAGACGGATCTCAAACAAATTTTAGAGCACAATTTTTTACTATTTTGTGTATTCATAATCTAAAGATTTTTTATTATCTGACATGGTTATGGTTAAAACCAATAAACCAAAGTACAACCAGTATTGGACTAAAAAGCTTAATATAAAATGTCCTATACCAATAACAAGATTTTAAATTTACAAAAAGCTGTTGAATTATTTTCATATTCACACTAAATATTTTTGTTAATAAAAAGGCTTCCATATTTCTTATTCTGAGGTCTAATTAACAATTTTATCTAAAATAAAAGTGCAGTGAATTTTATTATAATCAAAGCAAGACTTTGTGAGTATATTTAACAATTATAATAAATAAATAATAAGTATCAGGGACAATCTCACACAAATAGACCTAGTCCCAAACTAAGATCTAGGCTTCTACTATGGGTATCAGGCTATGGGATGGGATATACATACTTATATAGAGAAATACATACAAAACATCCATGACTCAGGAACAAATACTCGTGCTCATTACACAAATATTTTTACTGGGATTTGGACCAGGGACTGCTAGCTTCATAGGCAGGGTCACTACCAACTAGGCTGTGTCGACAAATAATACAATATAAATAAATGGTAATTAGTTAATTGGATATTAGCTGAGTGAGAATGATCCATCCAATCCATCCATCCACCGATTGTGGCCCCATTTAAAACCTCTGCCTTTTTCATGCTTAATTATATTTTTTGTGCGAACCATAATATATGTTACTCACAATATGTTGGTTTAGGTTATGTTTAGTTGTGTTAGTTTATTTACAAACTTGTTCTGACAATTTTATGTATAATGTGAATGAAAGATAACAACAAAAAACACTGTTATCTAGTAACCTTGAATCACCTGCCTCTCACGTTTATATCTACAGAATCTACAGAATATCTACAGAAATATGATAAGTGAGTCTAGTGGAAACATGTAATGTTTATGTTTATGGTCCTCCTTGGAATAAGCCAAATCCATTACCCTCCTTTACAGATCTTTCAATATATAGGTACTTACTTACATCCGAAATAATCATTATTTTTCGGAAGTAAGGGTCATAACTCATAAACATAAACACTTCTTAAAGTATATTTAAAATCATTATAACTTTTAAAATTAATAGTATCTATTACCAAGGTTCATACATACTAACATCTCTATCATACTCTTCTAAAAGCATTCTAACTGCATCAATGCAAGAAACTTGTTTGACTTCCAAAAGGAAATATCCAAATCATTAATAGCATTTGAATGGGCGTTGTGAATGGGCTGCACTAGCATTGTTGTCCCACTTGCTATCAACACCTCGGCTTCCTGTTTTATTGTTGTTTATGATTTAAGTGTGGAAAGGAAATAGTGAGTTTCTTTCACAGTTACTGTGCTGTAATATTGATCATTATATAAATATTCCATTTAATTGATGAGTTTAGTGTGTTTTTTACTGAATGTCCTAGATTTGGGGGTTTGTGCATGATTGGTCTTTCAATACATATGCCAATTCTGAGCTATGTTATACTGAGATAGCAACACATATACCATAGACCCCACACTGGTATAGTGTTCAGTTAGTGGCAAGTGGACTCATATTATTTATGAATTAAGGAATTAAAATTGCCTATAGGCCTTAATTAGCACTAATGATTGTAGATGATCAATGACTTAAAGAGCCTGTATTTTGGAATAATTTTACCGATTAGAGGTTTTTACTGTGCAAACATATGGAAATGCTCTAAACCTAATAAATTAGGAATTTTGCAGTATTTCATATCTCCATATGTTTGCGCAGTTAAATATAAGCCATTATCATTGCCCAGCCCAATGTTCTTTATAGAGAACAAATTAGTTTTTACAATTAATGATTGATTCTTAAAGGGTGAAGCCACACAAACGTAATTTTGTGAGTTATGTGTCGCGTAAATATCGAAATTCAGTATACCGTCGTGTTCATACTGTTGTTTGAACCGGACTTTTGTATGGAATTTCGATATTTACGCGACTCACAATTCACAAAATTACGCTCGTGTGGCTTCACCCAAATATAGGAATTTTAGCCGGAAATTAAAAGTTTCCTTATAAATAAAGTGCTTATGCAGGAAAAGTTTATAACTTATAATTACGAGTAATAATACCCCTTGTCTACGTATTTCCCAAAATTATTACAATTAAAATTATACCATTTCTTTACCACATGGTTAGTGTGAATGTAATGACACAAGTGGACAATAATATGCTCGCATCAGCTCTATGCTGCTTATGCATTACAAATAAATTATTATAAAGTAATATTAGGCTTTCCCTGGTGATAATTCCTAGTGTAGCTAGTATCCCAGATATTATTATTAAACATTGGATATTTTTTTTAAATGTGAATCATTTCCCCAGGTACTGAGAAGGACAAGGGGCAGCTAGGAGTGGGCAAGTCCTGTCTGTGCAACAGGTTCGTGCGCACCCACGCCGATGACTACAACGTCGACCACATATCCGTGCTGAGTCAGGTAAATACTTCAGTTATACTTCACTTCTCCGATGTGTGGCCTAAAGGTGCTATTACACTTGAACATTTACTTCGAAACTACCTAAAATCTGGTATTCAATAAAAATAAGCAATTATTTTCATTTATTACGCCCTCTCGAGAAATTAGGGTAATTTATCTCTATATATTCCGACCACTGTTCATTTTATAATAATCATCTGTTTTTTTACTTATAAAAAACTAGCAACCATCCTTGGGTAATTCTTCGAGCGTTTCAACCGCTCTCATTCCGCTGGCCACATTATAATGTCGAAATTCCTGTTGCTTTGGATGCTATTTTCGGTTATCTTGTAGATTGCCCTGACTTCTACAAAATAATTGAAAATGCTGTCCTAATCTACAGGGAATTCGACATTAATGCGACCTGGAATGAGAGCGGTTGAAACGCTAGAAGAATTACCCTCCGCGCCGTTTCGGTAAAATAAGTTAAAATATATCATTTGTTACTTCTGGACGGCTAGCACAACCGGTCCGCGACTTGTGTGTCGCTCGGATCTCCCTTTCAAAATTGTCTGTAACGATAAAGACGCACTGAGCGACAAGCGAGAAAATACAAGATGTGCTAGCCACTGTGGATAAGATTTCTAGTGATGAAAAAATTAATAAAACCAGAGGGCTTATTGCCTAACGCAATCGTGATCGCGATCGCTTTCATATTTGACAGTTGAAGTCAAACCTGCCTACAAAATGAAAGCAATTGTGTCACTTTTAAGTCGATCGCGATCGCGAGTGCGTTAGGCAATAAGCCCTCTGTTCAGTTGTTTCAAAGTATATCAATTTACAAACAGTCTCTCCTCTTTATTATATTAGTATACTAGCGCCCCGCCCCGACTTTGCACGGGTTAATCTTCATAAAATTATAGCCTATAACCTTCCTAGATAGTCCCTCTTTCTATTGGTGAAAACTTTATGAAAATCAGTACAGTACTTTTTGAGATTAGCCCAGACAAACATTTGGAGACTTTAATTTATAATATGTAGTGATAGTGATGAAGTGATAGATTAGTATGGATCGATATTGAACAACGCCGCTTTTACAAGTAGGTAGGTGTTAAGTTTTTCTCTTATCTTTTAACGCCGAAGTAGGTACGTTACGTACTCGCAAAGTTGTGTGACAATAACAATTTAGATGTCACTCAACACCTTATCAGCTGATGCTATAACAGCTGAGATATACTTCTCAAGTAACAGATGACATCTAATGGTGAGAGATTCTTGTCCTTAGGGCAAAAGGGCATATTCGAATCGTATATGCTATATAGTTATAGTAACACTACGCAACGGGACACAATCGCGTAATAAATTACATTTATTTGAAGAGTTTAATTAAACTTGATATTGTTACTTATTTGTTATACGTGAAATCCTATAATTGGTTTTATGATTCATATCCCTTTTTTTTATGGTGATGTTATAACTGTTGGGTTTTTTAAATAAAATAAAGAAATAAATCGTCGTATATTGTAAGTGTTGTGTGTCGGTATGTTGACAATTCGAATGAACATAAACTAACCAAAGAGTTAAAAAAAAAACCGACAAAATCGACCCCTACTTTACTCTCTTTGCTTAACTCTTAAATAGGTTAACGGATTTTCATCGAACCAAGCTAAGAAGACTCGGTTAAGTTATCTTTCTAACAAAAAACCTAAATACAAAATCGTTCCATCCGTTTACTGCCCTGCTAAGCTAAAATGCGATATCTCAGACACAACTGCTGTAGCAATTGCTACCTCATTACTAGCGGCAGAGGACTGAATCTGCTTTGGCTATTGAATTTGAGATATCGCCTTTTAGCTTAGGACGGCAGTTTAGGAGCTACGATGACACAGACAGATACACAGATTCACAAATATACAAACACACAAATA
The DNA here is from genome assembly GCA_963241965.1 of Tortrix viridana. Taxonomy (NCBI): domain Eukaryota; kingdom Metazoa; phylum Arthropoda; class Insecta; order Lepidoptera; family Tortricidae; genus Tortrix; species Tortrix viridana. The sequence goes on along the minus strand of OY725196.1, from coordinate 6,120,716 downwards.
CACAGGTACGTTAAACTTATAACACCCCTCTTTTTGCGTCGCGAGTTAAAAAACAAGACCAAGTGCGGGTAGGTCGAAAAACTCGCACGACAAGCAGGCGAACACCCAACGGCTGATATAACACAGTCGAAACGTCGAGGTAAATGTAATTTATTCCCGTAAGTACCGTTTTATTGTGTTAATGGGACATACTAACACATTGAGTAATAAAAATAAAAATTTAAAGAACCACCAAGAACAAAAATAAAACTCTAAAAAGTAAACAATTCACGCAAATATACTTTCCGGAAAGAAACACGAAATTGCGACGCGAGATCTTTGCCTCAGTTTTTTGTTTAGCGTCTAATAAAACCCCTGAGTAAAATCTTCCGACAGACTTACGAGCTCCGAGCACGTATGTACGTCACTGGACGGACTTCGTTAATACAAGATCTCAAGTATTAAAAACTGACAACACCCCTCTTCTTTGCGTCGGGGGTTAAAAATTGTGTTAGTTTAATGTATTTGCTATTTTAATTTGAATATTTATTAAGATTTGACTAACCGCCTGTCTCACAATCGTCAGTAAAGCATATCTGTCACATAAGCCATTTTCCTTTCGTACACTTGAAAATAGACAAGGAGAGGGCAATTGTAAGTGGCAGATAATTTTACTTGTCGATTGTGAGACAGGTTAGTATTATGAATTATTACTATAATCTATAGGCGATATACCCGATAGTTCGTGTTTAAATTACATGCATTCGCCCATATGATTTCTGTCCTTTCTTAAACACATTAGTGCTACAGTAATTCACTGTCGCAGCCTATAGAGATTAACATACTGCATGTGTGTTCCACAGTCCGACTTCAGCGGTCGCGTGGTGAACAACGACCACTTCCTGTACTGGGGTGGCGTGCAGAAGGAACATGAGGAGCAGGAGTACCGCTTCGAGATCGTCGAGCAGACGGAGTTCGTGGACGACGCGTGCTTCCAGCCGTTCAAGGGTTTTTTTTTTAATAATATTCCAAACTAAGATCTAGGCTTGTAGTATGATAGGTATATATTTTGATACATTGAAAACATCCAAGATTCAGGCACGCTGCATGTTCTGAAGCTGCGTCTAGTTTACGTTAATTAGCACTATCTATTCCGACCTCTGGTCATCTGTTGCTTGTGTCAGGCGTGCTTTGATTAATGTTTAATTTTTGTTTACAGTTGGAAAAACCGAACCGTACACGAAACGATGCGTGGCCACCAAACTTCAATCAGCTGAGAAGCTGATGTATGTCTGCAAGAATCAGCTGGGCATAGAGAAGGAGTACGAGCAGCGGACCCTGCCTGACGGGAGGCTGTCCGTGGACGGGTTCCTGTGCCTATACGACGTGAGCCTGGTGCCCGGCAGGAGCTGGGAGAAGCAGGTATGTGTCCAGAACAGCTGGCATCAAGGAGGTTTGTGAGCAGCAAAACCGAACTTATAAACGCCACGGGAAATTATTCATTTATTTAAATTCCGTTGAGCGATGTCTGTTGCGTTAGAGTCTTATGCATCATTTCATGTTCTATTAATATACTCTATGATTTAATTCCCCTACCTTTACGGAGGCGAGATAACTTCAACCTGGACAGATCCATCTTGAAGTTTACTTACTACTAGCTTTTGCCCGCCGCGCATAAGTTAGGTAGTTCCTTGGAATCCGTTTTTCCGGAAGAAGTCAGACTCGAGGCTATCAACAATATCTGTACTAAATTTCACAACAAATAGTTGAGGCGTTTTTTCGTAAAGACAGAACAAACAAATACATTTGTAATATTTTTTTATTTAATATTTATTATTATTTTATTTTAGACAGGCAGTTGACACTGATATGTCAAAGTCACTGTTCACTAAACAAAGATAATATAGGATAGGATAGGTTTATTTTCGGATATCAATTATTCATTTCATATTACAACTGAAAAATCATCACATCGGTTTTAAGATACCTCTAAATAATGTTACGAATAAGGATATCACCACTGGTCAATTATTTATTTACTCTCTTGCAGAACGAGAGCCTGTCAGCCATTCTCCAGAACATAATCAAACTAAAGAAACCGGTAGTGTTGGTCACATCGAAGAATGACGAGGCTTGCGAGCAGGGGGTCAGGGAGGCGGAGCGGCTGGTGCAAAGGAAGGAGTTCAAAGGGTCCATACCCTTAGTGGAGACGTCGAGCCATGATAACGTCAACGTCGACCCGGCCTTCTTCCTGCTGGCGCAGATGGTGGATAAATGCAAGGCCAGGATTAAGGTAGGTTTGTTTTAAATAATTGTGACTTACGTTCAGTTTGGTATCAGTTCGAAAGAGACCAATACTAGTATGGTTATAGTTAATTTTTTTGCTAGAGTGAAGGTGATACGGTAGGCGTTAGCTAGGTGGAATGAATTAGAATTTGCTGCCTAAAATCAAGTACAATGGAATTTCCTTAGGCGAGTCCTCTATGTCCCTGATAAGGAGGAAAAATTATAATATCACCATGGTCAAGGTAGGTTTTAACAATGAAGTTAGTCAAGTGAGGGAGAGTCCAGTCTATAGTGGAATGGGTTTATATTTTATACCCTTGAGATTAGTTAAGATAAGGCAGGTTTTACATAGGCTGCTTCAGCGCACCTAAGTTGGAGTGAAATAGAAATTGGTGCCGATTTTTAACAAAATAGATTTCCCGTTTGTGTGTATTTTGTCAGCTTCTAGAACATGATATTTGCTGCAGGTCGCCAACTACGCCGAGGCTCTGCGGATAAGGAGAGAGACCTTGGACTTCGTCACGGAAGCCTTCACCCAACTCATCAGGATACACGTCCAAGACCACAAGTAATACACCTTACATACTTAGCAATCTTACTACTATGATACTACTTATGACTATGATAAATGGAAAACATAGATTATTGTTTGGAATAGTACATAGGGTACTTTTTATCCTAAGAAATGGACAGTTCCCGAGGGAGCAGCGATAAACGACTTCTACGAGGACGAAGTCGAAATGATTAAAATATGCCGCGATGCCGGTTTTTTGGATCCAGACTGAAGATCCATTATTAAATTCTGTAGAAGCTTGAGCGGGACCCGGGATCCGAGTGATGTAATACTGGTTTTCACTCAAACTATGAATAAAATGTAAAAATGCCTTAAATGTAGTAACTACTAAGCTACTAAGATTCTTGAGATAAGAAAAGCAAACTATGTAAGTTGTAAAACTTAAAAAAAAGTAAAATAAATTTTGAACAGAAATTAACTACTTTAATCGCTTTTCTTGCGACGCTTCTTCTCTGCAATTACGGTCTTGTCCGAAGCGCTAGTAGATTCCCTCGATATTACCGACGGGTAAAAGGGCCCGCATGTGGCCAATTTACCAAATAAATATTTTGATTTTTGTGTTTCTGTTTTAAGGTAGTAAAATTATCTTTTCTGAGCAGGTGGAGTAATACACTTGTATTCCGTTTGAATTTGTTAAGTTAATTGTTTTTTGCAGGGAAATTTGGTCGGCTGTCAGCAAGAGGCTGTGTCATTATCCTGAGTGGGTAAAGTTTGTGCAACAATTCGGGAATGATGGGACTCAGGTGAGTGACAACTAAAATTTCGTATACTAGTAAAAAAGTTAGTATTGACAACTTTTCTTGTCCAATTTCAAACGGTGCATTCAAAATGCACGCACCGGAATTTTCATCATATTATTACTCTCAATAATTTAATGAGGTGAATATAAAATGGTCACTAAAGTTTATTACACGCTAAATAATTCAAGTGTGATTGTGTGAGTGCCGACGTTTTAAAAGTAGTTCTAATTTCCAACCCAAAATCTGTATTTAGGTATGTTACACAATCGCTTGTTTTTCATTTTTCATACCATTTGTGGCTACTCTTCTAAAATGAAATATAATTATCAGTGACATTTAATTAGATAAGATTTGCTCTTAAAACGTGGTAACCCCTACGAATGTTCACAACAGATGGTTTTCCGAAGACACGTGCGTCGTCTAAAGGAAGAGAAGTCGGCCAAGAAACTCCGCAAACAGCTCGCCAAGTTACCGCAGGTGCTCGCGCGCATGCAGCTGCCCACGGAAGAGCTCAACGAGAAGTGAGTACCCGCGGGCAAGAACCGCCACCCTAACCTTCAGCTCACGCTTCCGTCCATAATGACCAATACGAAAAGTCAGCAAAATCAGGTTGTGAAAATGTTAAAGTTATCGTTGATATTATAATCGTATTATTCATAAAATATTTTTCAGTGATTTTGGAAATTTAACACTACAGCATTCGATTTACGCTATTGTTTTTTCTAACGTGAGTTGTGTGGCCACAGTCGTGGACGCTCTCATCCCATGACGAAGGACTCCTGATGACTCTGAAACATTCGGACGTTTTGGCTCATCCTCGTAAGCGTGAGTGTTAACCGTTTATCCATAATATAATATGTTTGTGCTGCGTACGCAGCGACTGGGCGATGGTGGTGCGGCAGCTGCGCGCGCACCGCGACTTCTCCGTGTACTTCAGCGGCGCGCGGCGCGCGGCCTCGGGCTCCGGCTCCGCCTCCGACGAGCTGGCGCACGCCGACACGCTGCCGGTCGGGGAGCGCGCGCGCTACCAGGTCACCTCATCTTTTATTTACATATCTAAGCGACAATCTCACACGAACTGGGCTTGTCCCGAACTAAGCTTTGTGACGCGTGTATATCTGTATAAATTTGACATTTAAATTGTTGCAGACGCTGGGGCAGTCCCAAAAGATCCCGTACGAGGTTCTGGAGACGAACGAAGCGGCGGCCGTCTTCAAAACGTTCCTACACGAGGCTCAGGAGGAACAGAGGAATTACGAGTGAGTTACGCTTATCTAGTTAAATTGTACAGTTAACCCGTCGAACGACATTAATTAATAAGTAACTTGTCATAAACTAATGACCAGCAGGGGATTCAGTTTACGAGACAGGTATCTATGAATGAGTTCATTGTTGTACGAAATCGTTTTTGGATTTTATTTTACCCAGAAATTTTCGAGGTCTGGTAGTAAATAATAATTGCGTTAGTGTGATCAAAGGTGTCCCGCGTGTTGACTGACTGCAGTTTCAGAAATTAATATACCCCTTTATATCCTAGCCGACTGCTACGTAGTTAGCATAGCGGTATGTCCTGAAAAAAAAAAAACTATCTAATCTAAGATCAATCACAAGTCAAATTTCGATCTAACTATAGGGTTGCATCTACTGAGTTTCTCAGCAGAAGTAATTCTTTTAATAACTCATATAAACACGTATTACACTTGTTCCTGACTTTTCATAAATACTTTAATAATACAAACATTGCGACGACATTCAGTATTTTAAATTAATGAAATCGTTTGAAATTACGAAATACAGCTGTCAGTTATGAATGATCACCGTAGATTGACAGAACAAGAAGTAAAGGAGTGCACTCGTGTACAGATGGTGCCAGCAGTTCAAGCGCCTGCTGGAGGAGACGGGGTACGTGACGCCGGGCAAGCAGCTGGCGGAGGTTCGCGTGCTGCTGATGGGGCGCGAGTGCTACGAGGCGCTCAGCGAGGAGCAGCAGCAGCGCGTCTACGACCAGCACCAGCGCCAGATCCAGGCGCGCGCCAAGCACAACCTGCAGGTGCCACGACCACTATTCAATAGATCACATTCACCAAACTCCGTCCGCGTGGGAGTCGTTTATCGCTGCTCCCTCGGGAACTGTCCAATTCTCCGGGATAAAAAGTAGCTTATATCCTTTCCCCGGAACTCCACACCAAATTTCATCGAAATCGGTTCAGCGGTTTAGCCGTGAAAGCGTTACAGACGGACACAGACAGAGTTACTTTCGCATTTATAATATTAGTATGAATAGAAACTGGCAATGTCAGAACTGCAAATGCACAAGCACAACTGCAGTTCAGGTGTTTTTTTTTAACCATGGAACGGGCAATCGAGGACCCAGAATGCCTAATCAAGCCTAGTACTGTAACGGAACGTTCAGCGACATTCATCGCGTACAGATGAAAATATCACACGTTTAACATACAATAAACATACAAATAATTTGCATACAATTTTAATAAAATATTTCGCTAACAGGAGCTGCTGTTAGAAAACGCAGACCTGTTCTACCACTTCAAAAGCATTTCGCCGACCGGAACCATCACTCAAGAGGATATTAAGGAGATTACCGACGTCCTGCAAGATGATTTTAGGTAAAAATATTGATTAGACATTTTGTATTTAATCTAATGCTGTTAAAATTAATTTTGACATTTTTCTCATTACAGTTCTCGTTCTAATGATTCACAATAGCAAAAAGTGTCATCAGAATTATGAGTTCTGGGTATAATGGAATAATCGCCACCCCCCCCTGCAGGTACAAGATGCTGGACCGCATGGAGCAGGATCGCAAGCTGATGCTGTTCCAGCACCTGGGCTTCGTGCACTGCCCCATGCGCGAGCACTGCCCCGCCGGGCCCAACTGCCTCGACGCCACGCTGCCCGTCATACTCAACACGCGCGTCGGGTGAGACACTACACTATATCACCAGTCTAATTAACACCACTAAAATTCACCAACACTAAAATCCACCACCACTAAATTCTTTTAATACCACTAAAATTCACCACCACCACTAAAATCCACATCTTCCACTAAAATCCCCTTCTACCACTAAAATCGACCAAAACCTCTAAAATCATTTAACAACACCATTAAATTCTTTCATCACCACTAGAATCCGCCACCACCACTATAAAATCCATCTCCTACACTGATATCATTGAAAAACAACACTAAATCCAACACCCCCGCTAAAATCCACCTCCACCACTAAAATCAAACCACCACCAAAATCTAGCACCACCACTACTGCCCCAAGCTTAAGACTTGTTATTTCCCACAGGTCACTAACATCGACAGGCGAATCGCAATGCCTCGCGGGGCCGCCGGCGGCGCCCTGGGCGCTCACGGCGGATACCAATCAGATCAACATCATTATTCTTGGCGTGAGTTTTACTTCTTTGACTGTTATTGTGTTTTCTATATTTTTTTATATTAGGCGGCGGCGAATGTGTTAATGATTCAAAATTCATCATATTTATTAACTGCCGCACTAAGAGACGTCAATTAAGTTTTAAGTTTCATTAAAGTAGCTGCTATCACTTTCTTTGCTGTAGCAATAGAATAAGACGCAGCAACTTTAATGACACTTAAAACTTAATTGACGTCTCTGAGTGCGGCAGTTAGTAATTTGCGCACGTGCCGTTTCTTATACACATCCGTCGGTAACATGGAATAGCTGTTATTAGTGACTGTAGTTTTTATTTTCTTGCTATTAAAAATATATATTATACTGTAAGTCGGCCCAATAAGTAGTCTATTAATTTTAACACAACTTTTTTATCAAATGAAAATGTCGCTCAGCTCGTCGAAGTCCTTCAAATATATTGACGCATCTTATCGATATATATATATTTTTTAGCCTGTTTTAGTGTCCCACTGCTGGGCAAAGGCCTCCCCTCCCATAATTTATTTATGACGTGCAAATCTAATTCAACGTTAGGGTGGCTGCCCTCTTTATTTCCTTTATGCATGGGCTACACGGTTTCAAACAACGGTTTAAAACAGGTGGTTTGAAACTGTGTAGACAGTGGCTTTAGACCAAATTTCGCATGACCTTAAACGCCCTTGGCAGATGTCAAACAAATGGGCTTGTTTGAAACCGTGTAGCAGCTCGCTTCTGCCAAGGTCACTTGGTTTAAAACCATGGTTTGAAACCGTGTAGCACACGCATTATTATAACCTTGTTGCAGTCGCTGCACTTACTGAAATTTGTGTTTTTATTGGCTAAAAGGTGTGTGACCCCAGGTGCCCATTAAGGTCTTCTCTTCATTGAAGAACTTTGCCCGTATGGCTCAGAGCTTATAGAGTTTACTTTTCTCGAGGTTATCTAACGGCGGCACTTCACTTCGCTATTATTTGGAATGTCAAATGAGAGAGATCAATGTTTGGAAAATACAGCTAAATGTACTGCCGTCCTAAGCTAAAAGGCAATATCTCAAATTCAATAGCCAAAACAGATTCAGTCCTCTCCTGTTAGTAATGAGGTAGCAATTGCTACAGCAGTTTTGTCTGAGATATCGCATTTTAGCTTAGCAGGATAGTGTAGTGGCACCTACTTTTATGGTCCTAATAACTCGCACACATTCGCGCTATTCATGCTAACACCATGCGCAGGTGGAAGGCGTGGCCGGCGAGTTCGGCAAGCGGCTGCTGGCCGGCTGCGACGCGGAGCGGCGCGTGGGCGTGCTGGGCGCGCCGTGGCGGGTCGAGCAGCGCGTGCGCACCGACGACTTCAGCGCCGAGATCACTAACATTGACGATTTCACGCCCAACGGTAAAAAAATGATTACCTTTCTTCGGAGTCGCTTAGCTTCATGTTCGAGCAGGTTTAGGTGAGTCTGGGCTCGAGTCAGGTCTTCGCATTTACCTTTTACGCTGCATTGGGACAAGTTGCACAGGGCGTCTAACTGAATTGTATATAATGTAGGACACACTAACATAGTTTAAGTATCATTGTTACTAACATTATATGGAAACATTACTGGAATGAAATTATTTATTTAAACCATCTTAGTAATATTATAAATGCGAAATTGTCTTCACGTAAAATCCAACTGGAAATCTCACCCAAACTTTTTTTGTAGGGGACAATCTAACAAATTGACCTAGCCCCAAACAAAGCTCTAGGCTTGTATTATGGGTACTAAACAACAATAAACATACTTATATAAATAAATACATACCCTAAATAGTTAAATACATAGAAAACGTCTATCAGGAACTTTTACTGTAAGGTTCGAAGTCGAGGAAGAATTCGAGCCAAAGCATAAACCTCTTTTTAATGCAAAGATATAAAGATAAAAATTAAAAGCACCCGAAACTGACGTACGTGCATGAAGAGGTTGATGAACGTAGGAAGCGAAAGAGGTATGTTTGGACCGGTGCACCTGGCTTTCCAGTCTCTGCCTACCTCGTTGGGAGACAGGCGCGAAGGTATGTATGTGTATATTTACTTGTTTGTTTATCAACAGGTTACTTCTGCGTGTACCAAGACCAGGAGTCGTTCGAGTACATCCGCGGCTGCGCTGAGAAAACACTCCTCTCTAGTCTGGAACAAGAGGACAAGTTGCCGTTCCAGGTAAATAACAACATCGCTTACAGTGCTATAGCTCTTTAGACTATCGGGTTGGGGTAAAGTCGGACACTAGCATAAGAACGTATGAGAGCGAGTGAAACAGAAGTACAAGCCCGAAGGTCTTTTTAAAAGCTGATTACGTCACGTAGTTGATATTTTTGATAGATGTTTTGTTGAGAGCTCGTAAGTCTGTTCATTGACTACGCACGCAGCGTATTGTTCTTATAAACTTTTGATGCTTTTTCATATAAATGATTGTTTCTTATTGCAGGGTTTGCCGCTGGTCGTGATGTTCGTTCAAGATGAAGGGATGGACAAAAAGGAATTGATCAGGCTGCAGGAGGAAGGGCAGAATCTTGCTGAAAAGTAAGTTTTTTCGTTAGTTTTTTAGAGTTCCGTACCCAAAGGGTGTTAAACGGGACCCTATTACTAAGCCTACGCTGTCCGTCAGTCCGTCCGCCCGCCCGTCCGTCCGTCTGTCCTAACTTTAAAGAGCTGTATCTTTTGAACCGTAATATATAGCGAGTTAATTTTTTGGTTGTATCGTAAAACAGTAATAGAACAAACCCTATACGAGTAGAATAACAGCAAATACTAAAAACTGGTCAAATGTGTACGGTTTTTATATATTGTTTTTTCTGTCAATATATTGGGAATGGAACCCTTGATATGATAGCCACTTCACGACTTTAACGCGCTGAGCAAAGGAGCTCCCCATCACCTGAGTCTGTTCGATATGACCAACCTTCTGCGAAATGTTATTCGAACGTTAATTGGTTTCAGCCTCCACAGTTCGTACATGGAAGCGTCAGTGAACGAGCTCGGCACCGAGGCGCTGACGGCGGACGCCGTGCAGGAGCTGGTGCGCGCCAACCGCGAGAAGGCGAGCTACGCGCACCTCTACAGGGACCTCATCGTGTGCTTCGACTCCGACATACGGTCAGTGACGCTGACGCCGGCCGCTCTCGGTCTAATCTAACCGGACATGTCATTTACGATCTAGCATGCCGCAGGACCGGCCACAAGTGGTTCGCGACAACTTTGTCGGTCGGATCTCCCTTTTTAAATTAGTGTAACGTTAGAGAGGCACTGAGATAAACGAGAAAAACAATATGTGCTAGCCGCTCAGTGAAAGGGACATAGATATAATACTCCCATAGCTCTCTTCTTTCAACTGACTGAAACTTGGGAGGTTTATAGTATTCATATTAATTGTTCTGCAATAATGTTGTTAATTAGTTAGAGGGTGGAGTTCAGGGCGTTTCAACCGCCGTCATTAGTGTCACCAAATATATTGACGAAATCGATGACACTACAGCAACTTTTGATGCTGATAGAAACTACACCCCCGGTTCTGCTTCTGCTTACATCAGAAGTTGATGGTAGGTGTCATTGATTTCGTCAATATATTTGGTGACTAATGACGGCGGTTGAAAAGCCCTGAAATTGACCGTAGAATATAATGTACCCTGTATGATGGGTACCTATCACTTTATCGAAACTCCTTTCATCGAACGTATCATTTCATCGAATTTCATTTCATCGGAAGCTAATTTCCACGTGCAGGAGTTATAATTTTTTGGTGGTGTCAGGTCTAACCAAACCTAACCTAACCTACGTAACCCATGCTTAAGATAACCTGAAAACAATTAGGTTTCAGCAGAAATTAGCTTTCAATGAAATGATACGTTCGATGAAAGGTGTTTCGATAGTGATGAAGTACCCTGTATGATGATGATGAGTATGACGAGGAGTGCGGCGGCGCAGGGTGATGGTGTGCATGTTCTGCGCGGACCCGTACTCGCCGGAGCGCGTGCTGAGCCCGCTGCTGCGCCACCGCTCCTGCTTCCTCACCGGCGACCGCTCCATCGTCATCGAGACCTTCCTGGGCGACTCCAAGCGGAAGGTCGAGGTAAACGTTCACTCTTTCTACCATATACTCTTCCTGAATCTGCTGCTCTAACGTCCGCGGCAACGGGCCCCACTGAAAATCAGCGCCGTGGGTTACCTCGGCATCGTACTGAGTGGGTCCCTTATTGACGCAACGGCACTGATAAAAATTTGTTTTATGTTTTAATTATTTGTGTACTTACTGTAAACCGTGTCGTTTTTTGTGTCAATAAAAGTATTTTCTTCTTTTTCTTCTGTATCTTCTTTCTTAATATTCAAGTAAAGTAAAGAATATCTGTCAAATACATTTAGCCCTTACCCTTGAAAATGTACAAAGAGGGGCTACCTCTGACAGATGAATTTACTTGTCGATTATGAAACAAGCCCTTAGGCGTAGAATTTGACACATGTTCTACATGGCAAACGTTAAATTTTAACTCGCCTAACCTTATTTATCCGCGGTTAAATATTGGGGCTGGGCTCATTGGGTATCGAAGTCAAAAACTGACCACCGGTGTCACTCATTATCTATGTGTTCAGGTGATCATATCGAGTTTTCACGGAGTGACGCAGTTCAGGGACGAGCTGATACACGGGTTCATTCTCATCTATTCGGCTAAGAGAAAAGCTAGTTTGGCGACGTTGAGGTTAGTGTCTTCCGTTCTTAATTATCTTCATAAGTTCTCTATGCAGGGTGTAACAAAAACCCCGGTAAAATACACCGTTAGCACGATACAAGTGGATAACTTGGAAAATCGAATAAAAAAATGGATGGGGGTTTATGGGCAATTCTGCGGCCACGGGAATGACGGCGGTTGAAACGCTCGAAGAATTACCAATGTCACACCCTGTAATTCAATGTCATAATATCTTCAAAATTGGTCAATCACAAACATGGAAATAGTTGGATTCAGAAATGTTTCATTTCTTTTTTAATTAATTTTTTTGTGGCCTGCCAACACTTTTTTTTGCCACTCTTTAAACAGTCCCGCCCCAACGGCCAACAGTTTTATGCCACTTAAGGTTAAATTCTTTGAGCTATATCGGTAACTGTTGTATTTCTGCGGACCTCATTTCTGATACGATCTTGTAGAATAACCCACGTGTATATTTTTATAATATTAGTTAGTGAACGGTAGTTGTTGTTCCGCAGCGCGTTCTCTATGAACATCCCGAACCTGCCGATCCAGATGGTGGCGGTGACGGAGGGCGGCGGGTCGGCGGCGAGCGCGTTCTTCGGCACCGACGTCGGCCACGCGCTCATCACCGACGGGAACGCCACCGCCGACCGGCTCGCGGCCCACTTCGCCACCTACACGCCCAGCGCCGACAACAAGTGTACTACTCACTTATTATATATAACATTATAAAAAAAAAAAAACAGCTGATTGAAATCGTAAAACACCGAGCATTATCACGTTGCCTTTTTTTTATTTTATTGATAATGGGTTTGCTCTTGACTAACTCTTGCCCTTGGAGGACGAAGATTCAGTCTACGATGTAACGAGCTCACCCAGAAGATTAAAATAACATTTGTTAAAATTAAATTTCTCTTGATTTAGCCAGGTTGGATTTAATATGACGAACGATACTTCATTTGTCATTTGTAATGGATAGTCTAGGAGCTACGAGGGAATATACGAACATACTAACACATTATACTGCTAAAATCATAATGCTTCTTTTTTCCTTCGCCGGAGTCGTTCATCAGTATCCTAGAAGTTATATACGCAACTGTCACATAATGAAGATTCTTGATACAATTATATATAAGTGCTTAAGTTAGTCTGTTATGAGCATTTATTAATTTTAGCAATATGGTATAAAATGGTTCAGTAGTCGAATTGGTTCCCCAAACGCCATTACGTGATATACGTGATTAGTATAACCATGATATAATGGTTAGTACAAAACTGTTATTACCATGGCAACGCTCATTTCACAAATGTGACAACGTGTCGGGTACGCTATGGGTGGCATTGTGACAGTATTAACCTCTCGATACCCGGTGGCTACCTAGGGAGCCAGTGTCAAAATTACATTGAATTCTGTCTTAAGGCATTAAAAACGATTCAGTTGTTTTTCTTGTATGTGTTGGGTTTTGAAAGGTTAATGACAAATGTAATAGTTAGGTCGGAGTTCACCAACAGTTAAAACAGGTGATTAGAGGTCTGACGGCTGTCAAAATGTATTAACTAACAGCCGATTAGGATTTAACAGTCCGTTAAATTGGTTGGTGAACTCCGACCTTAATAGTAGAAGTGTGATTGGTCGTTTTGTCCCCAGCCGCATTCTACACGCCGTTCTTCAAGGAGGTGTGGGAGAAGAAGGGCGAGATCGAGCGCGCCTTCCGCATGGAGCAGCCGCACAACCTGCCCGACGTGGCGCCCGCGCGCGCGCGCGCCCTCCCGCGCCGGTCGCACTCACTGCTCACTATTAGGCCCGATTCTCACGAGCGCTTTTTTAACGCTCAACGCTTGCCTTCCGCGATCCTATTGGTAGGATTCTCAAGGTCAACGAATGAAAACAGGCGTTGAGCGTTAAAAAAGCGCTCGTGCGAATCGGGCCTTACTACACCGAACTCTCACTGCTAACTATAATCGGGACGTTCTGAGAGGCCCGATTTGACAGCCGCCAAAATCACACTTGTAGGAATGAGAAAAGAAATCGGTACCAGCAAAAACTGATTTTAAAGTTGGATCGATTTATATCACTGAGCCTTTGTAAACGATTAGTTATAAAGTCCCGTATTTCAAGTCGAATTTATTTCGAAATTAGTTTAAATTATTACAATAAGTATTATAAATGGCTAATTACCGTCACGATAATTTATTCTGCACGCGTTCAATTCCGGTCTTTTGGCCAAATTTAGATCAATCACTATAATAATAACTTTTTGTTTAATTTATATTTAAAAATTAATATACACCTCATTTATCATAACAATAATGAATCTAAAATTTATAACACGTAATAACTGATTAGATTTTTTTCAAATAATATCGGTGACTTTTGGTTCCGAAGCGGTCACAGTACTAAGGTATCAGGCGTAAGATATAACATTGTAATGTCGTGCTACGAATGAATCCTCGATAAATTCATGTTTCTAACTGCCGCACTCAGAGACGTCAATTAATTTTAAAATTGCTGCGTCTTATTCCATTGCTATAGCATAAAAAATGACAGCAGCAACTTTAATGAAACTTAAAAGTAATTGACGTCTCCGAGTACGGCCGTAAGTGTATTTAAACAATATAATGTGAACGTTGATCCTTATAAATGATAATTAGCGTCATTATGTAAATATAACATCGTAAATAATTCAATTTATCAATAAGATTTTCGATTAGATGCGTAGACGTTCGCACAAAGTTATCGCGGCGTGAAAAAGCAACAAACGTCAAATCGGGCCTCTTACTGCCGCACCCAGAGTCATAAAAAAAAGTCAAAGTCATCAAAAAAAAGCAGGACCTCTTTCAATCGGCCATCAAAAAGCTCTCTTACTCACATATAATTTAATTTGCCGGTGATTCCCAACCAATTATAGTCCACCGCTCCTTTTGATAAAAAATCTCGACCCAATAGATTGATCGAATGTTAAAATATCATTTATATTGTTTCAATTACTCAAATACAGCCCGTGCCAAACTTCTAGCTCGCTCTGAACGAGAGGCGATTCCCCCGCTCACTCCTGCGCTATGCCGCGCTCGCCCTGTTACGCAACGCGCCGCAACTTCAGAGAGAGCTAGAAGTATGGCACGACCTATACTACATTTATTTTTAACCCATATCAAAACAACAAAAGGGGTATTTATCGCCTTCGTTTCTTTGTATGTCGCACCGCGGGATTGTTGAGCCACTTGCTAACATTCTTAATTCGGTCGGGTTCTCAAATCGTACACGGTGGGTACGTTCCAATAAACGCCCGCAACGATCGTAACACCCTCTGTATCGTTCCACATAAGGCCCGTGGCCGTCGCGAGCGATCGCTCGACGTCATAGATGACGTCACTGTTCGCGACCACATCGCGCCCACATCGCCCACAAAGTATTGATGGGTCAGAGTGAGCTCACAGCACTGAACATGTGCGTTCCACCTATAACATTCGCGTACAACGCCCGCGGCGTTTTTACGTTAGTGGAACGGCAATTTCAGCGGTCGTGGTCGATGGCGATGCGGGCGTTTAGTGGAACGTACCATACATACATAATTATTACTGTTGGAATTTGACGATTTGACTACCTTACCGAATTAAGAATGTGAGCAAGTGGCTCAACAATACCGTGGTGTGACTGTACACCTTTCTGTCTCACTTAGGGCCAGACCTTTGCGAGCTGGACTTTAAAATATATATTTAATAACAATGAAGACTAGAAATACAGGTTGTATGTCTATCTGCTGCAGGCTCGAGCACAAACTGACGAACTCATTAGACCTGTTGGTTTCGGACGCGCGCGCCGACATCGACGCCGAGTATAGCGAGGCGCTCAACAACTCTAACAACAGGGGCTTCCTGAAAGGTAACTTGTAGAGTAGGCTTCTATCAGATTACACCCAAGCTTAGTATTAACTGATTGACGGTATCGAGCTTTATTAATGAATTAGCTTTCGCCCGCTTTGCAGCCAACTTCAGAAAGTTGTTTTTACTTGCGTTGACTGGTACAGTTCGCCATCAAATATATCTGTACATATCAGAGTGGTCAAAATATCTGAACATGCACTCTAACGCCTTGACAATAGAGTCGTGTTCAGATATTTGTGAGCACCTTGTTTGCTGCAATATATATGATGGCGACTGTACCTAAGCCGATTTTCGGTAGGTATAAAAATGTTAGTCGCCTGTAACTCAAGAACCAATGATGTCTACTTAGTTGTGATACTTTTCCTTTTAAATTTGCTATATGCGCTTTCATTTAAGATATTTTTCAGATTTTTAATATAGATTGACGGTAGGCGAGAAAAAAAACATCATCCCCACTTTACGTATAGGGGAGATACCCTAAAACATTTTTTTTTTCCAGATTTTATTTTACCACTTTGTTGGCGTGACTAATATGTATATTCATGCCGAATAACGGCTTTCTAGTACTAAGAGTCTCTGAGCTAAGCTGCGGACGGACGGACAGACGGACGGACATGGCAAAACCATAAGGGTTTAACTACGGAACCCTAAAAATGTGTAAACAACTTCACGATCGGTCAATTGTACACACTAATTTTTTGGCGAGATTGTTTGTTCTTGGTTCAGGCGGCGGCGATCGGAACCAAAGAGTACATTATACATAGGAGGATAGAGATCACTCTATTCAACGGCACAACGCCATCTAACGCAAATTCCCGTAACTACTATTAGGACCATCTATTACCATACCTATAATATCAAGGACCAATAACCACACGTACCAATACCAGCCCTGCTGTGCCACTGCCACAGCTTTTTTGAAACTAGAATTTAAAGTTTTTTTCATCTATATAAATATAAATAAATATACATTCAGTCAACAAAGTATCGGGAATGGATGATTTGTTTATGGTTCCAAATTCAAATTTTTGTTTTTTTTGTTGTTGTTAGATTGGCACAACTGTTTTCTATTTTGGCGCGGAGTTTGAGTTGCATCTGTTATTTATATTAAATACAGTGCTGTTTTTAGTTATATCATATCTAGTGTGTATTGCGAATTTCATAATGGACAAAAACATTGAACAAAGAGTTTGTCTTAAATTTTGCATCGCCAATGGAATTTCGTGTTCGGAGTCACTGAAAATGTTACAGAAGGCTTACGGTGATTCGACTTTATCAAAAACACGTGTTTATGAGTGGTACAAAGCGTTCAAAAGCGGTCGAGATGTGATGGAAGATTTGCCTCGCTCTGGTAGGCCATCAACGTCTGCAACTGAAGTTAACATCGCAAAAGTGAAGGAAATAGTGACTGAAAATCCTCATTCAACTTTGAGAGAGATAGCCGCCGAACTTTCTGTATCTCACGAGTCGATCCGTACTATTTTAACTAATCATTTGGGTATGAAACATGTTACCGCTCGGCTAGTCCCAAAAGACCTGAATTTTCTCCAAAAACTCAATCGCATGAGAGTCGCTGAGGACATGCTAGAACGAGTCAATTCTGACCCAACATTCATGAAACGCATTGTTACTGGTGACGAGACGTGGGTTTACGAGTTTGACATGCAAACTAGTCAACAAGCTTCGGAGTGGCGCTTCGTGGCACCCGTTTTCAATCGGTAGAAGACATAAAGGAGAATTCGCGCCGAGAACTGAATTCAATTCCGGAAACAGCGTTTAAAAAATGTTTTGATGATTGGATTATTCGTTGGCGTAAGTGTATCGTTTCTGAAGGAGCATACTTTGAAGGTGATAAAATAAATTTGGATGATTAACAAACAGTTTGTGTATTATTGATCTTTTCCCGGTACTTTCTTGACAGAGTAGTAAATATCGCCATCTAGTGCAAATTGACGGAACTAAAAATAGACATTGGCGTCCATACAAAACGGATTGTTGGAAGTGAAAGCACCGTGATCGGAACCAATAAAATGAATGTGAACATCTGACAGTGAACTAGGGTCTTTGACGTGTGCGCTTGCGCAGGGTTCAGCGTGTACCCGCCGCCCAGCACGCCGCCGGAGCCGGCGCCGCCCGACCACCGGATACACGCGGACTTGTCGCGTGAGTACTCGCCTCGCGACGTTGTTACAAGTCGATCAGACTAATTCAGACTTGACGGTAACCGACCAGAGGGCTTATTGCCTAACGCACTCGCGATCGCGATCGATTTGAAAGTGGAACAATTGTTTTCATTTTGTAGGCAGACTTGCCTTCAACTGTCAAAAATGAAAGCGATCGCGATCGCGAGTGCGTTAGGCAATAAGCTCTCAGGATTCTACAGAAATCGGTATCTGTACTGTCATTTTACCAGAAAACGTTTCTCAAACTAATTAATTTCACGAAAATATCATTTGACAAACCGCTTTTTACTAAAACTGTAAATATTTAAGGATTTATATCAGGACCATCGTGTTACATGTGAACCCTATAGGTTAGGTTAGTATATTAAAATATAAGGGGCTATTTGTGGTTAGCTAAGTTTTCCAAGTTTGTATTAAGCTGTTGGTTTTCCATGGATTAATAAATAAATATAATAGGGATGTTATATGTTTGCCTAGGGCTTTATCTGGTGCACTTACCGTGCCTCCTTTGCCTCAGGACCCGCTACCCCCTTGAAAACTTCTGCATGTAATATGGGGCGGAATCGACCCCAGCACGGCTAGCACATCTGCCCGCGACTTGCGCGACAAGCGAGAAAGAGCGCGACATAGAGCTATCTCGCGAATCGGTAGCATAACACGCGCGACATAATTTGGTGACTCGCGGTCAAACGTCAAAGTGACTAATCTTTGTCGCTTGACAGTTAAGGGCGACATACTCTCGCAACTCGTAGCACAAGTGTTCATAAGGCGACATAATATCTCGCTTACCAACGTCAAAAGGCGACAGATTGTCTTCGAGCTTTCAAGCGCGCGAGATATATCTCGCTCTAGTCGTCACGGATTTTTAATAAACGTTTTGGTTAATCTTACCCCATTTAAATAGTCAATGTATGTTTATTTGTTCACTATTATAAATTTGCTTAAATGCAATTTATATCATCCTTTATTTTAACGTAATTTTACATGTGAGTACCTAGTGACGAAGTTTGTAATTTTTCAGAATGGCATATTTCTCTAAGATTTTTCCTTTTTCGGGACGAGAAGCTCCGATAGAGGATCCAAAGGAGAAGGTTAAGTGATGCCAACAACCCCTTCGAGCTGCCGGACAAGGAGTTTCAACACCTGTACCGCATCAATAAAGATATGGGAATGTACCTCTGATAGTCAATTGGGCACCAATATGTATGCACACTCTCAAAAAATATGTATACATCCCTTATTACTACGGTAATTAAATTTACGTTTACATATTTTGCAACTTTGTGTGGATATTTATTTTTGCCCTTGACTTAACAATGATATGGAAATGGATGGTAAGGTGTATCCATATATACAACTACAATAACAGGCAAGGGCGTAGCTAGGATTTTGTTAAGAGGGGGGGCAGGGCAATATAATCAACTTTGTTTTTGTTTATTAATAGGCTACCTACGGTTTGTGAGCATTCCTGCATCTTCTAGGGGCGACAGCTGCGTTTCGTTTATCTCTGCACCCTCGGGAACTGTACATCAGAAGTAGCCTATGCGCTATTCCAGACTATAATCTCTGTGCCAAATTTCATCCAGATCCGTTCAGCTGTTCTGGTGTGATTGAGTAACAAACACCATCCATCTATCCAAAGTTTCACATTTATAATATTAGTAGGATTAGTAATATTCCTAGTTACTCCCTCTTTTTATTGGTGAAAACCATATGAAAATCCGTACAGTACTTTCTGAGATTACTCTGACAGACATTCACAGGACTTTCATTTATAACATGAAATTAATATTAATATTGGTTTGCAGAGGAGAGCTGAGGGAGATCTTAGGCAATGACGAAGAAGTCGGAGAGAGCTCGTCGTCCGCTCGCGCCGCGTCGCGCCGGCGCTGTTGCAAGCTGCAGTGGCATGTCGGGATCAAATAATACAGAGACATTTTGATTAAGAACAAAGTTTTTTTTATTAGGATATTTAAAAAATAATCTGCTTAAAACTACACCGAGCGTATGCCGACCATCCAGCGGCATTTCCAGTACCATTATTGTTTTCTAATAAACTAAACACGAGTAGTTTATTGAATTGAACAGAATGTTGTACTGGTACTGAATAGGTACACACACACACACAACTTAACGGAAAAAATGGCTTTGATTTAAAAAATATATACTTAACAAAATGTTATGTATCTAGATTTTAAATTATTTATTCAATTGTACAATAAATCGTCCACCTGCGATTTTAAGTAAATATTATTTTTGTAACTATATTATTTCTTTTGTTTTTAATATGGCGGTGCAGTGCATCCACATAAGGAAAAAGGTAATGTATTGCTTTCATGAAATAGATACAGCTAAACTGTAAACGAAATACTATAACATTTACTATGATAATACAGATAGGGAACTATAAAAAAATCACAGTTATTATGTACATTCCAAATCAGTGAACACAACTTGCAAACTCCAAGTTTACAAGTGTTTTAAGAGGCGATTCATGGCACTTCTCTCTGCTGCATTTACCTGAAATAAATTATGTATGAAATTAAATTATTCAATAAAGGAATGTAAAGGTGTCCCCTGTGTTACATAGTTGCCAGCACTAGCGAGCTGGAAGTGCTAAAAATTAAATCTAATACAACATCCTCACTAATATTTTAAATGCAATAGTATGTTTGTCTATTACTTTTCTTAACCACTAAACAGATTTTGATGAAATTTGGAATGAAGATAGTCCAATCCAACAATCGTTTATATAAATTATATCTGAAAATATGATAGTTTTCTGACCACCTATTGATACGAGTATGTGTAAGTATCATTTTACATATTGTAATGCTTACTTATAACTGGTTACTTTTATAATGAATGCATGATAAACCTTGGACTATTGCTGTAAGCTAGGAACATGGTTTAGGGTGTTTAATTTCCCAAACCTTGTATTTTCTAATGGCCGCTCAAATCCTTGGTCCTAACTATCTTAAAGATCATTGTTCAAAATTTCAATCAAATCAGTTAGCACATTTTGACAACTTTTTAAATCCGTTTTCATATTTATGCAATACACCTAAGCATAACATACCGAAAAACCAGTGATAATAGTCGAAAGCATTAGTGTTTAACATAAGTCAACAGAAAAGTTAATTATTGTTTAAAAAAATCAACATTAAAAATTTGCTATCGCCAAAGTGCTAAATTTGGGCAACCTCTAAATATTATCCCATTATCTTTAAATTTCATATTTAATTTTTTACATTGTAATGACTCGGGGCGTAAGCAGTTTGCAAAAAATATGACATTTATTTTTTCCCATCAATTATGAAACACCCTAACATAGTTGCCCGAGTCTATAGTAGGCGTGAATCCATGTTTTTATTCCGTGCACTAACGTTTAATAGTGAAGTACAACGAGGAGATAAATTTAATCTACTGTTACTTACATGCTTTGACGGACTTTTCGGGGCCTTCTCCGTTAATAAGTAAGTCTTTTAACACTTGACACCGAGTGGGCCAGTCGATAGATATATTCTCCCGCGGCAAACGCTCAAGCGTGGCGTCAGTGGCGTGCTTCTTACTCTGAAATAACATTTATAAAATAAATATTTGAAAAGAAAACAACATAACGATGTTTTACATTTATCACAGAACCGGTGAGAAAAGCATGAATTTTTATACCAGTAATACAGTTATTTACAATATTTCGCCAAAATAGAAGGAAATAACTGTTGCGTGATGTCAGAAACCACTAAAATAATAATCAAAATACTTACAATTTGCGTTTAGCGTCCATATTGATAAACAATTTGACAAATGACGTCTCACGAAATTTGACACATGACGTTACTCACATCCCGCGTAAGGCTTGCCATACACTCAAAAAACGAAGGGAAAGGCACATTTTTATTACCGATTCAGTGTTGCCACAAAACAATATCGCATTAGTAGAACATATTCTTCATAGAAGGCAACACATACGTCCCGCCCGCGAGATAGCTTTCTCGCTTGAAGGGAATTTCTCGCCGCGTCAAGTTGTGCTACCGAAATCGAGAAAACTGACAGCGGAGAGAAAGAATTGACAGCCGCGACAAGGGTTTCTCGCGCCGCGAGCTATGTCGCTTGGGCACATGTGCTAGCCGTGCAGTTGAGAATATTATCAACCGACTTAAAATATGGAACCGGTTCTCAATTTGATTGTTTTTTTTTTTGTATCTTCGCCAATTGCGAGCCGATTTTAATTGTTTTTTTATTGGATTAGTTATATTTCAAGGGCGGCGTTCCCATTCAAATTTAGTCAAAATCCGGTCATGTCATGAGCTCATGAGATACATGGAAAATTAACGGAACTCCTTAATACTTTGGAGTTGGTTGGTTCATTGTTCATGTTGAAATTATTTTAATGTGTATTTATAACGTTTGTTAAAATAAATAATTTTAATGTGCGTAGCCGACCTCAACTGTTCGGAGGATTCGCTCAGCACCCACGAGTCAGGTGATTGCATGACGATTTCAGACCTAATTACACTCAGTGGAGGGTTCAGTGTTGTGTGTAGATTCACTTTGTACCATAGACTTTTTTTTTAAATTTTGTGCATGATATGTCAGGTAGATTAGATTTTTGTGTCGTTGAATGTGAGGTAGAGGTTTTTGAAAAGTATATTTTTGATATTTAAGTTTTGTGTTTGTCTGAAAATATTAATAACCAGTAAATACATTAATGTACGAGTTTATATATTACGGTCACTTTTTTATTTGTTTTTTTAGGCAGAATAAAACACATTTTTTTAAATAGTAGTTTATTTGTATGACTACTTTAAATAGTAGTTTATTTGTATGACTACTTTAAATAGTAGTTTATTTGTATGACTACTTTAGCAATCATGTTCAAAAGTATATAAGTAATTAGGCTACAGGAGCGTCGATGGCCTGGCCCAGTGACTGTTGTGTTCCAGCAAGTTAATAAAGTTATGTACACTCGGCATCAAATATATTGTAACAGCCAAAGTGACCAAATAATTCGTAACACCATATATTTTGTATGGTGTGACGAACTATTTGGCTAAAAGTAGCCAAAGGGCTGATACGATATATGTAGAAGAAGAAGAAAAAAATTTATTCGTGACAAATATCAACAAAGGACAGAAAAATACACACAGAAAGAATGTAGTCACGAAATGTGAAATTGATGCTGACTGTACACTATTTTAGTTAAGTCGCTGTTGTGTAGTGTAGTTACGGGTTAATAGAAGTGTATTTAGTTAATTATAACTGACAGCATTTGGTTGAATGAGTAAATAAAAAGTATGTGCATATGAGATTATCAGATGAGTTAAAATTGTGTTGTTTTAGAGCGCTTTCAGACTAGCGTTTTTACTGCGCGTTTAAGCTCGATTTTTGCAAGCGCGTATGCCGAAACGAGATTATAAGCGGCCTCAAATATAGTTGTAAGTGTGAGACGCGATTGTGTGTACAGACGGCGGCGCGTGGCAGCCGGCCGGCTACGGGCCGCGCGCCTTCACGACGGGCCGCGCGCGCGCGCAGCCGCCGCCGCCGCGCGCGCGCCACTCGCAGACGCTCAAGGTCTGGACCTTATACAATAACCATGATTACTATTTTTTTAATACGCCAATTGATCCGGTTTTTTGTAAGGATCAAATGTATGTACGGGACTAACTACAATTAGGGCACTGCAACAGTCCGAAATGAGAGTCAAAGTTCGACATCTTTACTAAGCGTTGAAAACGCTCCCAAAAAATTTATACTCAGCCTAAGTAAATATTTTACTAAATATATGGATAAAACCAGTAATTTGTACTTTTGATTGTAAAAAAACTGTGTTTAATCAGATAGTTCCGGATAGTACATTTAAATTTATAATTTAATGAAAAACACAAACACTTATCAACGAAAAAATTTAGAAAGTTGATATTTGATGAAGGCCTAAACTCGGTTAAAAAATAATTATATTTATTAAAATTCACAGGTGGTTATTTTATTATGTATTTTGTTTCCTCCCAGCAACCTGGCAAGCTAGATATGAATAATTATGCGATGGTCAGCGACGCTCTGCAACAGATCACCATTGGCCCGCCGCATCCTAGAGAGAGAAAGGTATGTATATAATTTAGCTATGAGCTCGTAAGTTCAAATTAAAAAGTGACTTGCTGTTGAGTTTCTATTGGCGCTTCTCAACAGTTATATCCTCTTGGGAGGCGCTGATTATGACGTGTAAAAGTGCTCGTGGGGCCTACCTACTGAATAAATACATTTTATCTTTATCTTTTTTGTTATCTATAAAATGTGTTAATCCATCCGTCTATCCAATGTTGAGTACAGTAACCGTATTATAAGCTTTTAAAAGCTGTCAAGTGCCAGTCAGTGAAGGATAGAGATGTTGTATATTTCTATCCCTTTTATTGCCTGAACTATGTTAAAATTACTAACTACTTACTCCCCGAACGTTTGTAAACTTTTAATATTAGCACGATTAATTATTAGAACAAAACAAACACTGACACTTCTCAAGTATCGAACGAAAAACAAAAACAAGTCGGGCCGTTACCTGACTAACACGTGAGTGAGCCGTATCAGTGTTTATTTCGTTTCTAGGGTTCCGTGCCCGAGGGGTTCCTATTTACGCCTATATACGGGACCCTATTACCAAGCCGTCCGTCCGTCCGTCCGTCTGTCCTAAGTTACTGAAATATTAAAATCTGGCCAATTGCGTACGGAACCATCAGTGCGCGAGTCCTTGTCGCAGTTGACCGGTGTGTACAGTAGTTAGACGGTTGATTGTGGTTGTGTGCAGCCTGCGCGGCCGAGCTGGGGGCCGGCGGGCGCGGCGGGCGCGCGCCACCACCCCTCCGGCGTCAGCTCGGAGACCGAGCTCGACGCGCAGTACGCGCAGGTCTCTACAACACGCTGCTAATGCACACATACTCAACACTATACCTCCAAAATCAGCCCGGCTACCACAAGTGCTCCGCGACTTGTTTGACGCTCGGATCTCCCTTTCTAACTCATTTGTGACTAGAGACGTACCGAGCGACGAAATACAAGATATGCTAGCCGCTCAGTTTTACATGTATAGGTCACTAATGGAACAAACAAAACTTATTTCACACCAAAACTTATTTCACATGAAATGAAAATGTAAAATGTTTATTAGATATTGACACATAAGTACATGCAACAGTAGTTTTGCGCCCTGAACTAAGATGCCCTGTGTTACAGGACCCAGTTAACAGTAAATAAAGCAAGAAGACATAACAATCATAACATAACAAATTCAATCTTCGGCGATTATGCGATAGCAACAAACGAATGAATGCATAATTGTTTTTGATAAATATACATATAAATAATACCACACGTATACATACATATTTATATATAGGTAATTAATTATACTATGGAGTTAATGAGATACATATCCATACATATATTACACATATATTGTGGTTTAATATTTCTGGAGTATCGATCAAAATTGATGACACCTCTGGTGTTTCAAATGTCCATAGGCGGCGGTGACCACTTCCCATCAGGTGGGCCATCTGCCTGTTTGTCAATCGATGGCAAAAATACGTGGCGGTTTTTTGATTTTCGAATAACTGGGAGTTTATGTTTCAGATAAAGGAAACTAACGAATATATGGAGGCGCCTTCCATGATGAGACTGAGAAGGCATAGGCGGCACGAGAAGACGCCCTTACATCAACCATGTAAACTATATTCCTTGATTTCTATAATGTTTTATATTTAACGTTGTTCGAGTGGTAGACGAGGATCACGAGTAACATGAATTTACAACATTTATTTGATGTACACCCACAAAATACAACAGACTTAGGCGAAGAACACAATGGAGAGCGGTCAAGCGAATTGAAAATTTGTATGACGATATAGGTAACCCGCCGAGAGCGTTCACACGTTACCGCGCCGCGGCTCGCGTGTGTTCATCGCCTTAACACTGGTTTGACAGAAAACATTTAAAAATAAAAATATAATATTATGCAGCAATCTTTAGGTAAAATTTGGATCATTATGCCAATACTATTCCGACCAGCGCAGCGCCCTCAGTTCTTCCGAACTATTTTGCCAAACAATACTGCAGTAAAAGTAGCGCTGAGCCCTATGTATAAAATGGTTTCATTAAATAGTTTTTAGCGTATAATTGGACGATTTGTCGCATTGATACGTTTATAAGGTAGGGTCCTGGTTGTTGCCGCCAGCAGTAGTAGTAAAGTGATGGTGGTGGCGGTGATTGCAGCGTTCTCGGAGACGGACAGCTCGGGCTCGAGCGAGGCGTCGGGCGGCGCGGCGCGGCCGCACGCGCGCCGCCGCCACGCGCCGCACGCGCCGCGCCACTACAAGAAGCGGTACGGCTCAACACGCGCACCATTCATTGTTCTACCTCTATTCTACACTAACCTGAGCCCTTAGCCAAGATGCCCATCGCTAACTAGCGTTTCTATTCGTTTCGTTTTTAAACCAATCATGTGACTCTCCGTATGACGTTATCTACCAATAACGCGATTGGTTTAAACGAACGAACGAATAGAAACGCTAGTTAGCGATGGGCATCTTGGCTAAGGGCTCTGGACCTCTATTCCAACTAGTTTTAGCTCATCTTGCTTGTTGTTAACGAACAATGCAAGCGCTGGTAGTCGAGTACATGAGGGATACCTTAATGTCAACAGTATGATATTGAAAATAGATAGGCTTAATTTGGAAAAGAGTCTCTAGATTCTTTGTTGAAAATCGAAGTACGAAGTTACGTCTCCGTAAATCCAAAAAATTATGATTACCGTCAAATTAAGGGCGAAATATTTATCTCCCTGTATAAGTATGTTTAACTATATCGTTATCTCGTGCCCGTAGTATCGTCGCCATCCTTCGCATCGGAACATAAAATGTAGCTTAAATAACTGAATTGACTGTATTATTTGAAATGCTAGAGCGTGTTGATACATGTTGAACGAGCGTGTAATGGGCACCAGGTCGCTGGGCAACCTGGTGGCGGTGCAGAGCCCGCGCGTGCCCAAGCTGGGCATGTTCGTGGGCCCGCCCGAGCTGCCCACCGGCTACCGCGCGAGGGCTCTCGAGGACAAAGGTATGCATACTGCTTTTATCAACCTTTTCTAACCCTTAGTCGCCGAAATTTTTTGTAACATTAAAATAGCTAGCACGGATTTTCGAATTTTCCCTTGTAGAAGGCGATGTATTTTTTATATTTAATTATCTTAACGTATCCACCGGAAATAACTAATGGTAATATCGACGCCAATAAACAATCATACAGTTAATAGCCTCTTTGTTACAACGCCTAAACAGTCGGATAACTACAGGACCTAATTCATATACCATTTAAACTCTAGCAAGTAAACAACTTGCCACAAGGTTCGGAGTAATAATATAATTTAGGACCATTTAATTTCAAAAATAGTCAGCTAGGCTGAAATTAAAAACTTAATAAGTTAATAACTGTTAAATTGTAATAATATTTTTAATTTGAGTCCATTTCTAAATGAATAAATAATGATAAGTTGTTTCCGTACGTCGCGTTATAGTAAATGTCCAAGGCCTCATAGCCAGATGTAAGGTGATATGAAAGCGCCAGCGTAGTTGAGACAGTGCAGCGGTGAGGTTGTTGTTGCAGCCGCCAGCGAGTCGAGCGAGGGCAGCTCGGAGGGCGAGCGCCGCCCGCGCGCGCCGCCGCCGCTCCACGACCCCCCCCACAAGGTACCGAGCCCGGAATATAGCGCCACCTGACCCACCTAACTGTTTCAATCTCCTCTAAACGGCTCAACGGATTTTAATTCAATTGAGCACACAGATAGTGAAAAAAAAAAGCCGTGGTAGCCTAATGGTTTGACCTGCCGACTCTTAGGCAGAGGGTCGTGGGTTCGAACCCGGGCTCGCACTTCTAAGTTTTTCGGAATTTATGTGCGTAATATAATTTGTAAATTTACCATGAGCTTTTCGGTGAAGGAAAACATCGTGAGAAAACCTGCACACACCTGCAAAAGCAATTTGACGGTGTGTGCGAAGTTCCCAATCCGCACTGGGCCCGCGTGGGAACTATAGCCCAAACCCTCTCGTGAGTGGAGGCCTGTGCCCAGCAGTGGGACGTATATAGGCTAGATTATTATTATTATTACACAGATAGTTCAGGATCAGGACCATTTGTGTGCCAAATTTTATCCAATCACGTGCCGTTTATTTCGGCATAAACATCCATTAAGCCTATAGCTTTAGCTTTGCTTTTGACCGCATCTCCGTCCGCGCAGAAGTTGCTATCTCCTCGAGAACTCTACTATTTTCCGGGTATTTTATGTATATTAATTATTATATTATTTTATGTATATAAGAAATTGATGTATCATTTGTATAGCTAATAGCGACCCGCCCCGGTTTCTCGCACTTACTCTAAAAATATACAATTTCATACACATACAATTTTCAATTCAACTTTCCATAGCCCTTTCAGACCCGGCCAACGCGATCGTGCGGGTTGTTCGTAATTTAAAATGGGTTTTCTTGACCAATCAATAAAATTCAATGTTATATGTCACTTGATACTAAGCTGGGTTCGAATGGGTTATCCTGACGATTGCAAACACAACAAAATCAGCCTACATGGTCGAGCCGTTCTTGTGATAATCCGTCATACATCCGGCAATTGATTTTTATTTATATAAATGTATATATTTCTACCAAGATGTGATTTTTTGTTAGTTAAAATCGTATTCGATTTCTAATGAATAATTTAAAAAATCGCCCTCACATTAAAGGATATCTGTCCTTGACGGATACCCATTAGGATATCTCATTATGGATTTCCAAAGGTGTCATCGTGAATGATGATTCACGATTGTGTTAGACCGTGTGTGGCCACTGATGATTCTGTTAGTTGTGCAGAATGTGCGTATGCGACTGTTCTGAGTTGATTAACAGTGTTGTGATGAGTTTGAGCTCTTTTGTGAATATGGTAAAGTGGGATGCCATCTTGGTTTATGTTCCATTTTGCTACAGTCTAAGCATGTAAATCAAGTTTGAAGAATATTTCCGAATTTGCTGCAGCAAAGTGGTCGTTTTCGTCGTTTATGTGTGATTTAAAAGACAAAAATTAAAGTATACAAACAAACAAACATTCACATCTTACTATCTGTGCTACTAAATACGAAAGTTTGGATGTTTGTTACTCAATCACGTTAGAGCGGCTGAACGGATCTGGATGAAATTACTGTTCTTGTACAGATTTAGATTAAATTAAACACTTCAGATAATGTATTACACTTTTAACTTTAGTTGTATTTTTATGACATGAATGAATGTCATTCGACGTATATTATTTAAAAAATATAAAAGGCCGAAAAAGGTTTTGTACCGTAAACAATTGGCTAGGTAAAGTTTTTGGAAGAGATGTAAATTATATTTTTTTCGATAGTCCTCATCCTAAAGATCAAGGAACTGCGGCTCTTTTATTTTTATTTCCTCTAATATTTTAGAAATATTTTTATAGTCATTAAGTTGACATTTGTATACTTTAATGACCGACAAGCTTGTTGCCTTAGTACTTATGAAAAAGGAAAAGAAACCTGTCACTTCTATATCTGTCATTGTCAAATCAAAGTAAACATACGATTCAATTCAACTACTCTTTTCTGTTTGCTTGCGTTTCATGTGATCAGTGTTTTTAGAAATATTTTTAACGAATTCCGGACTTTCGATTTTGCCGCTTGCTCTACGACCTTTGCACGATATTTGGACTTGAATAATGAATTAAGTATTGAACCGTTTGTTTACTTTGATTTGACTTGACAATGACAGATATAGATGTGACAGTTTTTTTTTTCTTTTTCATTAAGTACGAAGGCAACAAGCTTGTCGGTCATTACAAATTTTACAAATGTCAACTTAATAACTAAAAAAAATGTTTCTAAAATATTAGAGGAAATAAAAATAAAAGAGCCGCAGTTTCTTGATCTTTAGGATGACGACTATCGAAAAAAAATATAATTTACATCTCTTCCAAAAACTTTACCTAGCCAATTATATTTAGTTGTAATAATCCTGAAGTATTTATTTTAAATTAAAAAATAATATTGAATATTTACATATATTGCTTTTTCTGCCGACCATAATAATATGGTATGAAAAGTGCACGTTGATAACGATCACTCGTCACGATCGGGCGGTGGTCCCCGCTACACGTTGTGCGGTTGCGCAGATGCCGGCGGGCGAGTACGGCGCCGCGCAGGACGCGCCCGCGCCGGAGCGCCGCCGCCACCACCCCTTCGGCAAGCACGAGCGCCGGCACAAGGTCAGCCAGCCACCAGCTCATATAGGGCAACACTATTATTATTGTCACACCTAGATATTTTTGAGCTAGCGGATTTATTCATTTGAAATAAAGTTCATAAGGCCAATTATTGGTAAGATGCCAGTTACTTATAGACCCATTATCCACGGAGGTTTGACGCGTAGACGCTTTAATATCGGTATTTTTATGGCTATTGCTCTATGAGCTCTGAGCGCGATTATTTTATACTATATTTTACTCCATAAGTCATTATTATTAATATGTAGAAAAATATTTTTTAATATTGTCTTTGTTACACAAGGAACCGAAGTATGGTATGTAATCGTAGTAATTTCACCAACGGTTTTACGTGCACAATGTAACACAACAGTGCAAAAACTGGTGCTTAACGCCATGACGGTGATACTGGTAGCAATCCATACAAACCCTGCGCAATTTTTTTTCTGCCCACAAAACCCATGCATATTTACGGCAAAAAGATCCAATTCACATGAATCCAAACAGGCAGAACATGCTCGCGCTGTCACACGTGTTTCTAAATACCTGCCAATCAAGTTAATTAAATTAATTTATTTTCATTAAACAATTTTCGTTTGTTTGACAGGAATTTTCAAAGAGCAAAGATTCGAAAAAGAACGCGTCGCAAACCGCGAGTACGGCGTCGGCAGCGAATTGGGGACCGCAGGTCAGTCAACCGATTCTAGATGTGAACTTTTCATCAAACAAAAGAAACTCGTAACATATTATTATGCTTGACAAACACAAACTGCAATACAAAGGACATATCATCATCACAAATATATATTTTAGGGTCCGCACGGAGTCCCGCTGTTCGTGGAGAAGTGCATCCAGTTCATCGAGCGGGAGGGGCTCGCGTCCGAGGGGCTGTACCGCGTGCCCGGCAACCGGGCGCATGTCGACATGCTCTTTACCAAGTTCCATGAAGGTAACACCGATAGAACTGGATTTTGCGCGGAATTTCGCCAGAAATACACTTTTTACCTGAGCTAAAGAATATAGTAATGAGGTCTTACCCTTGATTAACCGACATTCTTCATAGAATGTTTTACTTCGCCGAATTTTGATTTCATCGACAGGCAATACCTGAAAACAATAAGGTTTCACCAGAAATTAGCTTTCGATGAAACGTAATTCGGTGAAACTACAAATGAAATGAGTGTCTGCAAAACAAGGGGACACCAGTAATGAGTTTAACAGCCTGGTCGCTTACAAGTTTACCGAGTCACAACATCAGGCCCTTCAACTATCTTTGTGCTTAATATATCGATGCGTTATCCATTTTAACAGAGAGACCAATCTTAGATATTTTTAATAAATTCAGATAAATAATTTTATTTCATAATTTCCAGATCCCAACGTGGACATGGAGTCCCTAGACATTCCTGTGAACGCGGTAGCGACGGCGCTCAAGGATTTCTTCTCGAAGAAACTGCCGCCGCTGCTCGACGAGGCTAGTATGGACCAGTTGGAGGACATCGCGGGTGAGTGCTTCATACGATGTATGTGTATGGAATGTTTTGGGATGTGTTTATCAATCTCCTGAGTTTTCGCGTTCTTGAACGTTTATAAATTAACTTCATGTTCCAACGGCGTGTTCAAAATGACAACAAAATTGTGCTTCGGGTTAAATTGTTTCCTACAGTAACTTAAATTAGCTGCGAAGTTGGCAGGAGTGTCAAAATTTGCCAAGATTTAGCTATCTATAATTAATTGTTTCGAATTTTTCTGCAAACAAAGAACAAACTCAAATTAACCGGCTAAATACGGAGTTGTATAATTTTACAAGCAGCTAAACAAGGAGCTGGGTCGCTCGCTTCGCTCTCATTCCAATGACGTCTAGGTCGCCGTTTGTCTCGTTTTAAATGTAATGCGAACGGTGTGTGGCAGCCATGCGCGGCTGCATCGCGGGCGGCGTGGAGCTGAAGGACCGCAGCTGGCGGCTGCTGGCGCTGCGCTCGCTGCTCAACACCAACCTCACCTGCGTCGCGCGCGCCACGCTCGACTACCTGCTCGCGCACTTCGCCAGGTCAGCTGTCAGCCCAAATACCTCCACTGAACGGTTTACCCTTGAATCACCGATAATCTTTTCATACAATGTTTTACTTCGTCCAATTTTCATTTCATCGACAGGCATTTCCATGTTCAGGAGTTATAATTTTTTGGTGGTGTCAGATCTCATCTAACCTAACCTACGTAACCCATGCGATAACCTGAATACAATAAGGTTTCAGCAGAAGTTAGCCTTCGATGAAATTAAATTCGGTGTCACGACACATTCGATGAAAACTGTTTTCTATTTGTTACTATGAAAGCGACGTGTCGCTAGCTACGGAGGGAATTTCATAGAAATACATAGAAACCAGTAGAATCGCGACGAAACGTCGTCTGCTGCTGATGCGTGCAGTCGGCTACCAACTGACACCTTTACTTGCAATACCGACAGCAATAATTTTGCTTCACACGTTCACCAAACATATGGATGTGCTCCGTTTCCAGGGTCGCAGACAACTCTAAGCTAAACTCAATGGACAGCAAGAACCTCGCGATCTGCTGGTGGCCCACACTCCTCCCGGTGCAGTTCTCGGACATGGGCCGGTTCGAGATGACGCGGCCGTACCTCGAGGACATCGTGCAGACCATGATCGACCAGCACCCCTTCCTGTTCCGCGGGCAGGAGGCCTTTGTCATGGTGTGAGACGCGCCCGTGAGTATGTTCAACTGATCTGCAGGTCATGTTACGATGGCTATGCAAGCGGCAAGGTTGGGAGTAGATTATGTCATAAGGGAGCATAATGATGTACTTCCGGTGTGGGCGGTATATTGAATTCAGGGGGAAGAGAAAAAGTCTTTAGACATTCTAATCAGGCGTCTGATAGTAACTACATCGCTGGTTCTGTTTCTGTTTACATCAGGAGTTGCTGGTAGGTGTCATCGATTTCGTCAATATATTTGGTGACACTAATGACGGCGGTTGAAACGCCCTGAAATTCACCCACCCACACCATCATCGAAGCATCGTCATATTGCAAGCAATTGTCGCAGATCACAGAAAATCTACAGACACCTCACAACAAATTACTTACCTGTATTTCTTACCAACAGGAACCCACAATGCAGGTTGCATTCGTGATGGACGACGTTTGACGTCGGTTGTAGCTCGAAGTGGATCGAAACGATATCCCCAGTGAGACGACTAGCTCGTAAGTTTGGCTGATTTATGTACCGCTGCGCGCAATATTAGCATACCCGTTACTGCGTCAAGTATCAAATCGTGTAAGTTTGCGCATAACCGTTACTGCGTCAAGTATCGAGTTGTGTAAGTTTGCGCATGATAGGCCCTTATGTTCATTTTCACGAAGTTGAAAAAGAACTGTCAAGACTTCTGGTGTATGGTTCCTTTTGCATTGGTAATATAGGAAAGTGTTAAGAGTATGATTAAGTGTTTGAATGTAGGAGAGACAATACATCAGATTTTGTATCGCTACGTGCTTGTAGGTTTTTGTCGCGTCTGCAAACGTTTTGGTTTTTTTCGTAACAAAATATTGTTCTTACAAACGTTTTCATATCATTCGTTTAGTAACAAAGCAGAAATGCTTGCAGTGTATGCTTTATGAAATAACTATAAGGACATTTTTAATTGTGTTTGGGACAAACACCGAGCATTCATTTGGACTAATCGGATCAGTATTTAAAAAAAACTAGGTGTTATTAAAATTATATCGCAATTTATAATAATGTAAGGTTGAAATTCATGCACAAAAAAGTATTTAATTGCAAAATAAAGGTGTTTTTTAAGCGTAAGATTAATCAAGCCATGGCAACACCACGTAAAGAGCACATTCCGTTCAGTCGAGTAATTAACGTAAGTAATTGTTAATTATAAATATTTTTAGATAGTGATATTCGCGTAACCGTTGTTTTTAATCAATATCATAAGGGTCGGTGTTGAATAATGCTTGCGAAGAGGTTTATACACGATTTTTTAGAGCACGAAATGGACGTTTTCAGTCCTGTTTTTTAACCCACCAAAAACTGTAGCCGAAATAGTGTGTAGTACACGCTAGCTAGTAAATGTAACACGTAAAGTATTCTTGCCCGATGTAAGACAAAGGTTGAGAAGTTTTTAATGTTACTTCGATAACGTATTAAGAATCTCCGACGAGAGGTTCTTGAGCCGTCAATTGTAATACTCAGATAACTTTGAAAATGGGCTTTTCTTTTTGGATAGAATATTTTATTAAGGCTTTAGTTCTTTGTGCCACTGATCCCAATCAAATATCTTTATATATATTTTGGGTCTAACCATACTTATGTCCAACAGGTAGCTTAGCGAGTAGTGTATTCTTTTTGAGACTGATCTAATGTTTCCATCACAAAAACTTAACTTACTCACGTTTAATATATTCCTGATTGTATAGCTGATGGCCTATTTTGTATGTTTAAGTGTTTTGTAATAGACTGACATTGGATGTGCTTCTGTCCTTATATAGGTAATAATGTCCATCGCTATTGCCTTCGAATGACAGAAATTATGTCAAAGTAAAACATTATCGGTATTTATATTATATAATTAGAACCCTTTTGGTCTTCGTGGACGCCTGTCCTAATTCCATGTATGATTTGCCAAAATCAATTTCACTTTTGTAAAAACTTTTATCTTATCATGTAATTGGATGGATTTTTGTTATTATGCAAGGAATAAAATCAATGTAACTATTTATAAGTATATTTAATATATTAGGTGTCTCCATTAAGCTATAATTAAGGTGTATCGGCGTAAGTTTTTATCGATATAATGTCATTATATCACCGTTCCACTCGCGCACTCGCCTTGGTTAGTACACCAAACGAGTGTGCGAGCAGGACAAATATCATGTCCATTAGGGGAATGATGTAAGGGAGTTTTTGATATTTTACTATGAATCGAAAAAGACATAGAGCCTACCTGTCTTCTAATTTATTTTTCTAGAAACTTTCGCTTTTTATTACATCTCACGACGCAAAAACTGACACGCTTTTAGTTAAAAAAAAAAACATCCCCTAATGTTATTTCGGAGAATGCAATTTTGAATAACGAAAGTAATTCGATGTAAATATTGTACATTCTTTCATTTTACGTGTTTTATTTTTCATAATTTATTTATTGAGATATTTTTTATGAGAGTTTTTAAAGTGGATATTTTTTGTTACTGTATTGTTTTTCCTTTGCACTTTGGAGGGACTTGTGCCATTTATTTCGGGGACTCTGTGCAGGAGGTTGCCGGAGTTAAGAAAGTTAATGTTCCGTTCGTCCGTTTCTTGTAGGGTCATAAATGTTCTTAGTAGAATCAATGTATGCTTGGCCGACTGAAGCTTCATTGCCTGTGAAAACTGCTGTAGACTCCGAAGAAGGCAAAATAAAAAAAACCTAGTTGTTTTTTGCTACAATGTATATCTGTACAACTATAGGTTCAAATTGATAGCAAATTAAATGCAGTTTGTGTTAATAAATTGTGCTATATCCAAATAACTCCCAACATCGTCATCCCGAGCGTGGGACCATGGAGTGACGATAGTATTTCATTGGTAAGTGTTGTGTCCAAGGAACCGATGGATGCTAGTAGCACAAAAGCGACCGTAGTAGAGATTCTTAGACAAAGCCTATGTCCAGCAGTGGACGAATTTTGGCTGATGATTTTACATTGATTTGTGTAAGGATACTCTTTTACTCCATCTTCCAATCAAACGGTGTACAACTTAAATGCATTTAGGACAGATATTTTACTAGTGTTTATAATAATACGTGATAGTTAAACTCTATAGAGCGTTTTTTCATTGACCGACACGATATCGGTGAAAAGGGACGCAGTTATGGGTTGGAGTGAGCTCAATATTGAGCTCACTCTAACCCATAACTGCGTCCCGTAGCACCAATATCGTGTGTCAATGAATGAACGCTCTTAGCCTTTGTATGAAAGCAATCTCATACGGTTGTTTTTATCAAATATGGTTTAAATATAATAAGAAAACTGTCAGTAAGCCATTATCAAGTCTACAGCAGTTGTTGAAATTAGAAATATTCGGTCCACGAATGTGATTTGATATCTTTGTGATCTGGATGCGAAATTGCCTTCTACTGTAAGAGTAATAATAATCGCGAAGAAGGAATTGGTATCGTGTAGATGTAGCTAGGTTAGGAATAAATAATAATTAGAACAGTTCTGTGTTGTCTGCTTCAGGTTGTCTTAACATTTGGGATTTAATTTAGTATTAATCGACAGAACACCGAACTGGGGCATTACTCTGAACTTCGAAATTCGAACTTCGTTTAATGCTCTCGACGCGTAGCTAATTCGCAAGAAAGTGACGGGGCGATCCGAAGTTCGAATTTCGAAGTACAGAGTAATGCCCCTGAAACGAGATGCCATTGTCAATACTTGTGTTTTATTAACGCGACATCTCAGTACAATTAGGGTTTGTGAAACACCTAGATTGATTTGGAATTGAGTCCCAAACGAGGTGTCAGTTCACTTGAGTTTGCAACTTTTATTACACGTGGAAGTCTCTTTTTAATGCATATTATTGGAAAGAGACTTACACTTACTAAAACAAGTTACAAGCTTTTGAGAAATGGGCCCCTGTTCTTAATGTTAAATCTCGTCTTGTCAAGAATAAACGGCATTTGTGCGTGTGGCTTGACAGGTTATGAATACTTGGATATATTTGGATAAAACATCCGTCGCTCTCAGACAAGTGAGTAAGTGCGAGAGTGATGGATGCTTTATCTTATCTACGTTTATCACCCGCTATTATCGCGGCCATAAAACGCCAGAAAGATATATGCAGTGTCTTTCGAAATATCGTTATTCTAATAAAATTTTGAATTAGGTTTTAAAACTCTCCATAGAAAGAAGAATGTAGACAATGTGGAGGATCGAGATAATTTTTTGCTTTATCATTCTAACTGCTGCACTCGGAGGCGTCAATTATTTTTTATGTTTCATTAAAGTTGCTGCGTCTTATTCTATTGCTATAGCAAAGAAAGTGACAGCAGCTACTTTAATGAAACTTAAAAATTAATTGACGTCTTTGAGTGCGGCCGTAAGTAATAAAGCCAATTGAAATCTCATTCACAACAGGGTTATTCTAATCTTCTTGGCCCTATTCAGGTTCACAAAATCGTGCTGGAAGTATACAGTGACCCAACGATAATGTTGAACTTGAGCACTTCAGTGCCATGTCATACTCATAATGAACTGAATATCGAATGACAAGCATGGCAATGGCAACGACAATCGCAACGACAAGGTTCTAAGCATCCTCAACAAGTTTATTTCCAAAGAGGATTTCCAAATTTAACAAAGTGTTAAGCGTAATACATTCTTCCAAAAAGTTTGGATTAAACTAGATTTTGGGATTACTATTATAATGACGTGATGATTATTTTATTGTGATACGCTCGATGTGTAAATGAAGGTTCAGTCGGTACAGAATTTTGCTATGTGCGTCTCGATTACTGTTACACACAGTTCAAAGGAATGTGTCATATTTTATAATAAATAACCATCTATGTAATTATGCTGGGTTTTATTCTCCCCTCAATTTGTCGACTCGTTTGGATCGTGCCACCGTGCAAACGTATTTTTGTTTTAATTCTCGTAAACATCGTCGGATAATGACGAAATGTGATCAATTTTATGAATAAGCTCGCTAGATGGCGCTGTTACGAAGGCAAACACGCTAACGAAGGGTCTACCCGGACTCACGGGGACAAATTACTTCTATATGTCGAAGTCTTGTGACAATCGAATAATCTCTAATTTTTGGACGCGCTAATTGCGCTATTATATTGATAAAGAGAGACGTATAAAATGAACTACACTAGAATCTCTTTCAAGGCAATTATAATCTAGCGAGAGCTCGTAATGGCGTATGTCGCGGAGATCGCGAAATCTACCACACCTAGTAAAATTGCCTACCTTGTGGCAACCCCAATAGAGAAAAAAATAAAGTTTGACATAGAGTATAACGGCGGGAATGTAGATGACGGCGTGACAGTAGAAGGGTGAAGGCGTGTAGCCGCGTAAGTTTGTTCAAGGATTAACAGGGTTTCCTGGTGAGTACCTTTCTAGTTCAGATTTCATCCTTGTAATGCATGCAAGGATTATGGTGACTTTGAGATAGTGTTTTATATCTGAAGGTTATAAGGGCCTTCAGAATTGATAGTTGATGCTCCAGTCAGATAGACAAGTAGTGATGGCTGATTACGGATTTGAGTACTGGAGGTTATTTACCATGGTGGCTGACGGTTGGACTGTAGGGGTTGATGTGGAGGTCCATAGGGGATGTAATTCCCCGCCTCACTACTCATCGGAAGATCGGTGATGATATTCTCACCCTTGCGGGATTCACGATGAGTTATAGTTCCGTGTTTCCATCTGTAATAGTCGAGGGTTGTGGGAGGCCCTCAAGCTTAGTTTCACTCCCGCCGTGCGCAAGCACAAAGAGTGTCGAGTCTGGCTGGTAGCTTTGTTAAATAAGTCAAATTTCAGATCACGGTCACCATAGTCTTTACACTCTCATACTCATACCATTATAACCTATTTCTACATCATTTACTTATGTCGCTATCCTAAGTTCATTCCCCGCGACATAATTTGGTGGAGGTGCTGGTTCTGTCGTTGGTTTCGTGTAATGTTCAAAAGAAGTACTTAATACCTAATAATTAGGTACTGTAAAGTGAAGTAAGAAGGTTGTCGAGATGTTTTAAGGCGACATTTTGTTTTGGTGCGGGAGTGCTCTGGGCTAAGGAGAATGCCTTGCCCAGAGTACGTAGCAAATCGGAAACATGCTAGAAGTTGAATCCGCACTTAGTCAGTTCTCTATTACATAGTTACAGAGCCGGCGACTGACGAACCAGTTTTCAGCGTGTAATATTACGTGAGTGAGGAAAGCAACAGTTTTACTTCTTTCTGCCTCGCATTTCAATATAGAAACAGCGTAACAAAGAGAGAAAGGAGATCGATTTTCATGTTTCTGTCTCTCTCTCTCTCTCTCTCCCTTTAATTGAAGTTATTGATATATTTACAAATCTGTAATCGAATTTGCACTATATCGGCACTTGTAAACCACTTGTTTATAGTACCTACTGGAACAATGATTATAATGAATAGCTTGACTTGCAATGTCTTAGCTACCTACCTCCTGTGTGGTGACATTACAACTTTAGTGAGTTGTTTACTGGCAAAACTTGTTACTTGATTGAGCGAAGGACTTGCACTGTTAGAAAAGGTTTGAAATTGATATTTAAATGGTTGTTGAACTATTTGAGAATACATGTTTTATCACATTGGCAACATTTATACTAAGTTTTCTGTTGCATAATAATGGTTAAGTTTGTAATACAAAACCAATAAAAACTCATTGTAGTTGGAGGCCAATGCTCCTCTATTGGTCGATTTGTTTGGGACTAATAATGTGGCTGGTCAAACTGTGTAACATCGAAAGACGAGACGTACTGTCTCTCGCTGCTGGTTGTTTTGTTTACAAACATTTTACTTTTACATAATATATGATTGGTATAAAAGGTTTATTCTTAATGCAAATAAGTTAATACACATTGTGAATTGTAAACATGGAGTTGATAAGGAAGAAATCAATTATTGCCGATTGCTAAATGACTTGTTGTCGATGTTCCTATGCAGGCTGAGCATGGATTAATTATATGCTGCAAAACGGTGTCCGTAATGGAAGGTGTCTACTAGAGTTCCTACTAGAAATGCAAAGTGATATTGGATAAGGTACATACACAAGAAATTAGGCACTGCCTAATAGGCAGTGATGACATAGTCATCGCCTACATAGAATTCAAAGGGCGAGGCACATCAGATGTCCTAGTCTGTTCGGCCTACTTGCTCGGAGAGAAACTAGACCCTACAGAAGATCTGACTAAACTCGTGGAAGGCGCCCAAAAACTTCAGTTTCAACATTGTGGACTGTGATACCAATGCCCACCATACCATCTGGGGCAGCACTGAAATCTACAGAAGAGGTTGTCTGAAGAGATAATCTACACAACACAAACGAGACAACAATCGAATACACTGCATGTTGTATACCTTGAAGATAACATATACTTGGTTTTCTTTTCATTATAATTTTGAAATTAATAAGGATATTTGTATTATAATTCATATTCTATTGAACTTCATTTGCTTATAGGAAAACTTAAAACAATGTTAATTGCAATGGAAACTAAGTACCATTTGACATATAATTAGTTAAAGAGAATATACTTGGTATACATTAAAACAAGCATGTGTCTTGCTGGTGAAACATACATAACTAAGACCATGAACAAGATACCAGATTGTTAAATTTGCAAATATTATTGTGTACAGTGAAATTACTGTTGAGTTTGTTTTATTGTTAAATGTACTTGGTTACTTAAATGATGTGTACACACACTGTAAAAAAGAAACTTATTAACTGTAGTAAGTTGGGAGAAATTAGAAGTTTCGAAGGGAGATTTTTACACATAGCTGGGCACAGTTAGTGAAACAGTTAACATTTATTTAACCTTAAAGTTAATCCGTTAAGCATTTTGTTAAGAATAAGAATAAGAAAATATTTATTGTGAACTGTGTACAAGTAGGTGGTTTACAACAAACAATAGTTCCAACAGTAGCCGTTCCAGGCATACAATATAATTAAGGCTTTCAGCTAAACGTTATGAATTAACTCATACATAATGGAGTGACTATTTATAATTGACACCGACCGTACATAAAAAAATCATTTAAATTATAAAAAACATATTGGCTTTGTTAATTAACGATTAACAGATTGTTCGAGTTAATGCCCACCTATGTTCTGACTTTTAAATTCTATGAACAGTATAAATGTACAAGTATGCACATGATAGTCTAAGACTTATGCCAGTAGGTCGTGTATCATCGAGATTAATGTGTCAAATGATGTACTTGAGTACTAAAGATGAGAAAGCCTGTGTGAGGTGGTTAAGTAAATAACCTATCAGCTGTATTGAAGTTCGAACGTACCAGTAATTACTTCATAGCCGTAGCTCGGTGGAAATCGGTATCTCTTGGGGAAACAAGTAGTCCGTGGCTGCGCGGTGAGTGATTAGCTCTGGCGGAGGTCTTGGCCTGTGAGGCCGTAGTTTGGACCGAGGGTGGTCGCACAGTTATCCCTGGGTTGGATAGACTGTTCAGCCAGTAGTGGCTGTGTCGATAGTATATTTACTCCAGTGTTTTTATTCATTTACAAAAATATTAACTGACAATGATGGTGGTACACAGCTCTGGTTATATGTTAAAGAAGGAAAGGAAAACATTTATTCGTGGCATATAAAGGCAATACAAAAGGGAAAACATGAATCAAAAAGATGGAATGAAGGACCTTGTCACAAAATGGTTCCAGTTCATCATAATGTTGGCATAGAAGCCATCATTGTTCTTCAACTGAAACCATCGAGTGAAGCTAGAGCAGGTTACATAAAGTATTTAGGCAAGAACAGAACATAACAAGTGTTAAGATTACATATTGAAGCAAAGATGATGACAAATTAAAATATAATTTTTATTTGTTTCTAAGAATTGAACTGTTAGATGACAGTATGGAGGGTGTATCAAAAGATTTGCATAAAAATAAATGTAGATACTAATTTTCAATTTACATAACACGAATTGCATAGTTTTGATCTGTATATTACCAACACTATAAAAAAATTATAATGTATGACAACGAAAAGCATAATTTCATGAAACATCTATAGAAGTAGACAATTCTAACTTCTCTTCATTTAGATTATTACTGAATTTTGTCACAGTTCTGACCTAACATAAACTACTTGGAAGAAATAAGAAATTGACTTAAAATACATGACAACAAGGAAATTATTGTTATGATAAATGAGTGTTTTTGAATTTGACCTTATATGTAATGAAATGATTCCATTAGTTTTCTTTTATGCTAAACATTAATTATACATTTCGTTATTGGTTAAATGAAATTTTGCAGGGAGATTTTTGAACTGCTTGAAACGCACCCGACAGTGTAATGTAGTGTTTACAGAGGTTGCTAAAAGGTTAGCGTTTGCTGTTTGGGTTATGAAAATGAGCATGATGGATGTGATTTCCATAACATATGTACCGTAGAGTTCATTTATGTAAATTGCAACTAGAATGTCTCAATGTTTTCAACTTAGTGTTGAGAAAGGTCTTAGTACCTACCTAATGTGATAAACAAGGTGTTTAGGAAATACCAAAGAAGGTGTTAAACCAAAATGCTTGAAAATCTTCAGGCTCTCTGGAAAGAGTTTTGCATTGTTCTATTGATGGACAAAGAAAACTGAAAGAAATCATGACTAGGGCTGGGGGTCCCGGGTTCGAGTCCCGGTATAGGCAAATATTTGTGGGTCAAACGCGAGTATTTGTTCCTGAGTTATGGATGTTTTATATTGGTTTTAGACATGTATTTATGTAAGTGTCTTTATCGATGCCTGGTGCCCGTGGTGCAGGCCTGTGTTTGGTTTGAGACTGTCAGTTTTGTGTAAGGTTGTCCCGTCATCAACGTGGATACTTTATTGGGAACAAGTTGCTCACTTATCTAATGAAGCTTCAGCGCATCTTAATTAATTTATTATTTATTGTATGAAAAAGGAAGTACAATAATATACTAATAAACTTATTTGAATCAGTTACAAAGAACCTTGTAAACCTCAGTTGGATAGAGTTGAAGATACCTTTACATACTTACAAACCTACAGTTGTTACAAGCGTAGAAATGGTAAAAGACAATACTGTGAGCGCAGGCACCCACCACAAGGCGATAGATTTAACTATAATAAAATATTAAAAACATAAGATAGGAGTCAATGTTTATGAACGAATTAAAGAAAATTTTATTATTACATTCCATTTATAAATTACATTAATTCTTCGATAGTAATAATTTAACTGCTTGCAGTTAATTAGGATTGAATGAATTTAATTGCAATATCCTTACAGTAGTGAAGTGAAGTATGTGATAGCTTTTTTAAGATCCTTTGTACAACATAAGGTACCTAATAAAGTATAGGACTATGACTACTTTTGTAGAAACGTGTTACATTGACACTAAACAGAATATCACAAGTATTGGACGCAGAAAAGAGTATCTAATTTGTTTTAGGCCCAGCATTCTTGTGAAGGATAAAAATGTAGTAGAAGTTCTAAATGAGCTTTCCCACAACAATCCTCACAGACATTTCTTATGTAACAGAGTGTCCAAACCATGGAACAAACTACCGGAACATGTAGTATCAGCACTGAATGTCAATCGGTTTAAAAAACCGACTAGATCATCACATTAGAAGTACAAAGAATACTTGACCAACGAATAGCCGGATACAGGCATCTATCAGTTGTCACAACTGCCTGCCTGATAAATAATAATAATAATAAGTTCAAGTTGACCACTTTGCTGTAGTGCCTGAGGGTCTGGTTGCGGTGCAACCAGATGCACCTACCTACTTGGAAACGAAACGTGTCCTTGGTGTCACGCGTTTTATGTTCAGAAAATTAAAGATCTCAAATATTAGTACTTTTCTGAAGAGATATTTAATTGAAACGGCTCAGCCAGTGACAAGTGACTTAAAATTTCCATTCTTCTCTAATATAAATATTAGACTGTTCACATACCTACCTATTACTTTTAAGATAATTATGTTCAAACAAAATTAATTGTTTATGAAATAAATGAATTGAATTGCTATCTAGCTCTATTTACTTATACCGACGTAAACTACTTCGGCACAATGTACGTCGGTTCTAGCAAGACACAGAGTTGGATTTATGTGTTTGCCTGCCTGGTGGTACATGCCATTCATCTCGAAGTTGTGCAAGATTTGACAGCCGAAGAATACTTCTTAGTGAGCGCTAAGGCGGTTCACAACCTACATCATGTCGGACAACGAGTTACAGTTCAAATTGAACCTTATTGGAAGATGGATCGGCCAGAGGCAAGACGTGTGCAAGGGTTGGAGAAAATGTTCATCGGTTAATATCTCTTGAGTCTTGAGAATGGTATTGACAAGCTCCGAAACAGTTTCGATTAAGATCGTACAAGACTGCATCTAGTATGTGTGGACGACGTTGTTGTCTAAATAGAAAGTAATTTAAAGAGCCGACAACTAAGAAATCAGAGCTGATCTTTTAATCATGACC
Source organism: Tortrix viridana (assembly GCA_963241965.1). Taxonomy (NCBI): domain Eukaryota; kingdom Metazoa; phylum Arthropoda; class Insecta; order Lepidoptera; family Tortricidae; genus Tortrix; species Tortrix viridana. The sequence continues at coordinate 6,076,380 of OY725196.1, read as the reverse complement.
AGACAATAAAATTAGAGTAGGTACCTAGCTATGATTAAGGTCTGAGTTGGAAGTAGTACTGAAAGTGCCTATGAGACATATTTACTGCCAAGTTCGTGAGCTTCGAAAATAAATAAGGATAAGGAGTATCGCATCAACAAGGTTAAAGAAAGAAAAGACAGTATGAAAACCAACACACATAGGTAGACTGAAAGCTGTTTCGAAAGGCAAAATATGAAGAAAGCACCATTCAGCCCAGTGGACCGGTGGCGGTGCAATCGTATGTGCTTCGAGGGCGAGGCGCCGGTACATTGCGGCATTCTATGATGAGGGGAGATTGATCCGAAGTACAAGATTGGTGAGTGCCTGAGTGGACACGTCAGTTACTGTCCCTATTATAATTTTCTTTGCCTTGGGGAATGTCGCGGAGATCGCGAAATCTACCACACCTAGTAAAATTGCCTACCTTGTGGCAACCCCAATAGAGAAAAAAATAAAGTTTGACATAGAGTATAACGGCGGGAATGTAGATGACGGCGTGACAGTAGAAGGGTGAAGGCGTGTAGCCGCGTAAGTTTGTTCAAGGATTAACAGGGTTTCCTGGTGAGTACCTTTCTAGTTCAGATTTCATCCTTGTAATGCATGCAAGGATTATGGTGACTTTGAGATAGTGTTTTATATCTGAAGGTTATAAGGGCCTTCAGAATTGATAGTTGATGCTCCAGTCAGATAGACAAGTAGTGATGGCTGATTACGGATTTGAGTACTGGAGGTTATTTACCATGGTGGCTGACGGTTGGACTGTAGGGGTTGATGTGGAGGTCCATAGGGGATGTAATTCCCCGCCTCACTACTCATCGGAAGATCGGTGATGATATTCTCACCCTTGCGGGATTCACGATGAGTTATAGTTCCGTGTTTCCATCTGTAATAGTCGAGGGTTGTGGGAGGCCCTCAAGCTTAGTTTCACTCCCGCCGTGCGCAAGCACAAAGAGTGTCGAGTCTGGCTGGTAGCTTTGTTAAATAAGTCAAATTTCAGATCACGGTCACCATAGTCTTTACACTCTCATACTCATACCATTATAACCTATTTCTACATCATTTACTTATGTCGCTATCCTAAGTTCATTCCCCGCGACAGCGTATGTAGGTATACAGCACGACTACGGAGGATTTTCTTATTTCTTTTGCGGTACAAACTTGTTAAAAAAAGTACTTTTATTTACTCTTATAGTTTCGACATTCCGACGTAGGATAAGAATTACCTGTGTGCTCAATTTCATCCAACTCCAGTTAGCCAAAACCATGAACTGCCGCACTCAGAGACGTCAATTTTTTTTTTTTTTATTAAAGTGGCTGCGTCTTATTCTTTTGTAATAGCAAAGAAAGTGACAGCAGCAACTTTAATGAAACTTAAAAGTTAATTGACGTCTCTGAGTGCGGCGGTATGTGTATTTGGATTTGTCGGACCGTTTAAGAAATAATGAACACTGAAAATGTAAAGCCAAAACTCCTACTAATATTATGAAAGTTTGTTCACGTCTAAACGGCTGGACGGATTTGGATGGAATTTGGCAGACAGATAGTTCTTATCCTGGATTGACACATGGTATTTTATATCCCGGCAAATTTGATAGTTCCCGAAGGATAAGCGATAAACGATTCTACGCGAATGGAATTGCGAGAAAAGCTATACATATCTCTAAGTTATAATTAATATTCGGCTAATGAGTCGTTTTCAAAAAAAAAAACATGGTGGTGGTACATAGGTGGGTGGTTTGATATTAAAATAACTGTTAAAGAATAACTGTACAATAAATTATTTATTTATAATTCAACAGATATGTCTATAAGTGCACTCTACATTTCGAAAACTACTACGCGTAAGGGAATCACAGATTATTTTCAATGTAGGTACACTCTCTACTGTTTATGTTTATCATATAATACTAGAAAAGGCCGTTTTTTCTCCCACAAGTGGTTGGAAAATATACTCGTATTGAGTCTGAATAAAAGTTGATACAAACACGATACAAATTGCGATATTTCTCATGTTTATTTTTAATATCAGTGCACGTTTGATACCAATGTTACATTTGACTGTTTCATGCTGCGTAGCTTCTTTTATACTGTTTGTTTATGCCACGCCCAATATATCGCTTTGTGGCGAATCTCCACATATAATAATTCGTTTAAAATTGTCTAGTGAAAAATGTGTAAATACCTATTGCGTGCCACTAATTCTTTTTTTTTTATCAGCCTATTATCGTGTCCCAGTGCTGGAAGGCCTGGATATCCAAAATTCTCAAAATTTTTCTGTCTATTGTAACCTTCGACCAATCATTTTTGTAAGAAATCTGAAAACTAACTTCACTGCGTAGGATTTTTTGCTACGTAACAAAAAAAATACTTCTACTTGCTAAAAATCAAGTAACACAGCTTTGGAAAGTAGCATAACAGGTGTGTTTAAGTTTAAGGTTTATTCCGTTTTGTATTTTTACATTTTATCTATTTTGTGCGCAACAGTGACGCTAATATCGGCTGTACAGTCGAGGACAGAAAGATGTTTACACTTTTTCACCTTATTCCATTGTAATAAGGTCCAATAGTGTATACATCTTTCTGTCCTCGACTGTACACATTCGGCTAGGAGCCTTGCGGCCATGAAAACCTCTCGCCAAGAGTCCAAGAGTCTCAACGAGACAAGGTATCGGGGTGTCTCGTCAGTGGACATCCGACATAAAAGTACAAGTACAGATTCCAGACGAACGATTTGCACTTCAACAACAGTTCCAGTATGAGGTCAGACGCAGCCGGCGCCCCAACAGCCGCACCAGGGGATGGAGGCGTCGGGCGCGGGCGGCGCGGACAGCTTGCGCGACTTGTGCGTGCAGCCCGACGCCACGGAGTTCATCGACGAGCACACGCTGCTGCGCTCGTGCTCCGAGTGGGACGTCGTCATCTCCTGGAAGTTAAACAGGACCTGTTGATCCACGGTGTGCCCGTCAGTAAGCTTTTGTTGGTTTTGAGGCATGGAGGAGGTACTTAAGGGGGCCTCCATTAATTACATGATTCTTTCTTAATTCGTATGCAATAAGATATATTTTGAGTTGCCTAAATTTAACTGTAAAACTTCAAGAATTTAAAAAAATTTTTGGTTCATAAACTTCGGAGATAAAGGATAATTTCTTGTAAATTTTTGACTATAAATAAAAAAGTACCTCACGGAAAATTATAAGAAAAAATAGTTTTGAGCCCTTTCATATGACATCCCATTTGCATTTGCATATCACTTTCATTTTTCAACCCCTCATTTCAGACCCCTTTTCAATTATTTACAAAATTAATTTCATTTTTTTACTAAAAACAGATGCGAGCAAGCAAGTTATACAACTATGCCAAATTTCGTCGTTGTTTTTGAGAAAAACTGCTGTGACATACAGACGGACGGACAGACAGACAGACAACGAAGTCTCACCATAAGGGTTCCTTTTTTACCATTTTGGTACGGAACCCTAAAAACGTGATATTTGCCAAGAGGGAGGCCCCTCTCCCCCAAGTGAGATTGGGTGAGATTCAACTCGACTCCCTCCCCCCTAAACGCCTCACGTAATGAATGCACGCCCCCTAATAACAAATCAACTGATTATAAGTGGGCTCTGAGACCCATAGATATTTGCAATTTCAAAATTTCAAATGCGTTGCCAACTAACCCTGAAGACTGAGATGGAAGTCTCTTTGCTAGTCTTTCACCAGTTGCCATACCCCGGAACAACTGCTTGACGATAAGGTTAAGGGTAGGATGGTGGTGGCGATCCGGGCAAGGTCCTACCACTATTTACTTAAATGCTGGCGTCCACATGCCACGCACACACGTGAGACAGCTTTTGTTGCCGACTGTGGGTATATACTTTCATTGCAAAGCCATCATCTCCTTATCGATACCAAACTAATGAGTCTGCAGTCCTATGTACACCAGATATCGTGTTGCCATCTTACGACTCCGGTGAGCTCGTAGACACCATAATATTGTATTGTAATCGAGTTTACATTATGTATTTAATTAGCCTGTTCAATAAAAACCAGTTAAAAATTGAGGGATTTAGGAAAATGATTTAGTGTAGCTATAAAATAAATAAATAAATATAACCGGTTCTAGAACCGGTGAAAAAAAGTTTGTCAAAAATTACATGGATTAAATAAATAGAGCTTCTACAATGTTACCTGATAACTGTCCCGCTTGTAACGCGGGCCAGAGCTTGACGACGATAATGTATTTCGCGGACGGTGCCGCGTGCACTGCTTAGGCTTTGGCTCTGCCCTGTCGATTAACCTCTCGTTGTCACTCTCTACCGGCATCGGCACCACCTTAGGCACTCCATTCTTCACCTCTTTCTTCTTTTCTTTTCTTTTCCGCTCTCTCTTCTTAAACGTCAACGAAAACCTTTTCCGCTTCTTCGCTTTAGGTGAATCTGGTCTTTGCGGGACTGTAGACTTCTCCCTTTCAGATCTACTCGTGTCATCATCGGGAGGTGGAACTTGGGATTCGGAGTCGGTCTTCAAAGTTAATTCTGTGCGTGTTGAAGAATCAGGTTCTCCTGATTTGTAAGCAACCTCTTTCTCTAAATTAGCTAGTTCCATTCGTCGAAGTCTTTTCGGTAGTTTGTTGACTGTGGCGTAGATTGGTTCTTCGTGATCCCCGACTGGAGCCGATCGAGATCTGAAGAAGAAGTCGAACTTTTTTGGTTTAACTGGTATCCGTCGTTCGACAAATACAACTGTGCTGGCGACTTCTGTCGTAGTTGTAGTTTGGGCGCCATTTCCAGACTTTGCGCTCGAGTCTTTAACCGGCGTGTTTCTCGGATAATCGTAGGTGAGCTCTATATTCTTTTCCGTAACGTATGACTTCGGTTGCTGGCCGTTTTGCGAAGTCGTCGGTACAGGGTCGCGGTTCTGGCAACAGCATTTCTGCGTTATCTTCCTCGTGTTGCACATGAACACTGAATTTTGTTGTATAAAGGTAGTTTGCACCATTGGCGTGTTCTGAACGTCTCCTAATAAGTCTTCTACGTTTCCTCCTGTGTGGAAGCGTGGTGCTTGGTATGGAGCAAGTACGAAGCCAGGCGGGGGTGGGGATGCCACATGATAAGGTGGTGACGTCACGCTTTGGAAGAATTGTGGAACTTCCGATGGGTTGTCATGCACGATAACATCGACGGAGCGTTCTGGTCGATTGTCTCCCGTATTTGACTGTTGCGCGGCATTGTGTTGCATCATTTGCGTCATAGGCGTGCTGGTCGGCTGTTTCGTTATGGGAACGTCGGGTCCTTCTTCTTTTTGACAGTCGTCACATGTGCACTGGGACTCCACGCCACTCTGGAAAATATTGATATTCTGATTATTTTCATGAAACTAAATAGGAAACCTCGTCAAAACATAGTTCCTAATACACCGCATGTTTTGGCTTGAGAATTGGAACGGAGACGTACCTAATGCTTAATGATTGAGTCGTTTGAAATGTGATGGACGCATGCGGTTTGCGTCCATATGGTGTTGAAGGATGAGGTATAAGCGTAGTTTACACCGCCTTAATGGACCTGTGAAATTCACTCAATTTTCGGCTTTATGTGCGTCATGATAATCTAAGTACCTAATTAAACGGTAGGATACCTTTGTAGGTAATACTTTTTCATGTATAATACCAAAGATTTGGGATAGGTAACTTATTTAGTTAGCGGCTTTCATTATGGCATACAATTTTACTCGGACATGGAAATATCCCTGTATGGACGCTGTGTTTAGTGGGTTCAATTTTACTTTGTAAGGATTACGTTCGGACAGAATGTTTTATTTTTATTTATTGGCATAAAACGTCTACCTGTATTCCTCTCCTGCTTGATTTTACTATGCGATCAATCACGTTGATCCATTTGCCAATAACTTTTTAGCTAGTTCTCACACCTTTCCAGACGATGTCTGACATCTTTCCCCTGTGAGTGTTCGCCGAACCTCGCCAGTCTTGTCACGCGGCTAATATTACGGTTTACGAGTGTGGGCCGGATATTATTTACGACTGGACAGTCTGGAAACCTGACGCGACAACTTTATTAGGTTCTTATCGCGTCTGCGGACTGAATACCTAATTATCGTGTTAGAACTCCAGGAGTACCACATAATCATCCCGTTTAGGTACTACCTGAAGTTCTTATTTTATTTATTATTTATTTAAAATCAACGAAAATTTCACAGCATTACAAGTAACAACCAATGCACTATAACCGATATTATGATTGTGTGATTACGATCTGGATAATAGACCCCACGCATGCCTTGTACAGGTTGGGAATGGCATAAATTATATCAATAATAAATAAATATCACACAAGTCTAAAACTAACCTCTAGGATTGCACTAAGGGCACTAGACAACGGAAAACATAATTAGTTATATAAATAAATACATAGAAAACATCCAAGACCCAGGCACAAGTACTCGCGTACATCACATAGAATAAATGTCCTTAAGTACCTACATACTGGGAATCGAACCCGGGACCGCAAGCTTCGTAGGCAGGGTCAGTACCAACTAGGCTAATCGCCTAATCCTCAGATAAGTCTAGAAAAACTCTGTGGACCTCCACAAGAGAACAATAACCGCGGTCAGTAGTATATCATTTCTAGGGATCTTGATGACGCGATAAGAAAATATTTAAATGAATGAAACAACAGTTTTGTGTTTCAGTCACAGTTAGGACCTCAATACCCATCTCTAATTTCAGTATTAAATGTGACGGCAGACAGAAAAAGGTAACGATAAAAAAGAATTCTCTACCAGGTTCAAAATAACGCACGGATTAATAGCCTTAGTCAAAACTTGCAATTAAAACTCATCCCAGTTTAATACCACCAAGAACTACGGAGATTTTTTATTTATTTATTGGAGATCGTCATAAAACAATTGGCGAGAAAATCAGTGCACTTAAAACACAAATCTGGGCATATATCTGCCCAGCGGGCCTATTGTGGCCGTGTTTATCGTGTGGATAAACGGGGATAAAACATCTGTCACCTTCTGACCAGTATGCGAGTGCGAGAGTGACGGATGCTTTATCTACACTTTATATCCACCGCGATAAAGGCGACCATAAACATAATACAGGTGCTGCACTGAAACAATAACATGAAAGTATAATTGCTCCCAACAACTGTACCACGTCATATTTTTATTTAATTCTGTCAAATTTATTCTTAACTATGACTAACAACGCTCGAAAACGTCTGTTTTTAATAAAATATGAATTAGTCAATAAAACTAGTATTATGATAACAGTTCTAAACAATCTAAAACAGTACCTGCAGTCCAATAGTTTTATGCCATTATGAAAATCCGGTAGATGGGTTTGCTCAATCAAAAAGCTGTTTCACTACTAAACCACTTGAAGTCTGTAACCAGAAATAATTCCGTAACACACTAATTTCAACCTTATTAACAGTGCAATCAACATGTAACTAGAACATCGCATTTACAAACAAATAAAAAAAAACACGCTCTTACAAAAATGTAGCGTTCAACATGTTAAAATAACACGCGACACACAATTCACATTTAAGCAAGCAACTTGAACCACAAGAGACATGTATATAAGTCTACCATTTACAGTGTTAAGAGCGTTCTTGAACCTAAAGGTTCGCGTAATTGTCTGAAAATTAACCTTTTCGTAAACATGTAAAGAAAATGTCGCGCGCGCACTGGAGGCGATGCGCGCGCCGCCGGGGCTCGACTAAATTTATTTATAATCATACATTAGGTGTTACATTTTGTGCTCGCCCTTGACTCACATACATGTCCAGGTTAACTTTCTTTCCCCATGCAATAAGGGTGAGTTTTGAGCGATATCGGTGCGCTAATGGAGTCTATTTTGGTGGTATCGAAAACGGGTGTCGAATCATACGTCAAGGCACAGAGCAAATGTAAAAGTACAGCGGAAGCACTGCAACAAAACGCTGGCACGCACACTCGCAAAGTCCGGTAGTAGACTGTTTGGAGATCAAATTGTACTATATAATATAGCTTGATAATAAAAAGTTTGACCTAATAACTGATTGAACCTTGTCCCCTGATATTAAAAAAAATCACTTGCGCCCTGATTTTTCCACTCTTTTTTATACGGTCCATTGTCTATTTACATATTAAAGTATGGTATTTTTGTATGAGTCCAATAACATCATAGTGAATGGGAGCATTGACCCGGGAATAACAAAAGAACGTCACAAGGGGCTCACTCAAACATACGTACAGTCTTTTTCGCTGGAGCTTGATAGCTTTGCCTAGGAGTGGGTTGAATCGCTTTACCCAGTGCTGTTTTTTTCTGAATAAATTGAGAATTTTCAGTACACACTCTGTCTTAATAACACAACGTGTTTTACAATTCATATATTTTACAATTTATTTTACACTTTAATATATTTTAAAATAATATTTTTTACAATTAAATAATTATAAGCTTTAGTTTTATAGATAGGTTTACACTTTACGACCTTACGCATAAGGCATGAGGTGGCTTGCGAAAAAAAAATGCGTAGGAAACGCCTCATCGCTCTCTGCTTTCACTGTCTTTGCCGTTCGACATTCACCGCTAGCCCTATGGCTGCCGCCGAAAGTACGGGTTGTAGTCCCAGGATTTTCGGGACCGATCCCGAAAGTCCCGAAAATCCCGCTGCTCCATATATTAACTCTCGGAACTGCAAGCCCCGAAATTTGTGGCCAAGCTATAACCGACGAGAACATTCGAAGCTTTTGTTCTAAAGATACCAAAGCTGTGAGAGTTTCTCTGGATTCTAACACGTGGCTGATTGCGAGGAATTGCATGATGCATCTAACATTGTTCTAGGAAGCGTTGTTACACCATTTGTTGCTCATCAGTTTAAATGAAATGTTTATATATATTACGTTATGATCGATATAAAAGCAAGAGTGGCTAACAATATCTGAAACTAGCGACCCGCCCTCGCTTCGCTTCGGTTAAAGTGTCGTCGTCGTCGTCGTCCCCCCCCCCCTTAAAGTTGAAATATCCAATTTTTGTCTTCATAAGAAACTTCCTCGGACTTCGAGGAATAATTTAAAAAAATTAACGAAATCGGTCCAGCCGTTCACGTGTGATGCCGGGACCAAGGGAAATAGGGATTCATTTTTATATACTCATATATATGTAGATGAGGTTTTCATTTATTGCGATTGGATTTGTGAGTCCGTGTCGGATGCCGAGTACTGGTAAATCCAGTCAAAACCAAGCAACATTGTTACTTGACTGTAAAATGTCTCGGGTTAACTGAATTCTGCAGATGCAACTACGTTTATAAATCAGTAGTTGCACGAGACTTCGTGTAAAATTCACTTCTGCCTCAGGAATAGTAAAGTTTTTATTTTTACAAACAAGATAGAGGAACGGGTAGATGGTAGAATCTAAACAATACAACATAAGTGACGTTGTGTCTCAGGACCTTGTTAGGAAACTGGTCTTGAGAGAGGTGCGTTGAGATGACGGTTCACTTGACACTTACTTTGACTTGTCTTGAGATGGGAATCCCAAGATAAGACTGATAGCTAAGTTAGACTGGTTGACTTAACACATGTGAAAGCGCCTGGGTGAATTTCAGGACTTTTCAAACGCCGTCATTAGTGTCACCAAATATATTGACGAAATCAATGACACTACAGCAACTTCTGACGCTGATAGAAACTACATCCCCGGTTCTGCTTCTGTTTACATCAGGAGTTCCGGGTAGGTGCCATTGATTTCGTCAATATATTTGGTGACACTAATGACGGCGGTTGAAACGCCCTGAAATTCACCCGCCTACAGGGCCTACTTACATAATAAAGATTTTCATTTTCGATTTTAAAGTGGGTCTTAGGGTACCTACCTTAGTCCCCTCCTCCCCCTCCTCGGGTACCACGCTTAGGTCAAAAACGCGGCCGGAACCGACGCTCGCGCATTCTGGACAAGCACTGCACACAGACGCGCTGTCCTGCCGAGGGAAACTGTGCTTTATTTATATACGGCAAGGAGTTCAATCTAGATCGGCGCAAACGGAGAATCTCACACAAAAAGACCTAGTCCCAAACTAAGCTCTAGACAATAATAAACTGACTAATATAGAGAAATATATACTCAAATATAAATAAAACTTCCATGACTCAGGAATAATCACACAAATATTTGCCCATACTTTGATTCGAACCCGGGTCCGCTAGCTCCGTAGGCATGGTCACTACCGATACCGCGTCGTCGTCGTACGGAATTGGCTTAATCGGCCGACGCTATAGGATTGTTTATTTATTTATTTGGCACACCAACAAGGCTATACATTTTGTAACATAATGTATAATAACTTAATTCATAGATAGTCATAGTTTACGTCAATCGTATTATTACATTTTATTTGATTCCGAAAATCGTTATTTACGTTATGCATCTTGTATAGGTCCTCCAGTCATTCAACAAAGAAGCGGTTAAACTGCATGCTTTATTTATATGCAGCAAGAATCTGTTTCAGCGTGAAGTGTTAAGTGTCCAATACGGACACTGACCATCAGGCCTGCCCTGAACGCTTTAACAAAAGAACTTGGAATAGAGGCACTGTACCTAATCCAATTCTTTGCTATATGATTTTTGAAGACCATCCTTACTAATATGTGACGTTCTCAATATAAAGGGACCTTATGGAGGCAGGCGGTTACGCCGTTTTTAGAACTCTTACCATAGGAATCGTATAGTTACAAGAATAAGAAGTGCGTATCTGCCTTCCTCCATAAGATCCCTTTATATTGAGAACGTCACATATAAATGCGAAAGTTTGGTTGTTTGTCTTTATGGATCAACGGCTCAACGGATCGACGCGAGATTTGGTACATAACTAATTAATTAACCCGGAGATGGATCGGAAGATCGGTTATTTTTTTAGGGAAGCGGAAAAACGACTTCTACGCGGACGGAGCTAATACATTATAAATATATCTGAAGTTCCTATAAGTACCAAGCTCCCTGATCCTCACACAAAATGTCACAATGGCTGAGAACGTCTCCAAAGAACAAAACTTTAAAAGAACTCAGCAGAATCAGTGGCTGATTCAGGTCAAGGCATTGCGCCGGTCGCTAGCCTCGGTGCTGGCAGGCTGCCAGCGTGGACAAGAGTGACGGAAGCAGCTGGTGACAGCGACCATGCCTGATGTCACTGACATTTTCAGCCATGAGACTGATGAATCTTCCAGGATACCTGTCTGGAATGCGGTGATGCTTAATAATAGAGAAGTACAGAGTAGGTTTCTAGTGGATGCTTCATTAGGTATTTAATTATTATTTTCTACTATTATTAAAACTTTGTGACCATGCAAAATAAATAGATCTTGACAATATGTGAGCTAGAGCTTACTTCAATTATTATGAACTGTTAAAACCTGTCAATTTTTAGGCATTGAAAGGGGCAAAGTTACACAGTTCTATAGTCCTGTCCCTTTTGCTGTCGGAACTTAGCAGGTTTTAAGATGTAAAAATGGACCCTTGGCAGAGTTGTCGCTTGTCAGTGTTCTCGTGCTTACGTCAGAGATGTCGGGCGAGGACCGGCGCTCGCGCAGCAGGTGGTCGAGCCGGTCATACTCGTAGCGCAGCGCGGATATTTCTCGCTTCAGTTGCTCGTTCTCGCGTTTTAGCTTTTTGATGTCGGATTGACCTAAAAAATGAATAATTACAGAAATAGAAAATTATGTATTCGACGACGCCAACAAAGAAAATAAATAAATAATAGGGAATGCACAATTGATGGCGCCAAAAAGGCTCCAACTCAGTTTTCAGTTGGCACCATTTGTTGACCTATTAGGTACTATTTCATTTAATTAGAGTTGGATTTTTGATGAAAGATTTGACAGAAACTCATTGTTTTTAATTCGTGTTCGTTGTCGTTAAAAAAGGTTTTTTCTCTCTTTCTTTTCTTCCTTTCTTTGAAAGCTGTAGGTTACCTCTCTCGACTTCAGCGTTAATGTTGATGGTCCGCAGCCTCAGCTCCTCGTTCTCGAAGAGCATGCCCCGCGAGGACTTGCGGTCCAACCTTCGGGAAATACATGTCGTGATTAGATTCATTTGTGTATAGTTTTGGCAAATAGACGAAGAGCTGGCCACGGAATAAGGTGAAATTTATATGTAGAGAAATGAACAGCATTTTTTTTCGCTGGGATCAAGGTGGTGGTTTACGCCCAAGGTGGTTATGTGGGGTGGGCCACTTTCTCCCTCAAAGCCGTCGTTGGTGAGAGCCGCAGGTTCTACTTGCGCATTCGACTACGACCCTCACCGATGGTAGGCATCCTGATTGGAGGGGTTTCATTGCTTTATATTAATTGCAATCCCTTTTCGTGGCCTGCTCTTAGACTAAAATAGGTTACTTTCCTGTAGATTAGTTTAGTTTTTATGCGCACAGTTTTATGGAACCAGCTTATTGCGGCGGTATTTCCGCTTGGGGACCTTCAAGAGACGAGCATAGTCTCTTCTTTGGCCGCCAACGCATCTGCAACTCCTCTCCTGGTGTTGTAGAGATTCGTGTGCGGCGATCACTTTACATCAGGGGGCCTAGCCGAAATGCATTACGCTAACTTAGCGATTTTCGAAATCAAATGAAATGTATACGATTGACGTAAGCGCGTGAAGTCGCGTGAGTCGCTTATGTCAATTCCATACATTTTGTCGATTCGCAAAAATCGTTAAGCTGGACAAATGCACGGCCTTCAGGTAGCTAGCTAGCTCGTTTGCTTAAGCGTGTGCTAGACGGTTTGAAACCACGGTTTCAAACCAAGTGACCTCGGTAGTTTGAAACCATGTAGACAGTGGTTTCAAACCAAATTATGTGAAATTTGGTTTGAAACCACTGTCTACATGGTTTCAAACTACCGAGGTCACTTGGTTTGAAACCGTGGTTTCAAACCGTCTAGCACACGCTTTACTCTAACATAAAAAAAAAATATGTGACTCACTTGCGGTTGGGCTTGAGGTTGACATCCTTGCGGCGCGTGCGCAGCATGCTGGCGCCCGACATGCCCGACATCCTGCCCCAGCGCACTCGCCATGCGTCGAGTAACACCTGCAACAATAATAACACTAATACTATAAATGCAAAAGTTTGTGTTAGTATGTTGGTTACTCCTTCACGCTGAAACCGCTGGATGGATTTAGAATGAATTTGATAGCTTTTGGATTAACACAAGGGCTACCTTTTATCCCAAAATAAAATTTATTTAGGGCCTTTTTCACAATCGACAAGTAAATTCATCTGTCTATGTTCAAGTGTAAGAAAGGGAAAGGGCTAAATTTAATTGACAGACATCCTTTACTTGGCGATTGTGAAACAAGCGGTTAATCGTTCAAAATTGTACGTAACATTTAGTATTAATTTTTGCCATTTTATTTGATTGACTATTTAATGGGTAAGAAAAAAGTACTTATAGATAATTAACGTTTAGGATACCATTTACATTTTACTAGTAGACTACGGCGAAGCAACAAGGAGGGTTATTCATTGCACTTATAGATCGTGCCAACTCAACTGCACAAAAACAATAAGTATACGTCAGTGGAAATGTCACAATGTAACGGGGAAATAGCAAATCTCAGGGGCAAGGTCGGTATGGCTTCTCCCGTAACGAGCAGGGCTTCATATTGCATGCCATTGCATAATGCGTGCAGTATGCGATTGAAGACAGGTGCATTAAGTGCACGTGTGGAATTTAGATACCACTCTTAGAGGTGACTCTTTAATAAACCTAACGACTACGTACTAGCGTACGTAGCCGCGGTCAAATTCTGTGTTGATTTCAGAAAACTATTTGGGAGTAAATTACAGTCCTATAAATAAATAATTACTTCGAAATTACCCTTTTAAAACCCGTCACCTCCACGAAGAGCAGCTGAGCACATTAGAGCGACTTAGAACGACTAAACTAAGACCTAATTCCAACTCACCGTTTCAGCTCCCGTAACACGATTAACAAACAAGATGCTGACACGATACAAAACAGCTGAGTAAAATATAGCCTGGCTAGACAGTGACAGCGCTATACAAGACACAGTGGGTCTCTGTCACTTCTTGACTTGGTAATTAGGGTCTGATGACACTTGACGCTCTTGAGTTGGTGCATGCGCGCTGGCCTGCTGACTACAGTATAAAAAACCGGTCAAGTCTGTACCCACACTATACATTAGGGTTCCGTGTAGAACCTTTTTAAACCAATAATGAATTTAGGGTGTCCAAAGGGCACCAACCTAAGCAAGCTGTCCACCGGTCCATCCTTATTTTAAAGAGGCTGTATATTTTGGACCGTAAGTTCTATTTTTAACCGACTGCCGAAGGATAAGGGTAATGTTTTGACCTGTATGTATGTATGTACTCGTATGTATGTGTCGTTAGTCGTCTCAGCGTCGTAACTGTTCTACTTAATATTATAAATGTGATTTTTATGGATGTTTGTGTTTCAACCACGCGTAAACTGAACGGGTAGAGTTTTGGCATTGAAATATTATTCAGGATTGACACAGTTCCAGAGGGAAAAGCGTTAAATCTCTACTAAAATACTAGTCAGAAAGAGACGGGTGTTTTATGCACGTTTATCCACATAGATAAACAACCATAACAGACCCGCTGCAGAAAGGTAGCATCGTTCGTGTTCGTTTAACTGCGAGCCTAACATGCGTGTACGTGGATAACATTTGACAGGTGCTAGGGAAATGAATACATCTGTTCCATATTCTAACGAAAGACTTAACGTTTAAGGTTTGAAATAAAGGTGTCTCGTCCTGACTTATTACCTTTTATTACTAAGCGATTTTTATAGCGATTTTATCAAGACGGGACACTTTTATTTTAAACCTTAAGCGTTAAGTCTTACGTTAGAATATGGATTATATATTCATTTCCCTAGCACCTGTCAAATTTTATCTCGTGCATGCATGCTAAGCCCGCTGAAGGTATAAATAAAATAAATAAATATCAGGGGACAATCTCACACAAATTGACCTAGTCCCAAACTAAGCTCTAGGCTTGTACTATGGGTACTAGATAACGATAAACATACTTGTATAGAGAAAGACACTTAAATACATACCCCCTTACTAATAAACGTTGAGTAACGGCTGAGTAGTTATACAATGCTTTGTCCTTATCTGTCGAATTCAAATGTCACAATGACAGATAAGGACAAAGCATTGTATAACTACTCAGCCGTTACTCAACGTTTATTAGTAAGGGGGATAGAAAACATCCATGACTCAGGAAAAAATACTCGCGCTCATCACACAAATATTTGTCCATACCGGGATTCGAACCCAGGACCGCTAGCTTCGTAGGCATGGTCACTACCAACTAGGCTAACTGCGTCGTCAAATACTACTAATAATAATACTTGTAATGCAATTATGGCTGCTTAGAGTGACCAAACGCTGCCATTTTACATTGTTTTAAAAATATTTTTTTTATTTACATCGTAAAGCTCTGCGCCGACCCCAGCCCTAGATCATGGTAAATCAAGATTGCCAGATTGTTTTCGCTGCCCTTCGGTTGACGGGTTCACATCCACAACTGGACGTAGCTTAGGGAAAAGGATCCAACCCACAAAGCAAAATGTATTTAAATTTGAACTTTATTGCTGTCAATATTATGTCAAATTCTACAAGTGTGAATTAGTTGAATTGGATCCTTTTCCCTAAGCTACGTCCAATTGTATTTCAGTATAGCCCACTAAGATTATAAATGGGGAAGTTCGTATGGATGTTTGTGTTTCCATCACGCCTAAACGGCTAAACGGATTTGGTTGATTTGGCACACATATAGTCGTTATCTTGGATTACTCTCGAGGACTGGTACAATTTTCTTTTTATCAGTTTGACACTTTTACAACCTATCAATAAAAAAAAAACGTAGACGTGGTCACCATACAACTCGCGCGTATTTTCCAGCAAGCGTAGAAGTAATAGTGAAGGACGATTTATTCAGTTTATTGCTAACACTGGACTGTGACAGCGTTTCGTGTTATTTTTAGTGAACTATTGTAAAATTTAAATTGCTAAGTTGCTAAGTAATAAAAATAAAATTGAATGCAAAAAGACGTGTGTAATTAATACTAACAAACTGGAACCGTGAAAACTATTTTTTTTTTAAATTTGGGCTATTGATATTCAAAACGGTGTTTTAGAAATCATATGAGTTGAAAAAACATATTATTCTGGTCTGAGTAAAATAATAAATGGGTTTTTCTGTGTTTTTATAATGATATAGTTTGATCATCACATAATTTTCATCATTTAATTAGTAATAATTACGAGGTCCTTAAACATCTTTATTTCTAGTTCGGTACATAGCTATCCAGAAAAAAATAATGTGTGTTTGTGTTTTGTCGACACAGTTTAACAACGCCTTAACCGATCGATGTGAAAGGCACAGATATTTATGTGAAAATTTCACATATAATAGATATAGATATTATTATAATATCTTGCCTCTTCTTCACCGGGGAAGACAATACTCTTTTTGTGTGAGATTAAAAATAAATAAAACAAAATTTTACCTAGTCCCAAACTAAGCTCTAGGCTTGTACTATGGGTACTATACTAGACAACGATAAACATACTTAGGTATATATATATAGAGATTAACATATTTAATATACAGAAAACACTCAGGAACTTCTCACGCTAATCACACAAATATTTGCACATACCAGGATTCGAACCCGGTCCCGCTAGCTTCGTTGGCAGGGTATACTGGGGTGAATTTCAGGGCGTTTCAACCGCTGTCATTAGTGTCACCAAATGGGTCATTCTCACGAGCGTTTCAGCCGCCGTCACAACCGTGGTCGCATTATTGACGGCTTCTGGCTTTCCTGTAGATTCGATTGTCATTTGCGGCTATTCTCTAGAATTCAGAACCGCCGCTTACAATTCTTATCAATAGCTTTTCCTTAGAAAATCGTCAATTTAGTAGCCACGGCTGTGACGGGCGGTTGAAACGATATGAGAATTACCCAAATATATTGACGAAATCAATGACATCTACCAGCAACTCCGTAAACAGAAGCAGAACCGGGGATGTAGTTTCTATTAGCATCAGAAGTTGCTGTCATTGATTTCGTCAATATATTTGGCGACACTAATGACGGCGGTTGAAACGCCGTGAAATTCACCCACTGTCACCGGATATGCGGCTACCGATGGCCACAGAACCCAATCACATTGTCATAACTACGAGTAATTGCAGGTTTCATGGCCTCCTGTTTTATTGCATATCGTATACCCATCGATGCATCGCCGGAGCTTTACGTCTTGTTTACTGCACGTTTATACGCCATTATATTGTGGCAAAGTAGCACTTTGAAGTTTACGTTAGGTGTGGAGTGGAATATTTGTACACCAGGTTTTGCTCGCGACTGCGCAGTTGTTTATGGATGCGCCCACGGGAATCTCGTTTTTATCCTTAAACGCAAAATAGAGGGGTGGTATAAGTTTAACGCGTGTATCTGTGTATGGCATCGTAGCTTCCAAACCGATGGACCGATTTCGATTTAGTTTTTTAACCGATTTCAAAAACGAGGAGGTTCTCAATTCGATTGTATGTTTTTCTTGTTTGAAAGGTGACTTACTCGTAATCCAGAGTGTTCTTAGTAAAGTTTGGTGAAACTCTGTTGGACCGTTTAAGAGTTATGAGCTTTGAAAGTACGGGTCTAAAATTTCGCACTTTTAAAATGAAAGTGACCTAATTCCAAAATGTTTAGATTTTGAATTAGGCCTCTATAATAATAATTTTATGACTCATAGTAGAAAAATTAACATTTTGTATTAGGTCACTTTCATTCTTAAATTTGTCGACGGTTTTTTATCTATTTTATAGATATATGGGATAAAAACCCTCAGAATGTTTCCGACTATATCCCTGTCCTCAATTTCAGATTGATCGGTTGCGTATCAAACAAACATACGCCCACACACCAATAGTCAGGATGTAATACATAATATTACGCATCATTTCTTTAATAAAATAAGATAAGATAAGAAAAGATAAGATTTTATTGTCAAACTGTGTACGTGGTGTTACATATCATAAATTTAAAGCTCCAACAGTTTGCCCATTTCGGACATACAATAATTTAAAAAAATTAAAATAACTATTCTAATAAATAATGATAACAAAATACTTAGCGTCTGTTATTTTTTGTTTAATTTATAGGTTGGGTTAAAATAATTAACTAAATTACCCTGCGGTCGTTGAATATGGACTAAAACGTTAATGGTGATGAACTAAATTAATTAATCGAGTAGTTTACGTTTATAATTAAGTCAGTTTAAATAATGACTCAGTGTGAAAATCTGTAGTGTATATCACTTTTTTATCATAATTGTGTGATATGAAATCACGATGCTGTTGGCGGCGAGTCTACTGGTCAGCCGCCATTACGGGGTGAGGCAGCAAAGGGTAAGTTTGAACATTTATCTACATATATTTTAACAGTATAATAATGGTATGGTGGGCCTTATGGTCGTGTTTATCATGTGGATAAAAGTAGATAAAGACTTGACTGTTTCCATTGAAGCGCAGCGGAGACGAGATGTGGATTATACAACCAATGTGATTGGTCGATTCCTAAACGGTGCCTCTCCGCACCGCTCGTCTCCGCTTCTATGGAAAGGCAGTCTAACTATGATTTGACCCGTTCACATCAAAACCGTAAATTAATCAATGCTTTTTGGAAATCTCCAAGTGCAATATTTTTCCAAAAGCCGTATGGTCTAACGCTATTAGTTTGTCGTCGAGTTTAACTCGAAGACTTGCAAGCAAACCAGCCATGTAGTGTAGACCGTTTGAATTTTATAATATTAAGTTTTATCCAGGTTGCCTACATCTATCAATAAAATTATTGTATCGTTGGATAAAATTGCAGTTTTAACTTTAACTAAAGTCTAAACTCTGAGCGATTATTTGAGTCACGATTTCACGAGTAGTCACGAGTGCCACATGAAATATGCGGAGCGTTCGTGTTAAACCGCTACAGCCGCAGCGTTGTACATACTTTCCTCTCGGGTCGTGCACCCACACCTTAACACAACTCATCAATTTCAACTTACACGTTAAATACGCGCTCAATACAGCTCTATATTTCACAGTAACAAATCAAACAAGCGTTGGACTCGCGAACTTTATAAAGTGTGCGTTCAAACCGATACCGTGGTAGAGGTGCTGAGCGGATTACTCGGCGAGGCGTATCGCGATGGCGGTAGAGGGGAGCGGGGCGACGAGCGACCAAGACAGCTATAATATAATAGTCTGCAGCGGGAGCGGGAGCGAGCGAGCAAGGCAGGCGCGCAGGCGGGCGCTCAGTTCTGCATCGTGCGCCGCGTCGCTCGCCCGCTCCCGCTAGCGCGCCCGCTCAGCAATGAAGGCCAAAGGCGTGAGATCTAAAAACATGGACAAGCTCATAGCCGCTGTCCAGGCTAGAGAATGCTTGTGGGACAAAAGCTACAGAGGGCATCGAAATCGGTTTAAGTTGGAGCGGTACTGGAACGAGGTGGCCACCGAAGTCGGGGCGAGCAGTAAGTCTTGTTTGCTAGTTGGGTGAACGCCCGCGCCCGCTTGCGGGGCGGCGGCCATGTTGCCGTTTGTTTTTGTTTTGTCCGAGTTGCGCGTTAGTGTTTGAGTTGCCGGTGCGGTAATTTGAATGCAACAGATTTGGCTACACACATCAAAAGTGTGTAAGGCTAAAAATATTTTACTTTCTTCTAACTAGGGTAGTTATAGCGTTTCAAAACTTTTTCCTTTAAATACCTACGTTTTTTTATGCATATTAACTCCGGTAGATAACTTTAAATAATAATAATTTCATTACATCCATACTATAACATGTATTATAAATACGAAAGTAAGTCTGTCTGTCTGTCTGTTACCTCTTCACTTTAGATGAAATTTGGTATGGAGATAGTTTGAGTCCCGGAAAATTTGATAGGTAGTTCCCGTGGGATACACGATAAACGACTTCTACGCGAACGGAGTCGCGGGCAAAGCAGTCTAAATAAACATAAAGTCTCTTACGAAAAGATATTGACTGAGCCGAAAACTTACCTAGGTACTTATAGCTATAGGTTAAGTTTAAGTAAGCGATTACTAATTTAGTGGCGCTTGGGTATAATTATACCTATTAAAGATTAAGTTGCATAATTTAAATCCCCATATAAATAACATTTCAGGTTTGAATTGCCGTAAAAGATGGAAGAATCTCAAGGACCAATGTCGGAAGGAGATGAAGAAAAACCCAAACGAATCCGAATGGCCTCACTTCCCAAAATTGAAGTTCATTCATCACCAGTTCTTGGCTGAAGATGAAGAAGGGGATGATGACACCAATGATGAAGTGTTTAACGCGCTAGATGACTCTATCAAGCGACCGAAGCTAGGATATACGATGAGGAAGAAGTTCCTCATGAACAAGAGACGTACGATAGACGTGGATATGAACAAGCTGATAGAGCTGGTGCAGACCAGGGACATCATCTGGAACCGCCAGCTGAAGGGCCACCATAACTGGTACAAGCTGGATGAGAGCTGGAAGGAGATTGCTCAAGAGTTGGGAGTCACACGTAAGTTCTTGTTAAACATTTAACACCAGGCTAATTTCTGAATTGCTTAGGACAAAGTCTCTCTTTCTGTCTGTTTGGTTGAGCTCATAGTTCGTTACAACTACGCAGATTTACATACTTATAGTTTTTATTAAAATTCGTTTTCAAGATTTTTCCGGAAGGTTTTTAAATATTTTTTATGTATACTAAACAACGTTAAACATACTTATATATTTAAATAAAGACTGCTTAGAAAACATCCAATACTCTAGAATTATTATTCGTGCTCATCACAAATTTTTTGGCTTTACCAGGAATCCATTCCGGGACTGCTTATAACTAGGCTGACCACATCATCAAATATATATATATATATATATATATATATATATATATATATATATATATATATATATATGATGATGTGGTACCTAGGTGCAAAGATACTGTCTAAGGTCTACAGGTCAAACTATGTCCATAATTTAGATGTCTGGTTCTCAAAAAGATTTACAATTTCGTAATAAAAAATACCGTACCATATGAATGTGACTAGTTTTCATTACGATATAGTAAATCTTTTTGAGAACCACCCGGATAATGCCATTTCCAAATTCGTAACTAACACAAAACTAAACCAAAGTTAAATATATTTAGACAAAACACCGCTAGAAGTTCAACCAAGTATAGAATTGTCTAGTCCACCTCGTTTTATAGGGCGCTCAATTATTTACCCGTTCCGTTTTCAGGCGACGAGGCGCGTCTCAAATGGAAATACCTCCGGGACCAGGCGAGGAAGGAAGTCAGGAAGCAAGACTCTGAGTGGGAGTACCTCCCCAAACTACAGTTCCTCACGAACCAGTTCAATGACTACGAAGGTAACGAAGATCACTTCAATCAAGATCAAGACCACGACTTCGACCAAGGAGAACAAAGCAGCAGCTATTACAATATCGATCCTGAACCCGAACCGGAACCAGTTAATAATAGCGTCAAAGATGATGAATTCGACGAGTTTGACACAAAACCTATTATAATGGAAACTGATTTTTATGATGATGATGATGAGGTACAAAGAAGCCCTGCTACTAGTGGTCCGGCGGCAGGAGAACCGGCGAAAGATGAGGATATTGGGTTCTTTAATAGTCTTCTTCCGCATGTTAAGAAGTTGGGGCCTGCGAAGAAACTCATGCTGCGAATGAAGATTCAAGAACTGGTTTACAATACTGTATATAATGAACCGTAAAGTATGTATGTTAAGGATAGATCAGTATTATTAAAAATAATTAAGCCTCATGATGTTAAACACACCCTTTTTACAACAGATTGAATTATACAAATGCAAGTATATTTTTTAAAGTAAACGATAATTTTATCACCAATAATACAAATTTCCAAGATTTTAACTTTATTTATTCGAAAAATTTTATGTTTCTTATTAAAACATCTTAAATAATACATATCTCAAGATTTTGAATTTTAACGCAATGAGTAACTTATAGAGCTTTCTATCTTTTGCCAGTTAGGAAGTCAATTATTTATATTTTACGGATCATGATCATTCCAAATTATTTGTAAGTAATTAGTGTTGTAAAGGCTATAACTGTCGTCGTAGGTTAAACGTAATAAGAAATAATCGTAGTCCGTTTTATAATAAACGCATTACTCTAGAAACATTGTTTATTATTTCAATAAACCTAGGTGCACAATTTTTTTTGAAGTGGTTAATGAAGACAGAAACGATACGTTAAG
This sequence comes from Tortrix viridana, assembly GCA_963241965.1. Lineage (NCBI taxonomy): Eukaryota > Metazoa > Arthropoda > Insecta > Lepidoptera > Tortricidae > Tortrix > Tortrix viridana. The sequence continues at coordinate 6,054,014 of OY725196.1, read as the reverse complement.
ACGTAATTCATACAGAAGTAGAGCATGCGTTGTAGATAAATTATCGCGTAGAAGAAAATGAAATCTTGCTCTTTCTGGATAAAAAAATCTGTAGATATATTCCTAAGCCTTTTGCTAGTTCCAAAGTTGGTTAGTGCACGGTTTGCAATTGATTTACTCGTACATTAAACAAGGAAGTGAGGCCTATTTAATGCAGTCATTTTTAGCTCTTACATCATTATCGGCAGCTTTGACTTAAGTCCCGCGTTCCTTGTTATTGTTTACAGTGCCGACTCAAAATATACTGGTTGCAAATTGGTTAACAGAAACACTTCTAATTGACAACCAATGCTGCTTCCCGTTTTTGTTAACGTCTGGATTGTTGATATTCGCGTATACATTTAGACGTAATGCGTAGTTTGATCCGGCTGTAATGGATTGCTGTTTTAATACGGATTGCGATCTGATTTTTCTGGGAAAATTCCATGGTTTAGTGGAACATTTTTTCATTACGTCAGAGTCAACCAATTTAATTCCACGTCATACAACTTTGTCACTCACTAATGATTTAACGCCATCGCAACTGGGGAAAGTGAGTTTTGTTTTAATTTTGATAGTTAAGGTTAAAGTGACCCGTTGAGTAGTTGCGATAAGGTTTCACAGCGGCCTAGATATCAAGACGATTACTGAGGCTCTATTCCAGATTGGTTCCCAACGTAAAAATAAATATCAGGGAACAATCTCACACAAATTGACCTAGTTCCAATCTAAGCTCTACCTACTAGGTTTTTACTGTGGGTACTAGGAAACGATAAACATACTTATATAGAGAAATACAGACTTAAATATATAACAAACATCCATTTATGACTCAGGAACAAATTCTCGCGTTTATTACAAAAATATTACCCATATCGGGATACGAACCCGGGACCGCTAACTTCGTAGGCAGGGTCACTACTACCGCGTCGTCATAAAAATGTGCTTTTACCAATAAAGTATTTGAAATTTATGTTATCTCTCTTTCGCATTTAGCTCTTGCCAAACGTAGAATTAACACGTGTACTATATGCTAATACATTTCCATCACGTGTTCCAGAATAATTCAGATAATGATAATGACGTTTGCGTAGGCGCACGGGTGCCAATACATAGTGATTTCCGATCTATTTACCTGCACAGGAGTGATATAGATCCGCGTGGGATCAAGGTTGATCCATAGTCCATACACCTGCCAATAAGGACGTGTTTATCGATGTGGATAAACGTTTTTTTTTATTTTATTTATTATTTCAAAGCGTACATAACCAGTAATCATGCCAAGTTAACCCGCCAAACTGACAAGACAGTTTGTTAAACGTTGATAAAACTTACGTCTCTTTCTGACCGTCTCTTTCTGTAAGTGCAAGAGTGACGGATGCTTACGCGACAGGCGTTGTCCTGATTTTTATTTCGGGATGTTTTTTTTTCCTAAACATTATTCGGACTATAAGAACAATTAAAAAAATTCCAAGCCTGTCTAGTCGTTCCCTAGTGATGCGACCAACGGCTACCATTTCATTTTTATTTATATAGATTTAAATAGAAAAAGGTCATGTCGTTATTTTTTAACGTTAAAGGCGAGTTCTTTGATTCACTGACATCTCAACATTTTAATATTATTATGAACTTTGCCATATTTTAATTTTTAAGTTCCAAAAAGCTCAATTATTTAAACTGTAGCTAGAATTAGAATACATCGTTTTATGTAGCATCCCTCGATAAGTACAAGAAAATTGGAAAATACAAAAGGAAAATGTCGAATACTTATAATATATGAAACTAGCCTCTATAATGGTACAGGCGCAGTGAAAGGTTCGTAATGGCGGAGGTTAATGATAACAATAAACCACGTAACGTATTATTTCGCGATAGGATCTGCTTCCTGCCGCACGTCAGGGAATTCCCGCAGCTATGACTTAGTGTTACCAGGGTCTGACTTGAAAATTTCAGGCATGACTGTCATCTGAAAAAACAGCATCGATTTCCTCTCTTATTTGCATTATTTGGTCAAAATAACTTCCTAGATCTTTTTTTTTTTTTTTTATCATATATGGGTTTGCGTTTGACCTCAGTCTCACCTGATGTTAAGTGAAGACGAGGTCGAAGATGGTACACGCTTACCCATCTGACTTCTGCCTGAGAGATCTGCCTTTTGACTTTGCTCTCCAGAATATTCATACATAAAGGAACTAAAACATTTACTAATCCAATCTCGCTGTTCATCTCTTACATATTTTTTAATGCATGTATATAAATAGTTATACCTGTTTACTAAGTAATAATGCCAGTAAATAAAAACACAAGTTAAAGTTGAGTCTCGTACGCAGAAATTATAACGTTGCTGATTCCAGGGAAATAAAGGGAAGCCCTGCAATGTTGCATCGGATTGAAACATTGCAGTTTCCCATCAGCAATGCTGATATCTTTACTCGAAGTTCGTTCACCCGCGTTATGGATATTCACACGTTCTGAGACCAACGAGGAGACAGACTGGTCAGTGTTTACGGCGATAAATAATAACCAACTAACCACTTGGTTCGTATTCTTCCACGTAGAATCCTTTATATACTGTGTCTGTAAAATGGCGATGGGCTTCATTAATGATAATTATAATAGTTTAACTCATCCCCCGTTGTAGTAAGCAGTAAGCAACGATAACAGATACGGAAAAGGAAACTCTCCTACTGTTCGGTCTCTTGCGAATCTCGACTCGCTCTTTGTATCAGCACCTGAAGATTTCGATGTATTTAAAAGTCGATTGTTGGATGTGTGTTTTTAGTGTCGTTCTGTGAGAGAATAGGAGGGGAATCTGTTAGTGAATAATGTTTGATTAATGTATTTGTTATTATATTAAGTTCAACAGTGCATTGATTATTATAATGCTGTGAAATTTTGTTTGATTAAATAAATAAATAATGGAATTGAATGAAATTTGTCTCAAATATATACCATACCTGTTTCACATTATGTTATAATAGCAATCATAGTTTGCATAGCAGCAAGCGAATTCTATGTTGACGAAGCGAATAAGAAGCATCGTTACTGACAGCCCAACTCAACAACACGATTCGCTCAATTTCAAGCCGACAGACTAAAAGAGGTGAGTTTAAGTCTCTCGCCGGTTCATAATTCGCAGACGAGCTCGTCACCGAAATCCTCACCCAAGCGCGGATATATGTATGTAAACTCGCACATAAACAGGTAACGGGGGTGTCATGATCCCCCCTAAACTTTGTTATAAGTTTATCCTTATCAATATTTGATCTTTGATCAGTACTATAAAAAAGGCGTATTTTTAGTTTATTTTGGGAGCCTATGAGCCGAATCCTAGACCCGCCCTAGTCCTCATCCTGCCCACGCATTACGTATGTCGCGTCTGCTTCGTTATAATCTTTGCGCTGCACTTTGACGATTTATTGCGATCAAAACGAACGCACCCCGGGCTAAATACAGACGCCAATTGATTTGTATTCGTTCTGTATAAAGATAATTGAGTTAAGTATATGTCAGGGTCAGCAGTGATTCATAACTGCTTACCATCGTGATGAATGAATTGAACGATTACGTTTAAACCCAGTTAAACGCGTGGGAGGCGATGCTGTCTCTTTCTTTAACCAAAAAAACGAGTTTTTCTATCCAGCCACGAAAGAAGCAGGGATCAGCTTTGATTTTCAATGGAAAAACACCGCCCACCCTAACTCTTTATAAACACTCATTATATAATGATTTATGAATTTATCCATTTTGCTTATCACTCAATATACTGCCTTCCAAAGTAAAAAGGCAGTAAGCGCACATGAACCGTATACAGTCGATATGTGCTATGCCCAAAAGACCACAGATCCACATTTAAGAGCCCTAGGGTGATTCTTCGGCGTTTTAACCGCCGTCATTGTCGTCTTCGCATATATTTATTTATTTTATTTATTTCAGAGAAGAATCACCCCCTAAACAGGTCTGTAGCGACACAACTGCATAGCTATCGTAATGCGTTAGATACGCTAGCTATGCCGGCGCTGGCGCGTTATCAGCAGTAGCTTTGTTATAGAGTTTAATTAAAGTTAATTATATTTTTAGTGCTTTTGCGAAATTGCGCAAACCTAATACAAGTAGATAAATGATTGTTTTATGAATAGCATTCAGGCGACACAACTGCATAGCTATCGTTATGTGTTATATACGCTAGCTACCTATATGCAGGCTGGCTATTCAGTAGTTCCGCACCCATAGGACAATCCCATCCAAGTCAACAAGGACAAGAGATCCCATTTAGGGATAAGTTCGCCTTTGTACTTTATATTTACGATGTCAGTGTATTATTTACTTATACTTTTTGTACAATAAAGAGTTTACATACATACATACAATGTACACGGTCCGTGATTAGGTAATTAGTGAATATTTTATAATTGACTTTAACTCTCTCCAACAAAGTTATTTTCATCCTAAATTATCATAGCAACAACAGTTGCTACAGGTCGATGCAGATTTTTGATGCGCTCTTTAAGGCATAGCACGGCAATACTATGGAAGTTTATATTGGATAACGGCATTATAGCTTACGGACGGCACTATTTTTCATATAATATATATACATATAGTTGAATAAAATAAGTTTAAAAAGTTTAAGAGTTCAATGAGAAAAGGTTAAGATTACAGTGTTTCTTCTATTGCTTAGATAACATCTACAATCCAGTCTAAATACAGCCGGCCAAACAAACACACCGAAGTATTTCGCCTGGGATACTTGCCGAAAAGTCAGCAAACATTGCCTCTAAACTGCTAAGTTTGTTTCAATTAAATACGTAAATAAACTAGCGAATGCGTCGAATCTCTCAGCGAGCCTAACATGCATCACAAGAATAAAGTGACAGCACGAATAAAAAGTTGCAAGAGTAATTAAATATCATGCCTAGCTTAGAGCCTGTGCATACTAACGTTTGAGCCCTTAGACCCCGGTCAACAACGCTAGGTGTACACAGGCTCTTAATAGATTTAAACGATTTATTTAATTACTCTAGCAATACCAGATAAAATCGCTTAGTAATAAAAGGTAATACAAATCCGGACGAGTCACTTATTTTAAACTTTAAGCGTTAAGTTTTACGTTAGAATATGGAATAGTTGTATTTCAAATGTTATCTCGTGCATGCATGCTAAGCCCGCTGTAGCTAAATTTAACTTATTAGCTTAATCTTAAAAGCCATACCGTTCCCATATCGTTAACGATACGGTAGCTTTTATTTACTTGAGATTAGAGGAAGCCGTATCGAGAAATAGGAATATTATGGGTTAACAAAAACTGGAATAAGTTCTGTAATGAATTAGCTAATATCTTCCAGCTATTGAGCGATTGGGAAAATATTTGTTGCATATATTAGCAGTGCTCGGAATAGGTAGAGTTAATTTACCTAAATTTGATGCATGTTCATTCAATAATGTGTTCCCATCTCACTCACGCATGAATGAACATGCGTCAAGTTTAGGTAAATTAGCCTATTATTATTTATTAGGTAAACCTATTCCGATCACTGTCTATTAGATATGAAAAATTGATTTTTTTGCAGTTATTTCTTTTTACCATGGGCCTTTATTCCATTTTACACTTATGCCCTTACTAATAAACGTTGAGTAACCGCTGAGTAGTTATACCATGCTTTGTCCTTATCTGTCGACTTCAAATGTCACAATGACAGATAAGGACAAAGCATGGTATAACTACTCAGCGGTTACTCAACGTTTATTAGTAAGGGCATTACAGTACAGCCTTTCCTGTCATAAGAGGACTAATACTCAATTTATTGCTTATCCACAATGTGCGTTACAACCACCTTTAGCCATGGTCACCTTTAATGTGGATAAAGCATTTGTCACTCTCGCACTAACAGACAGGTGTTCTATCTACGTTCGTTAAATACCTTAACGTTCACAATGCGATAAAGATATGGTTTAAGACATAGAATAAAGAATTACTCGGAAACTGTACGAAGTGACCAAAGTTTCGAGTAATTTCACCTTAAATCATAGGAAAGATTTCATATTTCTATAAGTCACTTATATTAAAGCAAATTAACAAAAAATAAACTTGAAATCGTCTATTTGTCGTCCGTTTTTTAGGGTTCCGCAGTCAAAGTAGGAACTCTTATAGCTTCGCCATAACCGTCACGATTTTTCGATTTCGAAGGGATCCGTTTGTGAAATAGTAAGCTTTAAAGTGCTATAAAAATCTGAAAAATATTTTAAATAAAAGCACATATAACGAATTTAAAAGGAAAACTATCAAGACTAAGTAGACTTTATTGGTTCTTGAGTTAAAGGGCCATTCTTCAAGCGTTTCAACCGCCGTCATTCCCATGACCGCATTGATGTCGAAATTCTTGTAGCTTTGCAAGCATTTTCAGTTAAATTTTGTAGAAGTCAGGGCACTCTACTAGATAACCGAAATTAACATCCGAAGCTACAGGAATTTCGACGTTAATGCGGTCACGGGAATGACGGCGGTTGAAACGCTCGAAGAATCACCCTAAAGACGATTAAAATGTTTATACCTACCGAAAATAAGCTAAGATAATTTTAATTAAAAAAATTGCTAATATTTGTGTTTTTTTGGAGATTGTTTTTTGTGTTTGTAAGAATGGCGACGGAACCCTACAATGAGCATGGTCCGACATGCTCTTGCCCAGATTTATTTATGTATCCCAATGGAATTCTTTACTGCGTCCGACACAAATGAAATTCTTGATCTCAAAGCATCTCTTGAGTCATTAAGGCAATTATACACGTTTTTGATGGTATTCCAGGATCCGAACTTGACCCTACTATAGGCAAATCAAAGTCCGCACGAGCCGTAAACACATAAAACAGACGGACGGACGGCCTTGCCTCGCCATACGATGCTCGTAACCTGATGCTGTTTGATAAACAAACACCGTGCTAGAAAATTATGAGTTGATGTTATATTAAAATAATATTGCGATCTTTTATGTGGTGTTAGGTAGGACAGCAAGCGCGGATATTTTAGCGCCGGTGCGCCAGTTTTATCGCCATTAAAGTTTAATCACTGGTACCTGGGATACCGTCCGGTCCTGGGAGAGCGTGTGTCTCGAAGATGACATATTGAAAGACCGAAGAAGCCTCTACTCCGCGATTTTCATCAAAATCGTTAGACATTAGAGAACGCAATTCCGAATATTTGCAAATATTACTAGCTTTTGAAAGAAAAGAAATAAATATAAACACTTATTCGTGACAAATATAAACAGAGGACAGAGAAATACATGGAACCATCAGGACCCGCGTCTTTGTCCGGGTAAAAGACATTTATTGCTGCTCCCTCGAGAACTGACCAATTTTACGGAATAAGAAGTATTCTATGTCCTTCTCCGGGACTCAAATTATCTCCATTCCTAATTTCATCGAAATTGGTTCAGTGGTTTAGCCATAATAGCGTACCAAACAGACTTACAAACTTTTTATTTTTACATTTATAATATTAGTTTAAATAGGATATATGACGTAATGTCTGGTATGGGGGTCTAAGGGCTATAAACGCTAGTGTGCGCAGGCTCTAAGCTAAGCATGATATTTAATTACTCTAGCAACATTTTATTCGTGCTGCCACTTTATTCTTGTGATGCATGTAGGCTCGCTGTGGACTGTGACGCCTGTGACGCAAGCCTATGTACCTAGTCGCAGCTTCATGCCAGTACGGAGTGCGCCAGGCCTGCCCGCAGTGGGTTACCGGATTTACGTGTTTTTCAACTTTTTTACGTGAACAATGACGATTGAAAGTGGGTTTATTATACAAATTGTCTAAATATGCGGTTGAAGACACAGACAGATAAACAACATTAACAATTATGGATTCATGATGATTTTTATAATATACATACTTAACTTACTGCAATATCATGGAATATCATGGATAAATGTATAAATGCTTCTTTTTTATCGTAATAAAATTAATTACGAATACAAGACTTCAAACAATTGAGAATAGTAAATTAACAGTTATTCATGCAATAAGGCTTAGAATAGTTATTCAGAATGCAATAAGTGAAGAATCTTGAAGACGTGCCGAAGTTAGGACGCGAGGCTAAGCCAGCGTTTTATTGCAAGCGTATTTTAAGAGCTAATTATGTACTCTGCATGTATAACATCTACAAAGCTTAAAATGGAGATTAGGTACAAAAGTAAATAAAGGTTAACTTTTCTCTTGGTAGGGGTATTCTAAATGACATTAACCGCCTGTTTCACAAACGTCGAGTAAAGCATATCTGACAGAAACGCCCCCCTTTCTTACACTTCAAAATAGAGAATCAGAGGGTTAACTGTAACTGGCAGATAAATTTAATTTTTGATTGTGAAACAAGGCCAAAAGCAGCGATCACCTTTTCCCTAACTCTAACGAGAGGGACGCCGCAATACGTTGGAATGAGACGGAGATATCTCTATTCCTATCTAACGTATTGCGGCGTCCCTCTCGTTAGGGTTAGAGAAAGAGTGGTGTAATAGAACTATAAAATCTCACAAGTACCATTACGCGTCAGCGTCGTTTGTGTTGAAATTATTCTTGTGCTGGCTGTACATTACACGTAAGACTGTAACCCTAACATTTTGACTATACTTTGTTCTATTCCTATTATGTATTTCTGTTTGAATTCAATTTTGGAAGAATCTGCAGTGCGGCGATACGCTATCGTCGTGGCGCGAGGTCACCGGCGTTCGTCTATTCTAGGGAACGAGAAAATAGACTGCGTCCCTTTCCGCAATCTTATCTATTCCAGCATTTCCAGCACATGACGAACAAAAGGCTAGAAATTTAACGGTTAAGATAACTTGGTATTTGGAGGAATTTGGAAAAATATGGTATAGCGGAAGTGTATTTGTGTGATTCTAAAGGATCAAAATCTGTCAACACACCTTGATAGTTGTGTGATGCAATAAGCAAATTCATACTAATATTTTAAATGTGAAAGTTTGTGAGGACTGAGGATGTATGTTTTACAATCGCAACGGTTGTACGGATTTTAATGAAATTTGACTCACACATAGTCTTTTTCCTGGATTAAACATGTACATTTATTATAGGCAAGTTTGGTAGGTATAACAGATAACGTCAAAGGTCTACGCGGACGAAGCACACTTTAGTTAATCCCATACATTTTCAGTTCTTATAGCCATCATCAAAATCGTGCCGGGAATTTCTTAATGTACCACAGCTGAATTTAAGCCGTGCAGTCGCTAAAAACTTGCAGTAGCAACACGGACTAAATATGCTGGTTTACCTGTCAAATTTGACAAAATCCGGATTTCCAAGATTACGGACACGCTTGAACAAGATGAAAAAACAAACGAAATCCTATTTCCACGTTTTAAAACTGTAGTTTCTACAGTAAGACTGGTTGCCAAAAATAATTTGTCGATTTCATATGACACCTAAAGCAAAACCCTCATTATTCATGACGTATCTCTTTTCTACGTACCTACTTCAAACAGTAAATCCATCATTCAAAAGCTTTAACGACTTGTATGTCAACATAACGACGTCCGAACTAAAATACTCTCGTTGCTAAAATGACTGAGGTGGGATATCCCGCGTGACACCGAAATATAAATGGAAAGTTTCATAAATTGAAATGTTTGTACGAAATGGGTGTGTGCCGTTTGTGTGAAACATTTTAGATGAAATAATTTCAGATATGTCTATGAATCAAAAAGGTATTTTCGGCCCCCGCATTGTATATATTTTTATTCTAACTTAACCGAAGTTATAACGTGTTATTCCTAGAAACAAAAATAATATAATTAAATCCGTACCGTTCCGTTGATTTTCAATGCAGCACTTAACCAGATCTAGACGAAATTAAATATCACCCTTAAGAATTTTGAGACAACCTATCCAATAAAGAATCACTAAAATCGGTCTACAATTGCTCTCAAATTTTCCGGAAAAGAAAGATTTTATGTCAAAAGTATAAGGACTACCTGTGTCCCTAATTTATTAAGATATTAAATAAATGTGACGTTCTCAATATAAAGGGACCTTATGGAGGCAGGCGGTTACGCCGTTTTTAGTACTGTTACCATAGTATTCGTATAGTTACAAGAATAAGAAGAGCGTAACTGCCTTCCTCCATAAGGTCCCTTTATATAGAGAACGTCACAACTTGACATAGTCCCACACTAAGCTCTAGGCTTTTACTATATACATACTTATTAAGAGAAATACATACTTAAATATATAGAACACATCAATGACTTAGGAACAAATACTCGCACTCATCACACAAATATTTGCCCATTGGCGGATTCGAACCCAGGACCGCTAGCTTCGTTGGCAGGGTCACCAACTAGGCTAACTGCGTCGCCGTTATTAAAGCTCAAACGTCCTTACAAACTATCACATTAACTGCCGCACTCAGAGACGTCAATTAAGGTTTAAGTATCATTAAAGTAGCTGCTGTCACTTTCTTTACTATAGCAATAGAATAACTGCCGCACTCAGAGACGTCAATTAATTTTTAAGTTGCATTAAAGTTGCTGCGTCTTATTCTATTGCTATAGCAAAGAACGTGACAGCAGCTACGTTAATGAAACTTAAAACTTAATTGACGTCTCTGAGTGCGGCAGTAAAACGCAGCAACTTTAATGAAACTTAAAACTTAATTGACGTCTCTGAGTGCGGCAGTGATATTTCATAATATAAGTAAGACCTAGAACAGTGGAAGATTTAAAGGCTTTGTTTTATAGGTCAGTAAAATTGGAAATCGTTTGAGATGTCGATTACTTACTCAACGATACCCAAAGACGTGACTAGGTAATTAAAGATTTTAGTGGTGTTTGAAGTTGTACAATTTAACCAGGTCCTAACGAAGACGGTTTTGTATTTCTTTGTATTAAAGTGATTGAATATTCGTCGGTATCTGATTTGTTCGTATGAGATAATTATTAGTTTGGAGCTCAAAGAGGGTTGTTACATGTATTGTGTTGTAAAACTTGCAAATACCAGAGGAGCACAAAAGCTGTATAAAGCTTATACAGGCATTATAACTCTAGTTTCAGCATTTTAAGGTATATAAGTAGATATAAGCTCTTATACAGTTTTATGCTACTTGGGAACATATCAAAGTAGTCGGGATTAGATTAAGGATGACATTTGAACACGAAGTTACATTAATATTTCTTGATAAAATCGCAATAGTCACTTAGTAATAAAAGGTAATAAAAGTCAGGACGAGACACTTTTATTTTAAAATTTAAGCGTTAAGTCTTACGTTAGAATATGGAATAGATGTATTCATTTCCCTAGCACCTGTCAAGCCCGCAGAGGTAGGTTATATGTATGACTCCTAAAACTCCCTCTTTTGCGAGACTGATTTTCTGTAGGTAATAGAACGTGGAATTTTTATTTACCCATATTTAAAATAGTGCTCCTGGTCGTGACCGTGTTTCGTGTACCCGTAGCCGAATCTCCGTTGCCGTGTTACTCGGCAACGGAGATCCGCTCCGTTTGCTCCGTGTTATTCGGCTACGTGTAATTAAGATACGTAGCTACGTGTACACGGAGATACGTATCTTATTTATACGTAGATCGGATCCAGTCGTTTTTTTGTACGAACTCATAATGGCTGGTTATCAGAGAACAGAATAATACCAATATGTAATTACTTAAAAAAAAACATCTGGAATCAAATCAATGCAAAGACCACGAGTATAACACATAATGCGAAGGGTCCGTTCGACACAAGCTCTCTTTCAACAACCGATCGGAGCGGAGCCGAAGCCGAGATTCGCGGGAACGTAGCCGAATCCAGAAACGGATACTTATCTTTGACGTGACCGTGTAGTACGGGATCTTAGCACCGCCGGTGCTAAGGCTACGTAGCTACGGTTCCGCGTGTAACACGTATATCACAAGCCCTAATTTAAAACCCGAAAAACAATCTTGTTTATAAGAAGGGCCAAGTTCGCGCACTGTAAACAGGAAACCGTTTAAACTAAATCAATTTGTTATCGCGTTATATAAAATAATTGTGGCCTTGGCGCGCTTTTCACCGCACTTCTTTGTAATAAATTATTAGTCTTGTTTATTTTAACAGCGCATAAATAGGCCAACTTCTGGTTAAATGTTATTTGGAATATTATACCGATCTTATGATATCCGCGGCCTTCAGTTTTTATGTGTATTTCATTGGTTTGAGAGAAATCCGCGGATTTGCGGCTTGAATTTGTGTAGCTAGTTTATTTGAGTCTAGTCTTCATTACTTTGATTTATTTTACCAAAATACATTAACTGGACTCTACATACTTTTATTTCTATCTGAGATATTTTTAATGTAACGAAATTACAGAATTATGACAAGAAGATATATTTAAAATTCTATACAATTGACTAAGAATGTGAAGATGCTATTTATTAGTTTGATTGTGTAAGTAGACAGTGATATAAATACGTCTGTCCGATACGCTGTCGCAATCGCGAGTCAAGGGCGCCCCGAATAGACGACCCTAATCCGGCCGGCTCGCTTTATGCGGGACTTGCCCACTGTTTTGACATTTACCTTTTTCCTTTATGAAGTACGAAAATAAAGGTACAAGTTTATTCCGTAAGTAGGCTGCACGGGCACATGTCAAAAATCTATCAGCGCTTGCCAAGAGAAGACCACTGCTGAGAAGATGCGCAAGAAACTCAACAGTCAGTCAAGGTTTGCAAGGTAGGAGTCGTGTAGGGCCTGCCTGGCCCCCTAGCATGCAAGCACGGGATAAAATTTGACAGGTTCTAGGGAAATGAATACATCTATTCCATATTCTAAAAAGCATATGCGAAAACGGAACGGCACCGAAACTTTACAACAAACTGTCAAAGAATATATCGAGTCTAGATGACATTTTGGAATTAAAAAAAACGCTGTATAACTACTTAGCAGAAAAGGCATACTATTCACTAACAGATTACCTATCAGACATTGTTTGACCCTGCCTACGAAGCTAGCGGTCCCGGGTTCGAATCCCGGTACGGGCAAATATTTGTGTGATGAGCGCGTGTATTTGTTCCTGAGTAATGGATATTTTCTATATATTTAAGTATGTATTTCTCTATATAAGTAAGTATATCGTTGCCTAGTACCCATAGTACAAGCCTAGAGCTTAGTTTGGGACTAGGTCAATTTGTGTGAGATTGTCCCTGATATTTATTTATTTATTTTTAAGTTTATCTTTGTGCATGTATAATGACCTGACATATTTGTATGCCTAGCGGCAAAACATAGCGACACTTTAACAATATATTTGTAACACTTTATATTACCTATGTTTACAAATAAATCTTTGAATCTTGAATATTCTAACGTAAGACTTAATTAAGGTTTAAAATGTCTTTTATCACGTTCATACATGTTAAACCCGCTGGTTAGATACCGTAATCCTACCGGCTAACCTGTACTTAGTTCTAAGTTCTTGCAGCCGCACTCAGACACGTCAATTAAGTTTTAAGTTTCATTAAAGTTGCTGCGTCTTATTCTATTGCTATAGCAAAGACAGTGACAGCAGTTACTTTAATGAAACTTAAAACTTAAGAGACGTCTCTGAGTGCTGCAGTTGGTCTTTAGGGCTGAGATTGATAATGCTTATGGGTCTCAGAGCTCTCTTAATGTTTAACAGGAGAGACCCCTGAAGGGATAAGTTAACCTTTGTAAATTGTTGTATGAAGATTGTATTTTGTTTTTTTTTAGTTCAACAAAGATTATACATACATTAAGGACGGTGTAAGTATATTATCTCTAACGGCCGCACTCAGAGACGTCAATTAAGTTTTAAGTTTCATTAAAGTAGCAGCTGTCACTTTCTTTGCTATAGCAATAGAATATGACGCAGTAACTTTAATGAAACTTAAAAATTAATTGACGTCTCGAGTGCGGCAGTTGGACACCCAATCAAGGCCGTCCTGTTCATAGGGTGCATATTTGTAACAATGTAAGGAATATATTCGCAATAAATGCAGAACACGGTGAAGGAAGATAACCTTTAACGTGTAACTTGTATACGATGAAGATCGTAAAATACAATGTTAAATATAACATACTATTTATTTTGTCGCTTTGCCCTTCGTAAATTATAAAATAGGATATTATTCTCACAAATAACACTTCGTCCGCTAATTGGTCGGCGAGCCTAACTTTAGTGCGTATAAACTACGTGTTCATGCTTCTCCTACTGTCCAAGATTATGTATGTGTATGTATGTAAACCCTATTTTGTATTAACGTAACATAATGTAAACTCTATGATGAATATGTATATTGATTATAGTTGTATTTCAAATGATTGGTTCTTATATAACTTATCGATGTTCAATTTGTTTTCTAATTGTCTCAAAATAATTAAAAAAAAAAGATTATCTATAGAACCGATACGTAAGGTAAAGTTGCAACAATCCTGGAAAGCTAGCGGTTTAAGAAATACATTAAATTAAGTAAACCGGCCCTTAAAAGGAGATTGAAATAAAGCCTTTTAGAAATATAGATAGATCTTATTATTTTATATCAATAAAATAATAAGATCTATGGAGTTGTACCTACTATGCCCGAGCCCTTAGCCAAGATGCCCATCGCTAACTAGCGTTTCTATTCGTTTCGTTTTTAAACCAATCGCGTCACTGGTAGATCACGTGACTCTCCGTATGACGTGATCTACCAATGACGCGATTGGTTTAAAAACTAAACGAATAGAAACGCTAGTTAGCGACGGGCATCTTGGCTAAGGGCTCAGGTGCATGATTAGCTTATGCGTTTGAGCGCTTCACTCGTCAACAAACTGGGTAACAGTTTGGCGAGCATTTGTCTGTACAATAACGCATTTACCTTTAAAAAAAATATACATTCACATAATGTATGTTGTTGTCTAGTACTAGTACAAGCCTAGAGCTTAGTTTCGAACTTATTGAGATTGTGCATTCATATTTAATTTATTTACATATATTAATCTATCCACATACCGTATCATCAGCGTAAACCCATATAATCCCCGTCGAGAGGCTCGTAACGGCTATCGGTGCATTTGCCGGTGCCAAGGGGCATAAATCATCCTTAATCATGTATTAGTATGATTACCAGCATTATTCTGGACGTGACGTCACGGACACGTGACTACAGATGTTAGACGTGACGTGCTCATTCCGGTTCAACAATGAGATGGTTTTTGTTTACCATCATTATACTGTAGGGGTGTAGGGGCGTAAAATATAAAAATTAGAACTGTTTATTTACTTCAGTGTATATTTTAAATATATTTATAAATATGGAATTAATTTTGTAACATTTTCATTGAGCTCAATATAAAAATCCCAAGACAGCTATCTGTCACCACTTAGGAATCATTTTTTATTATTTATTTGAATACAAATCCATAAAGAAGTTATATAGGTCTACCAACTTCTACAATACCATGTCAAAGGAAAGGCTAGGAATAGGGTATAATTCGGAATAATTCCACGGACAGCGGGCTTAGCATGCATGCGCGAGATAAAATTTGACAGATGCTGGGGAAACGAATACATATTTTATATAGTCCACATTCTAACATAAGACTTAACGCTTAAGGTTTAAAATAAAAGTGTCCCGTCTTGATAAAATCGCTATAAAAATGTGAAAATCGCTATAGTCGCTTAGTAATAAAAGGTAATAAAAGTCAGGACAAGACAATTTTATTGTATGACAATATCATACATATAAAATATTGAAGAGTCCCCATCTATTACATTATTTAACCGCTGAGTCCGCTGACCTAGTGGTTATACTGCTTGACAACGAAGCTAGAGATTGCGGTTTCATTTCCCGCCACAGTCAACTTTCGTATCTCGTCTCACGGTTCGTTAGTTAACCTTTTTAGGGATCCGTACCAAATACTGAAAAACGGAACACTAATAAGATGACTCTGTTTCCGTCTGTCCGTCGTCGGTTCGTCGGTTTGTCAAGACCCTTTTTCTCAGGAATGGCTGAAGCAATCTGGGTGAAATTTGGAACAAATGTAGTAAATATTTGGTAGTCCACACAAGGCCGTATTATTAGAAGTTTACGGGCTGAAAAATCTGAAATAATTCAGACTTATAAACGTTTATCTATATTTTATGAAAACAATAAAAAGAAGTTACTCAAAAGTTACTGAGATATTAACAAAATTCTTTGAAACACAGGTAGTAAATAAAACTTATTTTTACTATTTATTGTATTAATGGCCCTGACCTTATTGCGTCGGAATATTAATGGCCCTGACCTTATTGCGTCGGAATATTAATACTTATACTAAACATTAAAAATTGGGAAACCGATTTGATACGAACCATATTAAATACGGAACCCTCGGTGCGTGGGGCCGACTCGCACTTGACCGGTTTTTTAACTTTATGAATACAATCCACAAACCGATTATTAGTAAAAAAAGTTACGATTGCAATAACTTCTTAGCGGTTGTCTTTGCCGTGCTTATTTTAATTTAATGAAAGTAATAAGCCCTAAAATGTTGACTAATTTTCCTAACGAAAGAAAATTACATCAAATCACATCTAATGATTAACGACGTGCTATAACGAAATTCAGTTTTAGAGTTGCAGAATATTATTTAGCCAACTCTACCTAAAAATATAATATTAAACCAATTTTCCATTTTCAATCAACATAATGTAGCCAATTTGTAGCCAATTTGTGGTTCAATCATCATTATCAGCCGCAACACGTCCACTGCTGGACAAAGGCCTACCCCAAGGTTTCCACAACAATCGGTCCTCTGCTGCTGCTCGTAGAACCGATGGCCGTCGGAGCGGAAAGGTTCTAGAGTGGCGACCGCGAACAGGGAGACGAAGATCTGATAAAGATCGCGGGAAACCGCTGGATGACAGCAAGATAACGTCACTAAAAAATAATGACACTTGGGACTATTGCTGAAACTAATGGTCTCTGGAGACTGTCAGGGCATTTGACATTTGACATTTGTAGCAGTTATCCGGGTTTTCACGAGCGGCGGACTCTGCTAACCGTAATGCCCAGTTGCATAATGTCAGATCTATTAATATGAATAAGCTGCATAGCTTCTGCTCTTATAGCCATTGACATCTGTAATAGTGCAATAACCTCCGCCTGACTTTCAGCCGACCAGCACAAGTGATATTTTTTCCTCGGATCTCCCTTTCTAATTTGTATGTAAAGATAAAGACGCACTAAGCGACAAGCGAGAAAATAAAGATGTGCTAGATCTGGATTCGAATCCGCGTAAATGGCTAGTTTAGTGAAATTTATCACTCGCTTATCTTTCTGAAGAAAATCTTGGCCGGATTCTCGTGGGATTATAATGCATGTAACACATTTGTTTATTTTCACCGAGGAAATATTTTCTTAATACAAAAACAAAAGACATAGAAAGAAACAGCTGTTATTGTTGGACTAATAACGATGTCTGCCAAATAGTAGCTTTTAGTGCAGCGGTTTTGAAGAGTCAGTAGCTTCTTTCAATTTCTAGCAGATGAGGAAGCGTGAAAACCGACAGAACAACATAACATCCTACCTATACCTCTACACGTACCTACACAACATGTAGTTTTATATAGTTGTACACATTTTTATTTTTGTATTTTGTGTGTCTGTTTTAATATAAACTAGCGACCCGCCTTCGCTTCGCTCCGGGTACAATTATATACATAAACCTTTCGTGAAAAATTATCTAAATGGTGAAACCCGCATTAAAATCTGTTGCGTAGTTTGAAAGATCTAAGCGTACATTTAAGCCTGGGCCACACCGGATGCGTTGCGTAGACGTGCACGTGCGCGTTCGCGTTCCACTGCGTTGTATAGTATGAATCTTCACATGAGGACGCAGCTATACAACGCAGTGGAACGTGAACGCGCACGTGCACGTCTACGCAACGCATCCGGTGTGGCCCAGGCATTAGAGGGACAGACGGCGCGGGAAGCGACTGTTTTATACTATGTAATGATCTGTTTGTTGTTGTCAATATTTACCCCCTTAATAATAAACGTTGAGTAACGGCTGAGTAGTTATACAATGCTTTGTCCTTATCTGTTGAATTCAAATGTCACAATGACAGATAAGGACAAAGCATTGTATAACTACTCAGCCGTTACTCAACGTTTATTAGTAAGGGGGTTAGTCGCCAGTCTTTATGATGTTATTTTTAGGATATTTTTGTTCTTTAGTCACTTCTTTCTTTTTTATTTTGGGCTTTATTCTTAGTCAAACTTTTTTTTATGAACCTACGGTACAGTCAGCGTCAAATATATAGGAGCAGTATAAAATGGCCAAATATATCGCAACACATCCATATTCCTATAGTAATAAAGATGTTACGATATATTTGGCTTCTTTCGCTGCTCCTATCTATTTGATGCTGACTGTACTTGATTAACATTAGGTTTCCTTTCTTTATCCCGGTAACTATTCGGCTCTTGAAAGACTTGGAAGAGTTTGAGTAGTCGTAGCAGGAGTCGTCACTGGCTCCCAAAATACCATTAATATGTCATTTTTATGGAAAAGGGATAACATACTATATAGTAGAAATATTATTAAAAACTAGGCTCAGGGGGGCATAACCCCCATGGATGCGCGCTTGTGCATACGGGAGTGCAGGGTGTTCTTGCACGCGCCTGTGCATGTCTACGCATAATTTCTCATCCTAATCTGTCTACGCGATTACCAACCTCTGCACCAACACACCATGCTATCCATTGGTGTTTTTTTATTCGTCTTAAAAATTTTGGGGGTTAAATCAGTAAGTCATACTGACCAACTTTCACTATGGGACCAACCCCGAAATCGCGAAAAAAAATTTGACCCTCCCATACAAAACATCGTCAGCTGACTAGCCAAAATGTATGGGATGGTCAATTTTTTTTTCGCGATTTCGGTGTTGGTCCCATAGTGAAAGTTGATCAGTATGACTTACTGATTTAACCCCCAAAATGTTTCTATGTATCTAAGTATGTATTTCTCTATAATCTATGTATTTAAGTATGTATTTCTCTATATAAGCGTATTTATAGTTGCCTAGTACCCATAGTACCTACCTTTAAGCCTAGAGGTTAGTTTGGGATTTAGTTAATTTGTGTGAGATTGTCCCTGGTATTTATTTATTATTATTTTATTTAAAAAAAAGTAAAGTTAAACTAAAACACCGCGGGAAAATATGTTACGTATATTTCACTTAACCGACACGAAGGATCCGATATCAGATCGCGTCGTATATTATATAAAATACGTAACGTATAGTTTTTGATTATTTACCAATATTTTTTTCATAATTTACCTAAATGTGACTTGGTTAAGTTTGTCAGAAAAAAATATATAATCTAACCAAAACTCAAAAACTAAAATTCGTCTGGCGACATTTCCCTAGCACCTGTCAAATTGTATCTCGCGCATGCGTGTTAAGCCCGCTGGTACACACAGACATGTAGGAGTTGGACATAAGCATAGTCTTTAGGGCCTTGAAGAATGAAGTTTCATCATCCATTATTCGATTACGTGAACAATGCCCTCTTTCTACGGATACTAGAGGTATAACTATAAATAGGTGTCAGTACTCACATCGTCGCTCATTGCGCGTGCGCTGGATCCGCGATTCCTGGTCCTCCGTGACGTCGGCGCAGGAAACAATCCGTTAAACACGCTAAAATAGAGCACTGCTAATCGTTTTATTACTATTACTTGCAGTTCGGGGATCAAAGATGCAGAAAGCAGCCTATTTACAATACAAACTAAAGTTTATTTAGCTTTGCGAGTTTAAAAAAGTATTCTCTCATTTGAATGAACAAATTCGTAAAAACCCGATCGATTTAGTGTAGCCCGATGGTTATTGATCAAGCAGTTACCAGATTAGATTAATCGATGCAGATCGACTTTGATTCATGTCATTGTTCAAAAAGCTATTGATATACGTAGACCTCTAAGAAATGGGAGCACTATAAAAAATCCAGCTAAATAGGTACTGTTGTAAAAATACGTACTCATTTCGTGACTCAAATTTTGATTGTTTAAGTACTTAATTACCATTCCTTGAACTAAATTTAACTAAAATAATTGTAAATATATTATAAACGAACGTGTGTCTCCTCCAACTAAAACATTGGAACTGTTAACATTCTTAAATAGTCTATGACAGTGTTGCGAGGTTCAATGTCACATCACATTTGGTATTCGCATCAACTTGGCCAAATGGCTGCGCCGCTGTGGAACCATGTGAAAGTGACGTAATTAATCAAAATCTAAGACACTTTTATGACCCAAGCAGCACACAAGCTGTATAAGAGATTATACAGCCCTTAAAATGTTGAAATAAGCGTTATAATGGCTGTATAAGCTCTTATACAGCTTTTGTGCTACTTGGGGATTTAAATTCTGCCACTTTGACATAGTTCCATTTTATCTTTGCCTTTATTATACCTTGGGTTAGCCCATCTTGCTTCGATATCGTAATTATATAATTGATGTTAGCTCTTTTTAACCCCCGACGCAAAACAGGATGTTCCCAAGTAGCACAAAAGCTGTATAAGATCTTATACAGCCATTATAACTCTAGTTTCAGCATTTTAAGGGCTGTATCAGCTCTTTATACAGCTTGTGTGCTATTTGGGTTGTAAGTTTAACGTGTGTATCTGTCTGTCTGTCTGTGGCAACGTAAATCCTGTTCTTGGCTAAGTTTGTTTGTAAGAAAGTGGGTCCCAGTTTTATCGAGGGTTTTTATCTATAGATAGTACATGGGAGACTGAGCGTCGCTCGGGTCGAAACCGAATTTCTCCGAAGATGACACCTTGACAGACCGATTTCTTGACCCAAAAAACCTCTAGTCCGCGGTTTTCATCAAAATCGTTAGAGCCGTTTCTGAGAAATATATACAAACAATGCTCGTTTAACGGTAAGTGTAGGATTTACTTGACAGTAAGAGCTGTCGTGATTTTATCAATATGATTACTATGTCCAAGCAAGAAGGCTTATAAAATTTGAAATACAATCCCTGAAATCCATTTGGTTGACTGTACAGTCGCCATCAAAATGTATCTGAACTCGACTATCATTAAAGGCGTTACAGTACATACCTTACCTTACATAAATTACAATCATACATACATAATTGAAAGGAACTGGTGGTTTAATAATTATGCATACAATCGTTATTGTTACGAACCAAGGCCATTCATCATCAACCAATTGCATTAACCCTTTTAGCCTGCGTGACGCATATGTGGTGTCATTATATACATTATGATTATGGGGTTAACTAGGGTATTTCTGGTGCTATTTTAACTCAAAAGATATACAGCTGGCTTAGTTATATAGATCTGCATCGGTCATTGCAACTTAAACAAGCAAATAATTATTTACCTATTTAGATTTTTACCCATACATTTTTAAAAAGGAGGGTAATGTTTTTCGGCTGTATATATGTATGTATTTGACCTCCTGTAGGCGAAACGCCTTAACGGATTTTAAAGTGCGCGGTATCGTTACATTGGTATTCACCCAAGGACTGACCATAGGCTATATTAGGCCTCAGTCCTGATGCTGCAGGGGTCTTCGGGTTTTAAAAGCATGCTGTTTTTAGAGTTCTTATAGTCGTTTAAATAGGGATGATGTCTTTTTTTCTTTATCGATCAGGCAGATTATCAAAAAGCATTGGACACGTATTTTTTCCTTTTTTCACGTAATCAAAAAATTACGGAGATATATTGAGTTGAGTCGCATGACGTCACGTCTTGGTACAATTTTTACACAGAAGTGACGTCACGAACCCCCACTCCAGAAGTTTGACGCGCTTTATCTTTGACATTTCTTGTTTGATTGAGAAAAGAAAAAATACGTGTCCAATGTTTTTTGATAATCTTACTGACGGAGTAAATAGAATTTCGTTTTCTTTACCCAGTCATCATCCCTATTGTAGAACGCAATGCAAATAGTCCAGAAAAAATAAGTCGAATTTGATTTTGCGTCTTTGCCGAGCTACCTATTTGATGTCTGTGAATGTCGTCTGGTTTCGCTCCGCTTCCCTCGCACTTTATTATGCCAGAATTAGGTCCACCACGGCTATTCTTGTCCGAGGGATTTACGATAAACGAATAATGCATTATTACTGTATACTAGCGGTCCACCCTGGCTTTACACGGGTAGTACTAGATGAATAAATTATAGTATAATCCATGTACCAATTGGTGAAAACCGTACGAAAATCGGTACAGTAGTTTCTGAGATTAGACCGAACAAACAAAAAGTCAGCACGACGGGGATTAGAAAAAACATTTTTTATTATAATTGTTATTATTTGTTTAATTTGAAATAATAAATATCAGGGGACAATCTCACATTCATTGACCTAAACCCAAAGTAAGTAGGCTTGTACTATGGGTACTATGCAACGGTAAACATACTTAGAGAAATAAATACATACTTAAATACACAGTAAACACCCATGATAAGGAACAAATACTTGCAATAATTACACAAATATTTGCCTGGACTCAAATCCGGGACTGCTAGCTTCGTAGGCGAGGTCAATACCAAACAATCTGTGGCGTACAATAGTTTCTTGTGTTCTGGGTTATTTTTGCCATAACTTACTTGTTTGGTCATTATTATAAACAAACGAACCCTGAAACGGTTTACTCACGTATCAGTCAGGTAACGGCTTGACATGAGTGAGTGGACGGGACACCGCGCCCGCGATAACACTACATAAATACGAAAAACAATGTTCCGAAAGTCGGAATCACGAATTTCACAATACCGATTTTTATAATTCCGAATGCTTTAAAACTCCTATAACTATTCCGATTTTTCATAAATCCGATTTTTATGAATCCGGAATTTAAAAATGTCTAACGGTTACAATTATGATTATCAAAATTCCGAACAATAAGAAGTCCGACTGAATAATAGTCCGAAATATCAAAATTACGAATTCCGATTACTAATATACCGATTTTCAAGATTCCGAAAAAGTGTTCGGTATTCTGTAGGGTCGCGGTTCTTCCTAACACTCCTCCTCGCTTCGCTCGTTGTCGTACCTATACCAACCTGCTTTAGAGTCTCTCTGTAACTACTTCGTGAACTAATGTCAAATGTCCGAATTAGCGATGAAATTTCGGAAAATTGATAATCGTAATACTGTTTTTCGGGCCAATGTAACTTCGTGCTTTACATTCGGAGTTATAAAAATCGGTTAAAAAAATATCGAAATTTTGGAATTCAGCAAAATAAATTTCGTGTTTTTAATTAATCGAAATTATAAGTCTTAAGAATTATGAAATTCGGAGTTTTGAAAATCAGAAAATTAGAAAATTCGGAATAAAATATTTCGGAGTATTTGGGTGTTCCCCGCGCCCGCGTTAACTCCCCTAAGCACTCCTAACGAGTCCGAAACATGTCGGGCCGTTACCTGACTAATACGTGAGTAAGCCGTGTTCGTTTGTGTCTAATTTCACGATACTTACACGTCATATTCAAATACGCTCTCATATCTCAGAGAGTTAGGTATGCTCTTAACTCAAGTATGCGAAGTATTTTTACCTTCAGCGGATTGAAATGTTTCGAAGGGCTTTAAAGATTTGACCTACATATCCGCTATAAAGATTAATGCACGGGTTTAGTATCAAAAATAAAAAAATCAGAATAAGTCGTCAGACGGATCAACTTTCTTGTCGTATAATTCGTCGACGAAATGAAAAGGGAGTTTTTTAAGAGAATCAACTAATTGAAATAATGATTGTGTTTACTAAGTACAGTCGAGTTCAAAATTATGTACACAATTTTGCACCTTATGTCAATGGGATAAGGCGCAAAAGTGTTTACATATCCGTATCCTGTCATTTTACAAAAAAACGTTTCGCGAACTGATTCATTTCATAAATATATCAATTCATAAAAAAACTGAAATATTTCGTTTCGAAAAAAAAGCGGTTTGCGAAATGATATGTTTGTGAAATATTATTTATTAAATGATGGTACACCTTGCATATCTTTGAACTCGACTGCAGGTACCTTACCCACGCCATATTTATTAACTTAAGAGGATTGTGAGTTCACGGCTTTCAATACAAACGGTGGTAACGTTTTCCGCCCTGTAAATGTTAACCGATTTCGACCAATTTTTGATATGTGGTCAGTCGGAACAAAAACTACATCCGTACGTTTCCGTCAACTTCCAATCCTCTTAACAAAATTACCAGCTCAATAAACGGTTTAAAAATACTAAATTAACGCATTTTGTATTATTCTTATTTTTAATCATATGTGTGAAAGTTATTAGCGTAGTATTCAAGTTCAATAAAGACGGAAAAGAAATAATACAATAAAAAAAAAATATTTACCAAAATAAATTCCCTGCAGGGTTTTTGAGGAAATTTAATATTTACCTCCGGATTCCGGATCCGGATTATTACCAAATACTCGTTACAGCCGATAACTTGTAAGCCCGCGCGTGACAAAACACGTAAAAACTTAAATGTTTCGCATTTGCACAAAAACCTGTAAAATGTATGTCCACTGACTTTTTACGGGTTCAATCTTGACAAATGGCTCGACACCTACAATTGGGAGAAAAAATATCCGCGTGTTATATGGACCATGGATAATCGCACCGTTTGTGGGACAACTATTCGATTCCGTTACGATTAAAATAAATAATTTGAAAATCAGTTTTACCTTAATTCTTAAAGACTCCCTCCGCGTTGATGTAGAAAATAAATCCAAATAAAACCACTTGAACACATAAAAAAACCACAAGAATCACTTAACGACAGTCGGTTTCCGATTGTACTGTCAACAACCAACGACACAGGAGTCTTTTATTCCGACCCCTCGATTGTAAGCGTCGATTTCGAAAAGGCCGCAGCGACCGCACTCGATCACTCTCCAGGCAGAAGAGGCCAGATTTTCACTCATAATAAAAATAACTCGCTAAAGAAAAACATCGTTTTCCGTGTAATAACGTAAACATTCGGAGCGTTTTTATCTTACGGTACGGTATCTTTGACATCGCGATTTCGACTGGCTAAATTTAACAGTGTTGATGGTACCGATGGGCCGGTGCAGCGCTCGCCGGATGAATCGATTGCTTAGCTATGCGCTTGCGATTAATCGATGCGAGTCGAGTGATCGTCCGATAACGTTGTGCAGATGTTTTTTTAATTTTTAAATTTGGAACGTACGGTCACCTTTTTATGAATGGAGCATGTACGGGTTAGTTTACATTGAGTAACGTTGGAGTATTTATGCGTTGGTGGTCCGTTTAGTCTGTCGAATGCTGCGTCTTAGATTGTTTAATTTAGTACCGGTTTGTTACTTTATATATTACATTTGAAATATTACTAAAAGGTTTATAGAAATTGAAACGTTATTCGTTTCAAAGAAATATGTTATTGATTTGGTTTTTGGTAAATAACATTGAGGTTAATTCACTACTTACGTGTTTATTTCTAAGAAAATAAGATGCTTTTGACTTTGACATGTAGATTGTCGAGTCCTGTATTTCAGCCGCACGGTTCGACATTTGTAATATTATTGCTGAAATTTCACGTATTCAGTAAAAAATCTCCTAATCAATCCTTATTAAATATTGAAATAATTTTTAAGTATAATTTGCGAAAGAACATTACGTTAATACCGTTTTTTTTCATTAAATATTCACGTATAAACGACTATAACGCGTTTAACCCGAAAGAAACCACCTATTTGTGTGAATAAGTATATCGACGGGTCTCTGACTCAACCTCGTATATGAAATTTTACGAAATCCGAATATCCACTTTAGGTACACGTGCTAAAGTAGATATTCCGATTTCATACAATTTCATATACGAGGTTGAGTCAGAGACCCGTCGATATTCAATACGTTCAAATTTCTTGCAAACTAACTTATCCAACCAATTATGCAAAATGGACTGAAATAAGTTACTAAGAAAATCGTTCACACACAAACCGACAGGGCTAGCACAACTCGTCCGCGACATAATCGACTTGTCGCTCGGTAGTTCCTTTCTATCCCGATAATAACAAAAGAGACACACTGAGCGACAAGCGAGAAAATACAAGATGTGAGATTTTTTCAGTTCAGTTCAGTTTTCAGTTAAGTTTGTATTAGTGTTGTGTTTTTCAGTGTTATTTAAAAGCAAAAACCGTCTTCAAAAAAACCCACTAAACAAGACTAAAAACTGAAAAAAAATTGTTTTCCCTTTTTTTTTTTCGCTTTGTAGTGATACGAGTAGGTATATTACTAAAATATCACTAAAAAAATCGCATCAACACAAAATCGATCGAGTTGAACTAATATTAATAAAGGATCCATGCGGATGACGTCACGGGGTATCAATTTGTTGTGTACCAAAATCTTCTCCAGAATGTAACAAATACTTTTCTGAAAACCGCATCTAAATCGGTTCAGCCAAACGCGAGATAACCGCGGACAAACACATACATACAAACATACGGGTCAAACTGAGAACCTCCTTTTTTTGAAGTCGGTTAAAAACCATTTAAGTAGGTAAGTGAAGAAATATAAAACAATGATCGTGGAAATAGTTCGCTCGTGAAGTAACGCCATCTGTTTCAAAAATATATAACTAAAGCCTTAATGAGTTTCTTTAGAGTTGTTTGACACATATCTAAATATCTACATATTATTATATGTATGTATGTAATGCGAAAGTGAGTTTCTTTGTTTGTTACGCTTTCACGAGTAAACCACTAAACAGATTTCAATGAAATTTAAGAAGAAAAAAAACATTTATTCGTGACAAATACCAGAAAAGGACAGAAAAATACACACAGAAAGAATGTAGTCACGAAGCGGTCCCAACTCAGCGTGATGCCGGCAACAAAGTCAGTGCTGGTCTTCCGTTGGAACCATCTTTTGGTTCAAGACTCGGGGAAGGACGTAAGATACTTGTTATCCCGGGACATTGGACAGTTCCCGAGGGAGCAGCGATAAACGCGGACGAAGTCGCGGGCAAAAGCTAGTACATACACAATAAGTTCATACTAAGTATATCATAAGTAAAGGTCCAGCACAAGTTGTAGTTGTGTGTAAGTTAAAACCTTGTCACAGTGACTGTCATGTAGTTGGAAAATACTTTTCTTTTGTGGCGTGTATTTTATGCTTGTTTCTCATACGATTGGATGAACGGTAAATTATTGCGGTGACGAAGCGAGGCTTCCTTGCAAATGTAAAATAACATTTGTATCTTTACCACTTAAGCTTCTTTTATAGTAGTCGAGTGGTTTATGACCTTTTGGATTTGCGCGAGATGATGAGAAATGAGAAAACTCACTTTCGCACTATCATAATGTCATTATAGTTTTGTGTTTCTGTAATCAAGAAACGTACCTGGAAACGAGTTTTCCCGGGTCAAACAAGATTATTGGACCCAAGAATATCCTATTCTGTTTTTTATCCGACTGTCCGAAGGAGGGTTATGTTTTTCGAGCGTATGTATGTATGTATGTCTATTTATTTGTGGCGCTCTGCAGCCTAAACGGCTTGACGGATTTTAACATATGGGGTGTCATTCGATTCCTCTTAACTGTCGGATTGACATAGGGTATATAATATTTCAGTATGGCGTCCTCGAAAAAAAAAATGGAGGGGATTAAAAAAAGTATTTTTTGTCATATCAAATAAAAGCTAAGCTAATAAACAGCCCATTCCAAATATACTTATATACATTATAACACTTTGATGCTACCATTTTAATAAAAATTAAAAAAGTATGAAAAAGCAAATTTTGTTGTAAAAATTTAAATATTTTCACTTAAAGAGCACCACTAGGACTTGTCCCCGCCTGCAACACCTTTCCCAACATTTAAGTTATATTCTTTAAAAACAAGCTTTTCAGTTGATATTTTTGACAGCAATAAAGTTTTTTGATTTTTTAAATTAATTTATTTTTTCCATTAAGATACACCGTTAAAAGTGCTTAAGTATTAAATAAAAGAATTGCTCACTATAAGATTTATAGTTGGGATTAAAGCGATAGAAATAAGAAAATTAATTAATTGCGTAATTGCGTTTTACTCCCTACTATTTTTTAAACTTTGTTATTTTTTCTAATTTTTTTTACTATAGAAAAAACGATTTCGTTATCATCTTTTAATTTTGTTCAGGGAGTTACACAAACCATGTTTAAATAATGTGTAACATAAAATATATACCTAAAGTAATAAAGTTGCAACCTATGATCAAAATGTACTAAACATTCGATGAAAGACAAAAACTGTAACTTGGTTTAAATTTACAGGAATGATTAAATGGTCTTATCCTTACTTGACGACGCGGTTAGCCTAGTTGGTAGTGACCCTGCCTACGAAGCTAGCGGTCCCGGGTTCGAATCCCGGTATGGACAAATATTTGTGTGATGAGCGCGAGTATTTGTTCCTGAGTCATGGATGTTTTCTAAGTATTTAAGTATGTATTTCTCTATATAAGTATGTTTATCGTTGTCTAGTACCCTTAGTACAAGCCTAGAGCTTAATTTGGGACTAGGTCAATTTGTGTGAGATTATCCCCTGATATTTATTTATTTATTATCCCTCCCTACTAAAATTATAAATGCGAAAGTAACTCTGTCTGTCTGTCTGTGTTGCCTTTTCACTCTTAAACTGCTGAACCGATTTAGATGAATTTTGGCATGAATATAGTTTGAGTCCTGGGGAAGGACATAGGATAGTTTTTATCCCGGAGGATTTGATAGTTCCCGTGGGATACACGATAAACGACTTCTACGCGGACGGAGTCGCAAAAGCTAGTTTGCTAATAAATTAGCTTATGTTTGACCTAGTTAATAAATACGACATTTGCAAACACGATTATTCGTGTAGGTAATCGATTATCTATTTTTATTTATACTGTTAAGTCTACCAATCTAGCTAAACTTGGTTTTGCAACAGCAATAAAGAATAATACGTAATAATAAAATGGCATAAGTCTGTCGCGAATCCGAGCCAAACGCTTTGTAGGCCCGACAACCAGTCTGACATTTCCTAACATCTGAGTTCTGCATTATCGATTGTGTTGGTGAATACACTCATCAAAACCACTCTTACTTGACCGGTCACGCTCAGACAAAACCCCCCGCTAACACCCCACGGCTAAAGAAAGAGGAGACCCGACAAAGGTCAGCTTAAACAGACGTGGATAATAGCATACACGCATATCACGCACACAATAAAGCACCCCCGCGCAGCCGCAGTAGCGCACTACCCCACCCTACTCACTTGTCGTCCAAAGCCGGCGAAATTCTTGTACACCCCCGTACTGACGTCCAAAAGCAACAACTTGCTTCAACTAGCGGACTTTACGTGTAAAAATAACGCTAAAAATAACCTTAAATCGCGCTTTTGTCAACTGCTTACGGCTTTTACTGTTGCTTAGTGTTCTAATTTTAATAATTCTAGAATAACTTTCGAATAAAGAACAGTGCGGAAATGAATCCGAATTTCGAACACGGAAGGAAAATGGCGGACGTTTCGCGGTCGCTGTAGGCGTCTATTCCAAATTTGAATTTTTGATATTTCGAATTTCTTTTAGTTAAATATGGCAGTGAGGACTTTGAGTTTGGGTTAGCGATTGATCGCGGGTGCAAGGACGCTTGAAAATCGATATTAGGTTATGCCTGTTTGAGGTGTAGGTGGTAGGTTTTACGCTGTCTCTGGGGAGCTGCTGTCGATGTCAGAAGAAGAAGAGGAGTAGACTCGCGAGCATCGAAGCCATGACGACGGAGACGGCGACGCCTACCCAGGTGAGTGCCGCAGCCGCTTTGTCTCCAGTCAAGGACAGTGCCCCGTCGACGGATTTAGACTCAGTTATATAAGAAGTTAAACATTACTTGCTCAAGTCAACAGACTTGAGCTATGCATTTGGCTTTGATGAAATTTTATGATTTATTGTAAATTTGTAGCTTTGTTTTTCGAAAAAGAGAACGAATGAAGCAGAATCAAGATCACCTGTATTTTCGTCACTATTCGAAATTCATACATAGGTATAATAAGAGCATAATAGAATTACCAGTATCTACCTGATTAAAAGTCTCTAAATGTCATTATTTATAACAATCGTTTTATCACGAACATGACGATGAATGATTAAATCAGCTCTAATATTTGTCACAATAAAAACTAACCGAATTATTTCGGCCGTTGTACCGGCGTCCCCCGTTGTCGAAATATTGACGCAATGTATGACTGGCAATAATTTACAACTGACTTGAGCACAAGCCGTGCTCTAACGTATAACAATTATAATCAGTGCAGAAAATAACAAAAACTGAACTTCAATTGTTTTTTTCCATTTATTTCTCACGTGTTGAAAGCCGGTGAAATGTTTGCATAATAAAATGAAGATTTGAAGTTTTAACACATTTTTCAAGATTTAGGGGATAAATATACTAAGTAAGTAGCTATCTTTAAATAAATAGTATTTTAACATTATCTGCTAGCGGCATATCAATTAAATAGTCGAGCGGAAAAAAGTTTTATCTACGTTTTGTAACCACTTTATTTTAAATTAGTAAAAATTAGTCTACAATTTCCGTAAAAAGTTCTAGTTAATTTAACTCTATACAAGTGTTACCAACTAAATACAACACGTAACTTCATTACCGTCTCCCAGCAGGATGCCTTTGCCTCCATCTTGCGGAGGTCTGGAAGAGTTCCGACTTCGGTAATACAATTAATTAGGTACGGAAACGTACTGTCATCGAATTTGTCTGTCTGACGATATTCGAGTAAACGGAAATTAGAGTTCAATTCAGACTTCTTTAAGAACGATTTTCTTTTATATTGTTTTACAGTCAGAAATGAATTATTATTTTCAAAAATACTAATTAAAACGCGCTATATCTATTGACAATAAAGGCACGGTGGGGGTATAAAATAAAATATCTCTTTTATCTTATCTGTCCTTAACTATATTTGTAGACAACAGTCTATTTATTAATCCCAAATGCAAAGGGGAATCTACAATCCAGTGAAAACTTTCCGATGTACAGTCGAGTTATACACTTTTACTCCTTATTGCGGTGGGATAAGATACGAAAGTGTATACGTATCTTTGTACTCGGCAATACAACTTTATCCAACACTATAGGCAACCCCAGTTTTCGGCATGCGCAGAGCTCGCGGGGCGACGGGGGTCGAGCGTTCTTACCGGCCATTTACCGGCTCACGGCAGGCCAGCAGCAAGCTAGGACGCGGTCCAACGGTCCTAATTCTGACTGCGAGCTCAATGCATGGACAAGATAAAATTTGACAGGTGCTAGGGAAATGAATACATCTATTCCATATTCGAACGTAAGACTTAACGCTTAAAGTTTAAAATAAAAGAGTCTTGTTCTTACTTTTATTACCTTTTATTACTAAGCGATTATAGCGATTTTTATACCTCCTGCACGAAGCAAAACATTCTATGATTTGGGTGTCGGTGATTCTAGATCTAATTTTCTAGATGTTTTGACTTTTTCCAGGTTTACATAGACTTACAGATTTATTAAAGAAGTTTAGAAGTTACTTCGAAAATTGACCATGCAATAAACTACCAGTAACGATCGCATCAGCTATTCTCGTAATGTAACTTGAAAAATAGCTATATATCAACACTTAAGTCAGGCACATAATGTATTGCTCGATTAATGAAGCTAGATCTAGATATCATCTGAACTCACTTTATAACTTACATTAAAAACAAAAAGAACTAAATATCAAAGCCAAGGGAGTAAATATGGGCTGTTATATAAACTTATGCCATAATTAAATAGTATGACTTACATTCCGTCTTAGTTCTTATGTATACATGTCGGCAAAGCATTTATAATTCTGAGACTACAAATTGTCATAGGCTTCATACCCCCACTTCTTCCTTCCACAAAAATAAAACCGACTTCAAAATCCCACTGAAAAGGGTTAAATAATGACCGGCCTCCTAAGAATTGCCTATCTGGTGCCTAATAGGTAGTACATGAAATATATCCAAGCCGGTGTCAAGTAGATATACACAATAGCAATCTCAATGATTCTTGATTCTTTTAAAAACTTTTTTTTGCTTCTTAGTGATGTTCCTAATATAACTATTAGTCCAATCGTGAAAACTACTGAATTGATTTTGATGAAACTTGCATTGTTCCCTAAGTTGAAGTAAATGTAGGTAAGCCAATAAAAAACAAAAGCCCTGATATGTGAATATATTGCACTTCCAAAAATATTACATAGGTACGTGTCGAATTGATAACCTTCTTTTTTGAAGTTGGTTAAAAAGTATGTGTAGAGATTCCATTAGGCCTAGACAAAATGCATATTCCAAACGCTGTAAACTGCAGGAATCAAGGTTATACTCGTATGAACAGCAATCACCAATCTTACTGCTCTTTTTTTTTACGGTCAATTTCGTTAACTACCCTTGTCTCGTCGACCTTCGTTATTTAATCCTTGGGTGTTTGACGTGATCTGAAATCTAATACGACATATCACCCTTAATATTTCGCGACTTCACTTGTTTTCTTACCACAGGCCCTTCTTGTAGGCCCTTCTTGTAGGCCCTTCCCGTCGGCCCCGATTTGCCGACCCATTAGCGCCGCCCTTGACTCGCATCAGGTTACAGTTCCATGTACCGATTATTGGATTTATTTGCGTTGTCTAAACAGCTGGTCTGTACGATAATTATGTATATTTACTCTGATATTGTAAGGTTTATTGACGATCTTGCTAGTTGGTAGAGTTAAGAATTCGGACGTATGCCCTTTAAGGATAGTAATTGATTTTGTAAACTATATACTACTTTTAGGGATTTAAGGAGAATTTAATACAATTTTTGCATTGAAAGGAATTCACATTGTGGATATTAATCTTTACTTATTCATATTCATATTCATTTATCGCATCCATGGTATTTACAGAGGTCTTACAAGGGTAATAAGGTTATAGTTTCCTTCACCCATGCGAGGTCACCCATGCGATGGACCGACCAAATCAAGTGGGCGGACCCTTGCATGAGTGTACCAGAATGTCTGCGAACCGGTAGAAGTGGCGACATATCATACGGTGAGCGACATCTGTACCGGATAGTACTAGCAGTTGACCATAACCGCTCTGTAAAGAATGTATCGACTGAGAAGAAGATTTCCTTCAGTGCCTGCTCTAGGGTAAGCGACAGGAGCGGTTGCTCTAGGCGCCAGGTGGCAAGGGGCGCCAAAATGCCAAAGCGAAGAACAAATTTGAAGCGAAAGATTTACTTATGTCGTGTGAAAGTGTCGGCCGAAGGGTGCCGGGTGGCGCCTATCAGGGTAGAGCGATATTGTATTTACAATCTTACTCTATCCTGATCAAAGGCAAGGGCCGGCGCTTGTTTCCTTAGGTTCGCGGTATTATCGCGAGATTTATGTTCTTCTTCTATAGTGAACTTTAGGAAAGTTTGGTGACTTTTACTTCGGATATCCAATCATTAATCTTATGTATATAAGTCTATAGTAACGGAGCGTCGAAAAAATAATAACAAAAGATTTACGCAACAAAAGAACAAAAAAAAAACCGGTCCAAGGCTGGAGTTCAAACCCGCAGTCTTGGCGTAGTAGGCCAACGCTCGGCCAATTGACGGATATATCCGCACCACTGGTTCAACGCGAACGACGGATATATCCGTCACGGTTGACAGCGAAAAATAGACCTGAATGTCTATGACGTAAGGTTGAAATTAGCTCTGGTTTTCTGCTGTCATTGGCG
Source organism: Tortrix viridana (assembly GCA_963241965.1). Taxonomy (NCBI): domain Eukaryota; kingdom Metazoa; phylum Arthropoda; class Insecta; order Lepidoptera; family Tortricidae; genus Tortrix; species Tortrix viridana. The sequence goes on along the minus strand of OY725196.1, from coordinate 6,020,235 downwards.
TGTGTCTATACGAAATGTCTATAAGTACCTCATTGGTGTCGTAAAATATCCAAATAATTGAATTAAAACCGCTAATTGAATTAAGGTGTTCTAGAAACGTAAAGGCTGCAGGGCGCGGCGGGTCACGGTCACCGCCTAACTGACGTGCGGCATGAGCAAATTTTGGCGACACAAAATTAAAATGGGGCATTGATTTTTTTTATAACTCCCTTTTGTCTTCGGCTTCGTCCGCGTACAAGTAGTTTATCGACCAACTACACACACACGCACTCACACAGACACCTCCAGTACCTATCTATATAGTAACTATCTCTGTAGGTACCAAAAACGTCGATCGGTTAAGTATTAGAACCGTGAAAAGAATTAGACAAAACAACAAACAAACAGTTTCGCGATCATATTGGTTGTATTAATTCTGAAAACGAAATTAAATCGAAATTGGATTACGTTTGATTTCGTCATTTCGCAAAGGCATAGGAATTTTTGATGTTGAAGAATGAGTATTATTATAAGCGATAAACGGATAGTAAATCTATGAGAAAGCGCAGCTGTTTGCAGCCAGCAATTCACATTGAAAACAAGCTTGAGCTCCGAGGCAGGGTTTTTCTATCAGTTTTTTAAGATCGATATCGAAGAAATAAAATGCTGGAATTTGGGAATAATATTTGGTTTCTGTAAAAAGGTGAACTGTGCCTGTTGTGTTACAGTGTGTTTTGTAAAATAAATGTTGTGAGTTCGGTTTAAGTTCGTATATTGTATGAATGACTTGTTCAGGAACTATTTACAAAAACGGGCAGCATTGTACGATGTTCCCCCTAACCCAGAATCTACTTAACTTTTACAAATAGAAGCAGTCACGGTAAATAGTTAGGTACGCAATTAATGCAGGAAAGATAGACGTAAAACGCGAATCATGCCGAGGGTCCAAAAACTAATGACTTGTTTGTAGTACGTGGCCATTTGTTTTTTAAAGTTACGATAGCTACCCTAAGGATTATTCTATAAATAATATATTATAATATACAACTAAGAACTCCTCTAATTAAACGATATGCTTGAGGAAGGTCTTGTGTCCAGCAGTGGACCTCTTTCGGCTGATATAATGATGATGAAAAGGCAACTGCAAATAAGACTTTCAATCCTTCTATTTATTTAATTGAATAAGGTATTAGAACTGTAGAGTTTCTTGCGGCGCTTCTTCTCAGCAGTGGTCTCCTCTTGGGAAGCGCTGCTGGTAGTTTTTGACATGTAAAAGTGCTCGTGCGGCCTACTTACTGAATAAATATCTTTTATCTTTAGACGTCACGGGAAACCAAAGAGTTGACATTTTCCTCTTCACCAAATCAATTTATTTTTATTCCATGTTCATTCTCAGTATAGTTCATCGTTTGTAGCACGTGAAACATTGCCTAAACTAAATCTATATAATATGAAACATGTCACATTTAATAAAAGCTTTCGGCGTCTACACACATACTTTCCCTTTGAAGAAGAAAGTGAACACAACGATAATTTATTAAATAATTCAAATAGTCTTTACCTTTAAAACAGGATTGTGGTAAGAGCCTAAACCCAAAGGAATCTATCCATTTTATCGCTGATGATAAATTTGAATAGAAGGGTGCATAATCGAAACATTTGTTTATCTTCTCTCCATTACGGTTTTTAATCAATTTGGGTTGAATAAATTTACTATAAAATCATTTTAATAATAAAATGGAAATTTCCAATGATTGCGTGTGATTGTTTGATGCGAGAAAATCTTTGGAGATATTGAAAAGGATCTTCTGACGAAATCAACACAATCTCTAGAATCCATATTTGAGGTAGAACTTGTATTTGTTTTAGAAGCAAATTTATGAAACTGCGGTATGGAAATAAAAATAGAATATCATGTACCGGACGATTTAGATACGCTGTATTTTTGAAGCAGACAAACAAGCAAGCAGGGTCATGTGCGTGCATGTCCTGCTAAGTATATTACCGGCTGTGAATAGGTCGGCAAATAAGGACAGAGCGGGAAAGGGGAGGAAGGGGGATTTTTGGATCTGAAGCTTTTGCTGACCGAACAAAATACATTCCTGTTAAGAATGAGGGTGCCTATCGTTTCGTAGAAAGTCAATACCTCGAATTTCGGTTCTCCGACCACGTTTGTCAGAATTTTCAGTTGTTCGAATCACGATAGTTACAATTTCATTGCTTTGTAATTTCATTTACTCGAAGTCATCTGTTGTCCGAAACTACAGTTCCCCTAATTTTACTTGCTGCTTTTTCAATACATCGAATATTAATAGGCAAAATTTTCTGTTTCTCGAAAACGTTTCACCGAAAACGGTTGATTCTGATAGTTGGAAATCCTAATTAATACTTTTCGAATGGGTTTCGATTTCGAATGTTAGACACACTTTAGGAAGGCGGAGTGGGATAGCTAGGCGGAGGGGGGAGTGGGGGGCGAAGCCCCCCACAATGGGGGCTCGAGGGGCGAAGCCCCCCGCCATAAAAAAAACAAATACCCCCCTCACTAGGTTGGGTTAGGTTAGAACTGTGACCACAACAGCACGCGAGCCGAGCGAGCGAAGCGAGCGTGCCGCGGCAGCGGCCGGCGAAGCGCCCGAAACATAAATAAGAAATCATAAAATCTTTATATTCCGACTTTGTGTGAAACCGCGTACAGAATGAGTAAAACACAATACATAAATTCAAAAATAAACTTTAATTAAACTTTTGACAGTTTAGCTATTTCTTGCAAAAATTTAATTTCAGACAAATCGGCTTTCTTCTTTAATATTCTTTCGATTCGTTCTTCTCGTAATACACATAAACTTAAACTTAAACATACACTTAAACTTCGGGAAATTAAACAATCGTTTAACTGAACAATCGGGGAAAACCTATTCTGTGAAAAGTGCATTCGGGATATTAAAACTTCGTAGATTTGAACATATTTTCAATTAAAAATCGGAAATTTAATAATCGAAGTAATGAAATTCGGAGAAACGAAAATTCGAAGAAGTAAAAATTCGCGTTACTGAGAATCGAAGTATCGTGTTCGGGCAAAAGAAAATCGAGCTATTAATTTTCTACGAAACAATACCTACCCTAAGAATGATTATATTTCTGGGGTGAAAAGTATTCTTAGTTCTTCTCCAGTATTTAAATTATCTCCATACCAAATTCTATCAAAATCGGTTCATTGGGATAGCCAAAAAGGTGTAAAAAACGGACAAATAGAGAAACTCACTTTCGCATTTTCGATTTCAATTTTCCTTAACCCGAATTGAATTCGTGAAGGACAGTATTTGTAAATAGAAATAGTCTTTATTGTATAAGTGTGTATATATAGAGGTGATGACAAGAAATAAGTCTCAACAGTTTATCAGCTTCGGACTTACAATGGTAAAATGAAAATATTCTCTCTTGCGGAATCCGTCATCTGTCCACTCCGAAGGTCCGGTAAACATTTCAGCGAGGATATTTTCCGAACGGAATATGGTAATCCTCCTTCGGACGGGATCAGGTCCTGAGACTGACAGTGAGAGAAAATTGACAAGGATTGTTTATAAAGATGTTTCGTTTTATAATTTGTACCCCAGTTGGAGGTGCGCTTTTTCTACTTGAGGAAGGCATACGAGCTCCTAGGCCACCTGGTGATAGATGGGCTTTGAGAACGATAGGCATTTGCAAACTTATTATTATAGATCGTTATAAATCCGGACGCGTGTCCCCTGGTTTTTCAGACACTCATTTCATCTTTTGTGTCGTTTAACCGAATTTTATTTCATCAAATGCTAATTTCTTCTGAAACCTTACTGTATTCAGGTTATCTTAAGCATGGGTTACGTAGGTTATGTTACGTTAGACCTGTGACCACCAAAAATTATAACTTCTGTACGTGGAAATGCCTGTCGATGAAATTAAAATTCGGCGAAGTAAAAAGTTCTATAAATTGAGTGTCGGTGATTCAAGGGTAAACCATCCGGAGGAAATAGATATACATTACAACTGCTGTAGTAAAGTCGACTGTGACATTGACCATCTCTATCTTCTTTTACTTAGATAGTTTTGGCACAAGTAGTAGGTATATACAAGTTTCATGTACAAGTAGGATTCTACACAAGAAGATCTTCTTTTTTCTGTTAAAATGTTTCTGCATGTGCTGGTCCTCCAGGTATCACAGTACTATTTATTGCTATTGTTAGACAAGAAAGAATGACAATTAATCATTCGATAGATCAAACTATCTCACAAAGCACAGAAATAAAGATTTAATAGGAAAAATACACAAACCATACAACACAATACCCAGCTTATACATTCTAACCATTGTGACAATCCCAATGAAGAAATGATAGCTGTCGCCAGCTATAAATGGATTAGAAATAGGCCAGAGCTGTAAACGCTGCAAATAGAACTAAATCAATACCGCCCCCGCCGGCCTAGACTTGCTTGGGACCTGTGACAGCCTACGGCTAGTTCTGCTTTTGAGATGTTATGGATTCTGTGATATAACCTATAAGTCCAGGAAAAACCGCCGCACCTCTTAATTATACGTACGTACTCACATTTACGCAATTGGACCGCCTTTTAAATAAAACTTCATCTTAATTCGTCTATAGTCATGTCAGTGAACTCACCACAAACGACTTGGAACTCATTTTGAGACGAAACTCCAACCGAATGGTCGAATGACCCTTAAGATAGCCCTATCTTGACTTGAAAGAGTACGACACTAGTTTCTCCGCTTTCGTAGTGATGCCCTTCTAGACTTGTCTAAACTCACATGACACTCGACTCTCGGTGTCGACAGAGTGACGTGGTGCCATAGTCGGTATAAAAATTGATTCTTCCGAGTCAAGACGCGTGTCTAATATGTTTCTGTGTATACCGACTCACTTTAAGACTACAGATGTCTACTTGTAGGTAGCTATGCAGTTGTTTAATATCTTAGACGGATTATTCAAGGTTGTCTGTTTTGTAAATAATTTTATTCATGGTATTCTTTATAGGTATAAAGGACATTAGTTATTCATTGAAATAGTTACGAAGTTTTTCAAGATTTTGCAATTATAACACCGTTTTGCCGAACAAGAAGAGATAACCAAATTTTCGTCGCATTTGAGGGACAGTGTTCCACAGAATGTTCTCCCAACTGCAATAATTACACTCCTTTTTGGACCGTCTTGTAATCCATAAGAGTCACATTTCGCAAACCAATATGAAAAACAAAAACTATAACAAACTTTTTACTTAAAACATGCCAATTAAAAATGTTCCTTAAGCCCGCAGACACCTAAAGAGTATCAAACCAACCAAGAGTAACACACGGAGTGACAAAAGACGTCTGGGTCTCGACAGCCGCTTTGTTCCGAGAGTGGAGACGGAGGCTTCTTTCCGGCGGCACTTTGTTCTCTGCGTGAACTTATTTGCTGGCGGAATGGCGGAATGGAATAAATAATTTTTCATGTAACAAACAGTTTAACCATGATATAAGCCATCAAAGATTTGTTTCTATCTCTTTCTAGCAAAACAGAATTTAACATGTAGTTTAAAATGCTTATATCATCCGTATTTTTTGGCCGATTTTAATTTTAATTTCACTTGCTGTCATCTCTTTTACGGTATTTTCATATTTTGTTAAGGAATGCGATAAAAAGATTCATGCATATTCCCTATAAAAAGCCGTGGTAGCCTAATGGTTTGACCTGCCGACTCTTAAGCAGAGGATCGTGGGTTCGAATCCGGGCTCGCACCTCTAAGTTTATCGGAATTTATGTGCGAAATATAATTTGTAAATGTACCATGAGCTTTTCGGTGAAGGAAAACATCGTGAGGAAACCAGCACACACCTGCAAAGCAATTTGACGGTGTGTGCGAAGTTCCCAATCCGCACTGGGCTCGCGTGGGACCCAAACCCTGTCATTGTGAGTGGAGGCCTGTGCCCAGCAGTGGGACGTACATAGGCTGGATTATTATTATTATTAGTATTATTCCCTATTATCTGCGTTACAATACTCTACTAACTAACTTACTTAAGTATTACTTAAGCTGATTTATTCCGTTGATATGAGTCTGAATCTCCAATCTTATTCTACGTATTATTGATGAGTTTCGGTGTCACTTCTGTTGAAACACAAACACTGCACACTGGTTAAACTTGAAAAATTAAAGATTATGATTCAGTTTCTAGAAAAATGTAAAATAATTGGAACCATTTTGAACCTTTTTTCACAACATTTACATATAGGTTAACTTTTGCTAGGTTAAATAAATAAATATCAGGGGAATCTCACACAAATTAAACTAAGCTCTAGGCTTGTACTATGCGTACTAGACAACGATAAACATACTTATATAGAGAAATACATACTTAAATTACATAGAAAACATCCATGACTCAGGAAATAATACTCGCGCTCATCACACAAATATTTGCCAATACCGAGATTCGAACCCGGGACCGCTAGCATCGTAAGCACGGCCACTACCAACTACGCTAACCGCAGTTTATTGCAGCACTTTGTTTCAGCAATGATAGTCCTAGTAGTACATGTAAAGTCCTGAGGTGCCAAGTTTTCGGCAGTGAAAGGGACAGAGTTATATCAGTTATATAGCTTTATACCTTCCTGTCTCTGAAACTTGGCATGTTTTACTTACGGCCTTAATGTCTGGCCGACTTACTGAACATGATTGTAGCAATACAGCGAGAAAATGGCGCCAGCTTCTTCGGCACGATTCCGCAGGCGCATTGTTGGATTAGGTTGTTTCATGTCATAGATTTAGTTTTGTTTCAGTTGTAATAGTAATTATGTACCTAGTTTTTGTAATATAGACCTATATGTACCTAGTGTATACCGATGGCCGTTGGAGCGGAAAGGTTCTAGAATGGCGACCGCGAACCGGAAGACGAAGTGTCGGCAGGCCTTCCACAAGGTGGACCAACGATCTGATAAAGGTCGCTGGAAACCGCTGGATGACAGCAGCAGAGGACTGATCGTTGTGGAAAACCTTGGGGAAGGAAGGCCTTTGTGCAGCAGGTGGACGTGTTGCGGATGATGATGATGACCTAGTTTTTAGGGTAGGACAATACATTTTTCTTAAATTTATCTCAGCACATTTACTGAATTCATGCTTTAAATTAAAATGTTATGAATATCTTCGGAACTTGCAGGTTTACCTGCATTTATTGTAAATAAGATTGTTTTATCCAAAAACCTATCTATTTGTTATACAAATACTTGTTACTGTACCTACATAAACGTCTCCATATCTTGGATAATGTGATTGCTGCCTCGTAATACAATTCGGCGGCACTCGAACAACGGGGCGTTAGTCTCCGCGGGGGGCCTTTGTTCAATCACGCCTTATTTAGCTAACGTGACGTACGTAACGTTACTGTTGACAAACTTATTAGAATTATACGTATAATAATAACAGGCCAATTGTGAAGGCCATAATGATTGCCATAAAAGTTAAATAGTAATCTATTAAGTAAAAGTACGTGTCAAAACAGAACAGATAGGTACTATTTTTTAAGCTGAAAGCACAACCTAAAAACTCATTCTACCGAATTAATGCCGGTTGAACACACACGTTTTTTTGCCGTGAAAAATTACGGTTGATTCGCCGTGTGTAGACCACAGTGTACCTACCCACACAGAGGCGCCGTGCTTGCCCCTCGGCGCGCCGACGGCGGCGCCACCGTGCCGTGGTGTCGCCGGTCAACAAACTTCCATTACTTCCATAGCAATCCAACACTGCCGACCGTGTCTACACACGGCGAACCGTAATTTTTCACGACAAAACGTGTGTATCACCGGCCTAAAGCTCCAAATTACGTACGGCATGAAATTTCCCACTTTTCGAAAACTTTAATCGATTTCCAAACAGTGGCAACGCTCCCCCAGCTGACGTCACTCGCTTATCGGCTCGTAGACTGTTAGGGGAGCTATCGAGTCTTTACGATTGCTGTCGATGCTATCCCCTGTTTTATTTATGGCTTGTCATCTGTGTCATTGAATTTAAGGGTTTTCTGAGTAGTTAGTTCTATGTATTGGTCGCTTGAGCAATGAGCATTCTCGCCAGTAATTATCGAATCTGATATAAAAAAAAAGATAAAAGATATTTATTCAGTAAGTAGGCCGCACGGGCACTTTTACACGTCAAAATCTACCAGCGCTTCCCAAGAGGAGACCACTGCTGAGAAGAAGCGCCGCAAGAAACTCAACAGTTAATTGTTTAAATAAAAATATAACAATGTCACTACTTATTCTAGCATTATATAAAATTGTAAAAATAATATTAATATAATAATAATAATATAAATAATAATACTTATACATATATCACACAAAACAGTTTAGCGGCTAATATCAGATTCGATTGCGATTTGTTTTTGCTCCTAAGATCTAAGAGTTATATTTATAAACTGATCTTTGCTGCGGTCAAGTCATAGGGCCGTAATAACGTATGTATGTGAACAAAAATCGGAGGTTCCACTCTATCTCCTAAAATACTGGATCTATTTTACTGATGGGGTATAATTGTGCAAATGTGCGAGTGTCGGCTATATAAAAACTATAAAGGTGCGTCATACCGGCCGCCAGTCGGGTTTTACTTTCGAATTATTATTATCTTAGGTATAATATTATGCTGAAACGGCTTGTCGACAAATATGTGACGTTCTCAATATAAAGGGACCTTGTGGAGAAAGGCTCTTACGCTCTTCTTATTCTTGTAACTATACGAATACTATGGTAACCGTTCTAAAAACGGCGTATCTAACCGTCTGCTTCCATAAGGTCCCTTTATATTGAGAACGTCACATATGGTATCACTACGTGTAGGTACTAGTGCGAGTAAAATAAGAATAAGAATTATTTATTGCCACACACCAGAAAAAGTACAAAACAAAGGAAAAAAATTATAGAAATACCGTCGCATTGCAAAAGTCCAGTCAAAAATGAAAGCGAAAATGTTGTCCGTAGTTTTATTTGATTGCTTAGTCAAATGTGCTAGTGCCGGGTATCCTTTCGTATACATATTATTACATTTATAATATGTACACGGGATACCACGTATTAAATTAGAAACATGACTCGATTTTGTTACTTTTTTTAATCTTCGATTCTATGCAGCCTGTCATTTGTTATTTAACTCTTTCGCGAAAATAACTTTAATGTTTCATATTTGAGCTGTTCAGAAGTTCAATTTAATTAATTCCAACTTTGAGCATTTGATAGATTCCAAAATTAACCAAAATTAGCTCGCCTGGAGGACAGATAAGCAGCGCTAACTTTATTTTAAAATAATAAAAAAAATTAATTTATCCGTCACAAATTGATATTTGTGTGTATTGCAACTACATTATTACGCAGCGAAGTCTGATAATTAAAATCGGCTCTACATTAATATAAAATAAAAGTGCCTAGTACACTTCACAAATCAATATTTCAATTAGACCGATCCATCGACGCCCTTAGCAAAATCATTGAATAAATAAAAATAAAACTAGACCATTCACAAAATCACACCCCGCTGAGGGTAGCGACCCCCGAATTAGGGGTGCCATAATTGGTCGCGTGCATGCATGCACTAGAGAATGCATTGCTACTGCGCCGCGATATGACGTGCTTGCAGAACAGACAGGGCTGTGTGTCCTAGGGGGTAAACGAGAACGATAAACGGATAAGTTATCTTCATCTATCCACAGTACGATTAAAAAGCCTTTTGGGGTTAGACTCGCGTAGGAGCGCATGATAGCGAGTGAGAGATACAAACCCTAAGGTTATTTTAAGAGCTATCGCACTGTCTTAAAAGCAATATCTAAAGCAGATTCGAATCTACAAGTGTTTCCTCGATTCCATTTCTCGGTTTATCTCATATTTGGTTTATTAGGCCGCATGAGTTCTAATCCAGTTTTAGCAAAAACATAATGAAGTAAAATTTAAAAGTTGAATAGAAAATAACGTTTCCAATAACGTTGACAATTTTGAGTTGGGTATTCAAACCTCTTTACATTTTATATCAGCTAAAAACTTAGTCACTAAAAATATAAAAAGTGAAAGTTATGGTATGTTCACTGTGATGAACATTGCCAAATTAGTGTTAAATCATTTGCTTAACCATAATTTCTTTCAGTAGGTAACGATTGCGTTAGCTATTTATTTATATTCAGCATCAAATAGATAGGAGCAGTCAAAATGGCAAAATATATCGTAACACATCCTTATTCATATAGTAATAAAGATGTGTTGCGATATATTTGGCCGCTTTCGCTGCTCTTATCTGTTTGATGCTGACTGTACTCTATGGAGAAAAAGTTTTTGAAACCATTTCCTCCACATTAATATTTGCATTAATTAATGTAGTCCCAGTTGATATTCAGATTCATAACTAAGATGGGGGACAAAATGTGTTTTTAATGACGTTCACTCGCTCATTAGTACTTTTGAATCATTACCCGACTACAGCGAAGCAAAAAGGACGGTTATGATTTAGCCTTTTCAAATGCTTATACAGCGCAAATTAGGGTTTTGGGTTCTAGTTTCATGGCATCTGGAGCTGGACATACATACTGCCCTGCTAAGCAAAATGGCGCTATTTCAGACAAAACTCCTGTAGCAATTGCAACCACGTCATTAGCAGGGGAGGACTGAATCTGCTTTGGCTAATGAATTTGAGATACCGCCTTTTAGCTTAGGAGGGCAGCATACAGCAGTGTGTCTTCAACCAATCCGAAGAAAAAGTAGAACAACACTACAGTGTGTATATTGGTATTACTGGTACAAATTATCCAGTTTTGATCATTAAAACTGAGATAAAAAAGTGACCTTCCTGCCCTTTACAAATATTTTATATTGAGAGGCTGAATTTGTCAAAAAACTTTCTCTGTGAGTTAAAGGACATCAAGTTTTCTAATTTAAATTCAGTCAAAGTTAAAAACAAGGCCCAGGGGGCTTCTCATTAATTTGCCAAAGAATATTTAATACGCGAATATTTAATAGAAGCGAGTCTTCCATTTATACATATTTACAAAATGGCAAGTCTGCATATACAATTGTTATTATCGTTAATAAGTAGATAGATAAGCAAAGTTTATGCTGCAATTAAAGTTGAGTATATCCGTGAAAATGTTCTATTATTTTTGAGCGTTAGAATTTAAGTATTCCCAATTACCCCACTTTCCCCTACATATTTACAAAATCGCAAGTCTGCATATACAATTTCTTATTACCAAAGAATATTAATAACTATCCACAGAAGCGACACTTCTGCTATAAGGGGTAAAGATCCCGTATAATTTTACATAAAAAACAAAAGACAACTAAATAGAAACGCCGTGGGTCCCTTTACTATTTATATAAGTCCTTAGACCTTTGGCTGAAAAGGGTACGTTTTAATGATATTCAACCCTTAAACTCGACGTTTTTTAAGGGTGCTCGCGTTACCCATGCATGAAGGAACCTTTACGACTTCATACATATTTTAGGGTCATTATCGCTCTTGGGGTCGTTCGTAATCGTAAGATTTTAATGAATTTCATGTTAATTAGGATATAATTTATGGCGTAGTCCGTATATAGTAAAATGTGAACGATGTGCGAACATCCAGTTAAAAAATATGATGTATTCATGTGTGTAGTGTGTCTCATTGACCAACGAAGTTGCCGTAGTACTCTTTGTATTTACGTTTGCGCAATTGATTGGGGATGCCGGATTGTCATACAAAATATTTGGACTATTTTTGTAGATCCGACGGCTGTAGAATTTTGCAGGACGTGAAAGGCAGATCCGTTAGTCGTTTATAACAAATCTTTATAGTCAAAACTCGACTCAATACTTAAACAGTGTCCATTTTGTTTGCCAGGCGGACGCCAGCACCGCGTTCCTGCGCGCCGCGCGCGCCGGCCAGATCGAGAAGATCATCAGCCTCCTCGAGCAGGGGGTCGACATCAACGTCAGCAATGCTGTGAGTATCTACCAACCATGTTTAGGGTAATCAGTCGTTTTTTTAATTCGGATAATGCATACGTAAGCCTAGATAATTTACTTGAAACTAACTATGTGGTCTTTCCAATTTATATGTGAATCTATATTCAAGCCTAGTAGGGTGAAACTGTTAACATATTCTATTTTAGTGGTATTTCTCAATTTAATATCAATGTCTTTATTTGGTTCCATATTGTAACTAGGTACTGAATAATTGTTTCTGTAAATTTTATTGAGAACAAATATTATTTTAGAATCCTTCACCCTAAACAGGGTTCATGTCATACAAGATGTAAAGAACCAACTAAGAATTTTAGCAATTACATAAGCTACAGTACAGTACTACAATTTCCGTAAGCCATCGGTTGGTCATATCGCTATCTCACTCGCACTCTAATCTGACAGTATATTTGTCGCTCGTTTCATAGAGACACGAAGAAAGCTGATAGCTATTAAGGAAATGGTAAGTGTTTGTATAAAATGGCGCGTCTTATATTATTAAAGTAACATAATCTTTGCTCTGAAATTAAGTCGAAACAGTAAAATTATTTAAGCCTCTTTAATATTCGGTAGAACACGAAACTTTTTCTTTCGATAAAGCATATTGGTATATTTGGTAACATAATTTGCGAACATAGAATGGTTTGGAGTAACCACGGTGCCGTCCCATGACGCGTTTGGGAACGCTAATGTGAACTGGACACGCAAAGACACTGCAAGCCAAAGTTGACGAGTTACACAGGTTACTGTATCGCAACAAATAGAGCTTCAAATTGCCATTGTAGACCCATGAGCTGGTAATACCTGTTTCAAATTGGAGATCATAATACTAGCCATTGCAACGATTACTTTAAAAACCACGAGTGGATCCAGGATTTAATTTAGGGAGGCTGAAGGGGGCTGTTGTGATTTCTAAACCAAGCATTCATCAGGTCAGGTCTCGCTTCCTTTATGTAAGGTTAGCTTAGGTTTCAAAGTGATGCAGCCATCCTGGGGAGGGAGGGGGGCATGGCCCCCTGGGTCCCCCTGGATACTAATTAAGAAAGCAAGATAAATACGATCTAACCCGACAAAATACAATGTCGTAGGAAAGTATTTATTCACTATTTGTAAACACCTTTCCAGCGAACTTTAACCATTCCGCCGGTAATAATTTAATGGTTAAATCGAGTCACCTTTAGCATAAATTGTGACCTCTATTTTGACCTCGAAGACCTATATAACCTAACCTAACGAAGGTTAGGGCAACGCTTCGAGCTGAATTATTAATGGTTTTAAACGCAGAATGTACACAATGATATACAGCATTTAGCCGTGATTAAGCGATAACTCCACACGGTAAAAGCCGATTGAATTAAATAAAATGAAGGAGAAAATAAAAGAAAGACATTCAAACGTCGGGTTATAACCAAAACTATTAAATGAAAATGTCATTATTCAATAACACCCAACAAATGTAGAAATTTAATTAACGAAAACAAAATTGCAAGAAAAATAACGTTGACTGTCTATTTGATAGTTAATAATTTGATTACTGACAAACTAAATGTGTCTCCTGAAAATTGCAAAATATTCATTTAGCCTCAAAACTACCTTACGCAACTCATTAATAATAATAATTGTCTAGAAACAGTGAGTTATATTAACATGTAACGCTTTATTACATAAACAAATAGCTTTGTGCAACAAATAAAACAAATGGAGTAGAAGGTACATTCGTCCTCATTAGCACGTCACGCGAATAACTTAATAACGGTTAACACAATATGACCCACATACACTATTCTATAACTTACTTTAGTATACACTAGCGACCCGCCCCGGCTTCGCACAGGTAGCCTATAACCTTCCTAGGCAGTGCCTCTTTCTATTGATAAGTGATATATTTCAAAAGGGATTCGTCGTCGTAACTCCTATTCAGAAGTTAGACAAACGCGTTAGTGCTTCAATACGGTGAAAACTGAATACAACATCTTGCAATTTTTCAGATTTCTATTAACTGACTTTTCATTTTGTAGAACATCCTACGGTTCAATAATTCGAGAGTTTAGTTTTCATTAATTTCTTTATGCTTGAAATGAACCTGCGATTTCTCTGGTACGAACAACTCTTGGCAGTGTTCGCAAGCATGGTTACCAGCGTCTCATGCTGACAGAAGTTTTTCACAAATTGTTCAGTCCTAAAAAAATTGCACAGAATTAATCTGAGCGCCGGAAAATTACTAACAATCCAATCTGGCTGCTGAGGGGTAAACTGATTAAGCAATAACTAACGGCAAAAGCTAAATATAAATAAGAACTGGCCATGTTCTTGGCGTTTCCTCAAAGAAATCAAAAGGCAATTTTTCCAATTGTGCATAAAGGCTGCTGACTCAGCCGCGTCCTGTAGCTTGGAACCAGTTGGCTGGGTTCCAATGCCCAATATTTACGAACGATTGACCTTGCAGCGGCACCGCTGCGAATACTTCATGCAGTCTTTTGCTGGCACCATAACTTTGATCTACTTGGATCGCATGTGTTTTATGATCTTTGTTGGAAATACCTTCTGCATAATATATTGTGTCGATATCGATACTTGTTGCCGTTAATTGTTCACTTGTTTACAGCTGTAATAGAGTTATAGCAGGTGTGAATAGGTAGGTATTTTTAGGTGTTGCCTTTGAATTACTATTTTCATATTTAACATTGGATGCCCGTGACTGTTCTTGTAGAGATCGTTGATGGTTTTTTTAGTTTGTGATCTATCTATTTTTGCTGTAAAAATGTTTTTTATGATATAATTCATTACACATGGATGGACACAGACTATCGGTGTCGAATTCCTTCTAAATATTAAGTTCAGTCGTTTATCCGTGAGTGAAAGACGAACATCTAAAGACATAATCCAAACGTACTTATAAACTTTCACACATTTAATATTAGCAGGATAGGTATATACGTAATTATAACCCAGTGTCAAAACGTGATATCACGGTATTTGACGAGACACCTGGCAAAATTTCGGCGTTCTTTATAAACACTCAGGTCTCAGTTATACTTATTTACCTGGTCATTCTTTTGTTTCATTAACGTAATTTAGTAATATAAAGACTAGTATATTTTTTCCACAGAACGGTCTGAACGCCATCCATTTAGCATCCAAGGATGGACACCTAGAAGTGGTACGAGAGCTGCTCGATAGAGGAGCAGCAATCGATGCTGCCACGAAGAAAGGGAACACCGCCCTCCACATCGCCTCGCTCGCGGGGCAGGAGGCGGTCGTGAAGCTTCTGGTGCAGAATGAAGCTCAGGTAATAATTACACAATTGTATAGCCATGAAAAGTATAGGGCTATGTGACTCGTATATCTCTGTCTCAATTTTTGCCGGGAACTTGTCAAGTTTTAACAGCTCGTAATGTACAGCCTTAGAATACAATTAATATGGCACGCGTTATAGCACGTCCGCCGTTGACCAAGTCTATTACTGCTTAGTCCGCGCACCATATTATTTGTGTCAGGACACTCTATCGGAATCTATATCAAGGTGGACCAAGGGTTTGATGAGGGCCGTGGGAAACAGCTGGAAGCGAGTAGCACAGGACCGATCTTGTTGGAAATTTTTGGGAATTCAGTGGGCATGATGATGATAATGATGAATCGAAATATAGACCTAGACAAGTTGCAGTAATATCAAGTTGAAAGAATATTATGTAGGTACTTCGAACGCTTTGTACTGACTCAGAAAACAACATCTTGTAAATACCATGGTTGCACGGAATAAATGAATATGAATATGAATTCGATTCCCGCTAGCCTCCCCTTTTTTGTTATTAGTGCACTCTTAGGGCTCCTAAATATTTTTTCCTCGAAATTTCAGGCTAGGATCCTCCAGATTCCCCTAATCTTCAGCAGTCTGGTCAACTTTTTTGGATTCCTATCCGGGTTCCTTGGACCGTTGCCAGCGAATTTAAACCTGACCTTTGACTTCTTTTTTAATCATAACCGGCTCAATATTTAAAAAAGTTAATAGATTTTAGGGTTACGAATTTTTTTATCCTCTAGTATAAATAATTCGTAACCCTTGGCATAACTAAATTGATTAAATTATAAGGTAAAAATAAGAATTAAATGTTATTGTAAACGAATTAATGTTAAATGCTCAACAGCAGTTCAAAGTTAATAAACCCTAAAATGCGACCTTATAATACTAATTAAGGGCACCTCGATAAACTCCGATTTTAACGATCCATCAGCTCAGCGAGCTAATTGCACCATAAATCAAACAATCAGGGATAAACAATAATTAATCTCCTTTAAGCTTTACTTTAGGAATGTTTTGATGTGCCGCTCAAAATATCATCACCAGACGGCACAATAACATATCCTGATTTAGAAGCTAAATGTGATTGTTTTTTGTTTATTATTTTTTTATTTGTTATTGTTGTGTTTGTATCAGTCAATGATAAAAAAGTTAAAAAGGTGAAAATTTTTTGATTAGTCTTTTACGTGTTAAGATTTTTTAAGTCACATTTTTGGATAGATTTTGATGAAAATTGATGATCTTATTGTCACATGTTTTTTTGGTTTACTTACCTCCGAAAAATCGGTAGGTACGTAATTTTCATCACACGTGTCCAAAATTTTAATCTAATAGTAATATAGCACAGGACATCGACCCCAAAGCTCTTTAGCATCGAGTAATGATGGACGGATAATCATAACAAATCACTGACTTCCGAAGAGTGGCAATCAATCTTTTACATTTCCGGACTATGACCAGTTCTCTTTAATAACCTCTTATTACGTTATTATGTTTTGATAAATTCAACTTTAGGTAGTTAGAGTGAAGTTTAAATTGCAGAAGCGGCAAAATATGAACAGATATTAGAAAAGTTACCGGTGTTAATGGCTGTACGTATCTGGGAGTTAGTGATGTGTGCAATAAATCTAAGAGCTCCCCATATTTGAGTGCCGTCCGGTTAACAACAAGCAATGTTTTACACAGTAGATATTCTTCCGTCGAGCTGTCACTACTAACGAAATTAATATTCATTAGAAAAATTGCGTAACGTAGTCAATCAGATAATCATGACGACGCGGTTAGCCCAGTTGGTAAAGTCAGCATCAAATAGATAGGAGCAGCCAAAATGGCCAAATATATCGCAACACAACCTTATACCTATAGTAATAGTTGTGTTGCTATATATTTGGCCACTTTCACTGCTCCTATCTATTTGATGCTGACTGTACCTAATAACCCTACGAAGCTAGCGGTCCCGGGTACGATTCCCGCTAAGGGCAATAATTAACTGTTTGATGAGCGCAATTATTTCTGAGTCTTACTGCCGCGCTCAGAGACGTCAATTAAGTTTTAAGTTTCATTAAAGTTGCTGCGTCTTATTCTATTGCTATAGCAAAGACAGTGACAGCAGCTACTTTAATGAAACTTAAAACTTAATTGACGTCTCTGAGTGCGGCAGTTAAGATGTTATGTTTGTTTTTAATCTACTTAAGTATGCATTTCTATTAAGTATGTAAATTATTGTATTTTACCTTCAGTAAGTACAAACCTAGAGCTTAGTTTGGGAATAGGTCAGTTTTTGTTCTGACAAAAACTGACCTATTCACTAACTATTCACTATTCACTAACTGGCCTATCAGGGGGCATTCTGATGCCCCCTGATATTTACTTATTTATTTTATTTAACTGTCTGTTTCGTCAGGTCAACATCCAGTCGCAGAACGGCTTCACGCCGCTGTACATGGCTGCGCAGGAGAACCACGACGGCGTCGTCAAGTTCCTGCTTGCCAATGGAGCCAACCAGAGCCTGGCTACTGAGGTAACAACACTATTTCTCTTCTTATTCACAGCTAGAGGACGCCCGCGACTTCGTTCGCGTAGAATTAGTTTCCCACTACTCCTTCTATTTCTTTCCGTTAGGGGTTGATTTTCGAAAAATCCTTTCCTAGTTCACTAAGGTATCCAAGGAATATTCCCTCCAAATTTCAAGTCAATAGGTTCTGCGGTTTAGGCTGTACGTGGTCTGTCAATCAGTCAGTCATTGTTTCCATTACGTCACGAAAATTAGTCATACATTTATATACCGATACAAATTCAATTACCGAAGCAGATTCAATCCTCGCCCGTTAGTAATATGGTTGCACTTGCTACATAAGTTTTGTCTGAGATACCACCATTTGTCTTGTTTTGTGTTTGTTAATTTTCGTGACGTATACGGAAACAATTACCGTTGTTAATATTAGTCCTTAACTATGCGTACTCTTTTTTGGAAAACGCCCTGTCAGTGTTCTGAATTGTTTTTATGATTCAAAATGCTTTTGTACCTGCACAATTAATGATAATTTACTTCTGAGCTATAAACGTTTGGTATACTTAATTAAAACTCCATTTAAATTGCCTTTTCTATCTAATTAATTATTATGCAGAAGCTGGCCCACAAATAAGGTTAAGGATTGTGAATTAATTTAAGGAACCATTTGCCAAACCCGTTAAATTCAGAAAGCAACCTTCGGATTTGTCGAATAAATACGAATACATATCATGAAAATGACCAGTGTCTCCCCCATCGTGCTATCAACTTTCCTATCCACATCTTCCATCACTGTCGGCAAGTGTAAATAGGGTGCACTCATACCTACACAATCACCGCAAATGGCATCCGACAAGTTTAATCTTTTACTCTACTCATTCAGTTCTGCTGTGACGACATGATCACAAATCTCATCCAATTTTGTTTATAATTATTGTTTTAAGAAATTCAGCCAAGATCAACATTACAGTCCTTAGACACTTAAGTATGCACCGAACACTTAAAGCCGCTTGCACCATCTGCGTTTAATATGTTTTACGGCCGCACACAGAGACGTCAATTAAGTTTTAAGTTTCATTAAAGTAGCTGCTGTCACTGTCTTTGCTATAGCAATAGAATAAGACGCAGCAACTTTAATGAAACTTAAAACTTAATTGACGTCTCTGAGTGCGGCAGTAAGTCATCAGTTTAAGTTGTGTCAACATATTTAACGCAGGTAGTGCAAGCGGCCCTTAGTGTATACACCGATTGTTTCTAGTGTTAACGCTAGACTCCCGGTATACGAGTACATAGACTTACATATAGAAACAAGGTGAATAACACATAGGAGTACATAGTAGTTTATTAGACCCCTTGAGCTTATCCATTATTTTCATATAATAGTCTTTACGTCGCCCACTTACAGTAGTACTTATTCCATTGAAATGTTAGCATTCGTGTTAATGAGGCGGAACTTATTGCATGGCGCAATGGATTACGAACAGTCAGGCTAACCACTAATGCAAATGAGGCATTAAACATTTCCTCCCTAAAAGCTTGTTCGGTTTGCGTGATTGGGTTATTTTTAAAACGTTTTAATTTTATGATCGCATTTCGACAAGCGATATAGTTAATATATATATGTGGGACGGCAAGTAAAATCGCAGTATAAGTTTCACAAGAATAAGTTTAATTAAAACCAGAATATTTGGAATAAAATTACAGCCACGTCCTAGCGTCCTGAGTTCTTCACCTCCACCCCTAACCATTCCAATTTCAAACTTCTTCATTCATTAATTTATTTCCAGCCAACTTAGCCTAGTCTATCCACGCTATCTCTTTCACACTCGTTCATATTATCAATACAGTCATCTTTCACTCTACAGCCTATTTATACGTCCTAGTACGTTCCTTTTCACTCATCCTACATATATATATATATATATATATATATATATATATATATATATATATATATATATATATTTTTAATGTAAAATGTTACAAATACAAGTAAGTATATAGGTGGCCGAATTATCTTTTTTACCCGACTGCCGAAGCAGGTGGGCAATGTTTTTGACCTGCATGTATGTTTGTATGTATGGTTCTTTGTCCCCTGGTTAAGGCTAAACGGATGACCCGATTTTGACAAACGAGGTGTCATTACATTCGTTTAAGCATCGATTCAGATTCGACATTAATTAAAAAAAATACACGGTGGATTTAATAATATACTTAAGTGGGTTTTAACATACATAGACGACAATATCAAAATATCCAATCGGGTTTTAACTTGTTTGAAGATAAAACTATCTAACGTCACAGGTTTTTAAAAGAAGCATTTTTCGTACACTTAAGCGCTATTAATAGCTGTTTCTGGACAATCTGGCTTACTTGATCATGTATAGTCAGGGTAAAAAAAGGTTCGTCACTTTTCAACTCTATTTCGATACTGTTAAGGTCCAAAAGTGACGGACCTTTTTTTACCGACTATACCTCGTTCCCCAGGATGGCTTCACACCGCTGGCCGTCGCGATGCAGCAAGGCCACGAGAAGGTGGTGGCGGTTCTCTTGGAGGCCGACACCCGCGGCAGGGTGCGGCTGCCGGCCCTGCACATCGCGGCCAAGAAAGATGATGTTAAAGCGGCCAACTTGCTGCTAGAGGTAAGCATGTGAAGATTAAAGAAAACTTTTTCAACTATTTTTTCAGCTTCTGTATCGTTTAAAATCTGCATGCAAAAGTCCACTTTACCGTGACACGTTGTTTACACGTTGAGTTGCGGTCAACCATCGGCCACCTTCATCTTATTTTTCCGCTGATTACGAAAGAGAATTTTAAACAGAAAGTGTAACTCAATAATGTTAAGTAATTGATTCTTAGAAGCGTTGATCTGGTACAGTCAAGGTTATAAACATAGATACGTCCAAAGCCTCAAAAATATGTAACCACGAACTTATGTCGCCGTAATAAGGTCGTGGTTACATATTTTTGACACTGTGAACGTATCTATATTTATAAACTTGACTGTAAAAGTATGTTGAAACTACTAACTTTCTAGCTAATTTAAACAAGTTGAAGTATACATAGCCGTTTGAGACGTTTGCCAAGTTAACAGTACATGTTCCCCTCAGAACGAGCACAACCCGGACGTGACGTCGAAGTCCGGGTTTACCCCGCTGCACATAGCGGCGCACTACGGCAACGAGGCGGTGGCGCGGCTGCTGCTGGCCAAGGGCGCCGACGTCAACTGCCCCGCCAAGCACAACATCTGCCCCCTACACGTCGCCGCCAAGTGGGGTACGTTACAAATATGGACTTTAACTTAACACTCCGGGAGGCTATAACCCTAAACTCCTAAACTCTGCCCTGCTTAAATTAGGTCTCATTTCCTCTTTTTATTTTGCCTGTCTAAAAGCGACGGGTTGGGGGTTCTGTAGTTTGCTCCGGGGCTGGACAGAGAATATCCCCAAGTGTTCCGGGGTGGTTTCAGCAAAGAAGAGTCAATAAGAAGGCAGGCATTATGGTTCATTAATGAAACAGGCAGAATATTAAAATATTGAGAGACCTCACGAATTTTAAGGAAATGCTGTGTGTACCTCAAAAATAAGTTTTTTTATAAAATACAGAAATGGGTTTGCGTTTGACCTCAGTCTCACCTGATGTTAAGTGAAGACGAGGTCGAAGATGGTACACGCTTACCCAGAAAATGCCTATTCACTCTTGCCTTGAAACCACCAACTTTTAAAACATACATTTTTATTAAATTGGATGCCGAGGACAGCGCGAGAACCAGGATAATATACATAACTAACAAGATAAATTAAACTAAAAAAAAACACCTATGCATATACATAGAATCGAATGTGTCCCCTCGGAGCTAAGCTTTAGACTGAGCATTACGAGTATTTATACTCGTAAGTCAGTACCTGCTATAGTTATTAAGTAGGTGGTGAATATTTATTATAAATCAGCTCATAACACGTTTAAAAAGCATCCAAAGTGGTGTTTCACTATAATGACTACCTTATTTCCTCTCCTTTCAACTCTACCCCGATTGAATCGCATATACCTTCGTTCTGGTAGCTGTCACATCAACGGAAATAACCAACATAATTTACGCGTTTAATAAACATCAGGCCATATAATGCGTTTTTAATTTAGGCCGACAAGGTGGTTGTGTAGTGTACCTTGGCCGGCAGCCAGTTGCGGAATTGAAGAATAAATCATCAACGAACGATAAAACCGGTGACATTATGACATTTGTAAATTACTTCTTTCTAATTTTGCTGTTTCATTAGCTCGGGATGTGTTCCGTGAACAAAATACCGAGTTTTGTGTTAATAAACAGTAAACATGCAGTAAAATGTTTTCAGCGTTGAAATTAGACGCCGTGTAATTATTACCTACTGCATATTTACCTGCGTCTATGATCCATTTAATAAATTTAAAGTCAGAATAATATTATTTATCTACATAGCTGATCTAGTTTGCTAGTAGTAAAATAACATCAGTAATATCATTATGAAAGTTATTTGTTAGGAGTGGAATTAGAATTTCTAATATGCGCTCAATCGAGTCCGCAGTGAGGTTAAATGAGCATTTCTCAAAATTGATCCCAATATGACAGCAAATTCTTCCCCTTTTCAAACGACTTAAAGTTATGCAACTTCTTCGCCATGGTTGAATGATAAACATTCTTATTTTATTATAAGTAAACGTTATATTATATATCTCAAGGGTGGTCCCATTTACTTTTCTTCAAGATCCATGGAAATTTAACGGAATTCCGTAGTAATTTGGAGTCGATTCATTGTTTTTAGAGCATTAATATTAATACAAAATTTAGTATTTATACAAACATTTTGGACTTATATTATTTACCCTGCCTACCATTTTTTTTTAATTGGGAGATGTCACAAATAAAAAAAATCGAAGTATATTATTTAACTTAGGCAAAGACAACATGGTGTCCCTCCTGGGTGACAACGGGGCCAACGTGGAGGCGCGCACGCGCGACGGCCTCACCCCGCTGCACTGCGCCGCGCGCTCGGGGCACGAACGCGTGGTCGAAGCCCTGCTGGACCGCGGAGCACCCATCACCAGCAAGAGCAAGGTTTGTTGTTCTAGAACATTCTCGACAACTTTTACTACATTACTACGTATCATATCGCTGAATTTATAATACCTCAATATTTGAGGGGAAGCTAACCTAACCTAAACTAAAGATTATGTAATCTTTATTTTATTTTATTAATTAATTATTGTCAGTAAAGCAGCTCAAGCATAATATAGCTTTCGGTGTAAATTTGGTCAAATAAATAATCGGTATAAAATAATTTCGAATTGTATGGTCTAAATGAAATTTTTGAGGATTATGTTTGGTACGTTTGGCAAACCATGCAGTCTCATTATTAAAGAGAAAAGATATTTATTCAGTAAGTAGGCCGCACGGGCATCTTTACACGTCAAAATCTACCAGCGCTTCCCAAGAGGAGACCACTGCTGAGAAGAAGCGCCACTAGAAACTCAACAGTTAGTCGTTTTTTAAATAAAAAATATTACAATGATGCTACTTATTCTAGCATTATATAAAACTGTAAAAATAATGTAAAATATCTGCGTAGTTTTGCCAAGCGTTCCTGATACTTGTTTTCAGCCTAGTCCCTGTGGCAATTTATCCCATGACTAGGTAGTTGAAGGTTGACATGCTGACCATCTCCTCAGAATGGGCTAGCTCCCCTGCACATGGCGGCGCAGGGCGACCACGCGGAGGCGGCGCGGGTGCTGCTCGGGCGCCGCGCCCCCGTCGATGACGTCACCGTCGACTACCTCACGGCTCTGCACGTAGCTGCTCATTGCGGACACGCTAAGGTCGCCAAGCTGCTGCTAGATCGGTGAGTGCTTCAACTACCCTCTTTCAAGTACTTTCTGATGATACATTTCTATTCTGGCTGAAAATTACTGGAGAGCTTCACTTATTCTCATCCTAAGTACTGTTTGATGATTTTCTGTTCTGACTGCATTACTGGTACTGGTTGAATATCAGCGAAGTAGGTGTGTGACACCTCCGTATGATGCTGAGCCAGTGTGTGTTCTGTTTAATGAATAATTCTTTTTTATTAAGTTTTTATAATATATTTCTTCCACTTCTCTGTATCCTTTACCATCTGCTTTACTTTTTACACGTCATGACGGTAACCTTCCGTTATTTTGGAATAATGTTTTATTCCTGGTTTACCTCTTCCGCGTTTCCCTTCTGTTTCCTTCTAGCATGTTCCGTAATTAGTAATTTAAGGTTAAGTACGTCATTTAAGACCATTTTACCTCTTCGATTAAAAATTACGATTAATTACTCAAGTTGTTTGTTTTTGTCCAGAAACGCTGATCCCAACGCGCGAGCGCTTAACGGTTTCACACCACTCCACATCGCCTGCAAGAAAAACAGGATCAAAGTGGTCGAGCTGCTCCTCAAATATGGTGCCAGTAAGTACTTTATTGAATTTTATTTACCGTCAAAGTCCATAGTATCCTTACTGCCAGAAGTTCTTAACTTTAACCATAGGATGTATTTATTCCAACCTATATAGTACATCATGAAGTCTCTGATTGCGTCAATTTTCGTAAAGTTTAGTAGAGAGGCGCGTCTTGGATACGAAACTCAATAACTAGCCTCGCGCAAAGATGCTTTTCTCATCAGGTTCAGATGGCTTTTGCTCTGCGTTCTATTCAAACTGTAACGTCGTTCTATTCTGACTTGCGGAACACGGAACAAACAAGTTATTACAGGCCTGTTGTGCTGCAAGCTTTACAAGATTCTTACTTTACATCCCTACGTATAGTACATTTTTCCCTTTTTACTGAGTTACATATCTCCACCAGGCATCCAAGCCACCACGGAGTCAGGGTTGACGCCACTTCACGTGGCAGCATTCATGGGCTGCATGAATATCGTCATCTACCTACTTCAGCATGAGGCCAACCCTGACGTGCCCACCGTAAGGGGAGAGACGCCGCTGCATCTGGCTGCGAGGGCTAATCAGGTCAGGATATGTCAGTTATTGGAAGAATATAAAAAGAAAAGAAAGTATAATATAAAGTTCGGGATATTATATCCCTATTTTTTGGCTCGCTAGTATTGGGTGTAGCGAACTACTGCATGAGTTTTGTAAGATTGTGTTAAACATAAAATCAGGACAGTTTGTTTTCGACTTTACACGAGTGGCATTTTGCTAACGTAAAAACTACTAAAAGCCTGCATAAAAAAATCAAAGAATTTAGGCTACCTTTTAAGATCATTTTCAGCATTCCTTTGTCTTCTGAAAATAGGAGGTTATAGTCAGCAAGTAAATGATTGTGAGTTAGGTCAGGTGAGGGTTGCGGGAAACCGATGGATGCAAGCGGCGCAGGACCGGTCCTTGTGGCAAACCTTGGGGGAGGCCATGTCCAGCAGTGGACGTGTTTCGGCTGAAATGATGAAGTAAATGACAAATGATAGTTATTGTCGTATTGATTGTAGACGGATATAATCCGCATCCTGGTCCGCAACGGCGCGGCGGTGGAGGCTATGGCGCGCGGGCGGCAGACGCCGCTGCACGTGGCGGCGCGGCTCGGCAACGTCGACATCGCGGCGCTGCTGCTGCAGCACGGCGCCGACGTGCGCGCGCGCACCGCCGACCACTACAACGCGCTGCACATCGCCGCCAAGCAGCACAACCACGAGGTAACGCGCCGGGAACCCTCAACCACCATCTAGAGATATTATAGAAAGGTCCAGAAAGTTGCACTTACCTGATCAACTACCAGCAAAACACAGCTACATACATATCAACTCTAGGGAGCAAGATAAAAAAGTACTTGGTCTACCAAGGCTGAACTTGGCAGGTTGTATATACAATCATGAAAATATCATTAAAAAAGTAAGATTCCTCCTGCCAAGTAGTCGATCAGGTAGGATTACCGTCGGTGCCTTTTGGGTTAAAGAGGAGACTCGAGGATTTAAAGGACAAGAAAAAAGAGGTAATATGGGGCTTTTTAAAAAGGGTGTCATAAAATTTCTTCGAGACCGGCAACGCACTAGTGACGCCCCTGGTGTTGCAAATGTCCATAGGCGGCGGTGACCAATTACCATCAGGTGGGCCGTCTGCCTGTTTGACTGTCTAATGCAATATAAATAAAAAAAAGGTTGTCTTGTCCGTAAGGTAAAGTGGTAAATTTAGCAAGCAACGAGCAAACGAGGTCATCCTAAAACAAGGCGTTGCTCATTGCTCTAAAAGCTGGGCTCTCTTGGGATGTCTTGTTAGGGTGGTGACGCAGCGTAAGATCTATCCAGAAGTTGATGATAATTATGATAATGATGAACTGAAAGAATAGATGGATGAGGAGGATATCATTTTAGTCTTGCTTTGAAATCTTAAAGGCTCTCCAAACTTACGGATGTAAAACTTCTATTTAGGTTCCCTTCGATGTAAGAGGTTTAAGGCTGCTCCCTTAAACCTCCTAGATACATTTAACCACACATAATGACAACACAAAAACATCACTAATACAAATTGTTGTTTGCAGGTCGCCGCAGCTCTTATTGAACACAACGCTCCGCTAACAGCTACTACTAAGAAAGGCTTCACAGCCTTACACCTCGCTGCGAAATACGGGAACCTGAAGGTCACTGTCTGACTTATTGTTATTAAATTTTTAACACTAATACACTTGGCAGAGCACCGTGTGATGTGAAATTTTATATAAAGATAGTTTAGAGCCCGGAGAAGGACAATTCTCTATAATGTCTACTTCTTTTAATTCCAAAGGTGGCAAACCTGCTCCTGGCTCATGGAGCATCCCCTGATCTGGCCGGAAAGAACGGAATGACTCCGCTACACGTGGCGGCGCAGTACGACCAGCAGGCTGTCGCCACTACGTTGCTCGAAAAGGGTGCTGACGCAAAGGTTAGTTTGGTTATTTCACAGAGTCTGTGGCTCAAGGATGGTTATTTCGGGGCCAATTCTATGATTGCTGCTGCATTATTTTTCTAAAAACCTATCAATCAATTTAATAAATAAATGATCAAGAGAATGACAGAGACTGAAAGAGTTCAAAACAGTATCCAGAGTAATGCGGTTAGTAAAATAACAACAGTTTTGATTGACATTATCCACAAGGTTCAAAGCTAAAGAATTCCTTATTCGTCAAGTAGTTTATTTCACCACAATTTCTTTGAAAAATGGCTCCAATGTTCTTCTATTTGCTGCCTTCCCTCAAGTCACAAATCTTTTCAAACACTACTTCTTCGTAACACTAAATCGCAAGTTTGTTCACCAGGCTGTAGCCAAGAACGGGCACACCCCGCTGCACATAGCGGCACGAAAGAACCAGATAGAGACAGCCGCGACCCTTCTGGAGTACGGGGCGCTGACCAACGCCGAGTCCAAGGCTGGGTTTACGCCGCTCCACCTCGCTGCTCAACAGGTACGGGCTGCTAGGACATATCTTTCAGATGTTGACAAAAACGTGATGCTTGCTTGAGCCAAAATATTGCTAAAATTACCAAACATAATTTTCTGGTAACGCAGTTTTAAAAAACTCGCATTCTGGAATTTCATCACTTGCCTCGAAGATATTTTTCCCATAGCGTTTTTTAAACGCTCAGGGAACTGGTTCAAAGTTGAGTTTCAAGAATTAATTAAACTTACTTATAAACAAACATAAGTAAAATAAATATTTTTAATAAAGTTTGTCAGCTCAATGTTAACCACAACTTCGTTATTTTCCACCCAGGGTCACACAGAGATGTGCTCGCTCCTTCTAGAACAAGGCGCGGCCAAAGACCAGCAGGCTCGCAACGGTCTCGCCGCACTGCATCTCGCAGCCCAAGAAGACTGCGTGCCCACGGCTCAGCTGCTCACCAAAAATGGCGCTGAGGTACAGTACCTACCTTCACTGTTTGCTAAAACTTTCGGCAATCTTCGTGTTTATAAGCAATCCTGATGAAAAATATTCTGTCAGATGCGAGAGAGAGCGTGACAGCAATAGGCAACAGAGGGGTGTTAAGATAGTGGGAGTGTTGCACATTTTTTACTGACAAGAGGAAATCTTCTACACCTTGTGCAGAGTCGGTGCGAATCGCTATTACCATGTTACCTTTTAATCTACCGCTATGCGGCAGTATTCGCAATAAGTATCTATAATTGTTCAGGCGTGGTGTTAAGATATCCTATGAAATGACTAGCATTGAGGGAAAGTGTCTTGGGAAGACGCCGGGCTGCGTGGGATTTTTACCGGGGGCCAGCATCTGTGTCATTGAAGGTTCCAGGACCTCCATAGGAACCTCCTTCACGCTGCCTGATAACGGAGCACCACTTTTTGTGACCACAAACATGCCATGCATGGGTTGTTTGTTGTACAGGAGCGTTATGAGCTTCTACTCAGCCGTGTACAATAATGATGGATATTTATAGATAAAAACCTTTTCAAATGAACGATTACTAATATGTCATTTAATTATATTCATTAAGACTTGCGTATTTAATTCAATTAGCAATGTAATTATTTAGGTGGACATCTGCACCAAAGGCGGGTACACACCGCTGCACATTGCCAGCCACTATGGACAAGCCAACATGGTGCGTTTCTTGCTCGAAAACGGCGCTTCTGTCAAGGCGCAAACTACTCACGGGTAAATATTTTAAATTTTTCTCGTAAGTTAATATAGTCCTTGGAAGTTTATAATTTCATCGGATATTGGGCACGACAGCTAAAGTTCCATAGAGGACAGAAAATTCACTAGAAACGATAAAAAGTGGGACTTCCTGTGCCTATAAGTCTTAAAAGTTCATAAGTATTCAGTCTTCAGAGGTGACATGATTGTCACGTTATTCATCAACCTACTTCAAAGATTCTAACATGAAAAACATCCTCGGTGACTGACTCAAGTTAAAGACTAGCTTGTGTGTAGTTATTATTTGAAGAGACATGCTTCTAAGATAAATTATCATATGATCATTTGTGACTGTTTTAGCTATACTGCGTTGCATCACGCTGCTCAACAGGGGCATATTAATATCGTCAATATTCTCTTGGAACATAAGGCTGACGCCAATGCTATTACTACCGTAAGTATTTTACCTTATCTGCATTTATTTTAACATTAGTGTTTTAAAGGGTATCTAGCAACTGTTTCATGTCAATTTAAACAAATGACATGATTCATTCATTAACGAATGTCGTAAGTGTTATTAGGTAGACAGAAGCTGTAAGAAACTTATCTCAACTTGCTTTCACCCCTACAGAGCGGCCAAACGCCCCTGGATATAGCGTCTAAACTGGGTTACGTGACGGTGATGGAGACTCTGAAGGAGGTCTCGGAGCCATCGCTGGCGCCCGCGTCGCTGGACAAGTACCGCGTCGTGGCGCCCGAGACGATGCTCGAGACCTTCATGTCGGACTCCGAGGAGGAAGGAGGTAGGATGTCCCCTTAGTTTCATGCAGCTGTTGGTTGAATCGTTCTTCCGGAGTTGAAACCGATATACAGCGTTAAATAGTATCCAGTCTCAGACCATACCCGAGACCTACATGTCAAACTCCGAGGAGGAAGGAGGGATATCCTTTCAATTGTCTTTTTCAGCTGATGGTCAAAAGTTTTTCAAGGTCAATTGATGGGCTTTTCAATCATCTCGTTTTCTTAGTCATAAATACATGAAATAAAGTCATTCTTTACCTTTGTTAAACTTTGGGTAAAGAATTTTAGAAGAAGAAGCAGATATTTAAGAAAGGATATCCAAATATTAATCAAAGATTTCCTTCGCCTGCGATAGACTGATATGCTCTTATTAGTTAACCATCGCCACCAGATACCATTGTTATATTTTTAACTACTCTCAGGTGAAGATACGATCCTGAACGACCAGCCGTACCGCTACCTGACGGCGGACGACATGAAGTCGCTCGGAGACGACTCCCTCCCCATCGACGTGACGCGCGACGAAAGGACTGAGTCAGCTCTGAGCCACAAGAACATTATGGAAGTCTCTACCGGTGAGTGCCTCTGCAACCTGCAGACTAAATTGTCCAACGATTGTGTATTGTCTCCACGAACTTTGTAAAAATAGATAAGAACTATTTAATCGGCCGATAGAAAACAGTGCAGGGGGTGTAAGAGTGGATTTAATTTTCGGACTTGATGTTCTATCTAAGTAGTCGAAGCTTGGTTGAACTTTGTCGGTTTCATGCATTGGGATGGAAGATGGTGTAGACAATTATTGCCCTTGATTCTTCAGAGACGTATGAGCAAAATATCCTTAATGTAAGGGATACAAAGTTCGAACGAGTATTTCACAGGAATTAGAACCTCGGTTAGACTTGCCACTTCTACAAAATTTTAACTTAAGTGGTAGAAAATTACTCCTTTTTTAGAAACTAATACAGGGTGTCCCAATATCAGTAACCCACATTGACACCGGAAGTAGACTAGCCTAAGACGGACCAAACCAGCCTAACATGACCTCAGTAAAAGTAGCATGGTTTTCGAGATATGCCAGTTAAAAGTTTGTACTGGAAAAGAACTTTAAACTGGCAAATCTTGAAAACCATGCGATTTTTACTAAGATCATGTTAGGCTGGTTCGGTGTGGGGACAAGGCGTAACGCTTTTCCACTCCGTTAAAAAAAAAACAAAAGTCCCAAAAATAAAAATAAAAAAGAAAAAAAAAGTGTCTGGTATATTTAAATTAAAAACTTTGGTAAACCAATTTGACCTGGTGTCCGCAGGCTCGGTGAACGGCGCGTACCCGCCGCAGCAGGAGGTTGTGGTGAAGAGCGTGAGCCGCTACAGCGCGGCGGCGCCCGAGGGCTACTGCTACAACGTGGACCCCACGCTGCCCAAGTCAGTTGCTTTCTACGGCTCTACTTAAACTGGTGGTCTATAAACAGAACGCAGTTTTGCCACCTTATATTTGACCGACCGAGCGAAGCGAGCGAAGCGTCTCTGTTTCAGCTTGGACAAAAATGCTTTCGTATGTCCGGCTGTTCTCTACAGGTCGCATTTCTCAACCGATTCTCGTGAAATTTTGTGAGCAGGTTCGATATTATATGGATTTTTTGTCAATTCAGTTTTTCGAAATTTTTCTAAATCGCGGATATACCTACATATATGGGGATTTTTGCGATTACCGACTTATTTGCGGTGTTGGTGAACTGACCGTGACCTATGTCGATGTTATGGGGATAACAGTTATCCAACGGCAAAGTTAAGTTTGTCACGAGGTCTACAGCTCACAGAGCCACTAGTTTTATATTTTTAAATATATTTATCTATCTATCCATTGTTGTCTTGTAAAATACAAAAAATCTTAAACAAGCCATACGTGTAATGTTTCCATTCACCTGCACGTTTTATGAAATATACACGGACATAATAATTCATTAATATTTAGGGATATTAGTTTCACGCAATATTAAATAATTTCAAATTATTCACAAACCCAGGCACTATTAACCTTTTCAACGCCATGGTTGACAATGCAAAATAAACCTGAGTATGTATGAATTAAGGTTGACATTAGCGCTAGTTTTTATTTGACATGGCGTTGCAATATATATAAAATAATGATTATAATATTATTTAGATTTAAGTTAATATTGTAGTGCCCTTGCAGGGTGTCCATGTGGAGCTGACTTATTTAAGAAAACAACACCTGTCTGAAATGTATGTGCCATAATGTGACAGCAATAAATAAATTGAAATTGAAATTGAAGGTTAAAGTTGTGTTGTAGAGTTAAGTAAGGTTACATTATTAACGACCAACTGAAAACACTCAAATTATGTGTAAAACTATTTGTTTCTTTCAGAATGTCAAAACAGATTCTAATCGCATTGATTCTTGCACGCTGCTCGGACTTCTATCAGGAAAAAGCTGCAATGGAAAAAGTAAGTCATTTCATTTTACGTTTGAACAGTCTACGTAACTCCTTATTCAATGATTGGAATGGGTTCCTAGCTAAGATGCATTACGAAAACTTAACGATTCTCGACATCAAAGGCAACGTGGATTAACGTAAGCACAAGCAGTCGCGTCAGCCGCTAATATGTAAATTATGGAATTGTCGATTTTCGGAAATCGTTAACGTACTCGTAAATGCATCTAGGCTAGGGCCGTGACACAATGTTTTTGTCTAACTAGTGTCATAAGAAAGGGATGCACTGAGAGCTAACTAAAACTTATGTGAGTCATGTTAGGGCCGCTGATGTCAGTATTAAGACTGCGCGATCGGCTGAGCGGCGAGCGAATTTTCGAATACATTGCGTGTAACGTCAACAAATCGCTGCGCGGTGATCGTCTCGACCGAGTAATGAAAAGAGAATTCGCTCGCTGCCGCCGCTCGTCGTCGTGTCCAGGCCGTAACATCTGATTGCGATGTGTGCGTGTAGTTTCCTGGTGTCGTTCCTGGTGGACGCGCGCGGCGGCGCGCTGCGCGGCTGCCGCGGGGGCGGCGTGCGCGTCGTCGTGCCGCCGCTCTCCGCGCAGCAGCCCACCAGGATCACTTGCAGGTACCTCATCCGTCACTTCTATAAACGCACAATACCACAAATATAGTTGAACGTAGCTTAGGGAAAAGGATCCAATTCAACCATTTCATACTTGTAGAATTTGACATAATATTGACAGCAATAAAGTTCAAATTTATATACATTTACTTTGTGGGTTGGATCCTTTTCCCTAAGCTACGTCCAGTTATATATACTTCCTTACACCCTACTTAAACGGCACAATTGCCTATAGCACAAAACAATATGCTCCCATATACCTAGAATAGATTTTGTCCGCGACTCCAATTGCGCAGAAGTTTTTTGTTGCTATTTCCGCGGGACTGTTTGAGCTTGATCAAAACCAGTCAGATCCCAGAGAGAGGGAGGGTGGAGATAAGCAATTGCTAAAATGCTGTCCCTTTCACTACTGATCTCAAATGACAAGTGAAAAGGCCGAGGTATTGGAAATTCCCAAATAAGTGCTTCATAACTAGTAACCATTCCTAGTCATATTTGATTTTTTGTATGACAGATACCTAAAGCCTTCCCGCATCAACCACATGCCTCCGCTGATGGAAGGCGAGGCCCTCGCCGCCAGGGTGCTCGAGATGGGCCCGGTGTCGGCCAAGTTCTTAGGGTAAGTTGAACACTTCCCCGCAAGAATAGGTATGATGAGGTTACCGTTTTCAGGTAGGTATCTGCAGTAAGGTTTTCAATTCGTCTGCAAAAAATATATAAACCTCTTCATTTATTCACGGATTAACAAATATGTAATGTGATGCAAATAATTTAACCGCTTCAACATGCCTCTCTTGTCATTTAAAATTTCAAGCTCTTCTCTTAATAAAAACAAAATCACCAACTGAATTTACACCATTTAACTAATTGAAGGTGAACTGACGATCTGATTAAGGTCACAGGTATCACCTGGATGAGAGTAGCACAGAATCAAACATGGTGGAGATCTGTTGGGATGGCTTAGTCCAGCAGTTTCGTCTGACATGAGATGATAAAGCAAAACAATTCTGTTGTTCCCATTAATTCTAGGATTACCTGTAAATACTTATACATCTTGATTATATAACATCACCGTAAACTCCAGGCCTGTGGTCCTGGAAGTGCCGCACTACGCGTCGCTGCGCGGCAAGGAGCGCGAGATCGTGGTGCTGCGCTCCGACAACGGCACCAGCTGGCGCGAGCACCACACCGACGCGGCCGACGACCAGGACCTGCTGCACGAGACCCTGGAGCTCGAAGGTCAATACCGCACTCAATACACTCAACCCAAACGAGAGATTTTCTGTCGGCAAAGCGGGTACACACCCTTCACTAGCTGTATTTGCTCAGCAACCCAAAGGCAGGATTTACGGGTGGTAAGTAGGTTGTAAAACCTTTCACCGAACAGTGGGTTCTGCTGCACGAGACCCTGGAGCTAGAAGGTCAGTATCATACTTAATGCTTTTCAGCAACATCAATAACTTGCAAATCATATCAGACCTAAAACCATTGATCTACAAAACATGGATGGATCCAAAGGGGATAGTCGTGCTCATACCAATTGGGCACAGAATCTGTACCGAGTGCCTGTATTTCAATGAGCCCTCCATAACTTGTGCGGTATGCTTGAGAGTGGGCCGGAAAGAGCTTAGAGTAGAGACTAGCACAAGTTGTCCGCGACTTATTTGTCCCGGACAAATCCCTTCGGATATCCCTTTCTAACTAGTGTGTAACGATAAAGACGCACTGAGCGACAAGCGAGAAAATACAAAATGTGCCAGCAGTTCAGTAAATACAGCATACAGATACGGCGCATGCAAGTCAGGGACTAACTTGGTCACGAAGCAACAGCTAGATATATGCTATGTTACTAAGTACGTGGGACTAATTTGAACGTTACTTTGCTTACAGAAACCAATGAAGATGAGAAAGGTTGGGACGCCCCGCGCGTCACCAGGATCCTGACCCACGACTTCCCGCAGTACTTCGCTGTCATCTCCCGCATTCGTCAGGAGGTGCATGCTATAGGACCTGAAGGTAAGATATGTTCAATATTTCGTTTTCCAATTCTTTTAGGATCTTGCTTTTATTTAAAAAACGAGGACTTTAAAGATATTAAAAGCAACACGATTCGAAATAAAAGCAACATGATTCGAAATTATTATTTTTTGTGATATTTAATAAGCGCCAAATGAAACCCTCGCCTTTGAATTAGACAAGTTTACCAGGTGACTTTTTAGTATGGCTCCCTGTGACACTTTGGGATTATAGGAGATAGCTCAATCCCTCTGTATTTAACAATAATAAATCCTTATAGACCATAAACCAACTGTTTAGAAAATATTGTCTACCTCGTAACAGTGATCTGTATTTATTACTTGAATAAATAAATTAATAAAGTGGCCCAATAAATGCCCCAATATTAAAAACAACATTGTGGTTGTTACACGGGATAGAATAAGTACACTTTAGCATGCAATGAGTAGTGGGAATTTACTCACAGCTGTTTGTCCTCCAGGTGGCATGGTGTCCAGTTCCGTCGTCCCGCAAGTGCAAGCCGTGTTCCCCCAAGGCGCCCTCACCAAGAAGATCAAAGTGGGCCTGCAGGTAAACCTTTTCAAGCCCCGCAAGGGCGTCAAAGACATGAACCTCAAAAAGATCACTGTCAATAACGTATCTAAGAAGAAACGTTTCTCCCTGATTTGGTAGCTTTGTCTTTCCGATATTTAATTAAGTAAGTTTAAGACAATTTTGAACATGTTTTTCTAGTCTTATGTTTAAGTTAACAGCAATTTTGAGTTTTGGTATGAAAGGCCTGACGTGGATAAAGCTATAGCCCAAAATATTGAAAACAAAAGATAAATTTAAAAGGAAGAGATAATAATAATGTAATGTAAGATTAGAAATTTAACACATTTGTGATCTTATTTAAAGATTAGAACTTCCATTAGAAATGTTAACATTGTGGC
Source organism: Tortrix viridana (assembly GCA_963241965.1). Classification (NCBI taxonomy): domain Eukaryota; kingdom Metazoa; phylum Arthropoda; class Insecta; order Lepidoptera; family Tortricidae; genus Tortrix; species Tortrix viridana. The sequence continues at coordinate 5,984,975 of OY725196.1, read as the reverse complement.
TCATGAATATGACTCTTAGTAGAGACTATTTCAAACGCTAGCAGAAACATGTTCAAAAGATCATTAGGTTTAAGAACCATTGTAATACCACCGACAAAGTCGGGCTATTCAAGCTTATGAATCACATAAACGAATTTTAATCAAGTAATATTAACCGACAAATGGATATTTCGAATACGTATTTACAGCATCTATTTTTATAAGTAGAACTAAGTTCTTTTAGTTAAGTGTTTAGAGGAATTAGCGGTTGTAGTGTAGTTCGTGAAGTATTATTTCAACCCACGGCTCGAACAGTTTTGTTAGTTTCCTAGCGTCATTATATCAGCAGTTTCTGTTCTAGGTTCTTCTATAAGTCAATTCGGGTCTAATAATAATTCATGGGCTATAGTTATGTGTTCATTATTAGCAAAATTTAGTTTGAAGCCAAATTAATTGTGTTCTTTATACTTAATCGATTTTAGTTAGTTTTAGGGTTACCACAATAACATGTATAACTAAAGTACAAATACAAATGCCAAATTTTTTTACGATTCGATGTTTACAATTTTAAGGATTTTTCAAGGATTTAAAATGAAGTAAGACAGCAATTGGATTTGATGTTTTGAGAAACCAGATACTGTATTCTGTAAGGTTTTGATGTGTATTGAGTGAGAGCTGATCAAACTTGGTAATTTGGGTGATGGTGCCTTGTTATTCAAAGAAAAAAAAATGTCGGACCATGCTCAGTGTCCGTCACCGTTACAAAAAACACAAAAAGCAATCTTCAAAAAGCAAAAATATTAGCTAATTTTCTATTCAAAGTTATCTTGGTTGATTTGATATTCAGTAGGTACAAACAACACACAACAAACAGGGGGGGGTGGGGGTCTGACACGTAACTCGAGCGAATATGACACTATTACAGCTCAATATTTCCTAAACGGTCCCCCAGATCATAAAATGTATATAACGTACACAAATGGTTTTTTTCTGAGAGCTTCTGAGAAAAAGTGAGTGTGACATACAGACGGTCAGACATGGCGAAACTATACGGGTTCCTAGTTTAACTACGGAACCCTAAAATATGTTACCATACGTAATTTATCGTTATCTGTAGATGTTTGTTAATATCTAAATCTATATCTACTCGAGTATGGCTTTCAGATCGCAAATTTTTAGCAACTGATATTTCTTGCCCTGATGCCAATGCATCTACAGTTTTTGGTGATTATGATCAGGTTTGACGGCAGTTAGGAATGAGCATTGTTTTGTATACACACAATTAGACATTATTCACATATCTTATGCAGGGCTTAGGTTCAAACTTTGTCACTTAGAGACACGTGATTATAATTCTAGAATGGTTAGATTAACACTTATACTTGGTCACAATAATTATTGTAAAGCGTTACTCCATTATGGAATACCCAATAAATTTAGAATGTACTTAAAAATGTAGTTTGAAAAATTCAATAAAGTTCATGTAACTCTCAAAACTTGTTTGAATTCGAGCAAGTGTGAATTATATGAAATCACTGTAGTTTTTTCTCACACATCTAAACGCGTGTCAAAAGATTGTACTTTCTCTAGTTGGTCTTTAGGTGGAAGCATGTATACGACTGTCCTTGATAAAAATTGCATTATGTGCATTATTACGTATACAATTAATATATTTATTGTAATAAAATTATATATTATAGTGTGTGAAACTTGGAGTGACGTTTAAGTTGTAAAAACGTATTTTTAAGTCGATTGCTAAATTTATTGGGTAATGTTTATATTGTGCTTTATATTAATTTGTTCAGATGTTTGTGCGATGTAGGTATTTCCTAAAGACCAAACGTGAGATGCATGTGTATTTTTGTTTGCTGTTTCGTGTTTTGAGCTTTTTACTGTGTGGCATTAGAAGCGCATGTGTGAGAAAAAATTAGAGTTTTTTTATAAAGTGTGATTGATCATTTGTTTACGCTTTTCCTGTGATTTCATATGTTTCAACTGCTTTCTGCACCAAATGCTCGCCACCTTATTTAATTTAAAAAAAAGCTGTTTTACGTTTTTTTCAAACCCGTGAATAAAAACAGCAAAGACGTGTATACATATCAATTTCATGAAAGGAATGTGACTTTAATAAGGTAAGTAAAGGAATATATATTTTTTTAATCTCACCTTGCACCGTTTAGTCTTGCGCACCCACACTCCTCGATGCAGCATGGAAGCTTAACTTTCTACGTTTGGTCTTTAGAAATATCCAGAAGGAATCTTAAAGCACAAAATCAAAATCTTTAAACTACTTACCTTGGAAAGGAATCTCAGATTTAAGAACGTCACAAATTTTCCAACAGGCCCAAATAATAGATTCAGAGCTGACCGCTAAGCTCCTAGGACGAGGAGTAGCAGTTTCACCTGTGGTAACCGTGGAGCCTCGAAGGAGGAAGTTCCACAAAGCCATAACCCTCAGCATGCCAGCGCCGCGGCCGCACACCCAGGGCATGACCAACCAATACAGCACATCATCAGCTCCAACCCTCAGACTTCTGTGCTCCATATCAGGTACAATAGTATTCCGCTTACATTATTCTTGCAGAAATAATAAGTTATTGGAATTGGAAATAGACGTTGCCAAATTATTCGGTAAATTATGTAGCGTAATAATCTCAGAAATGTGTAAGCTTGTAACAACGCATGTTCTAATTCCAATATTTTTTTAAAGTCTGTGAAGTGTTGCGATGGAGTATGGCTTATGTACTGCTACACTAAGAATATGATGAGCTTTGCCTTGACAGGAGGTAAGTGTGCCTACAATTAGGTTTAATATTAGGCTTTAAAGTAATTCAGCTTGAATTTCTAGTGTTCCTGTATCTCTGGTATACATAACGTGGTATTACCAATATTCCATTACAACACCTTAGCGACAGTCGAAAATAGACGACTTTACTAACCGGTTTACGAATGGACCGAAAACTGTCAGTCATGATTTTTGGTAGAACATAGATTTTCGCTATTTCAAGATAGAGTAACGATAGATTTTATATACCTATCTAACATATTTTTTAATAGTTCAGAATATAGTTCAGTCGGTACTACGGTAATTCATTATTAGAGTTTTCTCTTTGATATTGAATAGAGTAGTTAATGAAAAAATTATGGAAACCATAGAAATACATCTCCCGATATCCTAGACGATGGGATGAGCATGATCATTTTGACAAATTAGTGTACTTAGAACTTTATTTTGGTTTGAGTGGAACCTCGAGAGGAAGGGTCGCGGATATGATAGGGTAGGGCAGGGTAGTGAACGCTTGTGGCAAATACACCGAGCAGCTACGGGACACGTCCCTGTGTGCGTCTTGTGCGTGTCCTACATTGTCTTTGTTCTCGTGTGTTTGTGTGTGTTGCACGCTCACCGTGTGTGGCGCTAAATAATGTGCTGCCACCTATCGGCGCGCTACAGGGGTATTTCGCAAACGATCTCTCGAAGGTAAAAAACTAGCAATATTACAAACTCTTAAAACAAAATCAAAATGTCGGTTGAGTTTCATTTTAATTTTGAGTTCGATTATTTCTACCGTTTCTTCGTTCAAAAGTTTACGTTCGGAATTCTTTCATAAGTCATTTCGGTGTGATATTTATACTTTAGCAATGTTGTTGCGGTTGCTTGACAAGTATAATTATCGGATGCATCGACTTTCTTCCCTCTTTCACTACTCGAATGCTTATCCATATCTTGCTTTTCATTCATTCTTCCTCTATGCACGGGCTGGAATTTTTACGCTTTATTAACTCACATTCACCCTATATCATAACATTTAAACCCTTGGGAGTCAAGAGAATGCACTGCGATACAATCACTGGACGTTATTCTGTTTAAGCAAGTGTACAAACTAAACAAGACCTAGATTTCTATTGCAATAACTTTATTGGCACTTTGTAAGAGACTGACACACGTAAAATAATCGTTGGAATTTAGCTTAAGGGCAACAGATAACAAATTGGTACCATCTTCGCCATCCTCATTCATTCTTCTGCGCCAATGTTCCTGATATTTCGTTTTTTTGCTTGTGACAACCAAAGTTCTTTTCCAAAACGGCCTATCAGTTCTGTTTTTCTTCACATCATCTTGACTTGTCTCATTTCTGTTCTGGTCATTCGTTCACTGTTATGTTATTAGTTCCGTCGTTATTTACTTTGAAAAATTCCTTTGGGTTTTAGTGAATGTCCTTCGAGAGATCTGTTATTCGGAAACCAAACCTGGTGTTTTGGCACAACATTCGTTTGAAAATTTAGATTCATTTTGATTTGGACGAAAGCACCCTTTTTGAGAGCTGTGACAGTACACGGCGTGCCACATATTCAGTCACTTTTTTATTTATTAGAATTATACAACGGCGTTATTTATTGTTTTTGTGTGGTGTGTTGTCTTTGCTTGATGTGTGTTTGCTATAGGCCGTTTTGGAAATATTATTTGTACTTTTTTTCTTACTCTATCTCTAACTTTTCTGCATCGGTTATTTCTTATAAAACAAAACTTTATACCTTGGTATTTGTATTTATTTGTAAATATGTTACGTGAAAGTTAAATTAGTAAGACTATTTCTTTATATATACATGACTTTAGATCTCATTATAGCAATGGATGGTATTGTAGTAATGAAAACAGCTCTGCATTAAGTAGTTAATGCTGCTTAATAAAATAAGTGTTACATTGACATGGAAACGATGCCTTAGCATGCAATGCAATAGGGTAATTGTTAAAGCAGTTCTAAAAAGTGTGTTAACCGCCACGCTGCACTAGCTTCAATGATATATCAGAAATAGTTAAAGTAGTAATAAGTGTAGAACATAATAAGGCAACAGAATGCATGGTTGTTAATAATAATTATGAAATAAATTTAGTAGATGAAAGGGAAACTGTTATGGCAGGAGGAACGAACAGAGCGCACTGGGAAGATGTTACTGAGAATACGCCTCTCACTTTCGTGAACGATTGCGTTTCGTTCACAACGACGGTATCGGCCCGCTATTGGCTGATTGACTGCCGGCACATCGAGGATGCTACTAAGATGGCTACAGAGCTATACAGGTATGAACTTGAAATTGTCAGAAGCAAGTTCTAAATATATAAATCCTTGGGGAAGACCTATGTCCAGCAGTGGACGTCTTTCGGCTGATATGAAAATGAACTTTTGCCATTTTCTAACGAAAATTAGTCATAGGTTCATATGGTTAATTTTCGTTACAAAATTGTAATAGGTAGTGTTTTTAATTAAATCCAACTACGTGCAACTTTTTTGAAAACCACGCAAATATCAGTATCTACCTACCTATCTACCTCTTTAATAAGAATAAAAGTGTTTTAAAGTTTTTGGTTCAATTAACCAAGAAACATACATTTTCAGTATTTTTTACTTTTTTCCTTTTGAACACAAAAACTACGCAGCATAAAAAATAAAGACCTACCTATTTAGGAATGTTCTAATGAAGTTATTTCATATGATCACCCTATTAAAATAGAAGTTTATTTTTTAAAGTGTCAAGTGTCTGACTAGGTATGTGTCTGACAGCCCCTTGAATTCTGTTACTCGTTCTACAGAGGCGATCCACATGCGCGGAATTGGCGCGGTATTTCTTGAAATGCATTCGGACTAAGTAGGCTAATGTGTGAGGTAGTCCTGTGATAATTTTTTTGACTGTTACACAGAGAGGCGATCCACGTGCCATTCATGGCGCGGTTCGTGGTGTTCGCGAAGCGCACGGACGATTGCCAGGCGCAACTCCGCATGTTCTGCGTCACAGACGACAAAGAGGACAAGGCACTGGAGCGTATGGAGCGGCTCATCCAGGTCGCCAAGAGCCGCGACGTTGAGGTAAGGTCACTAGGCCATGGGTCAACTAAGTGGGCTCTGAGAGTTGGGTTGGAGGGTTGTAACTGATGACTGCAAATGGTACTCACCCTGAAGACTAAGATGGAATGTTACAGAGTTGATCTTTTAATGGGAATGTAATAATAAAACTAAAGAAATCCTAAATGTTCTTTATCCACAGACCGTTTAAAAAATCGATGGTAACGGGATGATTAAATTATCACTTAACAAAATCGCACAGCTCCATAAAATTACTGTAAAAAGGGAATAAGGAATGTGCATCATGAAAGAAAATATTATATTTATTTTATATTTCTAATTCAGTTGTTGATTGTGTTATTCTTTACATATACTATGTTCCTTTTATTAAGCTAAATACATGTTTCATTCATTCATTCATAAAAACAAAACAGAAATCAACAACGGATTGCACCTTAGTTTGAGTGGCATGTGAAAACTGCATGGGCTACATCAGCATACAAATCTTTAAGTTTTTTTAATACTGTTACAATCAGAATGCAACAAGAGTTCAGGCATCTTTGTTTTATACTAAGTATAAATCTAATTTATACGCAACCAATTTACATTTTATTAACCTTTAGGTCCACGAAGGCAAACCAATCTACCTAGAATTTGGAGGGAACCTGGTCCCAATAGCTAATTCAGGAGAGCAGCTGACTTTACCGTTCCGAGCATTCCGAGAGAACCGGGTTGCGTTCCCGGTCATGATCAAGACCCAAGACCTGGAGCCGATGTGCCGGTGCCAGTTCATGAGGGATCCGAAGGTGCCGAAGGGAGAACCTTCACCGACTCCTGTGAGTTTTTTTTAGGGTTACCGGTCTTAAACTCGAAAAAGGTATTCCAGGATAAGTAAAATTTCGAAAGGGAAATGCCGTTTTTTATTTTAAGGGATAGAAATTATACTGGCAAATAATACATTGTGGTTATATGATTCTGTGACGTTAGTTTATGTAGAGGAAAATAAGTACTTATCAACATTGTAAAATTGTTGTAAATAGTGTTTGGAAAAATAAAATTTAATAATTAGATCGAGTAAAACATGGCAACAATTTGGATTCTACGTCGAGTCAGGCAAAAATTATGTCTCACATTATTCGCAGGAGCAATTCAAACTACCATGCTTTAATATGGTAATGAATGAAACTCTTAAATTGTTTTGAAATGCATTGCTATCTTAATTAACATAAATCAAACCCTAACAGTGCTAGTGGATAAAGACGTTCTACTTCTGAATTTAAGATCGCGGTACTCAACATCATGGTGCCAGATGAAATGCAAGCGGAACGGACTTCTCCAGTGCCTAATGACGCGGTGCCCCGACGAACCGAGGAGCAAGAGCTGATCTGGAGACAACGGCTTAATGATCCTAGGTATGAAGAAAATTACGCGAATTTCTTAGGTGCTCATACAAAATGAGCACAATCTTTTGGAAGACACATTTGGGTCATACACAGTCACAGAAACAAAAGTTGTCTCTCCTGTTCCAGAAAGTTAAGGACTTTGAAGCCAAATTTTTCGGGTTAGGATATATCTGCGTAATGGAAGTCTGGTGTAGTTTTGGCCTGTATCGAAATTACATGATTTAACAACTCCCACGTCGTTAACTTTTAGGAACAGAAGGGACAATTTTGAACCTAACTCTGTGTATGACCCATTTATCTCCTTAGAATATCGAACCTCATATGCTTTTGAAACCGGTACTTACTGTAACTCATAATACTTATTAACATCGCAATCAATTAAATTTTAGTATTGACAGTACTACTAGTATTGATCTAACAAAAAGTGCTATTTAAGAAGCCTCTTATAAACTAAGCTGGCAACGTCACAGTTTTTAATTTGTTTGTGTTGTTTTTTTAAGATAAATTAACTGATTTACGTATTGTGCTAGAAACAGGTGTTTGAAAGGCTGGTCATTACAGGTTCGAAGACATCTCCAACCTTCTTGGTAAGGACTGGGTGGCGTTGGCCTACGAGTTAGGGGTAAATGTAGCGACCGTGAACCAGATCCAGGCCAAGAGAATCACGGCGTCGGAACAGGCGCAGTTGATGATGAAGCTGTGGAAGACCCAATCTGGGACGAAAGCGCAAGGTAACATGCTAGAATTATTTGTACATAATCTGTGACTCTAGTGTCAAAGGGTATAACTCGACTTAGCTCGTAATAAAAATGGCATATATCACATACTACAACTGTTTATTACTCATTAATTTTAATTCGAGTTTATTTTTAACAGATAATTCTTTAGAACTGGCGCTCTGCAGAATTGGAAGGGATGACATCATAGCATCACATTCAGAAGTGACCAATGAAAGACGCATCCAACGGAACATTTACCAGGAAAGACAGGCTTCCGAAGAAATTGAAGCCTATAAAGGTATTGATAATGTATATAGCAAATATATTGATAATTAACGAATACTTACTTAACACCAGTGTTAATACCTACTAATATTTTTTACTTAATACATTTTAAATAACAGTTTCAGCCGAAGAAGACAATAAAATTAAAGATAAAGTATTAGATAACGACCTCCCAGAACCATTACGAATGGAGTCAGATCATGATCAAGATGAGGCCAAATATTCCCCAGAAGAGAAGTCTGTTCTAGAAAAAAGTGAAATGGAAAGAACTGCAACTCCTCCTACGCCAAGTGAGGAGAGCGAAGAAGACGAAGGTATGAAAATCAATTTACTAAATTATATAAGATAAAATGATATACAATTAATCACACAAAAGTACTGCGCATTCGAAATGATTAAAAACATATTTTGTAACTGGTTATTTTTCAGATGTTAAACGGAGTGTAGCTGAAAGAAAAGAACAAATCACAAGAAAACTTAGTCAAAGTAAAATACCAGCATCGAAACAGAAAAAAGAAATTCGAGAAGAAATAATAGAAATCAAGACTCAAATCAAACCAGATATAAAGAAATTCCAAGATATCGAACAACAAGTTAAAGAAAAGGATCCTAAATTAGAACGAACGCGTTCGAAAACTTCTCCAGATACTGTTGAAGAAGAACAAGAGGTTGAGGTACATAGAGAAGAGATTGTAGAAGTTGTTAAGGAAGAAGTGAAGACTACGGAACGACCAATTGAACAATTTAGGAAGTACGACCCTTCATCACCTGCTAAACCTACTCCAAAACATCTTCAAAGGCATATGAGGAATGAATCAATGCGGTTCCCATCCGGTGACTTTTCAAATGTTACTATTACTCCTAGAAAATCAGTCACTGCTGAAACTACTGAAGTGAAAACTCAAGTAACAAAAACCGATAGTTTTAAGGATACTATTTCTCAAAAAGAAATTGATAGTTCTAGAGTTGAAGAAAAGTTATATGACGGTGAACGCTCACCTGATTTAGTAGAAGATAAAGACTTAGCCGAATTACCGCTTAAGGAAAAGATTAGTTCTTTTGAATCAAAAATGTCTAAAGAGTCTTCAATTGAATTACCAAAAACAACTGTTAAGTTAACAAAAGAAGCGTTGAAAAAACATACATTAGAACAAGATCAAGGTATTGAATATACTCAAGAATTTGTTAGAGAGCAATCAAAACAAATAAGCACTATGGAGACTAAAGAACATGTAACGCATAAAGTTTCCCACGTTACTGAAACACATATTGAGACGCATGCTAAATCTGTTAAAGACACTATTCAGCAGTTTGATTCGAAAATAAAAGTTGACGATAAAACTAAATCTTTCCCAAAAACTATGAGAACTGATTCCACACTAGTACAGGTATCTTCTGAAGAAGACAGCGAATTCCTCAAAAAATCAACAGATTCTGAAACAGAAACAGAATCTCAGATGACTGTAAAAGTAGATAGAGACGGAATGAAGTCTAAAATTCCTAGATTTGTCGGAGATGTATTTGAATCAAAGAGCAAAGATGATAAACGTAAGAAACCAATAGATATGGATAAACAGAACGGGACAGTTTCGACATCGAGTAAGGAGCGAAAAACAGAAAAACAAATGACTAATGATTTAAGAACCAAGGTTAGTGAAGAAGAGGTAACTGAAACATTAGAAGAGAAAGATGTGTCCGCGACCGAAAAAGTAATCGAAAAGGTAATAAGTACGAATATAATAGATTAAATTCTACTTTTAGGTCATATTCCTCACGCGGGTCTAATATAATAAGAAAAACTTCACACACATTATTGATAGCTTCGCAGATCGCAGATATGCGCACGATTTCTCGCGATATTTTCCTTCACTAAATAGCTATTGTAAATTAGAAATTAAATTCCAAAAATAAGAATAACACAAAACCCTCTTTGTGTACTTTCGGCTACCACACAGCTTTATACTCTTCAAGATAGTTCCCATGCCCAGCAATGGGATGACGTAAATAGGTTAATAATGTAAATGGCACCTATAAAACAAATTCATTCAACAACAACTGGTATAATGCATTACAGGTCGAGGCACAAGTTATTGTAACGAGTTCAAAATCAGAAGTAAGCAAGCACACAAAAACTGATTCAATGGGCTCCGATCTGCAAGATTTGACCGGATGCAAGATATCTCAAGAGTCACCAATACCATCTGTCATAGACAAGGCAGATTCCTTAGCTGACTTGCAACAAAGTACAGAGAAAGATGTTAGTTATATTTCACAAACTGAATCTAAGGTTTGTCATTAATGCTGTTCATATTAATAAATATACTTATCTAATTTTGTAATGGGTTAACGAATTAATGTTATTTACGAGTAGGTGTCCGTAAGTAAGAATACTTTGATTTATTTACTTACTAACTCGAATAACGACATGGGTCACGCTAAGATAAATAGATTTAGCAGACATTTGAAGGTTTGCTTCCAGTTGTCTCGATTGCTTACTAAATGTTATTTTTAGGCCTATTCCAAGGATTCTAAACACCGAAGTGACTCTTTAGATGAAGCTTCTCAATTCTCTGATTTGGAAGACCAGCTTGGTGCGAGCCCAGCTCATAGACCAGTCTTAGAAAAAACTGTAGAAGAAAAAATTGTAACAACAGAGGAAGTCAGAAGTTTTGCTAAAGAGACGACATCAAAAGCTCAGACTTTGGAGTTTTTGAAGTTTGAAAGTGAATTTAGTGCTCAGACGCATGCTCCCGCTCTGAAAACAGGGGATCAGGAAAAGGTGACTATATAAACTATTTGTATACATTTGTATAGAATTACAATTTGATACATAACCCTATAAATTAATTTATTAAATTTTGTAAAATTTATTTACATGGTATATAACTAGGTGTCTAATAATATTTTTCACTTCTCATGCTCTAAAAGTTCATCTTTATGTCGCGCGTAGGCGACATAAAGTCGCTTCTTATGCTCTAGTGCATAAAGTAAAATCTTCGTCGAAGACCTAGGCAATCGGTCCAACAGCCACACGAACAACTATAACTTCATAGAATAACCTCTTTATTTTATTTCGTTTCGTTAATATTCTAAAACCAAGGCAAGGATACCAACAGCCAAAGTAGGTAGGTACACAATCAAGCTTCATGAAATAAGCTTATAATTTTTATTTCGTCGCATTTTTTTTTTATCAATGTCGCTGTTTCATTTCCTCGCAATCGCAGTGAAAAGTAGAGTGTACAACTCGTCCATAAAACCCATTTAACACTCGACTTTATATCCATCCTCGCTCGCAAGCTCGCTTGGATGGATAAACGTCTCGCGTAAAATGGTGCGTTTTATGCACTTGTTGTACAATCTACTATTTTGTTAATATTTTCACATATTGGACTGGCTACAAGTACAACAGAACTTTCCAATCGGCCGAGAGAGCGTTATAAATTATTAACTCTAGGTTATTTTGAAATGTTACTCATTATTTTTGTTTACTATATTATTATGGTTAAAGGTTTCGCCAAAAGAATCGCCGGTTATAAGCGCAAAGGCCCGTCAATTCATAGAAACAGTTCCCGAGGATGATTCTGTTCAAGAATGCTTTTTCTCAAAACGCATATATTCTGATTCTCTTGAAGATTCAGAACATACAGACTCTCGGCGCCATTCAGAAGCAGATTCCTTAAAATCAGACCAATCTGATATAAAAGCCAAAATTTCTTCTTCTGATTTTGATGAACGTGCGGAATTTGAAGAAACGGTCGATTCAGGCAGTGGTTTTGGCGACGAAAAGTTCGAAGAAAGCGTTGCTGGTTTTACGTCTATGAAGTATGAGCCGAGACTTACCGACTCTGACAAGCAAAGTTCGGAATCTGATAAAGAATCGGAGTCTGTATTTAAGAAAATGACGCCAAAGCGTCATTCTAGAACTGAATCTATGTCTATCACTAAATTAAGTGATTTGCACCTAGACACAGAAGTTGGAAAACCTAAGCAAGAAAGCAAAGAGATTCAAGTAATTGTGACTGAGGCGGAGGAAGTCGCGAGATCGTTTGATAAGGACGACCATTCTGACAAAATTTCTTCCGAAAGTAGCCGAGAAATTGAAATTTCCGATCGTAAGTCCTCAGAAGGAATATCTGATAAAATAAGTTCGGAAGATGCTGTAACTAAAAAGGAATCTTCCTCTGAAGAGCTCGTGGCAAGAGATGAGCGAGCACTTGTAGAGGGAACAGATTTATCATCGACTACAAAGAAAACCATTAAAGAAGTTGAAGTAGTAGAAACAAAGGCTCAAATAGTCAAGGATGGCGTTGTAGATAAAGGTAGGTTATTTGGTAATCTCCTAGTCAATTTTTATCCTCCTTTAAAGGTTTAATGCAAACTGCCTTTTGTTCAACGTCTCTTTTTTTACAGTTGATATAGTTAAGCGGCAGTCAGTTACCTCTGCTGGATCTGGTTCAGTGAGTGAATTGCGCCTGGAAGAAAAACGTTTGTCTGATGCTCTTAGTTTAACTGAATCCAGGGATTATACTTTTGAAGAATCAGAAGATGATATTGGTACCCAAGGAACTCATGTTGCTGAGGTCTCCAAAGGATTAATCGAACAAAAATTTGATGTTGACTCTAAAATCAAGCCAGTTGCAGGTAAAATATATGATTTATTATTAACACGCACTAGGATGTACTTGTATTAACAGTGTGAGTTTGTTTGTTACTACAAACACTTACTATTATCAGTTTCAGGGAAAACTGAGCAACCAAAACTTTCTAAACTTCAACACGGTGACTCATTAGATGACGTCGAAGGTTTTCCGGAAGATCATGTAATTGAACATGTTCATAAATTGCCCAATATTGCTGAAATCGGGTAAGACAACCCAATTTATTTCTCGTTGTGTTCAGTCAATAAGCGATATTGATACTAAATACATTATCAATTGCAGAACTGCGCAAGATAGATATATTACTAAGGATTTCTTATCAAGAGAACGTGATGAACAACTGAAGAGGGAAAGTGTGCACTTTTCGACAAAATCATCCGAAACGGTAACTTTTAAAGACGAACACGTAGAGTCAGTAAGATTTTACGAAGATAAAACACCAGTTAGTATTATGAAACAAATGGAAACGACGTATTCTGAGACCAAAATAGATAGTCCTGCTGTAGTTAAGAAAACAACTACTACAGTTGTTAGTGAAACCACTTTAACGGACAAAAAAGAAGTACAAATAAAAAAACAAACAGCTATAAGCGAGAGTAAATTTGATGTATCTAAGATCAGAACCGACACACTCGGCCATTTCGATATTGGTGATGACTTCCATGACACGAAAGAGTCCAAAAAGTTTGTGCCTAAAGATCTAGACTTAAAAGAATCACAAGAAATTACAAAAGAACAAGTCAAGACTGTCATTGACGACATATTACAGAAAGGATCAATTGCCGCAGCTTCTAGAAGCCCGGCGCAAGAGAAAGACGTAAAAGTTATCACAAAAGATTTAGTTGAGACCGAAAAAAGATCTTATGATGCTAAAGCACCTCATAAGGAAGAGCGAAGACATTCATGTATAAGCCCTGCAATTTCTCTTGAAAGAATCGCGGAGTCTGAGGTTGAAATGGAAGAAGAAAGTAATAAATTTGTATCAAATGTTGTTCAATATAGCCAAAAAATTATCGAAACAAAATCTACCATCAAAAAATCTGATTCCGCAATGAAACAAATGGCTGATAATATTGAAATCATAATAAAACAGGCTTCTGAAGACGTTGACCTATCATCGGACGAGCCTATTGTAGAAAGTGAAGAACATCAAGATATTGCCAGTCAGGTTTCAGTTGATTCTATAATAGAAGAAGCCGTTAATACGGTTGAAGGGTACTTAGAGTCATCCAAAGATAAAGAAAAACAGTCAGAAGAAGTAAAAGAAACTGTAATTGAAGAGACAAGAAAAGTAATCAAAGAAAGGCCAACTTTAATGAAATCGTTATCACGAGATAGTGGTGAAATTATGATTATGCCTAAAAAGAAACATGCTAGGACATTTTCAGTGCAAAGTTCGCCAGAGGAGGTTGAAGAACAAATTTATACCGATTCTGAATCAGGTATTTGATTTCATCACTTGTATGAATTAGTGAAAATAACAAGGTTTTTTTTACAAATAATGACGTTTCATGCATTTTGTTTTTAGATATGGATAAGGCAAAGGTTTTAGAAATAATTGAACCCAGCTTTGACTTGGATGGACAGACCCCGGCATCTAGTTTTGATCCAAGAAAATTAAGGACGGACTCTCTTGATGATGCTGATGATTTTCCAGAAAAAGAGGTAATATTTCTTGAACCTTAAAAATTATAAAATATGTGTAATTGCCATAAAATAAGCCTATCTTAAAATATAAATCGATCCTGCACCTAGTTTAATACTTATACTAGGTAGTGTAAGTGTGAAACTAGGTTATAATTATTTGATCCCTTTTTTATTTTTGGTAAATATTTTAGATTGAAGACTTTGCAGACGACGTAAAATATGGTGACGAGGTTTCAGCGATCCTTGATAAAACTAAAACTAAGGATACTGCTGTATCTAGCTTCAGTACTTCGCAACATGATATTGGAGAAGAAAGATCTTCAGAAAAAATCTTTAAGAAAACCCATTTCGTTGACAGCATCACACGATCAGACCTCATATCTAAGTCGACAACAGAGTCCTCAGTGACTACTGTCATATCAACATTGACAAAATCTTCAGACGAAGAGCAGAAATCGGTTATAGAAGATGCTACTTCAGCCGATTTGTCTAAAATAAGTGGAGCAGACTTAGTTAAAGACCCGTCTAAGAGTTCGATGGAGACCAAAGACTATGAAGAAGAAAAAAAATCTGAAGTAGAAGATCGTGGCACACCTGACTTGTCGAAAAAATCTATAGATTTAACTAAAGACTACTCAAAGTCATCCATTGATAGTAAGGATACATCAAGAGATTTTGCTACAAATGAACTATCAAAGGACTCTACCGTAGATTTGACGAAAGACTATTCAAAAACATCTGTAGAAAGTGTCAAAGACACTTCCAAGTCCATTGATGAAAAAACTTTTTCGGAAGATCACTCGTCATTAGATGTATCCAAGACTCTGGCCTCTGATGAACCTGAGGCAATAACTAGCAGTACGGAATATATTTACAAAGTTTCAACTGCTTCTTCTCAAGAGACGTCAATTTTAACTGAAAGTAAGCTTTTCAGTGAGCATGAGGAAAAATATATTGGCAAATCGAAACCTATAGAAAAAATTGAATCAGAAAAAGATTTTCTAGGTGAAATGGAGCAAAAAATAGAAGAGCTTAAATCGGAAGTTGTAAAAGAAAAAGCTGCTCAAATTGAGAGTAAAGCTAAAGAAGACCAGAAAGTCGAAGTAGAAGATGATATTGCAGATGATATACCGGATATAAAAGAACTTAACAGGCGTTGCTCGAATCTTTTAGAAGATATATCTGGTGCACAGGGTGCGCAGATAAGAATCGACTCAAGTCACGTAACTCACGGTAACTATATATTATCATAAATTACGTTTTGAAAACGCTTGAAAAATTACAATTAAAATATCTTCTTTTTTTCAGATCTAATATCCAAGTTTTCCTCGACACCACCTCCATCTCCTGTTGATTTAAATGTAAGGGATAAAGCTAAATCTGAGGATGGTACTGGCGATAAGCCAACCGGGCTACAACTTAGAGGTAAAAAATAAGTTTAGACAATTTGTCATATTTTAAAGATCTTTGAAATGTATCGCTGCTATTGTAAAAGAAAACGAAGAAATATTGTCAAGAATAGATCCATAAATATTTACAATAGCACTTGTACGAGTACAATTATAGTAGAAGTAGTCATCTCTTTCTCTTCTAGTCAGTCTTTACTGTCAAGAAAACCTGTAACAAAAACACATTGTAAAATACAAATGCAGTTAGTCGTCGATCACACATGCTCTTACATCTAGAACATCCTAATAACAGATAGAAGGATATCCAAAAAGTATTATTATCTAATACAAGTAGATTTTATCACACATTTTAGTACATATAAGTAGAAGTTATTAGCTATGCACCTGACTAGCTGCTATGTAGAGGCTAATGTATCACAGGTTCCGATTCTTCGTTCCTGGACGCGAGCCGACAGTCACCGAGAGCTTCTTCCGCCGGCGACAGCCTGATCAGTGAAACTGAGGCTCATCAGAGTGGTCAGTATAAATGAACCTCGTGAGATATCTCTTAGACTAGAATACTAAATTTGAACACGCGTGTGTGCAAGCGATGAAAACTCCGCATTTATTGAAAGGTCTTGATGATTGAGTTTATATTTTGATCATAGATTCTACCATATTGTGAACATTTTCAGTGTTTCTTCTGACTCAGTATAATTATGGTAACTTGAAAAGTACTGGATTTTGTCACTCTGAAAAAAAAGATCAAAATAAGTTTGAGTTTATTAGTCGATTTAGAAAAGCTGAAACCCAGTTGTTGTAACTATATTGTACAAATTAGATCACGACCTGATGACTACATTTTCGGATCAAGAATGTAGTTTCACTCATCACAGTGTTATTAAATTCATCACTTGGATTTAGTAGAAGCTAAAGCTAGCTAGAAAACATAATATTCACGGTAGATATTAACTTAAACGATCGACGTTAAAATGAAACAAAGCAAAGACAAGCTTGGTAAAAGTAGTGGCAAAGTAGAGTCATAGCGAAACTTTACTCTTAATTTCAGTAGAAAATATCATCTAGAAAGCCTTAATTATTTGCCACAGTGTTTCGTTAAACGCAGTTGATCGCATGTTTTCATACATAAATAGACGTAAAGGCTGTGTTACAGAACTTTGTAACAAAGTCTTTAACTAAAGTTACAGTAGTTAATGACAGAGCACTATCACAAATTTATAAAGCACTTACAAAAGTAATTAGGAGCGGTATATTTGAAAGACATTTTAATAATAATTCACCAAAATAACATCGTGATTTGTTTGCAACCGTCGCATAATGCAGTATTTGTCAGCACAGTAAATTTTACTTTCTTTCTTGCGGAGCCCTTACGTTGCAATAGGTAAGTGGACTCACGGCGGAATCAGTCACCTTTGTTTTATTATTGTCGCTTTTTTTCTTCTTGAACGGTTTATTTAATCTGCAATTCATTTTTATCACATTTGAGTAACGTTTCGCTTTGATTCAGAGTCTTCGTTTCGTTTACCATCTCTACATATTATACTAGCTTATATCGCTGTTTAGTTGGTACTCATTACATTGGTATATCAAGCAAATACACGCTTTAGGCGCTTCCACGTCCTTTGTTATAACTCACCGACCGATCGCAAATTTTAAATTTTACAAACACTACTATTAAAAATCCAAAATGTCCAATACAACTTCTTAAATCACAAAATAAGTGTTTTTTGGTCTATTACCTTTAAAACAAAGAGTTATTTTTTTTACAGATGCACCATTGGGGGCGTCCATGGAACTAAGTGCAGCCGCCAGACCGAAATCTCCAACCAGACATCTAGCTGACAACCTATCATTTGTGAACGTTGATCAACCGACCATTACTAGTGGTGCTATTGAACTGGTCGATCGTACAATTAAAACCAGCATAGATGTTATTGATCAAATCAAGAAAGAGCAACTTGCAGTACAAATGGAAGAATTACAAAATTCCGGATCTTCTGATACTTTCTATAGTGAATCCAAAGTAGAAACTTCGACGTCATCTTCGTCTGTTCATAAAACTATCGGAGGGACTGACATGGTTTTCCACAGCATTGATCCTCATGCTGTTATGTCAGACATGGTCGCTAAATTCGGAACTATAGGTGATTACAGCACAATATTAACACATAAGGAAACTGAGACAAGAAAAATCACTGGACAAGAATTCTTTTCCGAAACAAAGCAAGTATCATCATCTGATGATGATTCTTTAATTATTAAGACAGAGACCACCCGTGAAGTGCGTGGACAAGAGCATGAGGTCAAAGAAAAGACTGTAGTTCGTAAAGATGGAGACCAAACTGAAACATCACAGAAAAAGGTAGAAAAGGCTCATGAAGCTACTGCTAAGCGATCCGATGTAGAAACTAAAACTCATTGCAAAAGCTCCGATGATACAGATGTCATTAAAGTCGAACGAGAATTTTTAGAACAAGGGTTGTACACTGGTCGTCAAACGAAGTCTGAGGAGAAGATGACGGCTATCAAAGACGACATTAAGAAAAAACATGAAGTAAAAATATCGGAAAGAGATTTGTCCCATGAGCAATGGGGAAAAGAATATTTTACTGAACCAGGAGAGTTGCAAGACATAGAAGAGGATGAAGATTCTAAGTCTAAAACGGCATTTGTAGATTCCAATTTAAAAATCGTTGAAAAAGATGAAGTTGTCTCCAGTGTCGAGGTATCTGAAAAAGGAAAAGTAATCAGCTCAACGGTCGAGCGTCATAAAGAAGAATCCGTAATAGAAAGTAAAGAACACGATGATCTTAGCTCGGATGCCTCACATGCAACAAGTTTCAAAAGTGAGATGGCTGACAGACGTGGTTCAACTGAAACAAGTCCTAAGAGTAAATCGAAATCATTCAAAAAAGAAAATGAGGTTTATGAGGTTGATTTTATTAAAGAAATTAAAGTTTCAACGTCGCCGGTTAAAAGTACTTTCAGTAGAACTGGCAGTCAAGATACCCATTCTGAGTCAGAAGTTGCTCCCGATCTACCACATGATGAAAAAACAGGAGACACCCCGAAAAAAGAAAAGCTCACGAAATCTCCAATTAAAGTCTCTCAACAGCATATTCAAGATCAAGTTTGGGAGGTATCCCTACAAAAAGAAGACTCATTCGAAATGGCAGAATCGTTATCGAAATCACCTAAATTGAAAACCTCTATAATGGGAACTTCGAGTACAATTACCAAAAGTTCCGATATTGATACTATTCTTGAGCTTAAGACCGTAGTAGAAACAAAAACTGAAGTATCTACAAAACCATCCAAAACTGACATGTCGCCGAGCACTTTTGAAATATCCGATGAAATTAGTACGACGTCAAAGGATATAATGTTTAAATCCGGTGAGAGCATTGACACAGAATACATGATTAAATCTCTAGAATCTCACGAAGCAGAGGTTCTTCAGAAATCTATTGATTCAACAATGAGCGTAGAAACGCTACATCCTTCTGAATTTTCTACAGACGTAGATTCAGCTTACTTAACTGGAACAGGCACAGATCACAGAAGAGAGGAAGTAAAACTCGTCAAAGAAAAAAGCTTAGAAGACATCTGCAGCAGCGGATATGACACTGATCTCTCTTCTGCCGAGTTTCAAGCGATGAAACTTGAGTCAGAACGGGTTGATTTGGATTCTTTGATGTCTGCTCAACCACTTGCCGACTTGTCAGTTTTGGAAAAAACTATTGATGAAGTAAAACAGTCTCTTGAAGCAGCCCAGGGTGAAATAATAAGCGAGAAAAATGACGGAAGTAGCAAATATAAGCAATCACCGTCAGAGTTCCAATTTAAGTTACTCATAAGTCCGGATAGACCAGAAGTAATAACAGAAGAACCACAACACGCTGATGATCATGCTGATAAAATTACATTTACATTAGTAAAGGAAAAAGGTATATTGGACAGTCAGAAATCAGACAGCGCATCTCAAGCTCATAGTTCTCAGGACGAATCAACTATTTCTGACGAAGATAGAGATACGGTTCAAGTTAAAGAATCTAGCCCACCTTTAGATGCGGGAGATATTTCTATTAAGTCGGATAGTGGTCCTCATTCTATACTTGAAACGGAAAGTGACGTCATCCTTTCAGACAGGGATGGTTCTTCTAAAGGCAGTCCGGAGGTAAAACTTAGAGCTCAAAAACACATGAAGTCTAAATTGGGACTAGGTGAACGACGTTCTGCTTCTGAAGTTGAAGGCTGGTCCAGTTCAGGGTCTAGTCATTATCACAGCTTTGAACATTCTGAAAGCAGACCTTTATCATCTGACGTCGAAGTTATGATGACGGCTCAAAGTGGAACTGATTTTGAAACAGCACTTACTAGCCATGATGTATCATCGCAATCATTACGAACATCAAAAGACTATTTCACTGCAGGAAGTTCACTTGCGTCGAGAGATAGCATGAAGAGTCTTGATTCTGATGGTTCCAGTCATGTTGCCAGTATTGATATATCCGATGCGTCAGAAACTTTGGTACCATCAGCAAATGAATTGAAAGAAGAATTGATGGAAAGTAGTACCTACGTTGAACATTTTTTGCATGAGGGTGATAAAGAATCTAAAAAGGACTTGAGTGACGAAGAGTTTGGTAACGAGGATGACAATCAAGGCGTCAATGGCGAACATGTAGGCAAGATGAAAAGATCACACGAAATGCGGTTTCAGCCGAAGGATATGATACCAGAACATTTTCCCCTTGATAGTGCAACAGAAAGTGTTGAAATTGAAGAAGAGTCATCAAAAGAAAAAGACAGTTCTGACACAACTATTTCAAGCCAGTTAAAAACAGATGAAGTTATCTCTTCTTCTATTTCAAAGGTCGCAGACCTGCCATCGTCTCAATCTGAGCCCGAATTGGAAAAAGAGGAAGTTATAAAGCGGGTCACAAATATCACTCGTGAAATTGAAGCTTTACCATTCTCTGTCACTAAGGTTGAAAAATCGCTGAGAGAGTTAGCTGATGTTGATAGTGAAATAATTGCTGTAGGCACTTCAGAATATGAAGAAATAGTAGGACAAAGTTGTACGGACAAGAAGGTAAAGAACACTAAAAAGACGCTTAAAGATGACCCTATCGTAAAAAAGATGGTATTTGCTGAAGAAAAAATAATTTCGGAACTCGGTGCGGCTCCAGTAGAAGTGATAGAAGAATGTATGAAAAAAACAATTAAAGAAGTAAGCGTAGTTCCTTTTCCGATTACAGAAATACCGGCTAGCAAAAGAGAATTTGTCGATGTTGAGAGTGAAATAATACCTATAGGGTCGGCACAGTATGACGAGATTTCAAAATCTAAGAGCGATTCATCAGTACCAAAAACCAAAGCTGAAAAGGCAGTTGTTAAAACTCCAGAGTCGCAGTTGGATAGCAAACAAAGTTCCACTTCAAGTCTAAAGACACACGAGCATATATCAACACCACACACACCTCTATCAGCTCCAAGTCAGAGTTCATTATCTACCGACAATGGACGAGAATACGTATTAGATGACATGTACGATATTTCTGAAACTCCAGAATTACGGTCAGATCTTGTTACTGAGAGTAGTCGATCGGAACTACTAGTAACAACTGAGGAACAGGTCTTGCATACTTTTGAAAAAGATCAAGATTCGCCGACAAGTGATGAATTTGAAATGGTAGATAAACCAAGTGAAATGGATGATTTTGTCGTCATTGAAGAAGTTGCTAGAGAGGCACAAGAAACTGACACAGAAGGAAAAAGTCTTCAAATTAAAGCTACTAAGTACGTCAAGCGTCATGACACTGAAGTAGAAGAATATTTGTCTAAAACATCCAAAAAACAAGAAAGCACAAGCAGTACTTCAGGATCTCTCTCTGATGAAGAACTATTACAATACGAACTGGAGCAGAAAAAGTTACAAGCTATCGAATTAGCTGAAATTGAAGCTGGCAAGCGATGGGTACAAATGCAGTTTGAAGGTGACCCAAGATATGATTACGAAAGAGTTCCATTAGAAGATATTAAGGAAGAAGAAATGACTGATTTTGATGCTAGTAGAATTGGTAGTTTAAGCTCTCAAAAAGAATCCATAGGAAGTTTTGGCAGTTTTAGGAATTCGTATGGTAGCCTTTCGGAGTCAGAAATGGCATCTCGGATGCGGTTTAGAATAAAAGGAGAGAATGACGATATTTCCATTAGTTCGTTACAGGAGTTTGAAAATCTAGAAAAAGCTTTAATGGAGCAGTATCAACAGCACTCGTCTTCGTCTCAAGATTCACTTAATGGTTCTTTACCAAGACGGTACGTCCTCAGTAGAAGTCAAGGTGATGACATTTCTATTTCGAGTCTAAAAGAATTTGAAGGTCTTGAATCGGCTTGTTTGGAAGCTTTAAAAGCAGAAATTTTAGCTAAGCAAAAGGAGTCTCTTCTAAAAGCAGACCCTAAGGATGTCAGTAGCTGCTTTATAGAACAAGAAAAACGCTCGTATAACGGTAGCTCAGACAGCAGTCCCCCACAAAAGGGAGGAAGTCCTTCTCAAAAGAGTGGAAGTCCATCGCAGAAGAGTGGTAGTCCATCCCAAAAAATAGGTAGCTACGGTAGTCCATCACAAAAACTCTTAAACGAGTCTGCAGCTATCAGAAAACTCATTGATCAACAAATGGCCTTAGAACAAAGACAACAAGAACACGTGAAGCCTAAAGTGGTAACGGTAAAGAAATTTGACGACCGAGGAGCGTTCTTTGTTCCTGAACCAGAATCAGAAACCAGTGACGGAAAATCTCAAGAAATAAAAGAGGAGTGTGTTAAATCCTCTTCTTTCGTTTGCGCAGCGGCTCCTAGTGACGGTTCAGCTGAGTCTATCCCAGGAGATTGCGAAGAGATGATGAAATTTCTTGACCAAGAAGAAAAAAAGAAAGAGCAAGCTGTCACAAGGACCTTTACTGATGGCGGTGTAATTGAAATAGTTCGGACAACTACTGTGATTCAACAGAAATTTGTAGATGGAAAGAAAGTCTCCGAAATCGTGACCAGTTCTGATTCAGATGGTGCTATGGATATCCCAGCTAGGCCTAGTTTAGAAGAGAGTGCGATGTCTTTTGGATCTGAAATATCCTCCTCAATTACTTCACAGCCTTCTGAGATGGATAGCTTAATGACGATCATGGAGCGTCAGATAACAGAAGGCGAGGTAGTGACGATTACCAAGCAAACAATTACGATGTCTGAAAAGCCCGAAGACCTTGAGTTTTCGAGGGAGAGTAGTGCCATTCGTGAGCTGTCGCCGTCCTCTGGGATGTCGGTAGCCCACAGTGTCATTTCTTTCGGTAAACCTTTTACAGACCCTGCTAGCGGCTCTTGGAGTGGACAAGATGAAGAACTTAGTTCGTCTGGAAGCTTTAGTAGGTAAGATATTTACTAAATCTCCTTTCAAAAGTAATCATATAAGAAGAACTTGATAGACTTATGTCGGATTTCACCAAGCACTTAACAGACGATTAGAGTGCTAACAGCTGTCAAAATGTATGAAATAACAGCCGATTAACATTTAACATCGTATGGTGAAATTAATACTTAGCATTTGCTGATTTAAATGAAGTTTTTGAAGTAAATGTCAGGATTATTTATGATAAGTAATTTATAGGGGTGCCCGCGCGGACTTAATGCTAGGCAGTACTGACAGTCTGGAAGCAACTAGTTCTAACGCTACTCGAGCCACGTATAACTACGAAGTTGACACCCCGATGACTGGCAGTCTAACTTCTGGAGGTAAGCGTTACGCTGCTTTTCATGTATTATTTAAACCAAAATGTATACATGTAAACAAATATACAACACCCAACTATACTTACCAGTACACTAATAGAAAAGAATAATAGTAGGACTAATACCGATTTAAACCAATCTTTTGTTGTATATTTAACTAGGTTTTATGTTATTTTGATCACATCAAACTTATTAGCTACAATAAAAATCAACAAAAGCTTGTAAAATCTGACTTTGATTGATGTAATTCTAAAGTTCTATAAGAAATATATGCATGCTAACTTATAAATAATAAATAGCTAAAATATTGATTTTATAGGTGTTGACAAATACTGAAATATCCAAGCAAGACAGAATAAAAAATTTAAGAGATTCCTATTATTATTATTTATTGTATTTATTGTATGCTTCTTTTTAAAAAGCATGTTCGCTCATATTATTCATGCTCAAATCGGGACTTGAGACGTGCTTGCTCTCATCCTCGCTTATAACATATGTTTATTAATTTAATTTTATGTCCCTCGAACAACTAATGATTGTCCAACATTTTGACGACTTCATTTTAATAGAATTAAAACCTTAGATATGTTAGCTGTAACAATTAATATTAAAGTAAACCCACAAAAAGTTTCTATGTCTACAGTGCACAGGTCTCGCCCAGGCAGACACACTCCAACGTAAACTACATCACTTACATTAAGACGAAATCGTGGCTTATAAAGAACAGCTAAAAGATTGTTAAAAAAATGTGCCGCGACGTCAATCATCAAAATAAATAAATTCTATAGAAAACCCAAAATTCTGGACAAGTCCTTAGTTCTCGAGTATTTTGCAACCCCACCAAGCTTCATACTAATCTACGAGATAACAGCGGTACGCCCTCCAGGGTCGAACACCATGGTGTCCTCCCTGGACACCCTGGACCCGGTAACCGCAGTGAACATGGAGAGTCTCGAGCACCCCAGCACCAGCGAGCATTTCTCGCATGATTATGAGGTGCAAGAACCGGATTCTGATACGGAGAGGCTGGTAAGTTGAAATTTAATTTATTAAATAAAAAAAAATTGCTGTACGAGGCCGAGTAAAACAATCAATCAAAGTGAAAAAACATTTTATATCGAAATTCAACTTTCGTACAATTTTAGTAAAAGGAGCTTTATGAGACGACGTTTATATTGATATTTTAGGGGCTAAGATTCTGTTATTTCTTAAGATAATAAATCCTAAAACCATTGGTCATCTCATCTCGGGATAAGATGACAACAGCCCAATACTGTTAAAGGGTAATGTCATAATATGTACGTGAGTGATATCGATGCTCATTATGTTTTGATTCATTGACTGACGGGACTTCTAGTACCTTTGAGATCTTAAATGTTAATATGTAGAAACAAAAAATCAGCCAGTTCTTCCCTGAACAGGAATTAGACGGGCGAGTGCCTCGCGCCAAGGAGCGCACCATCTTGTTCGACAGCACCGATACCCTCAGCGCCGTCAGCGGGGACGGATCGGTCCGGGAGGCGGTCGTCGAGACTCCGGCGCCCACCTTCTATATCGGAGACACGCCTATTGTTAGAGGTAGGTTATTCTGTATTTTGTGACGACTGTGTGATTTTTCAATATCCAGATTTCAGCTCTGTCCTTATCTTTCATATGACAAAGAAAGTGATAACACTGATAACTTTAACTATACTAGAACCTGACATCTGAAGATTGGAAAAAAATATCCTTAAATTTATCTTTTGGGCACTCCAGTAGTTGTTATACGGATTGCAAGCTCATCCTTTAAGGGTTGCTGCGATCAACCGACGTGTTGTCTAAGTCAACGTTGGTTTATTAAACTAAGCCTAATCTATTGTCCCGTGTTTCACTACATTCCTCTAATTCGAAATCTAGTGATAGCAGGATACAATCTATAATGAATTTATCTGTTCAGGAGAGAGGAGAGATGACAAGGAAGACAAGCAGCCTGTGCTTTCGGGCAGCTGTCCTGCCTCCCTCCCCCCCACCCAGCCCTCGCCGCCTGTTCCAGCACAGAGAAGGTAAAACTATCATTTGTAATAAAGCAACATGTAATGTTAATAGTTAGGGCGACTTGAAAATGTAGTTAAAGCTTGGCAAAGAATTTGACGTGCTCAGTGGCAACCGTCTCTTTTTGCAGCAGTTTTTGGGTATAAAATACACCCATGTTACCAATTTTGCTTCGAATAGCGTGCAAATTTTTTTCATAGGTACTTTTGATATAATTATTAATTATATTGATAAATTCACGGTAAATTACCAATTAGGTATACTCATACAATATTTAACAGAAAAACCCAAAATACGCCAAAATGTTCAGAATATTTTATTGATTTTAAATTTATCATAGCCATGCTTTATAAAATTATGTTATGATTATCTCAGTAACTGAACATCAACGTCTTGAATGTATATTTCATTAATACTGATTCCACTTTCTTTGCGAGTATTTTTGGACTCATATATTCATAAAACAAATACGTTGTTATGAATAAATAATCATAAATGTTATGAATAAATATTTTTATTTAAATCTTGCTTGATCTTATTTTTTTGAGTCTCATTACTTTTTCTTGTCGGCATCATTTGTTTATTATCATATCATATTATATCATTATTATTCAGTTTACTTTCTTCATTACTATTGTACTTAATCGTTTTGCTTACTTTATCATTAACTTAGTTGTGTTAATGTACCCAAAATTTTACCTGGATTAGACGTGTATGTACATACTAAATGAAATATTATTATTGCAGCTGCTATTGCTTAAGTCACTCCACAGAAAAGCTCAACAAATAGGTACACTTTTTCGTATTGTATTGCTTCTTTTGATTTGTTTGCTATCACCATAAATAATATAATCTGTTTACTACATCATCTGCTTCTTTTTGTTTTCATTTTATTGTTTTATGTGTGTGGAATTCTTTTTGTTGTGACATCTTAATTTATGTTTGTATCTCGTAATCATCTATATAACAAACGACGGCTTCAATTTGTGACTATTTTCCTTTTGGAAACGAACGTATGTGATTTAGTCTATTTAGAAAAGCACATGTTTCCATAGGTTTACGATATCATCTCAGTTTTTCTTTTCAACTAAGTTTTTTGCTTTCTTTTTCAGATCGCTCACGATGATCGCAAAATCTCCTCCATCTAGCTTCGAAGAATCGAGAAAATAACTTGGGATTTTCTCACAAAATACATTTGCTATTAAATCTATTCAATGTTAATGAAATTCTATTGTGATAGTCACAGCATTTTGTTCATCTCTTACGGCTAATTTTGTGGCTTTATCACGACACGTTTCTTTGATATTTGGTGATTTAACATTTTGTTATTTGGGATTAGAAGGGAGCCCTGTAGATTAATAGTTCAGTATCTACCAATAACCAGTTAACCAGTGTAGGCAAATATCAATGTTTACTATAAGGCATCTATTGTGATAGTTTGTATCGAAATAACACTCGTGTAACCGTAATGTAAGTCCAATAGAAAAGGTGATAACGCACATTAAACCTCAAGTTCTTCTGTGGTTTTAATGTATGGAAGATCATGGTCTGCTTCACCGAACTTTGACAATATTTGATCAAATCCCTGTAGTATTGGTGAACGTTTGCCAAAGGTTGGTGGTGCATACGACAAGTTATGGATAGTATTTTGGTACTCACTTTTGTACTGAGCCGTCGGATTTTGACGACATTGGTCCATGTCGCTTCGACCTATGAACTAATAGATAGCGCTTAGCTTGATCTAGTTTTTGGAATTCAACATTGCTTATTGATATGTCGTTAACTCTTCAGTAGGCGTGTATTAACCGTTTTGTAATTAACTAAATAGTTATCTTTAGCATCGTTTAGATATGGAATTTAATGGATACAAAAAACATGAATGTGATTGGGGTGATGATGATGCCTGCATTGCTCCGCTTCTGCTGAAGAAACAGGTTCATATTGAAGTTTTAATTCATGCACAATTTCTTACATAAGTAGATAGGTAGAAATACAATATAGGGTAAGATAGATAAAAATTTTCTACGGCCATTACTTTTTGAAATCGGTTAGAATTTCCTAATCCTGTTTTATAATCTACAAGTAGTCGGTTATAGAGAGATTTAGTGAAATAGTCAGGCCGTAGATTAAATTGTATGGAATTTGGAGGGCTTGCTCACTTAAATGGATCGAAGACTTGAGAATATTGTAAAAATTGATGATGATGGATTGAATCTTGGACTTCCTACGGTGGTGAACGATGATGGAGTGGCAGCACAGACTGACGGTTATAAGAATGATAATGATAAGCTTTGCTATCACGCGAGCTGATTCAAAGCAATTGTTTTCATATCAGCGTCCAAACTACCATTAGGATCATTGCTTGTAACTATTTTATATATTATAAATATAAATATAGTTGATTTGTCTAAGTGTGCTTAAGGATCGGTGTTAAGTACTAGTCTATTGCTATTGCGGTATTAAGTTTCAAAATTAAATTAGTTGCTTTGTTCAATTGTTTCAAGTTGTATTTGTAACTGCTGAATATTCTATCGATTAAACTTAAATTATTATTGAATATTAAATAAAACGCTATCTCATATTTAATACGAGTTTTATTTATTAATGTTCAAGAACTATTTCATATAAAAGAATTGGTCACATTCAAGCGAACTTTCTTCATGGCTATTAAACTTGAATGACTTTGAATACCTAATTTGCGTTGAGAAAGGGTTTCTCTGGTGATCTGAGTGAATTTTAATAAAAGAAAGGAATAAATGTTAACGTTTATTTAAAATATCAAACAAAACAATACAATTTTAACTAAAAAAGTATAAAAGTATACAATAGGTCTGTCGCCTTATATCCAACAACTAAAAATTTGAACTTAAAAAAAAACATCGTTACTCGATTTAGACAGACATAAGTACAAGTTCCCGTGAGGAAATGAAAACTTTTCAAATAAGAAATCAATAATAAATAAGAATAATTAACTAACCCGTGATTTCTTATTCAAATAATCCTCATAAAAGCTTATATCTAAAAATGCTTATATTTATTATGGCATTTTTATATAAGTTGCTTGTAAATAAAAAAAAAACAACAATATCAACAGGGGAAATGGTTTCCAATCATTTAACACGGATGATAGAAATAAGTAGAGATGCACATATTTACATAGGTTGAACAAAGATCTGATAACCAACATTAACATTTAAAATGTTGTTACAGCTAGAGAGCAAGCGTAAGCAAACTGATAAGTATGTAAGCAAGGTTTATCACGAATTAAAATAAAGGAAAAAAAGATAGATGTTTGTAGTCTATGATATTTCATTAATTAATACTCTGAAATGTATTAAGTTCACAGAAAATTTTTACTATAAGCTAAACTAAAACAGCTATTTTAAGTCAAACTGACAGAAATTACTGTCATTACTATTCAATAAGTAAGTACTTCGCACGCTTTTTATTTGTAATCTCTATCATGTTCCATCCTCCGTGTTTTCTGCAAGTATTCAGACACAATAGTGTCAGGCCAAGTTCGCAAAATGGCGAGCCGAGTGTTTAACCGATTACTCTTATCAAATAAAATAAATAATATTAGTCTTCACTTTGGTGGTAATTTTAACTCCAAGTAGTAAAGATGTACCTAAAGCCATAAATATGTAAACATCTAAATGACTTGTGTCTTCACAGGGAATCAAACTCCGAAACGTCACTTGTCTGAAAAAAAAATGCGACACTGTAATACAAGTCATACCTAATTGATAATTTATGGGGCCCATTTCATGAAAGCTTGTAGCTTGTATTACAAGCGGAAATCTCTTTCCAA
Organism: Tortrix viridana; assembly: GCA_963241965.1. Classification (NCBI taxonomy): domain Eukaryota; kingdom Metazoa; phylum Arthropoda; class Insecta; order Lepidoptera; family Tortricidae; genus Tortrix; species Tortrix viridana. The sequence goes on along the minus strand of OY725196.1, from coordinate 5,955,408 downwards.
CGATAAGCATTAAAAAGAGACTTCCACTTGTAACACAAGTTACGATGCTTTCGTAAAATAGGCCCCAGCTTTAAAACTGTGGGCGTAAGAAACAAGTCTAATTTAAAATGGGATTAGAAAAACATGTGAGTCAGGATGTGCATTAGTGTGCTGAAGATACCAACTTGGTTTGGCTCATACGCGACCTAAAATATAAAACAATGTAGAGTAAAATGTGAGTTAATATGTGTATTATTGTGCGGACATCCACTGGGTCATTATACATGACCAATTTAAAGAATTTGTACAGTGTGAGTCAGGGCTGGAGAGCATCTACGTTCGATTTGTTTGTACATAATATATATATAAACGATACCCCATTTGTCAGATTATGATATTTATGATAAGTAGGTTAGTTTATTAAATCCATAACGAAACATTGTGAAAGTTTAAGTATGAACGATTTTTTCACTTTGACGGTTAAGTATTGTCCGTCGTTTCTGCCGGTCTCGAATGAGTCTTTGTTACTACTTCTTATAAGTGCAAATAAATGTGTACCTATGGTGGACAGAGTAGTTTTAATAGTTACTTTTCAAGTAAGGGAGTGATAGTGAGATATAACAATTCTGCGTGTGTGTGTATTATCCACTAAGGTCGGAGTTCACCAACCAATTTAACGGACTGTTAAATCCTAATCGGCTGTTAGTCAATACATTTTGACAGCCGTCCGACCTCTAACTGCTGGTGAACTCCGACCTTAGTCTGGCTTATACGCGACCAATTTGAAGAGGTGGTAAAGTGTGAGTCAGGGAGTGTTATTGTGGTGATACCCACTAGATCCGGTTTGTACAGGTGCACGTGTGGCAGGAGGAAGGTGGAGCCCAGGTCCCGTTCCGCCATGGTGTTGGCCTCCTACACAGAACCGCTTTATTTACAACTGGAACTCGCAATGCTGCCCTGCTAAGGTAAACTCCTGTAGCAATTGCAACATTATTACCCAGTAATGAGGTTGCAATTATTACAGTAGTTTTGTGTAAAATACTGCCTTTTACCTTAGCAGGGCAGAATGTAAGGAATGTGTTTTTTTAGTAGGTTTCCTTGGGAATTTAGGCTAGGGGGATAAATGCATATCTATAATATCAACTGGTTCGGCACATCCAGCTTTATAATTAGCTGGCTTACCCAACTTTAGTTTAATGCAGAACTGTCTAATTCAAACAGCTGATTCAAATAATCAGCAGTGGTTGGAATCAGAAGAGTTCGTCAAAACCACCCAAGAGTGAGTAAGATAAAAATAATTGAAGCAAAAAAAATTTACTCGTTTAATATATGAGGTCACAATCTATTTAACGAATGCAGACAAAGAAGGGGACGCAGTGCGTTACGGCCTGGCCACGGCTTTGAGCGATTCTCTCTTCATTGCACGGTGAAGACGCTTACCGCGTAGCAGTTAATTGACGTTACACGCAATGTATTAGACTCTCTCAATGTATTAGAAAATAGTGATATGCAGGTACAATAGGTTCGAGGTATTCTGGTGAGTTACCTGATGAGTTAAGCGAGTAGAAGACGCCGGCCGACCAGTGCTGGCGGGCAGGGTTCCGCCCACGGAGCGGGCCTCGGATAGCGTGCTGGAATAGGAAGATACGGTCAATTATATCATTGTATCATGAACTTATAAAGCTGTAACGTATACTGTTACCACACTCTAGCAAGATCTAACAATTTAAGATCTGGGTGATTCAAGTACTTAAATATTTCTCAGTAGGTAATTTTTCAATGTAAAAGTAAAATAACAATATTAATACAAAAAAACTCTATAAAAACGTAACCTACGCCACCGGCAGCGGGGCATAGCTCCTCCTGACAGTACGTGCCGTGTCGAATCGTCGAGCTGCTTACTGTATCTGACCCATGATCCAACCATCTAACGTGAGTCTATTGAGGTGTTGGCCAAGACTAGGTATACTTAATTACAATTTTACTACTATGGCTCTTTTAATTAAACTGCCTGCAGGTGATAGTACTAAAACTTAACTGGCCATATCGTATCGTATCGTAATAAGTGTAATAACAGTTCTGAAATAAACTTTACTATAACTACCTTATGTCAATTAAATTTCAAGTTTGATTAAAGTTGCTGCTTTGCTATAGCAATAGAATAAGACGCAACAACTTTAATGAAATTTTAAAAATAATTGACGTCTCTGAGTGCGGCAGTTAGATACTAACTTCGCTACCCGTATCCCAAGAGCCTTTATTATGCAACAGTTGTATAAAAGTTGCAACTATTTGTGATATGATACGATGTGGAAGATAAATCAAATGATGTAAATGGAACTTACAGCTCGCCAAGCCGTCGTTCAGCGTCTGTCCACTCTGATAAGTCTTCTTGGCTGGAAATTATAACCCATTTAGTAAAGCTGAACCTAATATTATTATATAATCGATTGGATCCAGTTTTAAATCTAACTGGCGCCTGTTTTTCTTACTGCAGGTTTCAGGACTAGTTTCGTTGTATCCGTTTATGCTAATGGTCCCAAATTTGCCATAAAAGCGTCATGACAATCGCTAGGAAAGGATCAGTATGCTTAACATTTCTTGCCGAGTGATCAACCCACCTGTATGACTTCCTCAGGGAGTCGAACCGCATGTCGTCCATGTCTTTGTGTACCGACGACATGTCGTCGCGGTCGTCCTTCATCGGCTCGTCGGGCCGGATCGTCGTGGACACCTTGAACCCAGCTGATACTAGTGCACCTGGAGAAGGATTATATTAAATTAATGAAAATTTCAGGGGAAATAGGGAATAGCCATTACCCACAAATTCGTGCACGTACATCTCGTTTATTTACCAGGCCTTCCCGATAACTATGATGGTCTAATAGCCCGGCCGCGACTTTTAGCGACAGCGGCGGCGACGAGCGAGTTCTCTCTACATTGCGCGGTCGACACGGTCACCCCACAGCGCTTAATTGGCATTACACGCAATGCATTCGGAAATCGCTCGCCGCGACGCCGGTCGAGCAAAGTTGTGGCTAGGCCTTTACGAGTGTGATGATGATGATGGTAGTGACATTATATCCGCTGAACGTGTACTTAATAATATGATATATTCATATATAATATATTCACGAATGGACTAGTTAGTCGTTGGAAGTTATAGGAGGGAGAACGAATTTGAAGGTAAGTATATAAAAAGAGTTCACGGCCTTATGTACTGCAGAAAGCAAAAGTCAGGCGAATTTTTACATTTATATGTATAATACTCGTAAGTACCTTGTTTGTTGTGTCTCTCCTTCATGGCACTGTAAGAGGATTCCATACTGTGTTTCCTCCTCATCTGTAAAATAATGAGAATGAGTAGTATCACTTAAAGCTATTTTGGAAACACGTTAAGGACTTAAGGACTGGTTCTCAGGTCCCTGGACAAATATTCAAACAGAATGTAGGCAACATCTCTAAACCCAGCCCTTCTCATGACATATTTAGTGCAATGCAGCCGTCCGTGGGACACCTATGGCTCCCATGGGTAAGAGTTACGAGTTTTTTTTATGATTAAAGGAAGCAGACCAGCAAGCGAGTCTCCCGATGGTAAATGATCACAGCGACTCAAACACCCGCAACACCAGAAGGATCGGCAGCGCTCCCGGAATTTGAGAAAATAGTATCTATGCTAGTTTTAAAAGGCCCCTGAGTCGTGTTGTTTTTAAGCGCTTAAGACTAATTGTTACCTCATCATTAGAACTAGCGTTCACGGCTCCGGACTCCAAGTAGCTGATCAGCTTCGCTTCGCTGCTGAGCTCTAGGCTCTTCTTCCTCGAGATGTTTTCTCGACTAGGAACGTTACAAGGGATTAATTCGTTGCTGTAAGTTTGTTGTTATTGAATTGATAATAAAAATAAAAGTATATCGCTACGTCTTCGTCTACTCGGATGTCTATCGCTGTCACACTTTCTCTGGCAGGGATAGACAACCGAGTACTATAAGTAATACTCGGCTTTTACTGTACAACTCTAGCGGCAAAAACAAATGCATAGAGATATATGAAGCAAAATGCCACGTGGCGAATGGTAATGCATACTTCACCCGCCAAATGTAAGCCCAAAATTGCAAGCCGTAAAGTTTTTACGATAGCACTTCTCTCTTACAGTCTGAATACATTTGATATACCAAATGAAAAAGATACCAACGAAAATATTCGTCAAATAACAGCCAAGTGAAGTGTCATCATAACGGCCACACTTTGGCGGTTCGAGCGAAGGTTCGTGTTGGTGTCTCTTTCTTTCTCTATGATAATGAAAGAGTGGCTGTGAACTTTCGCCAAATCGCTAAAGTGTGGCCGTTAACGATCGTAATACGCAATCATGCAAATATTCAAGCAAATGTGAGCTGGGTCCGGGTGGGCGGGGCGTGAACCTGTCAGAGTGGTGCGGCAGCAGGCGCGCGCGCGGGATCATGACGGCGGGGGGCGCGGGGGGCGCGGGGGGCGCGGGCGGCGCGGGCGCCTCGTGCGCCGGCGGCGCGGACATCACGCACTTCTTGCCCGGCGGCCGCTGTAGACAGAACGGTAAGTAACACTTGTTAATATCGTGGGACACGTACATAAGCAGACTATACTTGGTTTTTTCACATTAGAATAATAACGGTCAAATTTTCACACGTTCCTTAAAATAACGTAGGCAATACTGTAAATGTACTTATTCTTGTTATAGATTACTCATAGAAGATACAATCGTATTCCATTTCTAATTTTGACTTTTGAAGGTGAAAGCGTGCGCAAAATAAGGGTAGTTTATTCTAATCTGAAAAAGAAATGAAATACAGGGCGAACCAAAGGCGAGCTCACCTCATCCGGTCAGTCTAACTTGTCCTATAAGGGACGATTTCCACCGACCAGACAGCACGGCAACGAATTTTACAATCTTTAAACGAAATTAAACTGTCTATACAATAATTATCTATATTACCAAGCCCGCTTGACAGCGTGACGCGGAATCAAGAGGCTGTGCGCGACTTTGTAATATCGATTTTAATCACCGTGTAGACAGTTTAATTTCGTTTAAAGATTGTAAAATCCGTTGCCGTGCTGTCCGGTCGGTGGAAATCGTTCCTAAGTTAGGCTAAAAAATAACAATTACGCTTATTATTAAATCAATTAATGGGGAATCCTTTTTTATTGCTATGTAAGGAAAAAGCAAACACTAGTAAGTTGGCCCTAGTAGCAAACACTAGTAAATAAACTAGGATTATGATGTGCAACGGTCTGTATTGTTCAGTAGCAAGTATAGCGGAGTCACAAAAGTATACCTTCGCCGGCATATACGGCAGCGAAGCGTTCTGCACACTAGACGCGTCCCCCGAGTCCGCTCGCTCGCTGATCAATGCTCGCCGGTCAGCGCGCTGCTTGGACGGCATTGCTCCCTGGAGTTGACGAACAACATTTTTAAAAAGGTCGTTAAAATACATATTTCGTACCTATTTCAATTTCAATTGCCGAGACTTTGCTATTATCTTTCACTAGTACAGCATAAAATGTCCTGACACAGTTGCTCACAGTTGGGCCAATCTCCACCCAGCCTAACATGCATCACAAGAATAAAGTGACAGCACGAAGAAAAAGTTACTAGAGTAATTAAATATCATGTTTAGCTTAGAGCCTTAGCGTTTTTAGCCCTTAGACCGGTCCGGACCGGACAAAAATGCTAGGTGCACAGGCTCATAATAGATTTGAACGATTTATTTTATTACTCTAGCAATACCGGATATTTTAGCTTATGCATGCTAAGCTCTGCAGGGCGATACTATCTGTACTAGTAGGACGGCCTCGTTGCGCATCTTTCGTCCGTGGACATGGCGCCTCAAATATAGAGAGAGATATACTATACCTACCCCCATCAGAAAACAACAGTGAAAATATTGCTGCTTGATGGCAGCTTATTGGTTAAGAAGGAGGTAGTGTTCTAGATAGAGTCTACACTAGGTCCTCTATCGAAAGTCGAGGGCCTCACCTGGTGCAAACCGGGCATGCTCTGGATGCAGGCGACGATGGAGCGGGGCGGGGGGCGCGGGCGGCGCGAGCACGCCACCACGGCGCACACCGCCAGCACCAGCGTCAGCAGCGCTCCCACCACCACCAGCGATATCAGGACCACTGGAATATTCAACGATGGGATCATTAGGTTGATGCTGCGGCATGTGACTTAACAGTAGCATAGGGTCACTGCAAGGACTTACTAATTTCTGTTACATCTTTTAAAGCCTATTTATTTTATTTGACATTAATGTCGGATTTTACCAATCACTTAACAGACGATTAGAGTGTTAAAAGCTGTCAAAATGTATGAACTAACAGTCGATTAACATTTAACATTGTATGGTGAAATTGGTACTAAGTTATGCTTCTAACATTCTAACATCTAAAGTCAAGACTTTAGCGTGGTCTAGACCTCATTTCATCTTTTTGGGTTCTGCACCAATCGAGCTCCAAAATGATAGCAGTGTTACGAGTAACTTCCAAGGTATCCACACGACCATTAGTTAGTGATGAAATCATATCAAGTACTACAATAACAGAGCCTGGAGAACAGTCATTGGCAATAATATCCAACATTGGTCTCAAAAATATCTGACAGTGATAATATGCTTGGATTGCTGGTGACAGTACGAGTTTAACTTACCGATTCTTACAAATGGATAAAAAGATAACAAAATAAAATCATTATTGAATCTTGGATGTTTTCTATGTACTTAAATGTAAAACATCCGTCACTCTCGCACTCATATCAGGGCCCTTAGCCAAGATGCATTACGCTAACTATCGTTTCTATTCGTTTCGTTTTTAAACCAATCGCGTCACTGGTAGATCACGTGACTCTTCGTATGACGTGATCTACCAGTGACGCGATTGGTTTAAAAACGAAACGAATAGAAACGCTAGTTAGCGTAATGCATCTTGGCTAAGGGCCCTGGTCAGAAAGTGACAGATGTTTTATCTTCCTTATCCACATGATAAATACGACCATAATAGCCCGCAAATAATTATTTATTTCCAAGGTCTTCTAGTTCAGCTTACCCTTCAGGTTTATGTGGCAAGAGCTGCCCGCGTACCACTGGAAGCACTCGCAGAGCACTCTGTGATCGTCCCGTGAGTAGCACGCTCCGTGGTAGTTGCATCTCTCACAGCCAACTGGCTCAGCTGAAACGGGACAACATGATGTACCTATTCATTAATTAATTCAACGTTGGATTAAGTCATGCTGTTCGTTGAGCTAACGTAATGACGTACTTTCTGGACGCTGGTATTATTTGTTGTTAAATGTTTATTTACCTTTGTATTTTATAACTGACCAACTTCTTGATATTGTGTTTTGTACCCATCTATGTAGTCATAGTTTCTTCTTTTTTAAGCATTAAAACGAGGTAGAAATTCTAAATAAACAGATTGTATCTTGACTTATCTTTATTATTCTTATAGAAACAGTAAAGCAGTAAATTCCACAAAATAAAATAGTTAAATGAGCAAAGGGTACCAGAACAGATCCTCCCTGGGTACAGCGAGTTGACGCTCAGGTCCGCGTATCCCTCCAGGCAGCTGCAGGTGTAGGTCCCTCGCAGGTTGAAGCACTGGGAGTGTTCCGAGCAGTCGTGGAACTGACCACTGACGCACTCGTCGAAGTCTGGAAGATGGAGAGAATATCATTTAAAATGCATCAGGAAAATAACTTAAGGACCGGTTGTTCCAATCCCTAAATGAAATTGTGACAGTCAAAGTTATCGGTTTTCTGGAAAAGATCGATATTTAGCGATAAAACCGCCTGTTGACACACTATGTATCACTTCTTTTTTGTTGCATTTCTTACTCTTGATGTATAATAAATGATGTTCAGTAAAGATTTTTGTATTGTAATGTTATCGGCGTTTTTCTTTTTCATATGAAAAAAAGGATGAAGCTATGATTTACTTGTGACAGTATTATCTGGAGATTGAGAAATCATACCCTAAGTATCTTTTTAGTTGATGTTTAACCGGGAGAGGTACATATAGCAGACTGATGCAACATCGTTTGAGAAATTAATAAGACCGTCTTAAGATAAACTCTATGGGACAGAACTTTGTAACAAGCTAAACAATAGCTATAAATATAAGCATCTTTAATTTGTAAAACGAGACTTTGTTCTAAATAATTTTAAAGTAACGTATATTTTTGATGTCTAAAGTATTTTAATATACTGCATTAGATAGTATTAAACATATTATAAAATTTGTTTTTGTCATCAATAGCATTCGCATCAAACATTAATTCCCTATTATCAACATATCTGAGCTACAAATTGAAACATTTCCGTACCATTGACTTCCAATCTGTCGACTAGCTCGCCGGCAGCATGTACGTCTGTTCCTCCTAAACTGTAGTTGTTGTGCCGCAGGTACTTTTCGATCACTTCTTTAAGTCGACTCTCGTGTGCATTGTCAGACAACTGGAAGCACACATTGCAATGCATTTTATTCATCATGATCATCATCATATCGCTTGACATTCATACCCTAAATATCACCACCAACGAAAGGTCCCATGGTCTCAATCCCCGAGCGAAGCCTAGTTTATCCAACTTGTTGAATATTTCATATTAATTGTTACCTGAACATAAAAGTCGTTCATAACACCCTGGAACAACTCCCCATTGCTCCTCATCTCGATGGGGTGGAAACCAGTAATGTGGACGCCATGGAAGACGTCTCGAAGGTCAGACTGCATCACCATGCGGTTGATACCCTCGTGAGTCGCGAAAGCTAACGCTTGGTACTGCTTGCTGGAGTTATCAGCTAAGTTCTCGTGGAATTGGAGACGTTGGTTGCCCTGGGTCCCGAGGGCCAGTTTTACTGAGTATGTGTAAGTTGCTGGAGAGAAATAACACGATTCATACATATATACACTTTATGATGAAAGTATGAAACGGCTCGATAAGAGACACTTTGGAGTAATATGTTGAATAATCATATCTGAATCTGAATGATTGTGTCGTAGAAAGCAAAAATGAACTTCGAAAAATAAACATGCATGTAAATAACCAATCCATTATACTTACGTTTGCAAGGTCTGTCAGGGAACATCCTAGCGAAACCTGGTCTGCAGACGCACTTCATCAGCCCATCAATTCTCTGGCAGCGCTCGTTTCTCGACGCCTTACAGTCTGGCTGACATTCCTTACCATAACCAGTTCCTGAAATAAGACAAACATTTACTCTGTATAAAACCTTCCTTGATTTGATTCACAAACTAACTTTTTTTTAAGCTAATATAATATTAAAAATAAATTTGTTGTTACTCAGATACTTGCCAGTAGGATGACCGACGTTGGTTTCCAGATATGGAGTACCAGCTAATAGAATTTCTCCAAACAGTACTTGTGATACTCCATTATTAGTGACTTGCTCATTTCTAGTAACTCCATCATAATCACCTGTTTCAATGTCTGTTTGTAATGGAGGCGCTTCACCACCATTTTGGGATTTATTCATTACAACGAAAAATGTATCATTATCATTATCGCTTTCTGTTTGAATTTTTTGAACGTTTTCAGTGGTTTCTCCGTCTTTAATGATAAAGTTGTCAGTCTCTTCAGAAGACATTGTAACATCGTCAAGCGCTAGTTTGGTCTTAGTCGCTGTTTCTACAACTGGTGTAGGATCTAAATGAACTGGAATATGTTTTGTCACAGTTTCAATTATTGTAGTGGGTTGCACATGTGTGTATACTTCAGTAACAATATCCACAACAGTAGATGTATGCGTATTGGTCAAAACCAGTGTTTGCGTCACGGCTCCTTCTGATTGGCTTAGAAGACTTGTTTTTGTGTGAGTTACCGTTAAAGTGTGGGTTAGATTAACGTAGCCAATGCTTGACACTGTTTGCGGTGGCTCCGACAGCGTCTTAGTAAGAGTGACTACAGTAGTCTTAAATTCTGTTTTAGTAGGTATAATCTCGTCAAATACCTTAACTTCATTTCCGGCGTGGTGTGTTGGCTTAACAACAATGCCCTTGTCAATGCCGGAAGCAAGATCGCTTGCGGGTATTTTTTCAATAACATTTGAAGTGTCTAATTGGGTTATAGAAGGTAACGAGGATTCTTTTAAAACCTCTGTTGGTTTGATAAAATCTTCTTCAACAGGAGATTCTGAACTTTCTATAACGCTTGATGGGCTTATTATTATTGGTCTTTGGGGTAATGGCCTGATCTGAGGTATCTTTTTGTTGGGAGTAGGTCGCGTTGGATACAAGATTTCAGGACGAGGTCGGACAGGTTTGGTAGTAGTTGTGGTTGGTTTTGTGGTTACCCTGTATTTATGAGTACTATCATAAGATGGATAAGGTTTACGAGTTCGGTTCCTAAAACCTCCGCTTCCAAATTTGATTCTTTCTGTTGAAACATCCTCTTGTGATTCTTTAGTAACTGATTCAGTTGAAGCTGATTCTTTGATGGTAAACGATACTTTGTGGTCTGTCCCTTCTTTACTGGAATCAGACAGCCTTTCTTCAGTTACAGGTTTACCGGAACTAACGTCATCAAAACGCTCTCCTGATGATTCTGCTTCATATGAACTACTTTCGGTAGACGACACTTCATGTAGTTCTGGTATTTGAGATGGTTTTGCCTCAGGGAACAGTATAGATGTAGGTTCAAATTCAACACCAGAAGCGAACTCAACTCCTGAAGATGTTAACCACCCTGAGGACACAGGTGTTGGGAAAATAACATTTGGAGGTGTAGGTCTTTCAGTGGGTGCGTCATTCACTGGAATCACGCGTGAAGGTTCCCTAGGTGGAGGAAGAAGTTGTGATGATGGCAATCCAGGATTGAACACCGGACGCTTGATATTGTTTAGAATATTATAAGCAGGCCTATAAGTTGATACATCATCCCTCGTAAATGGCTTCCTTGTTGGTCGTGGCGTGGTTGGTCTAGGAGCGAACGTTCTTGGAGGTAAGGTTTTGTAGGATGGAGGCGTTCTAGTAGGCCTTGGCGTAGTCTTGACTGGTTGCCTTATCACAGGTGGAGTTCTAGGAGGAGGAGGGCTCATTCCCATTATCATTTCGTCATTTGTTGAAGGCTTAAAATTATAGTCCATAGTAGGTGGAGGTGGCGATAAATCAATGATTTCGCTTGAAGTTCTATTAATATCTAAATCGGTTGTAATAGTGAATGTCGGTAATGTGGTTTTTTCGTTTGGTTTTTCAACGACTAAAGGCTTTTTGTCTTGTATTTGTACGGTAGACGTAATAATGTGAGGATCATTAGCGTGTAAGGTACTATTAGGTCGAGCTGAAAAGACGGGCCGTGGCGGTCTCTTATATTTATTGTCTGGTTCAGGTCTGTAATATGGCACTTTACGGGTGGTAGATGGTTTAGTGGTAGAAATAGTACTCATCTGTTCCCCTGTGTTAAGCTGTAAGTTCTCTTCGTACGACACATTTGTTGAATTTTCCATCAATTGATTAATCTGCCAATGTGGCTGGTGCAATTGATGATCTAGAGTGGTAATAGTATTAGCTGTAAATGGTCGAGGATTCATATACGGATTGTGCTCGTAAATAGGTTTAATCGTATTAGATGAGAAAGACGTCTTATTATACGATCGGAACGGTTTCTCTGTCTGCGTTCCAGGATTAAAGTCAACAAGATTAATGTTTGTATCTTTTTTTACTTCTGGAGACTTCTGTATCACTTCATCTTGAAGCAAAACTAATTGAGTTGTAGCTTTTGATGTTAGTTCTATTTCACTAGACGTGCTTACCACAGGTACCTTCATTGATTCTTGGCTAACTTCCCCGTCAATTTCACTATTATTGTCTATTTCTTCCTCACCGTCATAAATTTCTTCCGAATTTTCAAACACTGGTTTAATTTGAGCAGTGGTTGGTCGAGTGTATTTGACCGTTGTAGTTTCATCGCTGTTATCTCTTATTGGTATATCATATGCAGGTTGTTTCGAAACACCAAAGTTTGACGGTATATAGTTGGGACTAAAAGGCTTATTTGTTAAGGGTGGCAGGCTTGAATAAACGACTTTGTGTTCATTAGGTTTTGTGAAAGGTTTGCCATGATGAGTAACCACAGGGGACTTTTCTGGTCCCCAGAATTCTGACGGTGGCTTGCCAGCACTTGTTATCTTCTGACCAAATTTAGGTAAATTATCCTTATTATAATCATGTAGCAACGGGATGATTTTTCTTGTAGTTGCTTCTACTTTGATATTATTAACGCTATTTAATATATTATCATTGAAAGGAACACTAGAGTACCATCCGTGTGAATTGGTAGGAATATTCGGTATTAGTTTTGGCGGTCTTTTCTGGTCATTTGTTTTAATATCTTCTTGATATTCAGTAACAGGTTTAACATTGTTGTATTCATTAGAAGGAGTCGTACTGTCTTTCATCATAGGGAAATTAGCATGACTATTTTGTGACGGTGTTATTGATGGGCTTGGTCCACTGTGTTGATCATTATGATGGTAGTAAATATTATCTGGTTCTTTTTTGTTTGTTGATTGGTTTTGAATAAGAGAGCTTGTATTCCATCTGTTATCTCCCATAGATACTTTGATGGGCTCACGGTTATGATTATCTACTGATCCAACATGATCATATCCTTGTGAAGGATTTTGATTTCTGTGCAAGTTGTAAGTTTCTGAATGAGTGGCGTCATCCTCAACTCGTATAGCAAAGTTCGTTGAAATAGGTATATCAGCATTCATTTCACCATATTTGGGTGCGTTGCCTATAGACACTGGCACACTGGATCCTATAACCTGACCAGCATCACCTACATTGCTGGCGACATTAGTAGCAGTATTTAGAGTTACAGTATAAGTACCATCTTTCTCTTGACCGTTGTTAGTAATAGATTTGTTAGCATAAGGTATTGAGTCGGCTGACACGGATCCCTGAATATGCCCAGTATTGATGGATACATGGCTATGAGGTTCATCTAGAGGCTGGTTGAAAGAATTGCCATATGGAGAACCAGCGGACGGAATGTGAACGGTATATACTGGAGTCGGTTTACTGCTTGGCACTTGAGATGCAAAGTAAATTTCCGATGTAATTTTTGGAGGGAGCTGATCATTCTGAGGAGACTTTGGAACTGGATGCTGTATATTCAAAAATACTTTCATGTCCTGCACTGGTTTTGTATGGACGACGGGTTTCTGAAGATACGGTTTGTTGTTATCATAACTGCTGTCATGATTAAAGTGCATTTTTGGTGGCGGTGGCGGTACAGCTAAGTAATTTTCGTATTCGTTATCAATTACTTCTTTTTGCTTTTCTTTCCCTCTGACATGGCGGTAGTGCTCAAAATCGCCATTATTGGGATGGTATACGTTCGGGTTGTAAGCAGTTATTTGCGGACCAACCTGTAGAAACGTTTCCTGGTTGCTCGTTGGTGGTGGAATTTTATGAAAGTCAAAAGCATTCTTACTTTCCTTCCATCTAATTTTTTGGTCATTTTTAAATGTCTGGTTTTTATAAAACTGTGGATTTGGTTTATATGGTTCTAACGGTCTGTGTGTAGGCTTCGACCCGAAATTTTTGTTGCTGTTGGGTGCAGCGTTGTGCACATTAGTCATTTGAGGTGCGTCTATGCTAAAACTGCCAAAGTATCCTGGTTCCGGGTAGGGCAAGGGGGCATCCACATAATCACCAGTTTTATGCGGCTCTGAAGATCCAGCAAAAACTAGCGCTGTAGAGCTTCCGTGTGGAATCAACACATTAGCTACTCTAGAGGGTTGAATATCTACCAAAAATGGTTTGCTCATCAACACATTGTGGTCGGGCAAAGGAAAGCCTTCCTCTACTCTTACTCTTGTATTGATGACTTCTGACGAACTAGGACTGTTATCAGGTATTTCATCTGAATCTTGAGGTTGATTTTCAGGTCTTGCTAACGATGGAATATAATCTAAGAATGCCGGTCTGCCGTGATTTCCTAAAATAGTAGTACTAGGCTTCATTTTTTCTGTTTTCATGGTATGGTCGTTAACAGGTGCCTTTGATGGACGTGGTGGGTTCTTAGGCTGCGGACTATTATGATAATTATAAGTTGAAGAAGGCCTTGATAAATTCCTAATGGGTTTTTGCTTAGGTTTTGGTAGATCTGGTGGTCTTAGATCAAAAGAATCATCCACTTTAGTAGCCGACAAGTTTTGTTCATTTGAAGGAGGCTTTTCTTGAACTATATATTGCTCATCACCGGCCACAAAACTATCTAAAATTGGTGGATTAACTGGGTTTTGTAGTTTAATTCCACTTGCTGCAAGGGTTAAAGGGCCACCAACAGCAGGTCTTCCAACTATAACATCTGAGTTAGCTGTTATTATTTCACCGGGGCTAATTGGTATACCGCCATTTACCAAAGGACTCTCGTGAATCATCTTCGGTGGAGCTATTCTAGCTTTATAGTGTTTGTGTTCAGCTGCCCATGCTAGATTCTGATGTAATGTGGCGTTTGTAAATGCTATTTGTGACTCTGCCGTCTCTAATTCATCGACAGGTATATAAATAGGAAAGTTACTCTTTGTTTCCATATCTGTATCGATTCTTTTATTAACACTATAGGACGTCAATTTAGAAATCGGCTTGACTGTTGAAGTTGTTGTTTTGTTTTCTTGGCGCTTTATAAAACCTCCTGTCATCTTTTCAAGCACAGGAGCCAATTGCGATAATCCCTTTATTCCTAATGACCCTAATTTTAATAAATCAGCAACAACAAATTTGTTTTTGTTAGGTTTTTGGGGTTTTTCGGGTTTTTGCTTGTCCGAACTATTAGTTACAGGGGCTTTGCTTGGTTTTGGAGGTGCAGGTGCTTGCTCATTGGTTAACAATTCACTTTCTTCTACAGAATTTGAATGTTTTTCATCCGAATAATCATTAATGACTTCAGTATACTTTTCGACTACTTTGTCAGTAGGTGCTAAGTGTGAACCGCTTTCGTATTCGTAAGGACTGTACTTTGTTTTCTTGTCTAGCGCTTCGATATTTGTGGGCCTTGGTTCCAATTTAGTTGAATCATATTTAGACGTTATCATTGCGTATTGAGCTGGTACTGAAGGTTCATTGTTATTTGAATACTTAGTTTTCAAACTTTCGGTTTTTGTGTGACTACAAGAGCATGAGCTTGTGCACGGTGTATGACTTGCTTCAGATGGTTGTATCAAATCAAAGCTGTTGCCATTATCACTGTCTATTCTTTTTTCTATTTTGACAAAATTGCTTTGATATATTTTCGTCGGAGACGACGGCTTAATGGTTTTCATTTCCATGTATTTCGTCTGAAATAAAAAATACGTTAATTAAAACGTAGTTCAAAAACACTACTAATTATTTCATATTGAGGAATGGAAGGTTAAATCATTAATTATGTTAAAGTGCAAGACATTTATCATTTCCTTGGACGGAGGAATATCCAGGGCCTGAGGGTATCAGCAAAGAACACTGTTATTTGGTATCCTTGGTAACCTGGAAGGTAAAACCCAGGGTTCTAAATATTCTTACGTTTGTTGGTTTTATGCCTGGAAATATATCTGTTGCATATAGAGGAAGATTCGTCAGTGACTCGGTAGTGACCACAGATACAATAGTTTCAAATGTTGACACATCACTCCTCTTATTTTGGACAACTGTTGTCAAATATGTGTATGTAGTCATACACGTCTTAATGATATAGTTATGCTGCATCAATTGATGTAATGGGAACAAAGCGCTTATTTGCTGACGATTGATGAAGGTTGCAACTGCTGATGTCAACAGTGATTTGGATGGTGATGATGAATGGTCAAACGGTGGTTTGAATGAAGTTACTTGCATCAGCTTTAGTTTCCGCTGAGAAAATAAAAGTGGCAATAGTCAATGAGTGCAACTGATAATAATTGTTGATGATAATTGTTGTTATTGTTATTCTATGGTCGGTCTATATTATCATCAGATATCAGTTTTTAATCTGTAAAAATAAATGAATTAATCACTTTTTGTTAAAAATTACATTTTACCTGTTCTTGTTTGCCGTCATTTTTATCTTTAACCAAAACCTCGACTCCGTTCGATAAGACCTTAGTCGCTAGATTCTTAAACCTTCGTTCATCTTCTGAGTTTCCCTGTTCAACTAGGTCCATTTCCCGTCCTGGTCTCCATGGTGAATTGTCATACACTATTCCATTTGCGTTAAATGCTGAAATGTTTTAATTATTAATTACAATTAATAAAGAGTTAGGATAAAATTCTGCTTCACTTTAAATTGCAATTACTGATTAGAGATAAAAGGCAAGTGGCAAGTAAAATCACTTAACTTTCTTAACGTCATCTACATATATATATATTACATTTGTTTTAAAAACTATTATAATTTTATATTTGTGAAATGTGTAATAGATATTGAGCATGCATCTATTTATCACTAACTACTTACCAACACTACTTACCAATACTCTACTTACTATCTAAAAACTGCAACCAGATTTCTATTTACATTTAGCAGTTCTACTGTGTCGACATCTGTAATTTTGGTGCCATACACAAATGTGCAAATAGGGTTAGATCATAGAACACTACTCACTATGACACAACGGTGCAATGTGACATTTAAAACAGAAGTTAAAGTAGTCAGTTTATTAGCTTTGTTATTTTTATGTACATTTGCTTTAACATCGTACTTGTTACTTATTACCTGATATTACTGTTATGTTTATTAATATTGTTAGGTATAATTATGTTTTCGAATGTTTTTGAAAGATTTCTCGAATTCAATTCATTGAATTTTTTGCAAACATGAATGAGGAATACTTACAAGTAATTATATTTAGCTGATTATCTTTCAAAAACATCCCAGTTTAAGTTAGGATTTCTTATTTTATTCCTGTTTGAGTTATGTATCAATTACGTTGATAAGACTCACCTCCGAGGTAGTTGGATGAGCGGATGTGGATTTGGGATCTCCCAGTTGTGGGTGTCTTCGGGATTCTCCGAGTTCCGGTGCCGTCATCATCATCATTATCATCAGTCGTTCGTCATTGTCAGCCTGAGTCAGTTCTATTTGGTCTTTCAAGTTTCTTTTATGTTTCAACAGATATTATTTCTGAGCATAGCGTAATTTTAATCCCTACTAATATTATAAAAGCAAAAGTAACTCTGTCTGTCTGGTACCTCTTCACGCTTAAATCGGTGAACCGATTTAGATGAAATTTGATATGGAGATAGTTTGAGTACAGGGGAAGGACATGGCATAGGATAGTTTTTATCCTGGAAAATTTGATACATCCTGTGGGATACACGATAAACGACTTCTACGCGGACGGAGTTGTTGGCAAAAGCTAGTATTAAAATAAAACGAATTCTCGGATTTTTATAATTTTTCAAAGACTTCAAAACAAAGGAGTAGGCTCTCAATTGGGTTGTTTTTTTTTTTTTTTTTTTTTTTTATGTTTGTTAACTCAGAACTATTTATCTTATCTTGACAAAATAAGTAACACCAGAATTAGAGGCAAAACTAAAGTTCCGGATGTAACACTAAAGGTTAGAAGACTCAAGTGGAAGTGGTCAGGTCACTTAGTTAGAGGCAAGGACAAGTGGAGCAAAAGGGTAACCCAATGGTATCCAAGAGAAGGTACGCGTAGAAGAGGCAGACCACAGAAAAGATGGGATGATGATATCAGGCAAATCGCCGGAACATCCTGGCACAGAGTGGCAAGAGAAAAGCAAGAACGGAGAAGGCTGGAGGAGGCCTTCGCCGACTGGCAATCAGACTTGCAAAAACGAAGTAAACAACAAATTTTAGAGTACTGAAGGAAAGGAAATTGAAAAATCCAAAATATTTAATCATAGTTTAATAAGAAAAAATAATTTTTTAATGTTTTCTAGGCTAAGTCTGAATAAAAGGACGACGACGCGTTTAGCCTAGTTGGTAGTGACCCTGCCTACGAAGCTAGCGGTCCCGGGTTCGAATCCCGGTATGGGCAAATATTTGTGTGATGAGCGCGAGTATTTGATCCTGAGTCATGGATGTTTTCTATGTATTTAAGTATGTATTTCTCTATATAAGTATGTATATCGTTGTCTAGTACCCATAGTACAAGCCTAGAGCTTAGTTTGGGACTAGGTCAATTTGTGTGAGATTGTCCCTGATATTATTTAAAAAAGGCTTATTATTATTATTACCTCAGAACTATTAGCCGATTTGGAAAATTCTTTTTTTATTTGAAAAGATATACTTTCAGATTGGTCCTATTTTTATCACGTTAGGGACCTGATGAAGAGATCCTGGAGAAATAGAGGGAACTCTTCAAAAGTGATTAAATGCCCTGTATCTTGGATGGAAGCGACATTTTGTTAAGGGATGAGAAATTGCTATTAGGCTATTGTTTATTAATGTGATGTATATGTGTTTTATTAAGCACATAATATTATTAGGTACCTACATCACTAAAAAGCGGAAAAAAAAGATCAAAAAAACGACTTCAAAAACCCACTGAAAAGAGTTAAATAATGACCAGCTTCCTAGGAATTGCCTATTTTGTGCCTAGTTAGTAGGTACATGAAATATATCGAAGTCGATGGCAAGAATCATGTGACATTGCTATTATGTATACCTACTTGACACCGGCTTGGATATATTTCTGTACCAAATAGGCAATTACTAGGAGGCTGGTCATTATTTAACCCTTTTCAGTGGGTTTTTTTTGTTAAACATTTTTTAGAGTTAAGATTTAAGTCTCCATTTTTAAAGACATAAAAAAGGGAAAACGTAATCAAAACGTCCGATAATTCGTTTAAAAAGGCAGCAAAAGGTATTAAAATTAAATAATAAATAATTTTTAAAGTATTTATTTTCATTTTTCCTATTTTCAATTTACAATTGGAAGCAAAGAGAGTATTACGATATCAGTTATGATAAATTCATAATCTAGTTAATGCTTAATCTTAGGCAGTGATAGATATTCTGTTACCTAACAATTTTAACCATCACATCAACCTGGTAACATTACAAATGTATTTGGCGATCCTTAAAGAAGTGTTAAACATCTATTAAAGTACGATGGAGTATTTTGTTCTTACATGCTATCGTTAAAACTATAAGGCACTATTCATAGTTAATCTTACTATCATACAATGTAAATAAATAACCATTACTTTATACACCTAATAATTTGTTTGGGCTTCACGAAACGTCGTCAACTGAACTTAAATTATGATCTCTAATGGCGGTCGCGGATGCTAACTTCACGACATACGTTGGTGATGCGTCGTACCGGATGTGTTCACTTAGTGACCCTACTATACTCTCTAGGCTCTGTGTCTCTTCCTGGCCCTTATACGATAGATTCTCCAAATATCTTTCTGTGCCAGAAACAATTGAATTATCTAGATAATTGTCGCTTTGTGAACTAACCAACTGGCCCACTGATGGTAAAATCGAGGGCAGCACTTCTATATCTTCGTAATATACTGCTTCACGTTTCCTAACAGTCTGGGTGTCATCAACTACAACGGTTGACAAGACTGTGCTAAATTCACCTGGGTATCGTCCAGAAACGTACATGGTGACAACGCTCGTTAGTTTTGGTGGAGCAGGTTTCGGTGCTCTGGGCTTATTCCTAGCACGCGTCGGAGGGGGTGGTGGGGGAACGTCTTCCTCTATTTCCTGGACTTCTTCAGAGAAATCCTCATTGCTGTTTAAATCGGGTAAAATGTTGGGTTTAGGGCTGTTGCTATAAATATCATTATTCAAATTATTGTTATGTAATAAGTTTAGGTCATTCTGCGCGAGACCCAGTAAGGGGTTAGGAGTTTGAAGTGCGATAGCTTGCTGTTGCTGTTGTTGTTGTTGCAGTAACAAAGGAAGGAGTAAAGAATTGAATTGCGGGGGAGGAGCTAAAGCCGTAGGCGTTGAGACAATCGTGTCAGTGACAAATTCAGTAGCGGTAATCACATTTGTTGTAGGATCAACTATAGTAGTCAAAATAGCTTTACCCTTAAACGTGATTGATAATACCGTTTCCCTAGCATCAGTGACGGTTGTTACGTAAGAAGTTGTTCTCGTTTTGTATTCTGTTACGGGTGTCTGAACTACAGGCTGCTGCGGTAGCAAGCCTTGTCCCTGGAGCGCTAAAAGTGGGTTAATTTGAGGCTGCTGATTGCCAAGTAATAGTTGAGATAGCAACAAGTTCGCTAAAGGTACATTTGCGTTTATTTCAGGTGCTATGGTCTGAGTGACAGGCTCTACGTTATATACAGTACTAGGCAAAACGTGAGAATAAGATGTCTTGCGACCTCTAATCGTAGTTGGTGTAAAGATAACAGTGGTGGTTGGAGTTTCGTGCAAATAGAATTTAATGATCTCAGTGGCACCGTTTTCAGCCAGCTTGGTTGATTCCGAAGCAAGAACTAACTGCTGGTTGCCTAATGGGCCAAGAGTGGTTGCGACTTGGTTTCTGAGTAAAACTTCTATGCTAGGCTTAGCTGTTAAGACGTTTTTGTACTCTGTAATTTTACCATTTACGACGGGGATGGTTACTTCTGTAGGTATCTGATATGTTACAGTTAGTTTTCCATTGTCAACGACATTTTTGTAATTTTGTCGTTCACCGCTAAAGTTTTCGAAAGAATTTCTTTGTCTGCTTGAACCTCTGCTTGTGGTTGTTCGAGTGCGAGACCTGCTAGTGCTAGTACGAGATGGATTTTTAGATCTATCAGTTTGTGAGTTTCTACTCAATAATTTCGGTGCTTTTGGTCTTGTTGCAGATGTCGTGGTTCTTGAAGATGACCTAGATTTGTTTCTTCTGTATGCAGGCGTTGCCGTTGTTGTCTGCCTGTACGAAGCGGTTGTCTTACTTTCTCCTCGTACTATGAAAGGTTGCCTTTGAGAGGATTTTTTAGGTGCTGCAGTTGTCGTTTTACTATGAGAGGACAATCGAGAGTTGAACCTACTGCCAGGTCTTGCTTTTTGTGTGACAGGCGCTGGTGGCTCCGTCTCCGGTTCTAACTCCACGGCTTTAGTCGTTGCTGATTTAAGACTAGGTCTTCTGAAGTTTGAATATTTCCGGTTTCCGTAGTCAACTTGACGTTTCGTTCGTCGTTTAAAAGCAAACGGTCTGATTTGAACGATATTTTTCCTTGGTGCAGGCGTTGAGGGTGTAGCTACTTGCTGTTCCTTTCTGTCTGAGGATTCATAATCATTGTCCTCTTCAAATTCTTCTCCATCTTGAAGTTCTTCACTCTCCTCAACTTCTTGTTCATTCTCCTTGATTTCTTCTTCTAGCTCGGGCTCAGGTTGTTTAAATAAATTTCTTCTCGGGAAAAGAGCATTGGTCGGTCTTTGTCTACGTAATGAAAGAAGAGGGTTTGTAGTAGAGCGAGTGGTAGGTCTTCTGGTAGTAGTTGTAAGTCTTCCTCGACTGGTAGAAGTTCTTCTAGTTGAAGCAGTATTTACCCTAGGAGTCACAGCTGTACCTGGTAGTCTAGCTAATGGAGGCCTTCTAAATTTAAGCAACGGGTTATTTGTTGTTCTGACTGGTGATTCAGTAACTTCGTTCAAAGGCTCTGTAACATTTTCCTCCTGTTGGGTTCCAGATGTCTCTGACTCGTTTTGGTCTTGCGATGGTAAAGATATTGATGCAGAATTTCTATTACCTCTCAGTCGGGATGATGCAGTAGGCCTTATTCTCGGGCTGGCTGATCGACTAGCGAAGTCTAAATTGTTGCTTCTAATGGAGCTAGATCTAAATCCAGTTCGTCTTGACGTGGGTTGAATAGACGGCCGATTTCCAAACCCTCCAGATCGCGAGGCTGAAGGTACATTCGCTGATGGATTTGAAATGCTACTGCGTCCAGAGAACCTCTTAACTGAACTAGATGAACCTCCAAATGAAGAAGCTTTTCTATTGCCCCCAAAACCTGATGGCCTTACAGATTTCAGTGTAGGTGTAGCGGTGATAGTCGGAGTGAAATCAGCACGTGTAATTGTGGTTGCGCTACTCAGTAACGATACACGTTTAGGGCTAAATGTTGGCCTGTTTCTTCTTGATGCAAATGGTATTATAACTGGCGTAAAGGAAGGTTTCTTTGTTGTGTACGTCAAACGCGACTTCTTTCTGGGATTGGTTCCATCATCGTCTTCTTCTTCTTCCTCTTCTGATTCGTGTGGTGATTCTGTAGTGGCGTCGGGATCAGCTAAAGAGCTCTCGATTACTTCAGGAGTAGGGCTAATGATAGTACTCTCTGTTGTTGTAGTTCCATTTGTAACATGAGTAGTCAAAGTAGATTCCGTATTCAAAGTTTTGTTGTCATTTGTCACTATGACGGAATCTCCGGATATGACAGCAACTTGAGAGAATATGATTTTTTTGTCAGTGTCAGGAGCTGGAGTATTATTATCAGCAGGTTTGACTTCAGCATACAGGTTGTCAATGTAAGTACCTACTAGAACTGTTGGAGATGCGGCAGATAATTCTGGCAACTTAGTTGGCTGTATTTGTTCTTTGACTATTGTTGGAGATATATGAAGTTTTTCTCCGTTATCTTGAATAAGATTTTTATCAACTGCTCCAGTTGGTACCTTTCGTCCTAATTGGTTATCTTCTATAATTTTTGTGTTGTCAACAACATTTGTAACGGTTTGTAAACTACTCCTAATCTGTGATGAATTGCCAGCATAGAAAGTTGTGAAATACGTGTAAGTTGTGTAAAAAGTAGCTTTACCGTCATCTTGTTCTGGGGTGTCATTTATAAGTGATGGTTTTATTTCAACTTCTAATTCTTTCGGTGGTGTCACGCTTTCTACGTCAATTGGTGTCGTATCGATAGGACTGATGGTCGGTACTACTTGAACAACAGGAGTGACTACATTTGAGACGATTTCTTCACGGCTGGTAATGGTTGTTGTTTTGTCTTTATAAAGAGTGGTCCAATATGTAAATGTAGTGTAGTAAGTAATTGGTAAGTTGCTTTCTTCTTCGGGTTCTCTTTTAGGCGTTATAGTTTCAGTAACAACATTTGTAATGGTCTCAAGTCGGCTTTTAACTTTACTAGAATCTTTTCCAATATACATTGTAGTAAAATAGGTAAATGTTGTATAGCTCGTTTGTAATAAAAGTGTGGGAGAAGGCATTATTTCGTCAATGTTACTTTCTGAACTAATTTGATCATCCAAGACATTGTTGTTTTCAATGTACTGTCTTTCACCCCTAGATGATGAAGATTTTACATCTGTTACATAAGAGCTTTCAGTATCTAGTGGATTTGATGGTACACTGAACAACATGTCAACTTCGACAGGACTGGGTTGTGAAATTACTTCTTTGCTATCATCTTTACTAGGAGTTTCATCGTTTTCTTCCATACTGACTGAGGTTTCCATGGAAGAAGTTTCTTCTGGATTCGCTGGCGGTTCTCTCTTTGTTTGTTTGCAATTCCTAAAGTCAAATTGAGCTTTGGTTTTCTCGGCACCCAATGGATTACTTTTTGTTGGAATCAATTCATCAGGGCCCACATAATTGGTGTAAACTTCGCTCCTGCTGCA
Source organism: Tortrix viridana (assembly GCA_963241965.1). NCBI lineage: Eukaryota > Metazoa > Arthropoda > Insecta > Lepidoptera > Tortricidae > Tortrix > Tortrix viridana. The sequence goes on along the minus strand of OY725196.1, from coordinate 5,931,859 downwards.
CACATTAGCATCAGTACCTACATAGATCGTTGTGAAAAATGTGTAAGTAGTGAAGTAAGTTTTGACAGCATCCGGTTTAATACTAACCAGATCATCTCCCAATGAAGGGGTCGGCGTTTGAGAATTATAGCTTTCACCTATTTGTACAGACTCAAGAACGTCTTTGTTTTTCACTAAATCAATTATGCTATTGATTGCAAAAGATTCAGTGGGCCGACCAATTCCTACACTAGTTGGTGCTATCTCATCTTCATCAAATGCCCCTAATAATGATGGATCTAGCTGATCAAGGTTTATTGTCGAGGTAATAACATTCGTTACGATTGATTTATGGCTAGCTACGCTCGATGTCTGATCTCCAAAGAAGGTTGTAAAGTAGGTATACGTCGTATAGAGTGTTTTGTAAATCAAATCAATCTCATTTTCCTTACTATCTTCTTCCTCATCTGATTCAGGTTTTTCAGTTGGTGTAGTTGAATGTTCCGTGCTGACTGATACTTCAACATGACTTTGACTTGTTGAAACTCGTTCGGTAGTAGTTGTTGATGTGCTTGTGGTTGTTGGCTCATTTTCGTTGTTGTTTTTATCCCTTTCCGCTGATCTGTCATCAACAGTAGTTTCATTTTCCTTTTCTTTATCCTGAATAGTTGTTAGTACTTCATTTTCCTTGAGAGTAGTCTTGGGAGCAGCTTCGGTAATTTCCTCAGGCTGTGTTGGAGGTGAAGTCACAGATTCTTCAGTCTCAACATCGGGTGATTCTAAACTACTATGTACAGATGATTGCACGTTTACTTTGACAACAGCTGTGGGTTCGATATCAATGTAAGATTTGCAAGCAACATTTGTCAAATAGCCCACATTACTTTCAACAACTACGTCTGATTTAACAGAAGTAGTCGTTATAGAACTTTCAAGTGGAATAAAATATGTTGTTAAATACGTTAACGTTTTGTAAGCTGTTGTCATTGTAGAACGAGTCTCGAGCCCACTTGAACAAATAACCTCCTCTTCAATATCATGTTTGGTTTCAGTAGTAGTTTCAATATCTTCAAAAGATTCTTCACTATGGCCGCTTTCAGTTGTAGTTGCTACATCAGACTGGTTTTCTGTCGTAACTTCTTCCTCCACCTCTTCCTCTTCTTCTTCTTCATTCTTTTCAGTTACTTCAGCTGCGGTATTATCTGATTCTTCTTCCGATGTAACCAGATCATCACTAACGGTACTCTCAGTCAAAGCAGACTCTTTCGGTTCTTCAATTATGGTAGCGGATGGTTTCAAAGTAATTAGTGGGTCAGTAGCTTGAGAGTTATAGTTCTGAATGGATATAACTCCTAAATTATCAGTGAGACGTGTACTCTCCGTAGTTGGAACGAGAGCCTCTGAAGGCTGAATAACATCCAAATTAAAATCAAAACCATTATTATTTTGTCCAGAAACGCCGTCTGGCAATTTTGCATCAATTTCATAATGTACTTTTTGGAGGCTCTCTTCGTCGTTATAAAGTATTTTTTCGGAACTTTTTTCACTGCTAGGCGTAGTGATTTTAGTTGCCTCGTGTATCTCGTGAGGTTTGTATGTAGCAGTGGCTACTGGGATATCGGCCGCAAGGAATGTGATTTTTGTATTAAGTTTATCTACATGTTTTGCAGACGGAAAAACGTTAACTTCATCAGGACTTTGAGGACGAGCAATGTCAGTGTTAGGTGTAAATACAATAACAGTGTCACCAACTACAGTCGTGAAGTCAGCAAACCCTGCGTATGTGAATGTTTTCTTTGGCCTTGCTTCGCTTTTTTGACCAAACAATCTTTTAGGTGTTTTAGTTTGCTGTCCAGCTGATTGCGGCGGCGTTCGAGACTCAACATTATCTATATAATAAAATATGGGCGAAAATTCGTTCTTAATCGTAAAAGTCGGTAAATCGTAATTCGGCTTAACTTTAACTATATTGGATTCATTTAACTCCTCCTTTATACGAGAATCTATCTTAATAGGTTCCGTTACAGGCTCATACGCTTTGCTTTGACGATGCAATGCGTTTATATTTTCTAAAATAGCTGGTTTTACAACGAATTCATATTTCTTTTCATTATCGACAGATGGACCGTCAAGGTAGTTATAGGCTTCATTTTGTACGTATCTCGGGATTTCATTATTAGGTTGTACCCTACGAGCTGTGGGCTCTTCAAGAACTTGATTGTCTTGTTCAGGGCTGGAGGGAGTCCAAAATTTGACTTCTTGTGCAGGTTTACTCGGATAAACAATTTCCATTTTACTGTTAGGTGCTAGATAGTCAGTATTTTTAAGGACAAAGTTGTCTGGATCAATGAAACCTAAATCTTGCTTGACGCTCCATTGTCCATCAAAAGCGGAATGCACTCGCGTCGGTTTTACGACAACTGCGTCGTCATTTGCTGGTTTATTATACAAAACAAGAGAGGATTTTGTGAGAAGTTGTGCATAGATACGTCCATTATTCAAGGTAGTGCCAAGAATTTGAGTGGCGAATTCAGTCGTCACGCCATCTTGAATAAACGTCCTGGCTGTCGAGGTCAATAACCCGATGAGAGGTTTCACACTGTGGTACCTCCCGACCTTCGAGTTATAGTTATCGTTCCTCTTCTGGTCGTTCACAAGCAGAACTGTCAAGTCTAGGTCGTTCAAGTCGTGGTGTCGAGTGGGAAGGATCGTGGAGGTGCGTTATATTTTACAAAAGTCCGTAGTTGTCCAGACCGGATTAGATTTGAAAGAGAAAGAAAAACATACAATTAATAATGCAATATAAATAGAAGGAATAAATATGCTATGGCTAATAGGTAGAGACAAACGTTTTCATACTGTTAGCACTAATTTGTACATTCGCTGACGTTAATGATGCTTGAAGCGTTGATCTCATTAAATATCAAGAAGTTCTAATCAATGACGCATCAATGTTTCTAAATCATCATCAACGTTAATACATTCATCAAACTTACCTACAGATGCAAAGTTTATTGTTAAAGAAAGACTTGAAAATTTAGTTCAAAATAAAGGCATAAAGTAATAGATTTAGATGGAATCGGAAACTGTTAATGCACTAGAAAGTAATGTTTAAGATTTAAGATACTTTTGAAGCAAAAGACATTTTTACAGAAGGTATTGCTGCAAACAGTAATAATTACTAACCTCTGTTTTCCAAGACGCCTTCTCTTTTTATCCTTGTCGCTTCTATTGATTCATTATTGATTTCTGAAACAAAAGGAAAATGAAATTTAGTGTTTATTCTTTATACCTATTTAGATTCGGGCCAAAGACTTTTTTTATAAAACAGGCCCAGCGAATGTTAACAATGTGTTAATGTGTGTGTGTTTTAAATTAAACATTGCATCGAACAATTTGAATCTACTTAATTGCATTTATTTCAGCTGAATGTGTCGTTGAAAATTAGCATCGGCATTCAGTTGTGGCATCCATTTAGTATTCCGATCGTTTCTGGTATTCTCATTGTTCTCATTGATGTATATGTATTGTTTGATTGATTACGAGGCTTTCCTCGTTTTAATCTGTTTGTTTATTGTATTTGGTTGTTTATGTGATTTTTAAATTTTTAGTGGGTTTTTATTCTGGAAGATATATATGACATTAAAGAGGGAGCAGCTCGGGTTCACAACAGATTAACAAACCCTTTATTTTAACAATTAATGTGTCAATATTTCATCTCCTTTCTCCTTACTGCCTTTAGGGCACGAAATCTTTACAAAAACGATGTAATGAAAAATGATGGCCGTGCAAACGTAAATAAAGTAATCGGTTTTGTACCTTAGCTTTAGTAAAATTAACATCCTCTTAAATTTAATTCCCGCAAGGTGAAACTGGTTCAATTTTTAACACAATCGCGTTGTGCAACCGCCATATTAACCCAGATGCTGCCTCGAAAGTTGCGCCCGCGAGGTCGCTAATCAATGATCAATTGACATAAATCAACAGCAATTGACATAAGTGCTATTTATGTGATAATGGTTTAGTAATTGCCGACAGCTTCAAACTTCTAAGAGTGTGAACTGAAGTGTACAATGAAATTAGCCGAGGTAAAGAAGGGACAAAATTAATAAGAGAGCATGGGATAAAGTACCGTTCCATGCTGCAATTGTCGCATATATTACTAAGCTATTTCTCACTTTCTGTACATAAGATTTTCCAAATTATTTTTTTAAAGACTAATCAACTACACACATCAAGAAACGAGTATGCCTGAGCAGTTTGAAAGTGGCACCAGTCAGAGACAAATTTTGTAGGTAACAGATTATCCTGAGGAGGGATGAAAGTCACGAGGACAGTTTTAAGTATGAATGTAGAGGGGTAAAGCGCAAAGGGAAAACTAAAAAAGATATGGATGGAATGTGTGAAGAGTGATATGAGAAACAAGGGAGTGAATAATGAGATGACGGCAGATAGGGATGCATGGAAGAAAAAGGCGTGCTACGCCGACCCCAAATAATTGGGACAACCAAGGGCAAGGAGAATATGACTCGAATGTAATACAATTTACCTAATTAGAAATCGAAGCCTGAAGACATTGAACTTATTTGAACTAGTAATTAATAATATTAATTTCGCTAGTATTTCTGACTCTCCTGTGACTTGTAAATAGAGTGACAATTTCAGAAATCATTATAACTAGTAATGAAAATTGTACAAGTTGACTGATGTTTTACTTTAACTTTTAGCTAGAAAAAATCATAATTGGGCTTCTTGCTCTAGCACAGAAGTAAGACAACAGTTAACTTCTGGAATTAATATTGCTAGGTAATCCGCGCGTTTTAAATTGATTTTAAAATATATCTCGTAACAGTTATGTTCATGATTTGTCAAGCGGTTAAGCAACCCTTTGGGAAAAAACTTACGCAAAATTTTTGGAACAATACAAACATCAAGAAGATCGGACATCTTTTTTTCACACGATTACCAGGTTATGTTATCTAAGAGTGCAGGCGCAGTTTGGAACAGTTAGCACGTAACGGCAATTTGTGTCTTTCCGAGTTTAGGTTATGTAAACGATGATAGATAATTTTTATTTGGAGTGTTGAAAACACGTCTAGTCTATTTCCGTTTGATAAAGTCCAATAAACATGGCCCTTAAAGTAGAAAAAGCCGGTCAAGTGCGAGTCGGACTCTCGCACCGAGGGTTCCGCACAAACTTGTAGGCATGTAAATAGTTCGTAAAGCACGGGAATACAATATAAACAAATTCCAGTATAAACTGACACGCAATAAGTATGCACTTTCGTACTTAGTGAGAGTCAGTTTATACTGGACCCATTTTTATGTGATGTTACTACAAATTAACGGTTTTCGGATTTTTTCCTTTACTTGTGCTATAAGACATTGCTTCTTGCCAAATTTCATGGTTCTCAGTCAACGGGAAGTACCCTGCAGCTTATGATTCCCTTAAGATTCCCTTCAATATGCGGCATAAACGGCCGTATCTTTTGATTGCGTTGACATAGATGTTTGATTTTTTCACTGATCAATCCCTTGGGATTGCAGATTTAAGTATTTAATATGAATTTCAACTTGATCCCATCACGCGTTCCTGAGAAAAAGGGTCTTGACAGACACACAGACAGACAGACAGACAACAAAGTGATCCTATAAGTGTTTTATTTCATTTGAGGTACGGAACCCTAAAAATTATCTTGAAAAATATTTATTTTGAACCTGGCAAAAAAACATGTTTTTATTTTATATTTTTAAGCGATCAAAAGGCTATAATTGGTCCGTCTGTAAACCTGTCGCGAACAGATCTATCTGCCTGATAATAGTTCAAGTAGAGTGACAACAATTACAAGAGAGACGAAGAGGCAGGAGAGAACGAGAATCTTCTGATTGATATTTTTGATTCTACTTAGTTGCCGACCAAGTTTACCCGTTTTGAACCTTTTTAACAGACACAGTTGAAAGTGGACTGATTATACTAGAATCGGGCCAATAGGAACGTTTCTCCGGCACAGTTGCGCGCACGCATGTGGATGACACGGCGGACATCCGATGGACTAGTGACACCGAACGTGCGCGCGCGCCTTAAAGGTCTGGCTCACTTTTTACCGCGCAAGTTATGGATGTGTGTTGGGTCCTTTACGATTGAACGTTTAACCGTGTTACCTTTTAAAGTTTGAAAAACTGGACTTAACGGCCCTTGGACATATCAATTTTAAACGCCAAAAGCTATTTTCTGCGGAAGTTTTTTTGTTTTCAGGAAATCCTGAACACTGATTATGTACCAGTTGGTGAGGTTAGACTGCGCCACTAGAGCTAAGCGAAGCGAGAAGATTACTTTATTTTATAAACCTCATACAGCGCGGCTATCCTATTGGTTGATTTTCCTCGGACACCGCTTAGCTGCCTCGCAAAGCTCTGGAGAAAAGCTACCCAAGTAGCACAAAAGCGGTATAAGAGCTTATACAGCCATTCATCATCATCATCATCATCAGCCTATATTAGTCCACTGCTGGACATAGGCCTCCCCCAATGAGCGCCATAGCGCCCTGTCTTCAGCTTGCCGCATCCAGCATCTGCCTGCAGTCTTTCGCAGATCGTCATCCCACCTGGCCTGAGGGCTTCCTACACTACGTTTGCCGAATCGCGGTCTCCACTCAAGAACACGTCTACCCCAGTGGTTGTCGGTTCTTCGAGAGATATGGCCGGCCCACTGCTACTTCAGCTTGCTGATTACTTACAGCTATGTCGATAAGTTACAGCCATTATAACTCTAGTTTCAGCATTTTAAGGGCTGTATAAGCTCTTATACAGCTTGTGTGCTGCTTGATATAGACTTATAACTACCACATTTTAACCTCCGTGGTCAGAAGTGCCTGAAGGGCAACACAGACTAACAGTCCGCCGGCAGTCCCAAGTGTCAGGCCTGCCGGCCGAAATCTATGCAGTAAATATATGGAATCATACGAAAAACTGATGGTGTATGTCCATTGTCCAGTGTATTAACTGAGAGGCTGAGATCGCCCCGCGGATTGTTAAGGTGGATTTAGGCTAGGCTAGGATTTCAATCTCGTCTAAACAGCCGAACGCATTTGGATAAAATTTAGCACTCATATAGCCCTAATCCTGAACTATCTGTGTGCCCAAAATCCGTGAAGCCGTTTAGACGAGATTGAAACACGAGCTTGGTTCGCTATCACGCGTCGTGTATATCCTTAGTGTGTGTAGCCTTTGACGATGAAATGAAAATTCCACAAAACGATATATTCTAAGGAATTTGCGATGAGGTCAGGCGTCTACTGCGTAAAGTCTGTGGCAATACATTAATTTTGATTTAATTAGGAAAATACCTAATTCTGATAACTAGCGCAGTCTAGTAGAATAAAAAGTGCCTGATTAAAATACCTGAGACAACTTTGCACGTGTTAGAAATAACCAGATACTTTTAGGGCAAGTCAGTTTAATTCAGCGACAAGGTTTTTAGGTTCCTACCCTAAAAAGGTATTACAATACCTATGTTTACTTCTAAAACCTTATTTTTAATCTGATGAGTCTGATGACGTACACCGAATGTTTATTAAATCATATTTCAATAATCCAACTAATATTTTAAATGGGAAATGTATGGATGTTTCACAAAATATCCCATTGCTGGTCGCGAGCCCGACCCACCAAAAAGATAAGAATAAGATGGATGTTTGTGTTTAAATCACGTCTAAACGGGTGAACGGATTTAGATTAAATTTGGCACACAGATAGTTTATATCCTGGATTGAGACATAGGATACTTTTATCCCATAGTATTTGATAGTTCTCTAGGGACAAGCGATAAGCGACTTCTACGTGGGCGGAGTCACGGGCAAAGGCTAGTATCGTTATATGTATTTGTAAAAATAAACATTACAACGAACTAACTGTCACCCGCAACTCCTTCGTGCAGAAGTAATTTATCGCTGTTCCCTCTAAAACTGACCTAATTTTTTGGTATAAGAAATATCCTGTCTGTCCCCGGTTACTTCTGTTACTTTGTTTGATAAAAAAACTTTAGAGCGTCCTAAATAGTTTTCCGTTAGTGCTTCCGAGACAATTACGAGACAATAATTAAGCCCTGCATAATTTAACCTGTAACCACACCAAACAAAACAAAACCTTATACAATAGCAACACAATCTTCATTCCCTTGTACTCAGCATGCCGGCTTCTGTCAAAACTGTAATTATTTCGCACGCTCTCCTTTCAAAAACCTGAATAACATTCACACCTATTAACTAATTAAAGAATCACTAACTGTAACGCAATGAGCTAAGACTCAATGTTGAATAGGCTAGACGAAGGAAAAAATTGTTTGTGTTCCAAATTTAAAATCAAATGACTGGCGGTTTAATAAACATAGGCATGGGAAGATGGTCCAGATACGGAACAAGTATTTTTACCAGATGGTTATCTTATAAAATACTTTTGCGTCGCAATTTGATTGGTAACAACAGCTTTTTACTTTTTGAAATTTCACTTTTACTCGGCTTTGTAATCGTTCGCGACGAAAGTAAAAACTTGTTTTTATTTTTTTAGAAAATACTTTCGTGAAGTTGCTATGCATTTGGTGGTCGGAAAAAGTTTGTAGACTCTAGAGCATTGAACTCTGCATTTCTTAGTTTTTATTTACTTGTTTATACGAAACAGATAATCATTTTGTCAATTTTAGCCGTTTACGATTGTTATCGACATCTTACGGTTGAATGCAGGAATCTAACGGATTTCAAATTAATTTGCTAACGGAGTTTTGACCTCCAATATTTAATTATTTGCATCGTCTAACAGTTCTAATGAATTGGATATTTTTATGAAAACAATCTCAGTACTTTAGACTTGACCATTTGTAATCATCATAATCGAATCAATGCTTTTTTGTGTATTATGTATTATAGGCAACATTTGACCTCGATCTCACCTGATGCAAAGTGATGATGAAGCCGAAGATGTAGCATGCTTACCTAGATAGTTATCTATCAAGCCTCCGAATGTCTATAGCCGCGACAACGAATGTTTAACACTTTCAGCAACCAGAGATTATTCTCGATCTTAACCATCCACAAATGATAACTTTTTCTTACAAACAATTAAGTAATTATAGTTTAACCTCAAAACCATTTTTAATCAACAATCTCCCAACGGAACTTAATCGAAATCCTAACCCTATTGCAAAACTGGTCGTTGTCATATATGGCGGGAAAAGTGTCGCGTAAAAACTTGCGCTAGAGCGAGACGGTGATATCCAGCCAGTCGAGGGTAGAGAGGGACAGATAACTATGTCAGTGGAGCCCTGAGTCAATGCACTTGCAATCTTTGTAAAGCCTGTAGTATATGAGTAGCGAAGATTTAAAAGAGATAGTTAACGACAAGTGCTTTTAAAACTGTCATATAGGTACTCAACAAACCTAAGATTGTGAAACACTAATATAATGTAAAGTTTTTTTCATAAAAAATGTAGAGTTCAAACAAACAATTAGTATTCTTAATTTGATGATCATTATAATACGGGAGAGATGGCGTCGGGGAACTCATGGCGTACAATAAAAGAAGCCTTTTTTATAAAACAAAGGTTAAGGTAAAGTTAGTATACTAACTGTTGAGTATCTTGCGGCGCTTCTTCTCAGCAGTGGTCTCCTCTTGGGAAGCGCTGGTAGACTTTGACGTGTAAAAGTACCCGTGCGGCCTACGTACTGAATAAATATCTTTTATCTTTTTTTTATCTTTTATACTAGCAGTCTGTAGATTTACGCAAGGTGATGCTGATGATATGATGGGTGAGCCAGTCATTTAAAACTAAAACTAAGTATCAACATAAACTGGTTCGATAATGACTTCGATGACGACTTTAAACCAAAAACCACGAGTGATACTCCTAACATAGCATGTAGGCACGGTTTGTTCAAATGTACCAATTTGTAAATAGGTATATAATTATTGTTCAATGAGCGTTGTTTAGTGACGTCCTAGTTTAAAATCAGCATGTCCAAGATATTATTAATTAAAGAGTATATTAACATATATTATCTGCTAGCTGTAGCTTGTTAGTGCGGCACAAGAACAAGAATGCAATCGGTAAGTATGGGTTATACGGTTTATGGTTCAGTACGCCGACATCCGACTATATTTCTACAAAAGTAATAAGTAAACCATTTTCATCATTAATAAGTAGTTAGAATAATGTAATTAGGAGGCAATACACTTGAACATTACCAATAGAGGCCAAATCGCGTCTATTGTGACGCTGCTAGCCTAGTTAGTAGTAACCCTGCTACGAAGCTAGGGATTCCGGGTTCCAATCCCGGCAGGTTTTGTGTGATGAGCGCGAGTGTTTGTTCCTGAGTCATGGATGTTTTCTAGGTATTTAAGTATGCATTTATCTTTATAAGTATGTTAATCATTGCCTGGTACCCACAGTACAAGCCTAGAGCTTGTTTGCGACTAGGTCAATTTGTGTGACACTGTCCCCTGCTATTTATTTAATAATAACTAAGCTCATATTGAGTAAGATGCCCATCTCAAGACGAATCAGACATCTCAGTAAAGATCAGTTTATTATTACGCATTTGCGGTCTTGAGATGCAACTGCGTTGTCACATTTAACCTGAATTTAGTAAGATTGAATAAGTAAATAACCTTGTACAAACATGAAACTACGCTATCTTAAAACATAATCTTGATTATATTACAGCATTACAAAGTGATAAACAGACTATAACTCAATGGTCCGACATGTCACCGTGACTTCTACCAACACCTAGTATTACAAAACTACTGGTACAAAACGCAGATTGTGTAAAGTTCTCAACCGGTATAAATACTAGTTATTACGAGTACTATTGTTTAATAGGCTTTCTTTTTTGTAAGCGGCCAGCTCTGAATGACATGACCTTGTCAAAGAGGTTTTGAAAAAATTTCATTAGATACATTTTAAATTACGAAACGACTTGTTGTTACGAAAGTACGAAACGACGATATTTGTTATAGTTCCTTATTTCTGCTTGAATGTGAATTCCCAAGGAAACAGTCGATAAACGAAAATTTCTACGAAATTTTACCCAGAAAAGGTTAAAAACATTGGAATCCGTTCCCAGAGCTTTTAATTTTACATTTTATTTACCGTAACACGTTAACTCATCTCCTTCATACCTTTTAACTCTATGTAAACTATTCACACACTAAAAAGCTGTTTTTAATTTACGTAAATTTATGATCTTTGCTAACAAGTATAGATGATTCAAGGACGCCAAGTATAAAAAAAAAACTTGGCCAAATGACTAAGCGGCAGGTCAATTAAAGGTCATAGCCAAAACGACTTTTAAACATTAATAATATATCCATAAGACATTAGACATTAGATTTTATCTTCTTTATTTGTTTCTTGTCAATTTTATTACGTTTTTAAGATATTTTTATTGTATTCGACGTCGCGGTTAGACTAGTTGGTAGCGACCCTGCCTACGAAGCTAGCGGATCCGGGTTCGATTTCCGGTAAGGGTTAATATTTGTGTGATGAGAGCGTGTATTTGTTCTTGTTTTGGATGTTTTCTATGTATTTAAGTATTTATTTCTCTGAATTATGTTTATGATTTCTATGTACCCATAGTACAAGAGCCTAGAGCTTAGTTTGGGACTAGGTGAATTTGTGTGAGATGTTGTTCTGATATTCATTTATTTTATTATTAAATTGTAACTGGTGTGACGCCTTTGTACTGTTAGGTGTGACGCCTTTGTTCAAAATCAAATCAAATCAAAATCAAAAGATTTATTGAGTAAATTGGCCACATACGGGCTCTCTTACACGTCGGTAATATAGTGAATCTACTGTGCACATTGCACTGGAAATACTAAATACTTCTACATGATCGCGCGGTCTAACCACTAACCATAGATTGGTTATTTTCTTCTCTCCGCTCCGCTCTGCTTGAGCGGGAACGATAGGCCCGGAATCAATTAGTCCAGGTTATATCACCAAATTGCCTGCACCCTTGCGTAACTGCAATGGCCACAGGAAGCGGGCGTGGCCGGTCGCGCTTATCACTCACAAACCATTCTTTTGATCATATTGCGCTGCCGCAATAAGGCTATCTGAAATTGGATGACGCTACGTATCTGAATATACCACTAATATTATAAACGTAATTTGTTTGGATGTTTGTGTTTAACACGCCTTAAGGGATGAACAGATATGGATAAAATTTGGCACAAATATATTAATTATAGGATATTATTATGTCCCGAAAAATTTTATAGTCCCCGAGGAAAAGCGACAAATGACTTGTAAGTGGACGGAGTCGCGAGGAAACGCTAGTGCCGCTAATCTTAATCTACCAGCGCTTACTGAGCGAAAATGCCGTTAATGATGTATCCATATCACTGCTACATGTATGGTAATCTCCGCCTTCTATACCATAACATTTACCCACACATCCTACATCTGTACAGATACCCCATCATTACCAGTATTATATGCAAACTATCGCTCTATTTCCCATGGAGCATTGTCTATGGGACGTCTATGGTAGCCTAGAAGCCATTGTTTTGTGACCTTGTCTGTGATTTGATTTATTTTGTTTGTGCTATTTGATTGTTTTGTGCTATTATTCACCTGCTGCCATATTTACAAGTGTTCTAGATTTGAAAAAAAAGACGTTAAATTGTTCATAAGTATTTATCCAAAGTAAGATTTTAATGAAATCGTGTGTTTCCCAAACTTTCGATTACTGGTATCTATAAAAAGACATGACAGTACTGGCAGCCGACATGTTTAAAACATTATTGTATCAAAAACCAAGTTTGAAATTCAAATCGATTCTAAACGCGTAAGGCCAGCCACACGTTGACCCCGCAGAAAGCGACGCATCCAAGTGAAAGTCTATGGAATAAAAGAATTTCACATTTCGCGAAAAATTTGTTCACACACAAAATGTGATAATTCCCTGTGTATTCACGGTGTAACCAGCTCAAAGTAGCCTTTTGTTGATGTTGTCATTCATATGGTTAAACGAAGAGTACAAACCAAATTTGCCATTCAGAGAAATGGCTACCGTACGATTTCGACTCTACGTCGTTAAGAATAAGGTTCATTCATGCTTCGGCTGAGTTTCTTTTATGTTTATTTTTTTGTAAGTTGTATATATACTAACTCGATTATGCTCACTTGCTTTCTAAGATATAACTCCATTGTTGGTTCAAAGTTTTTATTACGAAATTTACATCACATTATTTTATTTTAACTAGAACTATTAAAGGTAATGAATATGCCGAAAGAAAGTTCATAATTTAAATTCAAATCACGATGGAATACGCATTCGAATTTTAAACGGAGAAAAATGAGATCGAACTCTACGCGATCGGTGTCGCGCGGTGAATTGATTTCCATGTTTATTGTTATTCTATTTTGGGCTCTATTATAAATGTGCAAAGAACAGTTTCTGGTGTTGTATTTTGAATGTCAAGTACATGAAATCGATTAGTGTTGTAAGGCGTATCAGTGAATTTTTCGGACACTTTCGACCGAAGGCCGTCCGAAGTGAAGGAAGAAAGTACAGCGAATAATAAAATAGTAGTAACTATATGGTTTCGGAGAAGCGAGTGGTTTTATGTCGTAATTAACCACTTTTCACTCAAAGATCGTGAGCAGTAATAAATTGAATAAATATGCCTCAGTAACATTTATTTGACAGATTTCTCGAGATTATTAACTTATAAAAAATTTCATTAGCTATCTATTTATTATTGTTATTTTATCACGATTCTGAGAATATTTTAGTACCAATAACAAAGAACTAGTAAAACAAAGCCCGGTACGAGTAAATGGATAGTTACATAATCGTCAACAACTTATCTGTACTTTAGAGAAAGTTTTGATCCATGTAATTAGGATAACTTTAAGAACATTCTTGGTACAAGCGATCCGAGTTTATTTTAAATAATAATTACTCTAAAGATGCTATCCGTAATATGTTATAGTTTTACGAGGTATGTTGAAACATAATTATTATGATTTACAATATTATCGGTTCGAATTGAGGTCAGAGCCGAGTCGAGAGTGAAACTACATTTTTTGTGGCACCCACGGGTCTCCCGTCTTGCTCGCACAGTTCTTCGAACTTTCCGTTAAAGGAATTCAATCAAATTATTTTATGGTTACAACCCTATTTATATCATAACATAACGGTCGTTCTGATATTTTAAAAATAAAAATGGGTGTCCAAAATATATTTAAGTAATCGCATTTTATAAAGGTTATGTTATGAGTATTGATGAGTCAGGAATTGCTAAATACATTTTAGTCACGATTGAAGATTCATTTATTTCACCACACCATTACATAGTCATTATGAAGCCAGCGGTAAGCTCTACCACCGCTTCGAGATTAGAAATAGCTGAAATAGAGCTAAAAAAGTTGATGTCTTTTCTAACGACACGCTTTGACTTAGATAACCATAGACCAGTAGCGATCTTGATGCTTTTTTATACTCCAACCTCAAAACGGCTAGTACGGAATTTATAGTGTTCGAACTGAGCTTCACAACGTTGTGATGTGAATCGATTTGAATTGAACCACAATTCGATCTTGGTCAATGACATTGGATTGTGTCCGCCAATTTTCTATCTGATTATTTAACTAAATTAGAGGTTAATGTCAAATCTACGGTTAAATTAAAATATAGCAGCCAATAAGTCAATGTTTTATTATTAATCATGACTTAAAAGTCATGATTTTCTGCCATCCCTGTTCTGGTGTGATACTAATCGAAAAATGTTAGGCAGTTAGATATCAGCTTGTCTGTGTAGGTGTGTGAAAATAAGATTTTCTTACTCTGCGTTAAAGCTGAAAGTGAAAATGAAAAGCACAAAATAAAAGTTAAACTGTTGACCGCCATCTTGCATCGAGGTCGGTTGTCAGGAAAAAAGCGCGCGAAACAGGTTCTCATTTTGAATTGGGCGCGGAACAGGTTGTTTTCTCTTGCCCTGCGGCCTTTTGTCGCTGGCCAGTACTATTGGTATTAAAAAAGTTTGATAGGCGAATATTTTAGTTTTACAAGCTCCAATATTAATTTAATGCCGGCTACACATGTTCCATATTATTCGTACTTTAGAAAAACAAGTACTTAATTTGTCTTTTTGAGACCAAATAAGCGTGAAGATCACGGCATATTTATTAGTATACAGATGTTTTTCGGAACAGGTATCATTATTAAAACCTGCCCTGAGTTTTCATAGATTTTTTCTACAAGAACTGACACAACAACCCATATACGGATCATTTGGAGGTAATCTTATTTGTAGTAGGTAGAAGTGATGTATAAATATAGTTGACAATACAATCTCGAGCGGCCTCGCAACGGCCTTACTTTCCAAACAACCGCCTAGCCGGCCGGGTTTCCTGCAATTCTAGATATTTCAATAACTACATAATGCCTTAGGGTCTTGTTGACAGATTTCAATACCTTTAAGGCGGTTGTACACTCTCGCAGAGGCTGGACGAGGTGAGTATGACGTCCTTTTCTAACTTATTATGTGTTTGAGAAGGATGGCAAGCCTGCCTCGGAATGTCTCGGCGAGTGTACAGCCCCTATTACATGATAGCGAGTCTAGGTCATTTGTTACTTAATAACGGCTGGTTTCAAATACATCTAAAGAACGATTTATTTAAGACCAAAGTGTTAATAATAGTCACAATAAACAGTTGAATTAAATCTACTAATAGTAAGTAAGTGCTATCCAGTCAATATAATTTACACCGCGGATAGATACGGTTATAGTCCCGTCAATAAAGAAAGTTAGTGCGTGAGCAGGGACCCAAGCAATTCCTTCAGTTAGTTCAGGATGCTTAGGGAGTGAACATACTAAAAGTCCTGACTTCTAGGTGAGCCGGAGAGGGGGGCAAAGAAGGTCCTACTTCAAACTCGCAAGCCGACAACATTTACATTTATTTGACTGCAACACAAAGACATAGTTCACTTTCATCATTAAAAAGATACTTTTCCGCGTAGCGTGTAGCTCAAAAACTGTTGTGAATTTGAAAAAGTGTAGAAAATGAAAGTTGTAAATTTCTGAAGGAATTACTTAGGTCCCTGCTCGCGCACTGTATACCTCCTTTTAGGCTTTGTTGACTGAATTACTACTTCAAATTAAAATTGAACACATGTTGTATGTCACCATTGTCATATTTTAACCTCGAGTTATCTGTTAGTTAAACCTCATCTGTCCGCGGTTTGAATATCCCTGTATATACCGGATATTAGACCAACATACAAATGTAAATAATTATTCATTATTTTAATGTTTTTCGATGAAATGAGATACGTTTGCGGTTTTCCCCGTGTTTGTAATTGATCTTGACATAGTTATCGAAGTATTGGTTTTTACAATAATTTACAAAATTGTAGTTTATAATTTATACCTTTTGAATACACGTGAAGGTCCCTGTAGTATAATGTCAAGTAAGTACGAATACAAAATTTAATACGCATTGTACTGTACGTTTATATGTTATGGACCAAGTGATAAATTTGGGCATTATTTCGTAATGCCCGGGAAATTTGATAATAATATATACTAAGCTAACCTAACCTAACCAGACAATGTGATAAACAATCATATGATAATGAAATTTAGATAATAACTAATCACTTGACCCGGTATAGCTTGCCATTATTCATAACGCCTGGGCATTATAAATAATGCTTGCGCTTGCACTTGGTCCATGACATACTCGTATACACTAACGTGAAAGAAGTTTGTGAGTCACACCGTAAATCTATACCTACATATAAAACTTTTCCGTGGTTGTAATGTAAGCCTCTGCTGGTCATTTTACCAATTGTCTAACCCTAAAGCGGAACACAATGTAAAGACTGCTGCAAGGTCAGCGGGTTATGCAGCAAAATGAATACAATATTCTTTATATAGCAGTAAGTTCAGCTCCAATAGCTGCAGCCATTTCCAAGAAAAAGTGTATTGACAGCAGCGATGCCAGACGATAATTATCGTACATGTACGATAGTTTCAGGTCATCTACGAGTTTGTTTCAAAAATGTCTGCACGGTGAACGGTGCTTTTTGAAGATTTCCTTACATTCCGCAGGAAATACGATAATTTTCAGGTCCCGGTGCGATATTTTCCGATTTTTGTCTGGCAACACTGCTCGATAGACCGACGGACAAGGGCAGACGGACCACAGTCATCTTATAAGTAGTATAGTTCACTTCTTCAGTGTTTGATACGGAAATTTAACAGCCTTATCCCCAAATCTCCCCCATTAGCCTCATTACCATTTCGCAACTAAACGCAACGTGCGTTACGTCGCGTTACCGTTGCGACCCGTTAATCCAACTAACGGACAGACCGGCCAGTCTCAGCATCACATCACATCTGTGCTCAAACGAAACTGTAGCGTTAGGCCAGTTCGGCGATTCTTACACACTTCAATTCATCAAAGAATTGTTCCGGCGAGTCTAAATCGTCCAGTCAAGCGTTAAAGACATTTTAGTGCGTGAATTTTCAATTTAGGGTAATTTTGTGAGTTGTGAGCCGCGTATATATCGAAATTCCATACAAAAGTCCGGTTCAATCAACTGTATCAACACGACGGTATACTGAATTTCGATACGCGACTCACAACTCACAAAATTACGCTCGTGTGGCTCCACCCTTAGTCCCCGGTTTCGTAAAGTTTTTTTAACCACCAGCGCAAAACAGAGGGGTGTTAAAGTTTAATGTATCTATGTGTCTATCCCGGTCTGGGCAAATATTTGTGTGACGAGCGCGAGTATTTGTTCCTGAGTCATGGATGTTTTCTATGTATTTAAGTGTGTACTTCTCTATATAAGTATGTTTATCGTTGTCTCGTACCCATAGTACAAGCCTAGCTTAGTTTGGGACTAGGTCAATTTGTGTGAGATTGTCTCCTGATATTTATTTATTTATTTTATCTGTGGCATCATAGCTCGCAAACGGATGACGCAAATTTGATTTAGTTTTCTTTATTTGATCCGAATCCGTTAAACCATTTATGATTTATGATATGACCTCTAAAAGTAGGGTCCCAAATTCTGCCGTGCTAAGGTAAAAGGCAGTATTTTACACAAAACTACAGTAATAATTGCAACCTCATTACTGGGTAATAAGGCTGCAATTGCTACAGTAGTTTTGTGTAAAATACTGCCTTTTACCTTAACAGGGCAGAATTTGTCCGTGGTTTTTATCTGTTTAATAAAAAATTCCACACTTGGAACATTAAAACGTTAAGT
Source organism: Tortrix viridana (assembly GCA_963241965.1). Classification (NCBI taxonomy): domain Eukaryota; kingdom Metazoa; phylum Arthropoda; class Insecta; order Lepidoptera; family Tortricidae; genus Tortrix; species Tortrix viridana. Next base: position 5,913,596 of record OY725196.1, on the reverse strand, counting down.
TCTCGTGGCTTATGTAACAATTCGTCGATCACCTAGTAAAAAAATACTGCTAATAATTTACACCTAACTTAATTAGGGCAACTAAGCTGAGTTTTGCTAATAAATTAATATTATTATCGTGCACGGATCTAAAACTACTAGATGAGGCAAGAGCGTGGCAAAGAACAAATTATATTACTTTAGTTCTTGCGTAAAGTTTACTAGATTTGATTTAAAACGATAAAAAAGTTAATTAGTAGCTTTTGTATGATTACTAATTTAAAAGTTTTTTTTTTAATTTGTGAGGATACTAGGCGAAATGCATTGTTTGATGAAATTAAATATTGTTATTGTTGGCAAGGGTTGACGTAACACAGAATATTATTTAAGTTATAATTATTATAGATAGAGTACTTACCATAGATTGTTTTTATTATTTTCATTGACATTTGGCGAAATTGCTACAAATTGACCTTATTGAGAACCACAAAACACTCGAAAATATTAAGTTTACCATGTCAAATTGTACCTACGAGTATTACCTCTCCCTGCGTCTGTATTCCCGCAATCCTATAACCTTGGTGTTTTCAAGGCAAGAGTGAATAGGCATTTTCTGGGTAAGCGTGTACCATCTTCGACCTCGTCTTCACTTAACATCAGGTGAGACTGAGGTCAAACGCAAACCCATATATGATAAAAAAAAAAAAAAATTACCTAAAAATCCAAGGGCCCTACAATAAAATTCAAAGATTCGTTAGCTCTATCTCTCACGATTTAGTCACGTTTGACGAGTAAAAGGGATGAGGTTTCTGAAGTTTCGATATAGTGCTTTGTTTGTAGTAACCGCCCAGTGCCGGCGACACAGGCGTGTTTAAACTGCATCGCTAGGTTGGTAGCAGTGAATGTGTTGCCACCTCCAGCCACTTTAAATCTATAATCACGGTTTTTATAAGCATTAATAATTAAGTAGGTACTTTTTTTTAAACCATTACTTTCTTATATGCTTATAGCTTATTAAATTAACATAATTTCACTTGCCTAACGTAATTATTACATGATATGATCCGTCCGTCACTTTCTTTATAAATATGAGTACAATAGTTACACAATGCGTGCACGCATGTTATTTTGTAACTTGGAAGGTATTTTCATTACCTTCTAAATGGTATAATGAAATAATTAAACCCAGTCTAAACAGCCTATTTAGTTTCCCACAGCTGGGTAAAGGCCTTCCAACTTACAAATATATACAAACTTATATACCTAGCTGAATAAATACCTTAATACATGTCATACATCAGGAAGAAATATTCGTTCACACAGACATCCACAATTTCTCACAATAAATGTTAAACGGATTAAAAATACCATTACCTGATATTTCTACTAATATTATAAGTGTGAAAGTTTGTATGGATGATTGTCAATCACGCCTAGACGATTGAACAGATTTTAATGAAGTTTGGCACACAGCGGGCTTAACATTAAATGCACGAGACAAAATTTGACAAGTGCTATTCTATATTCTATCATGAAACTTAACGCTTAAGGTTTAAAATAAAAGTTTCCTGACTTTAATTACCTTTTATTACTAAACGACTATAGCGATTTTCACATTTTTATAGCGAGTTTATCAACACGGGACACTTTTATTTTAATTCTTAAGCGTTAAGACTTACGTTACGTTACAATATGAAATAGATGTAGATTTTCCTAGCACCTGTCAAATTTTATCTCGTGCTTGCATACTAAGCTCGCAGATAGTCCTTATCCTAAATAGACACATGGTTTACATTTTATCCCGGAAAATTTTATAGTTCCCGCGGACGGAGTCGCGAGCAAACGCCAGTGCTCTATATTACAAAATGCAGAATTTTGAACTCGAAATGTATGCTAATCTTATACCGTTTCGTTTGTATGGCGCCCAAATGTCAAGATCGGCGACCTTAACGAGCTGCCCCAAATGACGGCACTTATTTATGAAGCTGCGTATTACGGGATTACGGTACAGCCTGGCAAAAAAGTTGAGCCAGTGGTGACAGCTGGAACTACAATATTTTCAAATGGCAACCAGCACCAGAGTAAACCTTGGATCATGTTGCCAATTTCATTCCGAACAGCGCCCTCATATTTTGGCTGGACTTTTTGCCAGGCTAAGTTGTACAATAACATGATTAGTTTACTGTGACAATGCGGGACCTTATTTTGCCGTCGGTGGCATATAGATACCTAAAAAGACGTAGAAAAGTGTATACTGATCAGCCAGCAACATAATTACAACAGGGCTTTGGACGATTTGCTTGAAGATTAAAAAAACAAAATACGGGTCATTTTTCGGGATGATTTGTGTCATTGTTTCTACACGGGCCGAAAGGTCACGTTCACATCTGGGATTGTGCCGCAAAATCCGGTTTATTGTAGGAACTAAAGATCCTCATAACCAAATGAAAATGAAATTATTTATTCTGTAAGTAGGCCCTGCAGGCACTTTCGCATGTCTGAGGCTACCAGCGCTCCCAAAGAGGAGACCACTGTTGAGTAGAAGCGCCACAAGGAACTCAACAGTCAGTCTTTCTTTCAAATAAATCTCTTTTTACAACTATATAACTTGAGCTATTGTATAGAGATTAGTAGGGCTAGACAAAATGCATTCTTCGACAAATTATGAATCAAGAAATCTGTCAAGAGGTGTCAGTCGGCCAAATAAGGTTGAATTGATATATTATTTGGTTATTTTAGCAGTGTGATTATGTTAATCGTTTCACCTTCACATCGACCGAGACGAAGATATCCAGCGAAGTCACGTCGTCCGTCAAGGTGTGTAAATATCATTCCACTGCCTGCACTTACAGCTTGCAGTGAGCCGCACGTATAGTGACAGCACGAAAGTTGCCGAGTAATTAAATATTGCTCAGCATAAAGCCCGTGCACACTAGCGTTTTTATCCCTTAGACCCCTGGTCAAAAACGCTAGGTGTCCACAGGCTCTTAATAGATTTGAACGATTTATTTCATTACTCTAGCAACATCTGATAAAATCACTTAGTAATAAAAGGTAATAAAAGCCTGGACGAGACACTTATTTTAAACCTTAAGCGTCTTACGTTAGAATATGGAATAGATGTATTAATTTCCCTAGAACCTGTCAAATTTTGTCTCGTGTATGCGCATACTAAGCCCACAGAACATGGCAGGTTAAAATTAGACCCATTCTGTAAATTGCAAATGTCGAAGTTTAAACCGAAGTAACCAAATCTTTCCGCAGTTTGAATATAGGGTACGAGCAAATTCCAAATTCAGCGATAGCTATGATTCAGTATAACTCCTGCTTCTGAGTCATTGTGAATGCATTTAGACAGAATTGATTATCCCGTGTTCAATTTGCTCGAGGAAGTAAAATATGAATGTAGGCAGTATTGTTCCGTGACTTAACGTTTGGTAACTTTTCACTGAATATTGTTTCTTGCGGCACTTCTTCGCAGCAGTACTTACTACCGGCTTGGAACGCATTGGTAGCGCTTGTCAATAAGAAAAAGTGCCTACAAGGTCTATTTGTAGAACAAAAACCTTAATTTTCACTTTTAATTAGTTGATCTACTTACCGAAACTTTTCTTTGACTAATTCTTTTAATACTATCGCTATGACGTCACTCGGATTTTTTTATGGATGGTTAACATACGAGTATTATGCAGAAAACAGTAACAGGTTTTTGGTTGCGCATTTTTAAATCTTTTGGTAGAACTTCAGCTTTAACTTCATCTTTATCTTTTTGTTTTTGTATCTGTGTATCTGTGTGTTAGCTGGAACAGATCCCATTTAGGGATAGGTTCGCCTTTGTACTTTAATTTTACGATGTCAATGTATTATTTACTTATACTTTTTGTAAAATAAAGAGATTACATACATACATACATACTCGTATTTTCTGTATTTGGCAATTTCCATGTCGCTATTATTTGTCCTACTCCGGCTATGGAGAGGTAACCCGCAATGTCAATGTTCTTGAATTACGGACAGCATGCAAACTTAGCTGTGTATTTCTACCGCCCAAATCAAATCTTGGTAATATTTCTCGGAGTCTCGAAGTGTTTTCTATGATCTTAGTCACCCTTTTTGCATAATCCGTGTAAGTCATGACTAACAAGGACTTCAGAAGATTGCGGCAGTTCTGTCCGACTCTTCTGACGCAGCAAGCGTATAAGTATCACGAATTCCAAAACATAACTGCAATAGTGATATTTTATGAGGTCACGTAGGCGTTAAAGATGATGTTGATGACAAGATGGTGCCCATAATTTCGTAATAAGTTTTAAGAAAACTGGTTTTATTGTGCTGACATGCTCGATAAGTAATACAATCTAAAATATAATATAACGCTCCTTTATAAACACAATGTAGAAATTCTAATCCATAATTATGATTATAAGTAGATGATAAAAAAACCTTTTAAGCTATGACATTTAAAAAAACATTTACGATTTATCTTTAAAGCGAGCGATATAAACTGTAAATCACACTTACTATCAAAGAAAACGATAACAGCATCTTTACGTAGAAGCCATAAACAGTAACAAAAGCTAGGAATTTCTCTAGCAATCTCATTTCTTCAATTCGACACAGCTTCCACTATTTTAAGCTTCATAAAGACAATAAAAAACTAGATATATCAAAACGCAATTTTAAATCGCATCCAGTAACAATACAAACGAACAACTACATTACTTTGTCATATACGTCATTTTTGTTCTGAACTGTCACGTAACACATGGTTATAATTTGATCCCGTTTTAAAACGCGTGTGCTTCGCTTCCAACGCCATCTGTCGAGCGAAATGGCCATTAAAGGCCGCGGCACACTTCCACGTAATGTATTAAGTCGAAAATTGACTGTTTATGGGAAATTAGAGAACGTGCAGCACGTTAAAATCCGTTACAAGGTCAATAGTTATAATAATAGGTTTTATAATCGTGAGTTCACCTGCTACTGGAGTAGGTATTATGGGTTTAACAAGCCTGGACAGGTTCAGGCGACTTAGGCCTTGAGTTCAACATTGGTGTTGTTTTATGTGTAACTGAATTGAGATGCCATCTTAAATACAAGTTTTAGTACATATTAATGAGTTGTAAAAGAAAAGAAAGAAAGAATAATATTAACAAAACACTAAAATAATTATTAAAAATACCACAAGGAAAGAGATTAAAGAGATAGTAGCAAATTGTTGCGAAGCGGACACAGCTTTTAATACTCTCGACCTTCCAGCCTCTGAGATTATCGATCGAGAAAATCGCTCTGCACACATACTTATTACTTATGAAATGATGAGTGAAACCGTTCATTATCATCATAAGCGTCTGTCACTAACGGCCGCACTCATAGACGTCAATTAACTTTTAAGTTTGATTATATTTGCTGCTGTCACTTTCTTCACTACAGCAATAGAATAAGACGCAGCAACTTTAATGAAGCTTAGAAATTAATGGACGACTCTGAGTGCGACAGTAATAGTTTCTCTTCCATGTTCAGTACCAAAGAGTTAGTCTCCACACCGGGTACTGGTACCGGACTACCGGTACCAGCCGGTACAGTATCCCAGATAGCAAGAACATCTTGTATTCTCGCTTGTCGCTCAGTTAGAAGAGATCCGAACGACTAGCCGTCCAGGAAGCGATCAATACTGACCGCAGCGGATACGATGCGCCGACGCATTTTCCTCCGCCATATTGTCACCGGTAACGATGATGGCGATTTTCTATCGAAAGAATGTGATTTCTATCCGCTTGAAGTGTTTTTATCACGAGAAAACGGTAAAGCAGTTAATGTGTGAAACGCTTAGATAAAAAGAGATGAACTTTTTCTGTAAGCACTTTTCTCTAAGAGTCGTGAGTCTAACCTAACCAACGCATTCCAAAAGAACTACTTTTGAGAAGTTTCGAGAGAAACTCAACAGTTAGATAATTTTTTTAAAGATATAATAGGTATTATTATTAACGATTAAGAATTATCTAATCTAATATTTTCCCGGTGATAAATTAAGCCATAATTGTGTCCAATAATGAAACTATATGAGTTTCCATCAGTGACAAAGCGCAGACAGAATCATGTCATCGTTTTAATCAGCATTATTATATCACCCGAATGTACTTCACTGCACCCTCTCTCTCTCAAGGTATCTCTCATGATACAAAGCTAATTACAAGAAGTATTGACGTTCACAAGCCACTTGTCAATAGCCATTCGACTTGAACTTTGTCATCCGATACATTTAAAATCGAATCGATCCCAAAATGTTAATATTTTCGCCCTTTATCGAAATAATAGCGTTTCCCTTCATTTTGAAACATGTTTCTTAAATAGCCGTACCTCCTTATTTGTGATATCTCATTGCATGCCCGACGTCCTGAGTTCAATATAAAAATGACTCAATTTGTAGTTTTCGGCCCCAAACGTGTTGAAGCGTGAGACCCGGACACTCGAAGCTAAATATCAAGGCTACTTACAAGGTACACTCGAGTCCTGCATCTATACAGATTTAAGTGTGTTTGTACTGTTTTTTTAACTAACTAACAAACCTGTATGAAACATCTCAACTTCTTTTTGAAACGTATTTAATTTTCCAACATGTCGAAAGGCACCGTAAAGCCAAAGAACGCTTTTGCTTAACGTGTGTATCTGTGTCATCGTAGCTCCCAAACGGATGAACCGATTTTGATTTAGTTTTTTGTTTAAAACTTGACAAAATCGAGAGTGTACTTAGGTGAAATTGAGTTACGGTAAAAGTAGGGGTCCTAATTAGGTATATCGGGGGTTTTTATCTATTTAATAGTTATTTAGGTATCAGATTATTCAAATATAACTATATTAAAAAAGGTTTTAATAACAGCGCCTTTTCTTATAATAACAGACTTATAGCCCCTCCTTGTGTATTTTCAAGTGTAAGAAAGGAAAAGGACTAATCTAACAGATAACTGTCAGATATGCTTAACATGACGATTGTGACACAGTCGGTAAATACGCATATTATTCAAGCTACGAGAATCCCAAAAGCAGCTTTTGGAGGCAACCGTACAAGACTTTGCTTATCTCTCTCATTGTTCTCACTGAGAACACAGAACAATAGACAGGAATTATACAGGAGTTAATTGTTTTTAATACATACAAACAGATGGTACCTGACAGTAGTTACTTAACAGCTCGTAAGACATTGTCCGAGAATCCTGAATGAATGCACTAAGCGGTGTGCGATGGCTGCGCTGTGTGAAGCTGTAAAATTAAGTGATCCTATTGGTGGATCTTTCTTCGCACACCGCTTAGCTGCCTCGTACAGCTCTGGTGGAAATGCAGCCTAAGATCAATATTAAGCGTCGAATGCCTCAGACATCTTGTATTCGTCATTGAACTTAGTGACGTCGAAGACAGAATCGTGGCGAGATGTCTCGCCAAATAAACAGCAATGAATTAGATACTTAGGGCACTACTTATTTGGAGTTGATTTTGTTTAATGTATTTTTTGACCAAACCTGCGGCACGTTGCTAAGTCATCCATGTAAGTGCATACCTGAAACCAAAAATAAATTATAAGTACAATAATATTACCTTTAAGATCCTTTCCTTCAATTAGACCAATGGGGATGTCCCAAAATACTGGGTGTTTTTTTATTCGTCTACAAAATTTTGGGGCTTAAATCAGTATGTCATACTGACCAACTTTCACTATGGGACAAACCCCGAGATCGCGAAAAAAAATTTGACCCTTCCATACAAAACATCGTCAGCTGACTAGCCAAAATGTATGGGATGGTCAATTTTTTTTTCGCGATTTCGCGGTTGGTCCCATAGTGAAAGTTGATCAGTATGACTTACTAATTTAACCCCCAAAAAAACACCCAGTATATTATCGCCACTAATTTATGAAAAGATAATTTTAAGAAATTAATTTTATACATCTCGTATTGCAAGTTGCCGTGGTAGCCTAATGGTTTGACCAGCCGACTCTTAAGCAGAGGGTCGTGGGTTCGAACCCGGGCTCGCACCTCTAAGTTTTTCGGAATTTATGTGCGAAATATAATTTCTAAAGGACGAGGAAACCTACACACAGCTGCAAAGCAATTTGACGGTGTGTACGAAGTTCCAATCCGCACTGGGCCCGCGTGGGAACTATAGCCCGAACCCCCTCATTGTGAGTGGAGGCCTGTGCCCAGCAGTGGGACGTATATAGGCTGGATTATTATATTATTTATTATATTACAAGTTGATTGACTTTTTTCGTCAATTGTAATATTTTGTGCCCGTTGATGTTCTTTGCTTTCAAAACATACATCATAAATATAATAATTGAATCTACCTAGGCATCGACATACAGCTTTTTCCGCCAGATGCTCGAAGTATGACGATCAGTTAGCCTAAGCAAATTTCATCGAAAATGAAGGTCAGTATCCTATTCCTCTAAATGATCATCTAATTAATGACTAACTAAACATTAAACGGTTTTTCCCATTTGTCAAACTCAACTCGATAAGTCCAACATAAAGTACGAAATTCAAGCAACACTAAATCGGCGTAAGCTTCTAATGTATAATCGTAAATCTCTTTGGTTCCCACATCAATTAGCAGGTGCAGGCGCAGTGATCTATCAGTAGCGCACACGCAAGTGTAATGATCTATCGGAGTGGTGCAAGTAGTAAACTGATGGAGGTAGTTATTAAGTATAATATCACGAAAGAACGTTGACGAAATTTGCAGGTTTGTCGAAGGTTTTACTTATAGTACCTACTTAATTACTTTAATGATACTTTTATTTAAAGTCATAAAACGCTTTGTACACAAGGCAGTCCTGGAATACTATATTAAGGGCCTGTTTCTAAATCGACAAGAAAATTTATCTGCCAGTTAAAATTAGCCCTCTCATTGTCTATTTCTGAGTGTAAGAAAGGGAAAGGGCTAAATGTATCTGTCAGATATGCTTAACTTGACAATTGTGAAACAGGCGGTAAATATCTAAACTAATGAACTTAATAACATACCCATAAAATACCCAGTGATTGAATTTTAATTACACTCCTTCACTTGTTTTCGAAGTGGGCTATCAAGTGGCTGATATGGGAAAAACACGTGACATAAGTCTAATTATATTAAGCAGATTGTTACAAAAAAATATAGAAACTAAACTAAAGCAGTGGATTGATGCAACGTTTATGAATCTGATTTAAAAAGACTAAAAGAACATGTCTTCTTATCGTTACAACTTGCGCCACACCACGCAACCGCAACGAGATAAAGCTATTCGCACTCCTGCGCACCGCGGAGCGTGAAACGGCGCCGGCGCAGCCCGCAGAGCCATCCGACACTTGCACGACACGACCATCACGAACACGTGACGTTTCTGTCGTTGTTTCTGTGTTGTGTCGTTTCATTTAACTCGTGCACCGGAAGGTTGGTGACAATCGTGACACGATGGTCTTTGTGATTAGCCCATTTTTTCATTAATTAACTGGTCAAAAGTGCAACTTTTTGACTAGAAATAAATACTGGAGCTATTTGCCAGTTGAGAACATGTGGCATACGATATATATACAAAGGCCATGATATGTATTTTGTGCGACTAATTTTGGACTAGCAAAAATTATTTATAAAACTCATCTTCTGTTGAGTACCTTTCAAGTGATTTGTCCCTTCACAATATTTCATCTTGTTTTTTCATCTCTGCGTGTTTCTTACAAAAGTTATTGCCGTTGTCCATTCGATCCGATTTTGTATGACAACACAAATTATTTCACGATTGTCTACAGGTGCCATTTATCTTGTTAAACATTTCAACATCGGAAGGTCTCGCGTACGCTTTTAAAAGTTCAAAACGGGTTTTGTCACAAGACGCGGATTTTTCTTGATTCTTGTTTCAAGAAACAGGCGTTTATTTTCTTCGGCAAAGTCATAACGAAAACTTTAGAAACTTTATCAAAAATCTCATCATTTCATATCAATTTATTTATATTTTCTGTGTAGGATAATTTTTTTCGTAAATTTCAATGAATATACTTAACAGGAATATTTGGAAGGTTGTTAATTTGCTTGAGAATTTCTTAAGGAAGGAAAATATTATATTGTACGAGAAGTAGGTAATAGTTCTCGTACAATATAATATTTTCCTTCCTTAAGAAATTCTCAAGCAAATTAACAACCTTCCAAATATTCCTGTTAAGTATATTCATAGAAATTTACGAAAAAATTTATCCTACACAGAAAATATTTCAAATTCTTAAAGATCAATCAGATTTTCAACTTAATTTAATTATGAACCTTCAAATAAAGACTAAATTTTATATTGACGATACAGTTCTACGAATAAGCACTTAAATTAAAACTGAATGACGTAGGAGGAAAACAGAAAATACATAAAAAGTAGTCGAAGGTCCAAATCGAAATGTCATGAGACACTGAGGTCATTGGGTTTATAAATAGGTATAATGACAATCATGCAGAGAAATGACAGGTTGACAGGTGAAGTTTTGCGAATGGTACAATATTCAACGACAATGCCCACCTTTTTCCTGTAGAAATTAGACAGATTACAAGTTGTGGTGTGGTTTTGATTTTTGAGTTGTGATAAGTAAATTTCTTTAGTAAAAAGTGAGTGTATGGTATTTCTAATTAGTATATAAATAGATGACGTTAACGGAGCTGAAGTTAGATTTTATTCTTTTTTTTTTTTTTTATTGATAATGGGTTTGCTCTTGACCAACTCCCGCCATTGGAGGACGAAGATTCAGTCTATTATTATATTATTCTTTTGTTATTAAATAGTATCAAAAATCCCAGTATTCAGATTTTCTTCATATGTCTTGTTTTCTACAGTGTTCGATCTAAATAATAAACGTATTCGTTTTAGAACATTTTAGTTACTTTTGCTTGAAATGTAAAAGAAACCAATATAAATTCAAATATGTAACCAAGAATTTTTTAAATCAATATATAATTAAAACACGATAATATCTAATGTTTTTATTAAAGAAGCAAAAATGTAGACAAGATGATTGGTAACCATCCAAAAAAAAATCGACCATTATCCGGCAACAACACTTCCATGACGAGCAAAGATTAAAGAAAAATACGTTTGAGTTAATAAAATATAATTAATCATAATCATGCCACTCGTGAAACATTCCCAAATTACGCAACAGATTCTTCTTCATCGCGGATTCTAGAGAGAGTTTCAACGGTCAGACCATTCATTCACTTTCCATAGAATCGGCGCGGGCGCAAGCCCTGAGGCCATACTTTCACTGGCCGAATCGGGCCGATCGAATGCCCATTCAGCCGGATGGAAGGTGTCGTTGATATGACAAGTGTTTGTTGAATGTGGAACGCGATAGCTTTCTTGCTCTTCTGTAACCGTTGGAAGGGAACGTTACTATTATGGCTCAGGTAAAATGCATGGGGAATATTCTTGTACAAAAATACATAAACAAGTTTTAATACTAGCGGATCTATTCAGCTGCCCTAGACAAGCTAACGCAATCGCAATCGTTTAGTGTCTCCGTATCGCTCTGCGTTACCAGGCTGAAGGCTCGCCAAGTTATATGTCAATGAAATACACGCTGTCAGACGAGCGTTACGCCTTCTAACGCTAAGAAGTCTATGTTGTCTTTGCCAAACGGAAATAAAAGTCCACTTGATACTGTTGTCAGTGTCCAACAGTATAGAATTTTACTCGTTTTGGCCGAATTGGAGCGATGGAATGCTCATTCAGCCAAATGGAAGGTGTCGTTATGACAAGCGTTTATTGCATGTAAGATTGAATATTCGATTAAAAGTTTTGATTCTGCTTAGTTCAAAGTAATAAGTACTTGAGAATAAAAGAAACATTTTCGAGATGCGTTCGCGGCGATATGCTTTCAGGTGTTGTCGTAACAAATAAAATGTTCAGACAAGAAACATTTCTTTTCTTGAGTCTCTCTTTCTCTCAGTCTTTGCCATTAATATATAAATATATAAATAATATAAAAATAAATAAAAATAAAAAATTAAGTAAAGGTCTGTAGTCACATTCATCATTGCCGGACGTTTTCGAGGTAAATACAATTTCTTTCTTTCGACTGGTTTTCCTCCTAAGCCATTATCATAATCTTTTTGTATTCAGGGGAGAGTCATTAGGTTTCTTTTTTACCCCCGGCGCAAAAAAGGGGTGTTATAAGTTTAACGTGTGTCAGTTATGTTTGTGTATTAGTATAACTGTCTGTAGCTCCTAAACGGATGGACCTATTTTGATTTAGTTTTCTTGTTAGTAAGGCGACTAAATCGCGAGTTTTTAGCTTATTTTGATGAAAATCCGTTAAGCGATTCAAGAGTTATGAGCTCTGATAAAAGATAAAAAAAATTAAAAGATATTGAGGCCGCACGGGCACTTTTAGACGTCAAAATCTACCAGAAATTAGGGGTCCCGATTTCTTCGGGTTTTTTTTAACTCTGTTAGGTTATTTTAACTCTTTCATCATACATTTCAAGTTCTATAACATTATGCTACCTATCCTTCCTTACTTGTAATTCTCCGTTAAGAAAATCAATCAAATTACCTAAATAACATCAACAATGCGGTAATCTATATAAATAACTCATGACAACCAACCGGAAATCTAAGGAATATTGAGAAACTCCACAAAAAGCCTGTGTATTGAAATATTACCTAATCGGCCGAGCTGATTGTCGCTATTGACACCGTCACGAAGCCGTTTTTACACAAAAACTGACAAGATCTTCTTCTTATTAACAAACCATGCCTAAAACCGTCTGGGAGACACGCTAACTTTGTTGGTTTTTGTTAAACGGATTTGTACGAGTTGTTATTATCTAGATACTCGTATCTATGATATTGTTTATTACATCAAAGCGTATTCATTAACCAATTCACAATCACGGGTTTATGTATCGGGATGTAAATAATATATGCCACAACATAATTTTAATGAGGCGTCGTCAATTAAATATAGTACGATCAAGTGGTATAAGTCTTAAAATATAATTTTTTGATGCTATAAAAGTGACCCTTAAAAGCTATGTATATGTAGGTGGACTAAATTTTCACTTCTTGTCTCTAGGAACTAAATCACTTTAACATAAGTGCGGTGTAGGACCGTTTTTAAAGTATATTCCAAAGCCAATAGAAAGACCCTGAAGAACCCTGTTAGTTAAAACAGGTATGCTGTTTATTTAGCCTACAGCCTAAAGTTATCATAATGAGCTAAGCGGAAATACCAAGCAAGTCAAGGTTTAAGGTAAGTTTTAAGTTGTACTAGTTTACTAGTCAATTATTCCCAGGCTAAACTTAACTGATGTCACCCCACCATTAAATCGCACCTTTAGAATCAAAGTGACTTAATTCTAAATTTTTTAGATTTTGAATTGGTCTCTATAATAATAATTTTATGACTCGAAGTAGAAAACTTAACATTTTGTATTAGGTCAATTTAATTCTAAAGGTACGAAATATTACTTTGGCTGTGCTGGCAACTCCTTGCTCGTAAGGTCTTTAAACCCCGTTGAACTCCAGTTCGAATTGTTTTATTTGATACAAGGAAAAAATGCAAAAATACCTTCAAGATAGCGCTTTCGTGCAACTTATCACCCGAGATTTAAAAGCTTTTAAATCTCGAAAAGCTTTTTCAAAGGAATTTTGAAATCTCAAAGTCATAAATCGGCCATCGATGTGTTCGGATAAATATACGTAATTTGTAAATTTTGTACTGTTAATGTTAATATCTCTTATTTAGTTATTTATACTATGTTAAACCATGTTTAGCGTTGTATATTTATTTCGTAAGACCACTGTTAATGCCATGGCTGCAATAAAATGAATATAAAAATGATTGTTAAAGTTCTTCTGTTTGTGTATGGACCAGACGCCGATAGGTGCCGGCTTCCTTATCTACCAGTATCGAACGGGTAACGGGTAACTCCAAATTGCATAGCTATTATTATGGCTCTTAAGACCTATTCGGCAAAATGCGTGGGGAATAATGTTCTACAAATACATAAACAAAGTTTTAATACTACTAGCGAGTCCATTCGGATCTTATTACCATCAATGCCAGTCGTCATGATTTCCATACAAATTATACTCAAATTGTAGTTTTCGGCACCGATTACAGTGTTAGAATTTTTGTCCGTTTATTTGAAAACAACCGCGAACCATATGGAGTTCAGTGACCCATGCATGACTTGTTATTTTATGCATCTATATTCTATTAAGAAAATCATAGGAACAGTTATAAGCTGTGCTATTCTACGGACTTAGGTTAGTTTAAATGAGAACACATATTTGTAGAAAGGCATTATTATAGCCTGAGCAATAAAGCGGTTTTTGATCAACCTCTATTTACAGTAAGACAGTAGTACCAGCTGAAGACATCACTGCTGGACATAAGTCTATTACATAAATCAGAATTATTACAAAAATTCACCGACTGATTATCATCACTCACCAACACACAAAAGTGTCTTGCTAAGGTTTTCCTGATGCCACCACCTATTAGAAATAGGCCAACATTACGTCAATCACCGCCACATAATGCTGAACACCTTTTACACCAAAACTACAACAATGCACACTTCATATTAACGAACCGATGTACACATTTAGCTGTCAATTAACATCTTTATAGCTGCATACATTATAACTAAACTGTCTTGTAATCGGTCCCTCTTGACCAAGTACCTATTTGGCCAACCTTACAAAACAAGCTTGCATAATATGTCAAATAATTAATAGCCGTTTAGCTTTGAAGCGAGACGTAGACGCAGGTATTATCGTAATATTTACAAACATTTACAAACATGCACACACAACAGAAGTCAGTCAAATAAAATGTTTCAGAAGAAGAAAATGATGTAGTTATAGTAAACATATTATTATCACTAAATTAATTATGTTTGTGATTATATTTCTATGAATTACAGCAGCATTATTTTTATAGCAGCACGATCTTACGTTGTGGAGGTGACCTTTTTCTGTCTAGCTTGGATAATACAAGAATTCTCGAAATACTTTTACAATATTACTTATAATGGCGTAGATAATCAACATTAATTAGATTATATAATACAATTTAAACATGCACAAAATGTCAGCGGATATTAACAAATAGGACATTCATCATTATGCTGCAAAAGTCAAATTGCTGAGAGCACGGAAGCTATCACGTAACTTTAGTCTGGGAAATAGAATTTGAGGTAAGTAAAATAAGGTGTCATCGTCATGTACTCTGGATTATTGCGACACGAAATCTGAGAAACAAAATAATGCTTCTGCGCGCAGCGCGTCAATATGTTCCGGAAAATAATGCTAAAAAACTCACGCTCGGCTTTTGGCACTTAGAGTAGAGACTGACAAATTGTCGCTTGAAAGGCTTTGGGTGCGGAGTTTTAGAGATCTCTGCGCATCTGTAGAGTTTTGCATTATGGCCACTGTACACATTGGGCCAAGGTTCTGGGCCAGCATGTTGGCCCAATGTGTAAAGCGATAAAAACAGATAAGAATAGGGGTGTAGACGATTTTTTTTAATATTTTTATTTTGAGATATACATGACATATACCTATCTAAAAAAATATTTAAAAAAAATCACTCGCATATTAATTTAAAATGCCTTAAAACAAATTTCGTTTTAAAATTTCCCGCTAAAACGCTAACTTCTGTCATGGCGTCGTTATGACGTCACGATCCTCTAAACACTAGTATATTCTAAAGTACTCTGTGGGCTCACGCAAATCTTGTCTCTTGGCAAATGTCAAAATGTTGTTTGTTTAGAGGACCGTGATGTCACGCGCGTTTTGCGGCCACGTGATAACGAGGATGAAATATGTTTTTTCGTATAATTAATTTAAAAGATATTATAAGTATAATAGTCACGAAAGTGTGATTTTCGGTAATTGTACTACCGGAAAAAAAATGTATTTATTTTCGTTCAGTGTCTCACCCCTATTTAGGGAACCCAAATGCAGACCGTCAGAAATGAAGATGGAATAAAAAAAGGACAAAGTCTATTTCGAGAATTCATAATCTCTATTTTATTCACAATCCCTATATATGATGTAAAGAACGAAGATTAAAGGAAACTAGACAAAGTCACAGATAAGTAACAAGCGGTAGAAGTGTTTTCATTATTCGTAACCAGCAATAACTAAATCAATCTTATCTATAACTATATTTCTAACTCATTCTACTTACTAAACATTAATCAAAATTCTACCTCTAATTCAATCTTAAAATTCTCGTGCTGCTAAAAGCAATAATACCACCTCTCATTTACTCTCTACTGCACGTGTATATCCGTTCAAAGTTGTTTAATAAATTTACGATCAGAAAGTTCTAGCATGTAAACAACATGTTAGATAGGCTTTTAAATATATAAAAGCGGTTACAGAAACAATTACAAGAGCAAAATGACAGAATGAGGTAGACCTGTTTCAGAGTATCAACAAGTCAAAAGCAAATCTAATGAAAAGTTAATTTTAATTAGTGCACCTAAATGCATTGAAACCGGTCGGAATATTCATCAGATTCAAAACAGCAGCGACCTTCATATTGCTCTAGAATTCAAGCTAAAGGCCCTAAACAGCATAATCTAGATAACACATAACGTAGGACTGGAAGTAATAAATCTTAAGAGAATGTCTTCGGATGCTTAGAATCTGGGACAAATGCCCTATCCTTGTAAGACGCCTACGATTCTCCAAATCGGTTAATGTACCGCTTTCTTAAGCGCGTGTTGTAAGACTGTTTTTGATTTTGAAAACCATATTTGAATTGGGTTACATGTGTTTTGTTAGCTTCATCTTACAAAAAAACTTAGTGATTTTTAAGGTTGAATGTTTTACCGTTTAGTCTTTGGCAAGGTAAAACGACGTTAGTTCGCAGGATTGTGAGTTGACGGTTTTCTATACAAACGGCGATATCGTTTTCCACCCCCTAAATGTTAGTCAATTTCGACTAATTTTTGTTATGAGGTCAGTCGGATAAAACACTATGTCCGTAGGTTTCGTTTTTTTTTAATATTTATTAATTATACAGATATTATGGCCAAATTACCTTAGTATGGAAAAAATAAAATGGGAATAAATTGGAATGTATAGATAATATTGGAAAAAACGAACGTACGGACATAGTTTTTGTTCCGACTAACCACATATCAAAAATTGGTCGAAATCGGTTAACATTTAGTTGGTGGAAAACTTTATCGCCGTATGTCTGGAAAGCCGTCAACTCACAATCCCCTTAACGCTGTTTATGAATCCCAAATACTTTATTATTGCAGTTATTGTGTCAAATTACAGATCATAAGATCATAGAAAATTGACAAAAGAGTATGTAACAAAGCCATTTCGTCCAAAAATTGACTTACTGACAATACATCAAGACCAGGATCTGTATTCTACTCTGTATCTTACTTTGAGAATAAAGACCCAATCCACAAAACTCAAAGATTACTAGAACATCCAAATTAAACGCCATTATAATTTTCTACGACTTCCGAGTAAGCCCACGGGCTGCCATTATGTATCGTAGTTAAATGCTGCCGCTGTCTGTCCGTTTATGTAATCAGAGCTTGCATTATGCAACTGCAGTTTCGGTGTTGGGTGTCCGACGTAATAACTCGTTACAGGTTGATTGGTGCTCCTATTGCAACTTTACATGTATTCAACTTTTTACTAAAACTGAAATAAATATTAAAAGACATCTCACACAAATTGACCCAATCTCAGCTCTGTGCTTGAACTGTGGGAACTAACTAGATAAACACACTTATACATACTTAACTTAACTTTAGGCTTTGCGTAGTAGGCCAGCGCTCTAACCATCAGTCTATTCAGATGGCGGCAGCCGCCCCGAAATTACAAACCATATTGCGCGGGAAATCTTTTTGTGTGAATTTTCGGGGAAAACGAATTTTCCCAGATATGAGACCTAGCTAGATCGAATTTTCGCCCCCGTAAACACCCGTGTCGCAATTTTCATCGAAATCGTTAGAGCCCTTTTCGAGAACGAGAGTATATGTATATATAAATGAATGTTTGAAGTTCTGCGAGGAGATGGATGTACGGCCTTCTTCTGTGATATCTTAATTACCTCTTCTGTTCTTATGTGTATTCTTTGTATAATACTGTATCTAAGTTTCATGGTGGTTTGGTTTAACTGTTATACTGTGAAATTTGTTGACATAAATAAATAAATAAATAAATGTTTCTCGTTTAATAGTATAGGATAACATTTTTTTAATGATATTTAAGAGTGTAAAGACTATATCCGTTACGCATCAGCGTGGTGTTTTACCACTATCATCATAATGATAAAACAATGATGATTTTAACAACAAACAAGTTAGTTCCCAGAAGCATAGTAAAAAATATTGAGACTCAAAGCTTAGCGAAAAAGACAATTTCTCAAGAAACCGAAACGAATATTATTGAAACACGTTATTAATGTGTTAGGTGTGGAACTTTTGACATTTTTTCTACTGGAAGCCTTACAAAAATGTTTCACGAATTTAAAAGGCTTGTAGATACGGTTCTACAAGAAACACGCTGTAGGTGGAGATAATTGAACCGGACTGTTATTGAGATCTTGTGAGACTGTAGGTATCTAGATCACGGAGACTGTCGCGTGCCATGTTTTGCAACAGCTGGCAACGATATGTTTATCCGATATTTTACGTTTTGTCCAAACAATATTAACATTAAAAAGACCTTGCTGTAAAAATTTATCAGAATGTTTAAGTGTTTCTTTTTTCATATTTTTAATCTAGCATGGACATCTTGCTATAAACAAATACCTATTTTTATGTGAGAGCTTACCAATTAGGTATATTAAGATAGTTCTCTTCTGAGCTTACTTTTCCTCAAGGATCGCCATTCAAAGCAACTATAGGTATTAGGCTAGCCAAGTTGCCTTATACAAAAGCTAACAACTGTAAAAAATCTGTTAATTTGGCATGACGCGAGAGAACGACAGCTTTATTTATTTCTAAATAAAGTCGACGACGTGGGCGGTTATTAACCCTGCCTACGAAGCTTGCGGTCCCGGGTTCGAATCCCGGTATGGGCAAATATTTGTGTGATGAGACTGATGAGCTTGAGTTAGTTGATTAGTTCCCGAGTCATGGATGTTTTCTATGAATTTAAGTATGTTTGTATTTTTCTATATAAGTATGTTTATCGTTACCTAGCCCCAGCAATGTATAAGTCTAGAGCTTAGTTTGGTACTTATTTATGTAATTATTTGTGACGTTCTCAATATAAACGGACCTTATGGAGGCAGGCGGTTACGCCGTTTTTAGAACTGTTACTATAGTATTCGTATAGTTACAAGAATAAGAAGAGCGTAACTGCCTTCCTCCATAAGGTCCCTTTATATTGAGAACGTCTAATTTGATTTCTGAAGTCAATTGCGTTTGTACAACGTTCCGAACCTCTTTTAAGCAACACTACTGGTAGCAATTAATCGATGTTTATATTCAATTCCTAAGTATCCAATTAAAAAGGCCTTAAAACTTGCATAGATTAATAACCTACTTAAGTAGATCTGATTCAAATCTAGTTAGTCTGGTTGATAGTAGACAAAATATGGCGAGTCCCGCTACCATTGTTGCGCCGGGGCATGGGAGCGACCGCGTGACACATTGAACTGCGCGGGCGCAACGCTGCGGCCGGAACGGTCTTGATGCTATATGTCAAATATAACTAGATAAGGAATGTCGAATTGAAACATCAGCACAAACTCGCTTCAGAGCAGATAACTCAAAGCATTAAAACCGATCTTGGCTGAAACGCGCGCCTCAAGACACATCAAAGTAGACATCAAGTCGTGAAGTGGCTTGAGACGGGCATCTCAGTCACGACCAGTTTATAAATACGGCCCTAAGTACGCTTTTGATTTAATCACACCCAGTTTTGAGTTAATTTTGAACTTTCTTACAAACCACAAAGCACAATCGAAACATTGAGGATACATAAATATTATTTTAAAGACTCGTCTCACTATTCTCCGAAGGCGTGGTGCCCGCAGAGATCAAGTTGGGATGCGCAAGAGATGGCTACGGTACGCGTCTGCGATCGGCTATTGTTCTGTGCGAGTGTTGTTTTACACACGTGGTTTATCGATATCGATACATGTGAAGGTTGAGGAATATATCACAGCAGATTAAATAAATGAGTTATGGACAAATCTATGTATGCATGATTTTGTGATCTTAACAGTGTTGTTTTGTGGTCATTGGTTTTTGTATGGAAAATCTGAATTTATTTTATCACCTCGTAGATTCAGAAAGTTCATGCTAGCCTTTATAGATGTTACAAAATATATTAAGTATTCTCGTTTTTAAAATGCTCCTATTTTATAAAAAAGGAACAAATTTCAATGTTATTTTTATAAATGCAACAAGATTCAATGATAACTAAATTTCCCAATACATTCTTGTATTGTGTGAGAACCTTGTCCTTGTATCGCTTCGTGGTCGCTTTCGACTTGTTTTTTTGCCATTCGTGATAAATCACAAAGACTTCTTTTGTACAGGTTGCAAAAACTAATTTTATTAAATGAAAAAACTAAAACTCACAGACTGCGGACAGTCACGCACGTAAAAGGCCTATTTTTAATAATTAAAAAAATATGATCCAGAAATACACCTCTAAAGTCTCTTAGGACATTTGTCAACAAACACATCTACAGCTTTTTAACCAGAGACCTTTACAAATTAACTTGTCTCTTTGTGGCTTAATTACTTGATCCTATTTTATTTAATCTTAATTGCACAAAAGTAAAGATTTGAGTACAAATAGTGAACCAGTTGACCTTTGGGCAAATCAGAAAATCGTACAGCTAATTATAAATTATCCCAACTCACAACTTAATATTTTTGTCTGAATTTTTCTATCGATATTTTATTAATATCGATAAGTTCCTCACTAAGGCGGCGTTCACAAAGCGCTATATATGGTATTTATGAACGGCGCCGTTATTCCACGATGAGAGTACAATTTGATACTCGGAATTAGGTCAATGGCACATTGACAACATATTTTATTGTCTTGTACTATTACGGAGTACTTGGTTAGAGTACTTTATGTATTTAGAGTTATTTATGGCATTTATAGCCTCTCCCTCTTATTCATACGTGTACAATAGCTAGAGTGTGCATAAAATATGCTTTGTCCTTATCTTTCATTGTGACATTTGAATTTGACAGAAAATTTCAAAGGATACTATCAGTTAAATAGGTTATTTTGCGTTTATAAAGGGTGTTTTGATATAAAAAATTCTTTAATAGATTAAGAGCACGCTCAAAATGGTAGTTGGTGTAATGTTTACATTTTTTGTACCTAAATATAATAAAACGAGTTTTACTTTGACTCTATTTGAACATTTTCGTAAGCCTTTACAAAATAATAACAATCGGTAAAGCTAGGTATGTAGAGGTTAATTATGTATTTTTACATACTTACACATCTCTACAACAAAAGTAATCGATCATTTAAGAACGCGCACACCCTTACCTGAAATCAAAAAAGTTACATTAATTATTTATTAGGTACACAAAACACTGCTTTCAAACTACAAATGTAAACTAAAATCAAAATAACTAATCAGAAACGTGTCGAATTTAAAAAACTAGCTTAGTTAACCGCCTGTTTCTCAATCGTCAATGCATATCTGTCAAATAAATTAAGCCCTTTCCCTTTCTTACACTTGAAAATATACAAGGAGAGGGCTGACAGATGAATTTACTTGTCGATTGTGAAACAGGCCCTAAGAATTATTAAAATCATTGCCGCGATATTCCTAGTAATACCTCACCACAACTCGTACCTTAGAAAAAGTTTTATACGATTGTGACACTTGTTGCTAACATTTTAAGTTTTAGAATCGCATATGCGTTCGTGTGAAAATAAGTCGTTTTGGTTCTAACATACAGGACTGCCTAGTTCTACTTGGAGTGGGATATGTCCGGAATGTATACATAAAAAACCAGTTCAGTACTTATATGTTTTCCGCGTTAGAATTTGACATATTTCCTATAAAGTTTGCTATAAAGTGCTCATTTAGGATATAATCTAACCTAACCACAACCTAACCAAACCATATACATATGTATGGCAGGTTTTTTTGGTCCTTTAATTAGGTAGGAATGGGTTTGAGTAAATACTAAATTGCAAAGTGGTTGAGTGAATAATGTACCTATATATTGATCTGGTTCTATTTAGCATTTCCCTTTTCTCCTTTGCTCTATCTAAACAGCCCAAGATTTAGTAAAATTTTGACGGATTTCGAAACAATCGCAACATTATAATAAAAAATCACGCAACCGGATTTAGTTTTCTTTTTCATTTTTAAAAAAACATTCATATTCTTCTTAGATTATTGTTGTTGATTAGTTGTGCCAAAGTGTACTGACGTTTTCAACAAACTTTAATAGAATTTACAAAACAAAAATCAAGACATATCGATGGATCTTATTAATCCTAGAGTTACATCCTTGACAAATGAGCGTTCATATACTCAGTAAATATTACATCGATAAAGTAAACAACATATTTTAAAATATCTGATGCGTCATATATTTAAATAGCTTGCGATTTCTTTAGTCGCTGTCAATAAAACCTAACATATAGGTACCGAAGACACGGTCAAATGTCACCGGCTATTACAATTCCGATGAAAATAGAAAAACTTTTTACCGGACGCATGCGGATTGCACTTTCTAAATCCTTTTTAGAGTGTTGCGAAACTTGTTCTCATGGACAGACGGACACGACCCATTAGCAATGTTAATATATCCGATGGACTTTCTACAATGGTTTGATAGACACCTTTATTATAATTGGGTATGCTTATCGCGGGTCTAGTTCCGAAGGATGTGTGGAATCACACGTTTGGTTAAACACCGTATCCGGGCGTCAGTGGCCCATAAGGTACCAAGTTCGAACCCCAGTGGTCGCTGTGTAAGCAATGAGCTTTTTGACCGACTTCAAAAAGGGGCTTATGTTTGCTGTATGTACATATGTTTTTTTTATGTATGTTCACCGATTTCACACGTCAATTGGGGACCGATTTTGAAGATTTTTTTTGGTTGTAAAGGATATCAAGAGATAGTCAAGAGATAGTCCCATTGTCACCAAGTCAGAATCTGATGATGGGATTCACGAGAAATCGAGAAAACTCCTCAAAAGTTATAGGCACACAAACAGCGATTTTGGTATTACATGTAAGACCTTAAGAAATTGCATTCTAAAAGCACCTCTTACTTTTATTTCGCAAAAACGTATTTATGCTTAAACCGTTACATATTACACATGTTAAGTCAGGTCAGATTTGTCAAACGAAAAAAAAAAATAGTTTGCCAAATGATGATTTAGTGAAACATTAGTGAACCACTCTAATACACGCAGTTGATAGAAATATTCTAATTCTAAATGTCAGGTGTTACTCTACCGTCCATGTTTCAAACAAGACACCGAAGGAATGTTAATGGTGTTCTCCTAGAACTAGGTCTTACTAGCGTTTCTATGCATAATTATGATTTATGCGCTCCTGGTCAAATCGACAGCGGACATCTAGAAGCAATTTATGAGCCTTTCTGTCTGAATCCAACGTTAATCTTAGATTTATTACAGGGCAAAATAATTAGGTAGAGAAACGGTTTACAACTAAGGTAATCTTAGTTACATCTTAACACGCCTACGAGGAATGGGGAATGTTAGTTTCAATTTAGTTCAAATTAAAGTATTTGATCTGGTCACGGAAATTAGCTGAATACAGCGAAGAACATATTTTTGTGTCAATTATTCTTAATCCAATAATGGACATAATTTAAAATTAATAATGATTACTTTAAAAAACCGATATACTTGATATAAAATTAAATATACGTCAATATTCATGTAGTAAGTGCGAAAGTGATTTTATCTATTTTGTGGTTTACACTTGAATCACCGACAATTCATAGAAAGTTTTATTTCGCCGAATTTTCATTTCATCGACAGGCATTTCCACTTATAGGAGTTAAGATAATCTGAAAACAATAAGGTTTCAGTAGAAATTAGCTTTCGTTGAAATGAAATTCGACAAGGGGCCACGTTGTTATACTTTGCCGATTTCGATTAAGTTTAATATGAAGATAGTTTAAATCCTGGGGAAGCTAGATTATTTTTGATCCCAACCAAAATTGATGTTTGATAGGTACGTAATTAAGATCCCGCGCAGTTTTACTTCAGATTATTTGTGATGTGATGTACAAACAATAAGGTTTATGTTAAGGTTTATTTATTTCATAATAAAAATTATAATATTGGCATCACAGGTTAAAATGAAAAGTATTTTATTCATGACATTTATGATCGTCAATAACAAAGAAATAAAACTCGAAATTTCAAATCATTTCATCCAATAAGGATCACCACAATTTAATAATAAGTCAAAAAATATTATAATAATATTCAGAGAAAATGGCAACAATATAAATGTACAACTATAGTTATAATTCCGTGTACTCGTCTGCTAAGTACAGGGGTTATCCAACAAGAGGTTTCTCGGTCGACGCCTAAATGTTTTATCAAATCTCTGTGCAAATCTTTAAAAATATTCAAAAAATAAGCCAAGTCATTTGAACACATGTAATACTACTAATTTATTTAACCGGCCGGCCACCGGGATCGGATAACGGCTCAAATAACGGCAGCCTCAGTTTGGACATACGTTTTACTATAAAATAGTAAAAGTTATTATAATTTACGATTTGAGATCTAATTGCCTCGATGTTGGGCAATTAGATAGAAATTCTAATGATATGCAGTTATTTGATCGCGATGCGACCTCGTCTACTAACCAATAAATAGTTTCAGGCCCCCTAGCACGCATGCGCGAGATAAAATTTGTCAGATGCTAGGGAAATACGTCTTTTCC
This sequence comes from Tortrix viridana, assembly GCA_963241965.1. NCBI lineage: Eukaryota > Metazoa > Arthropoda > Insecta > Lepidoptera > Tortricidae > Tortrix > Tortrix viridana. Next base: position 5,888,676 of record OY725196.1, on the reverse strand, counting down.
ATATTCTAACGTAAGACTTCACGCTTAAAGTTTAAAATAAAAGTGTCCCGTCTTGATAAAATCGCTATAAAAATGTGAAAATCGCAATTTAAGAAAATCGCAAGTAATAAATGGATATAAGTCAGGACGAGACACATTTATTTAAACCTTAAGCGTTAAGTCTTAAGTTAGAATATGGAATAGATGTAGGTATTCATTTCCCTAGCACCTGTCAAATTTTATCTCGTGCATGCATGTTCTGGTAACTGACGAAGATTCCATGACGCTACCATTCTGTTTTAACTCGAGTTAAAAAACAATTTGCTGACACCTAATCACAGACCACAACGCTTCCATTACCCATATCTTTCACTTGCGAGATAAACTTTCCTTCTCAGATCCACCTAGTTGCACAAGAGATGCGCAGCCGCACCGTGAAATACATTCATTAGATAATAGCGTTAATTGCTAGTTACGATTTAGAAATGGAATAAAACTACATAACATCGACAACGGAAATAACAACTACAAATTGGTAGAGATCCCAAGTGTACAAGAGCTTATACACCATTGAAAATGCTAAAACTACAGTTAAAATGGCTGTATAAGCTCTTATGCAGCTTTTGTGCTACTTGGAAGGGTTCGATTCATGTTAAGGGCAAATATTTATGTAATGTAATGAGCGAGTATTTATTACTAAGTTTTCGGGGTTACGTATTTATGTATGTTATTCTCTATTTAAGTTTGTTTATACTACAAGCCCAGACGTTTTGGGACTAGAGCAATTTGTGTAGCTCTAGTGCATACATTTGAAGGTCCCAAACCGCCCAAAATGCGCAAAGGCAGACCAGCGATTCTCCATAACCCAGCTCCTTCCCCAAAAGAAAGAATTCCCCATAAAAAAAGAGCAATTTGTGTGAGATCGTCTCTTCATATTCATTACCTAATTTATCGTGAGATTTGTTAGTAAACTAAAGTGAGACCATTCAAAGTTCATATTACGCCACAGACTGCCATCCGGATCCTCGTCCGGTCTGGTGTCTGTCCACACGTCGTGTAAACAGAACGGTTGATTAGCTGGAAAGCACGGAACCCACGCGCCAGTGGCGAGGAAAGTTGACCTCGATCGCCAGCGGCCGGCCAATCAGGTCGCAGACCTCGTCCAGGGGTTCTCGTCTAGGTCTAGACCTGCGTTAAATAACAACCAAGCGACTTTTCTATGGCAAGGCGAAAAACGGGCCAAGTGCGAGTTGGAGTCGCACACGAAGGGTTCCGCACCATACAAGAGTAATTATTTGCTGTTATTGCGGCAATGGAAGTACACACACAAATTTCAACTGTCTACCTATTACGGTTCATGAAATACAGCCCGCTGATAGACGGACGGATGAACGGACAGCGGATTCGAGGCTTAGTAATGGGTTCTGCTGCTTTTTTTATTTATTTAGCCGGTTTTTGTGTCCCGCTGCAGGGCAAAGGCCTCCCCTCTTTTTTCGCTATTCGTCTCTAGTGGTTGCTTGACGGCAGCTAAATTCTTTGCTAGTTTGAGTCTCAACGGGGCCATTTGCAATCTGTTCTTAAAACTTTTCACCAAAAGGTAACAAATTGGCAACATGATCCGAGGTTTACTCTAATCAGTGCTGGTAGCCGTTTGAAAATATTGCATTCCAGCTGTTACCACACGCTCGACTTTTTTGCTAGGATATATTCGCACATGATGACTGAATCTGTACTCACCATATTCATACATCGTATACCTAATCATTCAAAGATCATTTCAAGTAAGCTTAAGCATAAAATCCTAAATTAACATATCCAAACAATAAGAAATGACGCAAAGCCTACATATCCCTACCACCATCATCAAGGCGTCATTATAGCATTAAGAATTAGATGCGACGCAAGCGCACGTTGTGCAAAGATCAACTACCCACATTTCTTACACTATTAGCTTAATGGTATAAGAAACTACTTGACACTTGCAGTGTTTTGTATGGGTCTGGTATGGCACTGAGTGAATGACACGTATAATTGAAATGTAGGTGGGTTATTTTGTTAAGTATTCAGATTAATCTTCGAGTGAACCAATTTGAAAATGAACCATGTGGTATTAATAGGAAAACCATGTTTTGAGTAAATTTGAATTCATTTAGCATTTCAGTGAATTTATTTTTTCCTTGTCACTACATAGTATAAAACAAAATCGCTTCCCGACGTCTGCAATGTGGTTTTCACCATCAGTTAGATAATTTTTCATGGAAGGTGTATGTATAAAATAGTATCCGGAGCGTAGCGAGGGCGGGTCGCTAGTTACTAAATAATTTATTTCAAGTTTATTTCTTTTGGATATAAATCGTAAGTTGTGAAAAAATATATTTAAAAAAAACTGACAATTATTGTAAGTCAAATATACTCAAATGTACTCAAAATCTCTCTTATTAAAAACAAAGCCAAATTTATCTTTGTATCTTCATTTTTTTCACATTTTTTAAATTTTCAAATGACTGCATTTTGGGTTTAACCGTATGAAAGTGTTTTAGATAATTTGGTAACACCTTAAGTGCTACTTCATATTTCAGCATTGTCGTATCATTTTTATTTAACTTAACAAGATTAATAAAAACAACTATCAAAACTACCTTTATAAATTAATCTGATTTTAATCACAGCATAAGTATAAAACCAGAACTCCATAATCAACAATTTGTTATGCATACAATTTCAAACCAATTATTACTAGACCTTATCATCTGAACATAAAGTAGAGTTTCGGTAATTTGCTACCGTACTTTGTTTTAGTTTTCAATGACAGATAAATGCAATGCCATTTAGACCACAGAGTGAAGTAGAGTGACCTTGGCGTTGGCAACCTTCACTTTGATTATTCTTGCTGGCCATTGATTGGTTAAGTAATTGGAATTAATATGACCAGGTTATTTAAAAAACGAAACCGGATCAAAAGCTTTTTTTATGTAAAATTAAATATTTATAACAATGCCATTTTAATTAATAATCAACTATAATATTGTTCATTTCTTTATTGGGCTAAGCCTATAAAAAAGTCCGCTTTTTTATTCTGATAAATATGTAGACAATTAGATACCTATATAATAAATAAGTAAATATCAGGGACAATCTCACACAAATTAAGCTCTAGGCTTATATTATGGGTACCAGGCAACGATACAAATACTTATATAGAGAAATACATACTTAAATATATAGATAACATCGAAACAAATACTCGGGCTCGTCACACAAATATTTGCCCATACCGGGATTTGAACCCGGGATCGGATAAATCGAACCTAAATAAAAAAAGGTTCTAATGGATAACGGCGCACTAATTCTGCGAACTATTTTATTATTTACCTACCAATTAATTATTACAGAAGCCGTTATTAATATTGATTACATACATTATTGATAATACCACGTTCTAAAACACTAGCTTCACTGGTTTCTGTGTAATTATAGCTGGTTTAACTGCAGGCAAAGCAGGAAGACAGTGTAGTATGTGGAAGTAATTTGTATTCCGTATTATATATGGTAAAACTGAGATAAGTACTAATTTTATAGACTAGTTGCCTATGGCTATAAAAAAGTTAGAAAGTTAAGATAAAAGATAAACGGATTTTAAGGCTGCCTTTCCATAGAAGCGGAGACGAGCGGTGCGGAGAGGAGCTGTGTAGGAATCGACTAATCACATTGGTTGTAATCCACATCTCGTCTCCGCTCCGCTTCAATGAAAAACAGTCAACTCCATGCTAGAAAAATCAATAACTACTAATTAATAATATCCCTTAAAATAGCAAATGTAATTCAATTTATTTTTTCAACAAGAAACAATAATGCGTTACATGCAGCCATGTTAATATAACATAGAAAAAGTAAAAAAAAATATTGTATAAATAATAAATATCGATAAAATTAATGCATAGACTATGAATCGCCTACCGTAAATAACCTCTGTCAAACATACACCAAGTTTATATGTATGTATCATTTTGAACACTGCCAAGGCATTATTTTCTCCATATTATTATACCTTAGAGTTGGAACACAGAAATTGTCTTTTGTATGTGCGCGAAAGATGCGAAAGGGCTGGAAAGTTCCTGTTGCGCTAGAAAGTGGCCTCATTCCTTCTCACTCATACCACACTAGACGGACATCGTGTATAATGAACTTAGAAATACTAGTGTAAAACTGTACACGCCTTGTGTATGTACGTACAGTGCAAGTGTTAAAACCCATCAAGTGAATTGCTTAGATTACAAAAAATAACTACGTTTGATTCGACCGAACAAAAATAATGTTACCAGTGATTTCGTCCGCGTAGTAGTCGTTCGTCGCTGCGAACTGACCAAACTTTCGGCATGAAAACCGGGACTCAAACTATCTCCATATCAAATTTCATCCAAATCGGTTTAGCGGTTTAGCCGTGAAAGTGTAACAAACAAATAAACAGACAAACTCACTTTCGCATTTATAATAATATTAGCAAGGAAGGATTCAATTTTACCTTTCAATTACGGTTTAATTCCTTATTATTAAATTTATTAATTAGTAAACTTTATGACTATAACCATTGTATACCCATTTCTTAAGGCACTTAAATGTAAACAAACCATACCACGTGGCCCTGTTAAACATCCAATCAGAACTGTCTTGTCCAACTTTGACGTACCCGTGCGCTTCTATTGGCTGACGAACTGTACCACGTGGTTTTGTTTGTTTAAGTTTAGTTAAATAACGGAGTATAGTATTTATTCTTAAAAATACCTAAGTAACCTCCTCGTTAATAAACAGAGCATTTTCCAGCGTTAAAATCGATTGACGTGGACTCCGGAATCCGGAGTGTGACATTCATTAGTGACAGTTGACATTCCGGTTTGTACGAAAATTATGTTTTGAATACGGAAATTAGTTTTGGTCAGCTGTTCAGTTTTTAAGTTACGAGTAAGGTTTCACGGTATATTGTTATTGTTTACTGTTATAATGTTTGTACACTGAATGTGTTAGTAGCAGAACGTTCCCAGAAGTTTGGAAATATTCTCAGGAAATTACTGAGAAAATTCTCAGAACCATTTGGAAGCATTGGGAATGTTCTATCACCATTATTTTTCATACGAATGTTTCACAATTTGAGAAGTTTTTTTTCTGTACTTACAGCCCGCGGAAGTCAGAGAGGGCTTGAGTTACAGGCGATCGGTGATAAATCAGTACCAAATCTGTAAAGAATCCGAAGTGTCAAAACCTGCTAAGTTTCAGGCAGTGAAAGGGACACCGCTATAGCAGTTATTCTGAGAATGAAAAGAGCAGCAAGTGACAGATGCAAAAAAAAAACAGAACTTGATGAACGAAACGTGAATTTATTTTAAAAAGTGAAGTAGGCACACTAAAAAAGATTGAATATTAAGATTGTAAAGAATAATCAAATAGATCATTTACTCGATTTTCAACTCGTGCGCAACGCGGTTCCGGTGTAAAAGTGAAACCAAATGAATCGTCTCTAATTGACTATTTAGTCTAGAATATTGATCTAATACTCTCGCTATACAATAGGAACAAAGAGGCTAGTTACTTTTAATAGTTTTTTAGGGTTCCATTAAAAAAAAAAAAAACTTGTATGTAGTGAAGATTAAATTAACGTGAGACATGATAAGAGTTAAATAAGCTTAAAAAATGAATCATTCTAACGTTTGTCTAACGTTGCTGTAGGCAGGTGTCACTTGTTTAAAATTAGAGGGAATCTAGTATAAACTGGAACGGTATTAAAAATGAAGTAACTTTTTTCTTTGAAAGGATGGGTCCTTTCGGGATAAAAAGTAGCACTGAGCTCATTACTAGCAGTTGGCAACTTCTGATTGGTAGCAATGGACCTGTTAATCCATACAACGCCTACAGCGTTCATTGTATGTAAATCAAGCAGCCAGACACTGGCAGCGTTGATTCTAAGAGACGTCAAATAGTTTTCCTACGGAACCCGGCTTCGCTAGCGCCACCTGCTCTTGTCTACACCGGCCGTATAATTTGGGCTCTAATTATCGTCCGTGTGAAACAACAAACAATGTAGACGCCAGTTTTCTACTCCTGCTTTCCCTTTTAGTTATATGCAAATAAAATATGTTATTAAGGCTTATTGTTGGACTCTAAAACGCTTGATTGTTCCCAGAGACTCTAATTAACCGGAGACTAGTTGTCTTAATGAAGTAGAATTAGTTGTCTCTCGCTTCGTTGTGTTTCGACATTATTGGCGTAGGTCATACAGTTTTTAAAACAACGCTGATAGGTGGCGCTGTAATAGTCGCTACATCGCGCTATAAGTATTTGTTTTACGTGAAAACATGAAAAAGTCATAATCACTCACATCATTTACTGACAAACACACACTGCAACAACTGTCATTTCAATTACTTTTTTTGGGGTCTAATTTGACATATCGTCGCCAGCTAGGTATCATTATTTCAACATTTTGTCCCCTCCATCCTGGCAATCTGGAGCAACTGATATCGGTTCGGTGATCAAAAATATCGCTGTCATCAGAAACTTTAACATGTTCGGAAAGACAACCAAAAAGACAGACAGATTGATTTTGATGTTAAATAAGCTTAAAGAGTCGTATTAATATAAACTGATCCTATCTAAGGTACTCATCTCCCAAATCGGTGAACTGTGAAATAGTTTTAAGTTAGATTCTAAGCTAGTTTACTTCACAATTTGATTTGTGTTAAATTTAAATTTGGTATTTTGTTCTTTTATTTTATGCACCAAATAAACGATTTTCTTCTTATTCTTCGTCTCAAGACACGTCAAACGTCAATTCATAATAAACTGTCATTTCTGACATGTGCGTGACGTTGACAAGCATCTGAGCCAAGTTTTTTTTTTTTTTTTAAAAACGTCAGTTTATTAACACGGCCCTAGTTCAATCACAGGCCTATTTACACTCAAAAGTACCACGACACGATTTCAGTGCTCTAACTAGAGTGTGGCTTCATTCGTTTGACCACATAATAATATGCCAAGTCATAGACATGTCGTCATTGACGTCTACCATTAACATACCAATAAAACATCCTTGACTCCAAGGTGTTAACGACCCACCACTAACGACCCAGCGACGACGACGATCGAAAATGATACTTTCACTCCGAGAAAGTAATCATCCGCCATCTTGATTTTCGATAGTCTATGGTGTTACCACACTGCGTGGTTTTTTGGCAATGAAGCGCTGGTTTATGACCACATTTTTGGCATAGAAAGATGGTTATTATGATGATTAGAAACTGGATAGAGACGCGACAGTTTTGGAGTTGAATGGTACGATTAGTGGGATGGATAATCCTTCGAGCGTTTCAACCGCTCTTATTCCTCTGGACTGGACGCATTAATGTCAAATTTCCTGTAGATTAGGATAGAATTTCAGTTATTTTGTAGAAGTCAGGGCACTCTACAAGATAACTAAAATAAGAATAACCGAAAATAGCATCCAAAGCTACAGGAATTTCGACATTAATGCGTCCTCAGGAATAAGGGCGGTTGAAACGCTCGAAGAATTACTCGGGTATATAGGTACAGCTTGTCCGCTACCTACTTGTTTGCGCTTACCAGATATCCCAGCCATCCCTTTCTAACTATTATATTACCTACGTTAAAGACGCACTGAGCGATAAGCGAGAAAATGCTATTGCTATTTTGTCCTACTCTTTCCTTAACAAGATATAAAAAGGAAGAAAGAGACAAAACTTATTAAGCTACATTGATAAAAGTCGGGAGCAATATCGTTTCGGCATTGTAATGCCTCACTTAGGCTTAATCTTAAACCATATTGGCGGCAAGGCGTCAACAATATAATTACGATATAAAAGCAAGATTACAAAGTGAAATAGAAGCCTTCCGAACATCAGGTTATTCGCGAACGAGCATTCGTTGCTCGTTCGTTGTTGCCGCTTGGTGAACAACCACCTTTAGGTCGATTCAGAGCCATACTCGTAATTTGCTTAGCGCATTATAATATTGTGTAAATATTAAATTAACTTCTCATCTCACCAAGGCCCATTGCGAGTTGATGACGAAAAGCGTCATCGTCGTGAGAATTGAATGATGACATGGCGACGAAGCTTACCTGAAAAAAATAATTAAATTAGTACATTATTATAACTAGGTACATTATTTGATAAATATAAATGTCTAAGGCGTGGGAAGTACGATCAACAATGATGTACTGATAACAATGGTAATGAAATAAATATTATTATGTATAATTATGGAGTTCTGAAATAAGCAATTATTTTAAAACTTCCTCCTTTTTGAAGCCGGTTAAAAAAAGGATCATCAACTTATATGTACTCGCACACTGAATTGGAAATATTATCAAATCGATATTGCGTGGATTGATCGATATTATGCAACTAGGAATCTGTTTATTGTGCAATTTATTACCGCTGGTCGAACGCAATTATCGATTGGAGGTCCGTATGGGGAATAAATCGATATCTATAGTAGGTACGCCGATTGAATTTGATATGAGTTGAAATTTATGATGTGATTTGGAATGCTGCTGCTGGTAACCCATTTTACAGTAACGTTGGCAAGCTTGTAAATTTCAAATATGTCTTTTAAATTCTTAAAATACGTGTTATTTTGTTGTTCCCGTTGAATTTGACAATTTAACGGTTGCAGAAATGAGTTCTGACAGTTATATTCAATAGCTTATTATTTAAATTTTTAGGTAAAAATAAAATTATACATGCATAAAAAGGTGCTAATAAACATACTTTAAATTTTCTGTTCAGTCATTTTACCCGACTGACCCAAAGAAGCGTTACGATTTTGACAGTCTATGTAGGTATGTAAGTATGTATGAATGTGACCGTGGATGTTCCACTCTAGCTCCCAAACTATTGGACCGATTTAATTAAATGGGGTGTCCTACCTGAAACCTGCAGGTGTCATAGGCTATATGAAAATTGTAAGGGTCATACTAGTCGCCACTAGGCTTTTAGCTGGAAACTGCATTATTTATACCTACTATATACATTTACACAAATATAGCGACCCACCCTCGCTTCGCTTCGGTTACATAAGTTAAAATATAGCCTATAGCGACCCGCCCTCGCTTCGCTCCGGGTTCTATTATACACATAAACCTTCCGTGAAGAATTATCTAACTGATGGTGAAAACCGCATCAAAATCCGTTGCGTAGTTTAAAAGATCTAAGCATACATAGGGACAGACGGAGGCGGAGGGCGACTTCATTTTATACTATGTATTGAAGAGACACTGCCGCACTCAGAGACGTCAATTAACTTTTAAGTTTCAATAAAGTTGCTGCTGTCACTTTCTTTGCTATAAGCAATAGAATAGGACGCAGCAACTTTATTGAAACTTAAAAATAATTGACGTCTCTGAGTGCCGCAGTAAATAGGAAACGTGAAACCTAATGAAACGTTCATTGTCACCTGTTGAAATAATATTACCATTGAATGAATAAATGAATGATTCAACAGTTTACAGGTTATTCATAGACGGAACCCTGCGTTTCCACGTAACTTGATATTGACCGATTTTGTAAGTAGAAATGCGTATTAAATTTGCTTAATTACGATAATTAGGGATAGGCTTGTATTTCCTACAACCGTGTTACTTAATTTCGCAAGGTTTATGCGTAAGTGACATGAGCAGCTTTTTCCTTGTAAGTAATGTTATCCGCTTATATTTAACAATATCTGAATTTTTAAATAATGCCAACGATACTTTTGTTGATTTCAATGTCAAGGTGAAAGAGGTAGAAGATACTCTAATGCCTGGGCCACACCAGATGCGTTGCGTAGACGTGCACGTGCGCGTTCGCGTTCCACTGCGTTGTATAGTATGAATCCTCACATGAGGACGCAGCTATACAACGCAGTGGAACGCGAACGCGTACGTGCACGTCTACGCAACGCATCCGGTGTGGCCCAGGCTTAATTCAATTGTCAAAAGAGATACTTAGTTAATTTAGCATGCTTATTATCTTGTGTGAAGTGTTGTAAAAGTATAACATTGAAAAAAAAGGTATTTAGTCATCTTATTACATAAAAAAAACCCAGAAAACCAATTACAATCCTATTATCATTCACTGATAGTTGATCACTTTGACATTTGTCCTAAAATTAGAACACAGCCGTTCACGTCCCAACGTTTCACTTAAAAACATAATCGAATTACACGAATACGTGTCCAATGTGCTTTTGAAAGGTTGTATTTCCCACAACCGCGTTACTTAATTTCGCGAGGTTTATGCGTAAGTGACATAAGTGGCATTTTCCTTGTAGATGTTTGTATCCGCCTTTAATTATCTTAATTTGAATTTTTCAAATGCTTTCCTTCTTATTCATAAACGCACAATAAACCTATTTTAGCTAAAGTATTTGTCACATTATGTCAAATTCAAATATCACAAAGATACTCGTAAGGTCAAAGCATTAAGCATACTTTAGTAATTGTGCGATTGTGAATAAAAGGGCTCCAACTATACTTTGATGATTCAAATATTAAGGTGAAAAAAAAAGAAAGACCCAAATCATTACTATTAAAGAGACCCTCAAAATTACGTTCAGAGCTCATTTAGGATATGCTTGCTTATCATCTCGTATGAAGCGCGTTGTAAAAACACAAACATTGGAAAAAAATTTTTTTTAATAAATATCTTTTTTAATTTAAATAAGCTAAACCCGTCTAAAATGCTATGATATATAAATGATTAATTTAAAAAAATATTTTTAACGATATAAATATCTTTGCCAAGCTGCTTACCTTGCCTATGACGAAAACCATTTTATGTACGCTAACGCCATTTTTTTTATTTTTTGTCAGCTCCGCACATTTCTCCGCATTCCGACACCAGCTCTGATGCGCAAGGGCCACTTTCTCCGGCGCGCCTACCGCGCATGCGTCATTTGTTTGCGCTGCGCAGGAGTTTCCAAACGCACCGCACCCAATTACCGTGATCTTTGGCTTTAATGATATAATAATCAAAAGTACTCACATGACTTTATAAGTAATGGATGTTGACCTCAAGGCCCTGCGACCTAAATTAGGGACATAATTAATTTGGAGTTTTGACCTAGTTGACATAAGGTTTTTAAGTAATAGGAGGAATAGGATTTTTGATGATGAATTTCGAAGTTAAAAGAGGACTTCCTCTTTATCAATACCGTAAGTACTCTATTACCAATATTCATATACGAGTATATAATTGGTTACCAAATGAAACATGGCATAATAAAATGCGTTTTTCATTGTAACTCGTTAATTTAATGTAGTATACTGGAATTGTAGGCGCGGGTTAATTTAATGTAGTAGAACGGAATTGTACGCGAGATGTCATTAATAAATTATTGATACCTTGAATCATTAATTTGATTTGAACTAGTAGGTATAGGTTTAAGTTACAATCTTAACGAGTAGAGCCAACACAACAATATTTAAAAAAAATTGACGCACGCACGACACGCATTGTATAATGTAATGACCATTGCAATTGTCGTGTAGTTGTAAAATATTACACAAACGTAAAACTAGCTTGATTTAAATACACATTCAGGGTAAATAGACGCATTTCCTACTGTGATGAGAAGTTGGAAGGATTATATTATGTAATTAGCGTTGCACGCTGCGCCGGTTCCCACGGCGTCTGTGCATCGTGTACCAAACTAAAAAGGCAGTAAGCGCATATGTTCATATGATTTTATACTCTTATACTCCCTTTTTCTTCTAAACGGCAGATTTATAGAGGGCATGTTCGTTACACTGTGTTTTATTTGTTTGTTATGGTGATTGATTTAAGAAGCTAGATACACTTTCCTTTCACATTGTTAAGGGCTTTTGTTAAGTCAGGGTATTTATTGGAGATTGTTAAAACTGCGTGGTAAATTAATGTTTTATTCTTGTTTTGTTAAGCAAGATAGATATCTAGAAATAATAAAACCGATCGGTTACAACATTAGATATCGAAAAAAAACCGGGCTTTGATAAAAATATCCTTATTTAAAAAACGAGGTAATTTGTTCATTTAATTACCACCAATGTATGTTTTGTATGCAAAACACGAACTTGAGTGAATAAACTGTCTTAAGCCGATAAAATATTTGTAATTCATTTCGTTGATACATTACTGCACGCAGTCCAATTATGTCATTACACCATTGTCCTGAACTAGTACTTACAACTTTGAAAGGGACTTTTCAACCGTAATGGTTTTTGAGAAAGTTGTCGTTTTGACTCGTCAATATAATCATTAAACAAAAATACACTCTAACTCAAAATTATGAAACCATCCACGTATAAACACGTGAAAAGTCAAAATAACGTTAATTTTCTTTTTTAAATGCATTTATAATTACAAGAAACAAGGTCATCAGTCGGACGTAACGCCGTACGCAACAGTCGTGCAACGAATAATGAGGGTAATTTATAAGTCAAACTTACGACAATCCTAATTGGAGCGTAGTCGTCTAGATTTTGATCTAGAAAACACCCAAAATGCATTTTAAATGATTTAATTCATCGAAAAGCATATTTCGGATGAGTGGAAAAGTGTTTAATATTAAGCTTTAGGAATGACCTTAAAGAAGGACAAAATGATCTGACTCATTTCTATTTAAGCGCATTCTACCACTTCCGAATTTTAAGTAAAGTAGAAGTTAAAATAAAACAATGAAATTGGAACAATGAATTGTTTAAAACAGGCAACAAAATGAAGCTTCGATTCTAAATTTAGGGTTGAAAAAATCATCGCTCATTGCCGCATTGCATACAAATTTGAAATGGTAATTTTATTATAAAATACCCAATTTAGGAGTCAACTCTACAGAATACAAATTATAGGGGTGTAACAATGTGGAATATTTTATACTTACTTTATTTTGTACTTACTTCCAAAAACACCATTTGAAAATAAAATCCTTTGCGTTTGAGTCAGTACTCTACTTAAATCATTGCTCTTTAACGTACGTATGAGCTCTACATTAGATAATACGCTCCATTCCCACTTTCTATAATCCCTGTTATTTCGGTATCAATAAGGATCTACATATATTTTTTAGTTATTTATTACGTCGTATCTCGAATATCCAACATTGTTTTAACATTGAGTCTTTGTAGAGTGAAAATTCACTTAAACTAATTTGACAATAAATTTATCTAAATAGCTTTTATATAAATACTAGCTTTTGCCCGCGACTTCGTCCGCGTAGAAGTCGTTTATCACTGCTCTCTCGGGAACTGTTCAATTTTTCGAGATAAAAAGTAGCCCATGTCCTTCCTCGAAACTCAGGCTATATCCATACCAAATTTCATCGAAATCGGTTCAGCGAATTAGCAGGGAAAGCTTTACAGACAGACAGACGCAAAAGTATGTCTACATTCGTGTTTATATAATATCAAGTATAGCAACCCGCCCTCGCTTAGCTTCGGTTATAAGTTAAAATATAGCCTATGTCCACCATGAAACCTCATTCTGAATATCACTGAAAGAATTTTAGAAATCGGATGGGTAGTTTCGGAGATTACCCCCTACATCCAAACTTATTAAGTACCTCTTTCTCCTCTTCTTAAGTAAGTCGTTTATCGTTTTTACCCTGGACACTATCAAATTCTCTGGGATAAAAAAGGTGCCAACCCAGGATAACAACTACCTGTGTGACAATTTCATCCGAATCTGTTCAACTATTTAGGCGTAACTGAAAAAACATCCCAACATCCATACAAACTTTATTTAGCGTCGTCGCTGGGGTCGCAACCGATTTCGCAACCGAATTTCTATACAAAAACAAAAAAAACGGTCTATAGCTGGGGTTCGAACCCGCAGTCTTTGCGTAGTAGGCCAACGCTCTAACCATCAGCCTATTCAGACGGAAGCAGCCACCCCATAATTACGAACCATTGCGCGAGAATTTTTTTTGCGTGAAAACACGGGGAAAACGAATTTTCCCAGACATGAGACCTAGCTAGATCGAATTTTCGCCCCCGTTAACCCCCATGGCGCAATCTTTATCAAACTCGTTGGAGCCGTTTTCTAGAACGTGAACTGAGTACACGCATACGCAATCCTTCCACCCGCGACTTTGTCTGCGGAGAGTCCAGTACCTTTGTCAAAAAGTACAGATAAAGTTTTCATTATCGTACGTATCATGCATGATGGGATAGAAACAAATTTAAACCATACGATTTTTTTACCCTTTTCACCTTGCCTAGGGGTATAAATTGAAATTGAAATTATTTATTTTGCGAGAACATACACAGGTGTTATTAAAGGTATATGCTCTGCCAGAATTTCCAAAAACGCGAAAACTCATATTTTATATAATAAGTAGTCTAGAAACGTATTTCCAAAATAACCAAACTCTAACAAATCTACACCCTCAATTTTACCCCCTTACGGTAGTATTTCCAACATCATCGAACGTAATACTTTTAGTTTGTAAGCAGTATCCAAAATAAATTTTCACGTTCCTAACTTCAAAATTGACCAAATATTACCCCCATTTCATCCCCTTAGGGGTAGTTATCCAAAATCACCGAAAATAGTATTTTTATTTATTAACAGTAGCCTATATACATATTTCCACGTTTCTAACTTCAAAAATGACCAAACTGCCATGCAAACTACCACCCCCCATTTAATTATCTTGTTGTTTTAAAACTTCAAAATTGACCAAACTCCTATACACACTTTCATCTCCCCATTTCATCCCCATACGGGTAGTTTTTTCAAAATCGCCTAAAGTAGTATTTTTATTTGTTAACAGTAGCCTGTACACAAATTTCCATGTTTCTAACTTCAAAAATGACCAAACTCCCATACAAACTACCACCCCCAATTTCATTTCCTTAGGGGTAGTTATCCGAAATCACCGTAAGTTGTTTATTTCTTGTTAACAGTAATCTTTTTCACGTTTCTTACTTCAAAATTGACCAAACTCCTATACACACTTTCACCTCCCCTTTTCATCCCCATAGGGGTAGTTTTTCAAAATCACCTAAAGTAGTATTTTTTATTTGTTTACAGTATCCTGTACACAAATTTCCATGTTTCTAACTTCAAAAATGACCAAACTCCCATGCAAACTACCACCCCTAATTTCATTCCCTTAGGGGTAGTTATCCAAAATTGCCTTAAGTCGTTTTTTATTTATTAACAGTATTCTTTATAGCAATTTTTAAGTTTCGTACTTCAAAAAGGACCAACCACCACTCCAAAAGGAACTACCACCCCCCCATTTCATTCCCTTAGGGGTAGTTTTTCCAAAATTGCCAGTAGTACTTTTTAATTTGTAAACAGTAGCCCATAAACCAATTTTCACGTTCCTAACTTCAAAAATATCCAAACCCCTATACAAACTTTAAACCCCCATTTTAACCCCTTAGGGGTAGTTTAGCCAAAATCGCTGAAGGTAGTATTTTTCATTTGTAAATAGTAGCTTTTATACCAATTTCCACATTTCTATCTTCAAAAATGGATGACTTTCATACAAATTTCCAACCCCATTTTTACCCCCTTAGGGGATGAATTTAGAAAAATCCTTTCTTAGTGCACCCCTAGACCTCATAAGGAACCTACGTGCCAAATTTGGAATCTCTAGACCCAGCGGTTTGGGCTGTGCGTTGATATGTCAGTCAGTCAGTCAGTTTCTTTTTTTATATATTTAGATATTTTATATTTCTTTCTTTTTGGAAAACTCTAGAAATAAGATGCGACCCTATTATCAACAACTGACAGTTATTAGCTTTGACAATTGTCCTAAAATTAGAACACAAACGTTCACGTCCCAAAGTTTAACTTAAAAACATAATCAAATTATACGAATACGTGTCGAATGTGCTTTTGAAAGCCGGAACACACGAATGTACAAAACGTTGTTGACCTTAGAGAAGGCGAGAACTGTCATGAGGATAATTAAGGTCAGTATTGTTTGATGAGAAACTAAAAGTGGGCTAGTGTTTGTTTAGTATCAATAGGTCGTTTTCTCTTAATTATACGAATTGATAAGTCATTGCACTTTTGGGTGCAGCTGAACAGGAATTTATTTTGTCCCGATACAGGAACATTGGGCCGTATATATATACGTATGGAAAAGGCATATCTGTGCCGCGCGATAGTAAAAGTTAATTGTTCCGTGAGAAGGACAAATGGAGCTAGGGGTATACATAATTATAATACTACATTTTAATAATGGGGTATCTTATAAAACAATACAACGTATCACGTAACACGGTCGACACGGCCGTATGTACATTATTCGCTCATGATCGTGTTAGGTTTTGCCTTTGACAACTACTTATGTCCTATGGTTAGGAAGCATTCGACATTCCTATTTCAAAAGCCTAAGAAAAAAAATGCCGAATATCTATATAATCAACAAAACGCTTATTAAATTATAAAATTTTCCCGTAAACCTGACCGTTATTTTAAAATTATTTAATCGTCCTAAATCATTTCCTCCTAATTGGCATTTTTAATTAAATTTAATATTAGTTGACATGCACAAAACTAGTTCCGATCTACTTCCTAAATAATATCACCTTGGTGGTCACCTTCGATGATTAAAACAACCGTATCTTAATGATATTTATAATGACATTGTATATTTTATGCATTTCCTTGTTACGGACATTTTGGCATTGCACCGGCTCCTTAAACGGTAAGGTTGGGTGAAATAGTAGATTTTAATTATTTAATTATTATTGGTGAATTAGTGCAGTTTTCCAGATATAACACTTTGAGTGCCAAACTTCAGCTTTCAATACAAATTTGATTCAATATATATTTATTTGGAACTGTCAGGCCTCATTTTCCACTTAATAACATGTTTGAAATTTTGCATTGTTTTCCTTTTTACGATGGATGAGAATAACTATAGACTCTGCATAACCTCTTGCCCAACGAAACTTTCCATTTACACGTTTAAATATTTCTAAACTCTTGAAATTACTTAAAACAATAAACGTTACACGCCTCTTGTTCATAAACCAGCTGTTAACAAGTTAACTGATTACACATACAAAATGTATACGCAACAGTAGGTACTATAATGCAAAACAAAAATGAAAATTGCTGTTAGTTTTTACTTATTACTTCACGATGTTTTATCGTTCGTTCCAGTGAATACAATTGAACAAAGGTATATTTCGCCCTAATAACTAATGTATACAGGGTTATTACCACACAACCCTGACATAATTTAACACGTTCCCTGTGCATCGTATGTGTAGCATTTTAGCTCACACGTGTAAATTTTGGCAATGCTTTAGTTTCACAAGGGGTCGTGCATCATCCGTGGTGCATGCACGTATCACTTACACCATAAAATGCTACACATATGATGCATGCGTAGGGAACGTGTTAACCGGGGCTCCATAATTACATTTTTAGGGTTCCGTACCCGAAGGATCCAAACGGAGCCTTATTGCTGTCACTCACGTGTCCGTCTGTCCGTCGTCTGTCACACAGGTTTTACAGCCAAACGGTTGGAGCTACAGTCTAAAAATTTTCGCAGTATAAGCATCCCGTTGACCCAAAGCTATACAAATTATCGAAAAATATTTTTAAATGTTTTCAAGGGGGGCTCCTATATAGCTAAAGGGGGGCGCGAAAAAAAAACTACCTACCCCATTGAGTGGGGTATCGTTAGAACTCGTAATGTAGGTAAATACTGTATTTCTTGTTTTAAAAAATATTAGAAATCAAAAGAATGAGAAGCCGAAGTCAACTTTTTTTACAAAATTTTGTTCCGAAGAACTTTTTAACTTCTCATTGACCTATGAACTAGAAATTTTGTGATAATGTTTATATTACGTATATTTTACTAACAAATACCAATATATTGATAATTTGGTACGGAACGTTTTATTTATTGTGGCTGTCTTAATATAATACACCCATAGATCTATATCATCAAACTTTCATAATATGTGTCTATTTTTAACCTTTAAAAACGATATAACAATTCTAATCCTATAGAAAAAGCCCCCATTGTGTTGTTATGACATTATTATATCACAATATGACAGTAGTTAGCGCATGCCCGATTATGGCAAACAATGACATTCGCACGTATAGTGTTTTGAGACAAATGTGACAATAAATGTTTTGACAGTATGAGATAACCACAAATTGTCGGTATCTTGTTTGATGGCCCTATTTTGGAACTGTGACAGTTACTACCTCGTTAAGCATTAAGGTTATGTTCTTTATGAATTACGACTTGGTAAGAGATGAAATGGTTTTTCAATTTAAAACTTCGACTTTAAAAATAAGGCTGTACAATATATACTTTATATAAATATAGTGTTTTAGAATATTCTCAACCGAGAAACGCTTTGTAAAGTCTTTGTCTAGCGTGATACTATTTTACATAATTTTACATTTTGATTTCAAGATAGGAAGCCTTTTTACCCTAAATTCGTTTTAATAACAATATTACAAGAAAATTAAAAGCCACTTGACAAGTAACTTCTAACTAAGAGCAATACCTCTTTTAAAATTATTTTAGGTTCGGATAAAGTCGGGTAGGCTCGCATAAGATCGTATGAGAGCAAGTGCAAGAGAAATACAAACCTGAAGACCGTTTTATAGCTATTGCAATGTAATATAAAATTATGTTGATGAATATGTCCTGGGCCTAGGCAAAACGCATTACGCTATCTTAAAGTTTTTTGAAAATGGTCAACATGTGTGGAATTGACATAAGCTGCTGACGCGACTGAGCGCAAGCTTACATCAATCCAAAACATTTTGTTTATTTTCTAAAATCGTTAAGTTTCTTAAACGTGCAGCAATCAAATGGAAAAGTGATCATTTAATAACTACTGAACTGACCGAAAAATTAGAAAGCCAATCAGTAACGATGCGCCTTCATACGGGCTTGTTTGACCTTTCGCTTGTGAAAGTACGTAAGGTTGCGTTCACAGTGACGTAGGACGCGGGTAATGTGCGACTTGTGGTCACGACTCAAACTGGTCGTAAGTGAGTGGACGAGCAGGGAATGGATAGTAAAGTGAAACGACCTTCAGAAGGTAAGAGAGTATAGATTAAGATTTTGTGTACCTAGTTTAGACACGGTATCTCATTATATATATTGACTTAGGTATAAAAATAATGTATAATGAATGTTATTCAACTGAATGTCTTCCTTAGCCACAGTACCTAGCATTGTAAATAAACTAAATAATGCTAGGTACTGTGGCACTCAGTCTGAGATATTATTATTTATTTTATTTATTTATAAAAAAATATTACATATTTGACTGACTGGTCGAGAAAACTACTTTTATTGAGACGTCAGAACGATCCGTTAGTATGAAGTTAGTATGAAAAATACTGGCATGTGACGTCACAATTTTCAGTGTTCAAACTGCTTCCTTTATCTAGTTGAAATTATTATTATTTCTGTTTATATTAAGTGCGTTTACGAAACGAGCAGTTGATTTAGGTACCGAAGTATAAAAAAAAAATTTTTTTTAACTCTCATGAAATTAGTCTGCCAAATAGGTAAGTACTAGCGCAAAAACAAATTGGGAACAAAAAAGTTAAATTTACAATTAATAAATAATATTTACTACCTACTTATTCAAAATTATTACCAGATTAATTTGGCACAAGCGGAAGCGTGATTGGCCGCTTCCGGTCTCCAATGGAGCGTGACCCTTAGCCAGATGGATGGCCGTACTGTGCTAATTGACCAAATCGTAATAATTCTGATAGCCGCGGATGATGATGTTGGTCATTCATGATTAAGTTAATCAGTTTGATGATAGTGACAGTGAAACTTGCCTATGCTATTTGACATTGGCAACGTTATAAACGATCGATTTCTGTATTGTTGGTTCGGATCCCGGTAAGGGCAAATATTTGTGTGAGCGGCGAGCGCGAGTATTTGTTTCTGAGCCATGGATATTTTTTATATATTTAAGAATAGTACAAGCTTAGTTTGGGAGGTAAATTTTTGTGAGATTGCCCCCAATATTTATATATTTCATTAATAACTTTTATAGGTTTGGTGACAATTAACGACCTAATAAAATGGTTATGAATATATCGCACCTTTAGATTGAAAGTGACCTAATACAAAATGTTAAAATTTCTACTTCGAGTCATAACATTATCATTATAGATACCTAATTCAAAATCTAAACATTTTGGAATTAGGTCACTTTCATTCTAAAGGTGCGATATTACCTGTCTCAAAAGCGTAAGACTGTATGTATTCTTGATCGAATTAAACTCAAATTATACTTCAATTAAAAATATTATTTCTACAAACTCTTCTTTAAAGTAAAAAAAAAAACATTTAAAAAGCTTGTTAACTTGGTCCAATTACCAAAACATTTCAGCTTTAACGAGCATAATGCAATAAAACGCAATCTTTTGTTCCTCATTAAAACAAAATGGCGGAGAAAGTAGTGATAACTTCAAAATTGTCCGTCTCTGACAATTTGTATGAAACAGAGCAAGACAATCACATGAAATATGGAGTCACCATTCGACTAAATACAGTAACACCGTCTTGTAAAGTAACACCGTATTTCATTTTCGATAGAAATATTGAGAGGTTTCAAATCTCGTTGTCTTCCGAAAAGCTTCGTTATTATTTCCGAAGATTTCCGATCACACTTGTCACTTTTTGATGTTTCGAGCATTTCTCTTGGATATTATTTAATTATTGCATAGTTCCGAGTACTCTAAAAAATAAATAAATTTGAAGATGTTACTCACAGGGGCCAACATTTTGAGAAATGCTTTCAGCGTATTTTCTTTTCAGAGTCCTCTTCAACGCTGAATCAAAGCCTTGGCTTCGTCTGGATTCCATCCTTCTTTGCCAGTCAGTACGAGTATGCGAATGCAACTGTAGGCCTTGTGCCAAAGCACGTAAGTGTTGAAAACTGCCAATGCATATAGATGCCAGAAACGTTGCAAACGGGTATCACGGTGTAGGAATCAAGTAATATCTAGATGTGGTGTCAAAAAGTCTTAAATAAATTAGTTACAAGAAAAGCACCAACTACTAACCAACTGGGGTAAATAATATACTTTATTGAAAAGATAATTAAATTTAAAAAAAGAAACTATTGTAATAGTTTCAAAGCTTCACAATATTTTTATTAAATTTATGAAAAGCACTTAAAACACTTAAAGCACTTTGCTGGCTTGTGAACTATCCATTTGTATTATAATATTTTATGTACTATTGTATGCTGTTTGTTTTCCTCAATAAAGAAAATAAAATAAATAAAATAAAACCAATTATTTTCGACCTTCACACAATGTTATCACACTTAATCGAGTCATGTTAAATAAATAATAGGAAAACCAATAATGAAAGTCTCCTCAAAACGGCGGAACACTATGAAACCGCAAGAATGCTGCCAACGTTAAATGTTGCAAGTTGACTCCACTTAACTCTACGTACACTCAACCACCTGCGTCAGTATGCAAATTTCGACCACCATTCACTCTCGCAACTGACCACAAGGTAGCAAATGTGAACACGATTATATGAGGCCAATTGTACCATAAGGGCGTCTAGTGATGGATGCGTTCTCAATATTTTAATTTGTTAATATCGATAAATTTACGTTTGGTAAATGTGAAACATTAACCTCGATACTAGTTAGATATTTATGAGGTTATGCATAATTACGAATGAATATTAAATAAATATTCGTAAGGATAACTAGGTTCTGACATTTTTGTCAGTAAGTATAATGATTATTACGCTCCTGTAATAAATTACAAAAAAATATTCAGTTGTGAGCCGTAAAACTTTTAACAATAGTATATTTTGTTTTTGTATAAGACGTTATTTGACATTGAACCTTAGTTAGAACAATAGATTAACTAATTAGCTTAGTTTTATAGCTCTTTACTCTTACGCCGCTGGTTAGACTTATTACTATATATACTTATTACTTTTTAGTAGAGGTCATCGTAAATCATCATAAATTGACAGACATAGACAGCAAAGAATCAATAACATACCTACTACTTAGAGATCATATATTTTATATTTTTTTAAGTTATTGGTATAGTTTTTATTAATTATTCGTTAATAAATATTATTAATAACAACTCGTCCAAAGTTCAGTCCACATGTATTATTTTAAACCACTTGGACTTTTATATGTGTAAATGTCAGAAATATTCAATTAAATAAACACACAATTACAAATTGAAACTTTAAGTTACATCAAGTTCAGTGGTCACTTCCCTTCCCTCCCATAGCATAGTCATGCTATCAGAAACTATATCGATATAAATCTTAAAGATCGATAATCGACATCCGCAAACACGATACTATTAGCACCTAGCAAGTGTCCTATTGAATTTCACAAAAAACTAACGATAAAAAGTAATCGCGTCAGATCGATATCAAGATCCGTAAACACGGCACTAGTAGTCGGGTGACCCAGTGCAAGCAGGTTGCGCACGAGTCGCCAGTGACAGCGATTCTGTATCCTTGTTCAAGTGACATCGTTAGATAGACGTGAACATAGACTTTGGACATGTACGGTCAGTTAAAAAGATACAAATAAACTTTTGATACAACTTCCTAGCGTAACCCTTTGAATTGACCTACAAATCTCATCGGCCTTATTTTGTAAACTTAGGATAGCAATCACACTTGTGCCGACTATATTGAATATGAGTATATTTTTTTACATCACGTTGGTGGAAAAATCTGCGACTTAATTTAACATCATTTAGTGATTCGACTAATATTTCGTCGCCGAATTAAAAAGTGAGTTGTTAAAGGCAATAACACCACTGATGGTGACTCATGTCGTTTGTCAAGAAGTTAGATTAAAGTTCCGTGCCACAGGACTGCGGCGTAGCAAAGTAAGTATGTATTAAAACATATTTTTAAATTAATCTTATAGCCGATTTCTTATGGTCTTGCAAAAAACTGCTGGTGTCAATTTGTGACCTGTTTGACTATAGTAGCAAAAAGGCGTGTGGAGAAAACGGGTCTGTTCGGAGAGAAATTGACAACATGATCCAATTTTCACCCAAAAACTGATGATTAATGCGGTGGTTGCCACTTGAGAATATTGGTGTTCCACCTGTCAACCTGTCACCACATACAACTCTCATTAGCCAAGCTACAACTGACGACATTTAACTTGACTATTATTCTTGTACTCTCTCTTTAGATGTAAATATTTATAAAAGCTTGTGAAACTATCGTAAAAGCTATTAACAATTACAATTAAATTACAAAGGAATAATCTTGAAGCAAATAAAAATAGAAAGCGTATTTTACCTACATACTTTTACTAAAACCATATGATTTGACCACAACCCGCGTACACTGGGTCGTCCCTTCGAATCCAGTCGTGCCACATTAAACGGCATGCTCATAAAATCATTTGCGGTCGAATAACGTGTATTGTGGCCATTTTGAAATCTTAACAGTAATTTGTATGTTAAGAAAGTTAACGCCAATACTTTGGTCTCATTAGATTTACATATAGTGTGTAGTAATATATAGGTTGTCACAAAAGCCGTCATCAACGCGACGAGGGCTGACAAATAGGTAAATAATCTAATTTTGATCTAATGGATAATTACACAGTTTTCCATTCGATCAAAGTTAGTTTATATATGGTTTTATGCATATCTTTAAAAATTGCATTGCTCTACGAGTGACTTATAACCCAAAGCTTATTTAAATATGATAATGTCGGATTTCAACCACTTAACAGATGATTAGAGTGTTAACAGCTGTCAAAATGTATGAACTAAAAGTCGATTAACAATTAACATCGTATGGTGCTAACAGTCTTAAGATTCCAGTCTATGCCAGAACGAGTTTTGAGATTGAAAATTCTTTAAGGCCTCAGATCCTTCTTACTATCAAATGTCCTGTATGAATTTTGCCTTCTCCATACCAAATAAACAACAGAACTCCTTTATTCCTCGTTAGAATTCATTACCGCAAGATGCATGCATATTGATCAATAATAACTTCGCAATCATTAAGTAATAAACCACCATTGCTAAGCGTCTAGACAGTTAATGAAGTAACAATTTTAAATAAACGTATAATAAATCTAATCGATAAACAAACAAGCGAAACAATCTTAAAATTACATATGGCTCAACACATGAAGCTTAACACGTTCTACGCCGCCTAACCTCCAAATCTATGTAGTTTTGACACCCAGGTGTGCCGCCGGCGCCGAATGTGTTGAGGGGACGTTGACGCAATTTGATTTCGCTTTTGTAATACTTCGTGACCTGTTCTGCCCAAATCTAAACGGCGATACTCGTAACTACAAGTCTAAAAAGTAGTAAGTCGAAAGGATCATCGTTGCTCGTACGACCTTCTCGATTTAGATGCCACTTATAGGTTTAGGAGGTTGTAACCCGGAACTAAAGATATATTGTGTAAATGATTTCTCAGAGCGTGTTCGATGTCAGTAGAATCATTGTGTAGGGTTCTATATAACCGTAGGTAGTTTTATAAATCTAATTACGTTCGCAAAATTCGTACAGTCAGCATCAAATAGACAGGAGCAGTGAACGTGGCCAAATATATCGCAACACATCTTTATTTCTATAGGAATAAGAATCTGTTGCGATATATTTTGTCCATTTTGACTGCTCCTATCTATTTGATACCTACCTTTGGTTGTGTTTAGAACTTTGAAACATTGAATTTTTTATGTAGTTTCAAAAGCATCATAACATTATGTAACATGTTAAGTACACCTTATTGTTATTGAAATCAGAGAATATCAAAACTCACCAACAATTAAACAGCCAATTGATTATAATTAAACAATATTTTCAAATTAAATGACAACATTACATATTATTATAATAAGTTTGTGAGGTGCTTTAAAATCACCTGTATTTGCAAGATATTGGTCATTACATTATATATAACTAGCTTTAACCCACGACTCCGTCCGCGTAGAAGTCGTTTATCATGTGTCTCATGGGAATTATAAAATTTTCCGGGATAAAACTATTCTATGTACTTTCCCGGGGCTCAAACTATCTCCATACCAAATTTCATCTTAATCGGTTCAGCAGTTTAAGCGTGAAGAGGTAACAAACAGACAGAGTTACTTTCGTATTTATAATATTAGTAGGGATTTGAACTCATGGCTTATTTTTACGCGGATGATGATGCAATAGGTACAGTCGAGGACAGAAAAATGTATACACTTTTTCACCTTGTTCCATTGTTATAAGGTCCAGGATAAATTCTATCACCTTCTGACCGTGTAAGTGCGAGAGAGACGGATGTTATATCCACATTTATCGACCGCGATAAAGGTGACTATTAGGGCCTGCGCAAACCGGCGGAGCGCAGCGCAGATCACTTTAAATTTATCAATATATATTCTTCCCTATTTTAATTACAATAAGGTATAAATTTAGAGCCGCAGCCGCAGAGTAGAAATCCCCCGTGATGCTCCGAGGTCGGTCTCAGAGCATTCAAATTTATACCTTATTGTAATTGAAATAGGGAAGAATATACATTGATAAATTTAAAGTGATCTGCGCTGCGCTGCGCTCCGCCGGTTTGCGCAGGCCCTAACACGGAAATTTAATGTATAAAAAAAACAATCACGTGAGCAATAAGCTTACTATTAAGGATAAGCAATATTTTTCTAGACATAGTTTTTATTAATCAGAATGCAATCCAATATCCAATTTCATCTAGACGTGAGTTTCAAATTATTAATAGGAAATGAGTCGGCCATCTTTTTCTTAGTCAAGACTGTCACAGATTTCTTCGGCCCACTTTAATATTTGAATTCGAACCGTTATAGTTCTTATACGGAAGCCTGTAAGTTCTCTTTGCCTTTAGTTGAAAAGCCAATCAATTCAAAAGAGTAATGGAAAACAATTTATTATGGTGATTGTTTTTGTGTATCAGTGTCACTTGCTAAAGCCACTTGAAAACTAAATTTCGAATAACTACGTGTTTAAATCACCTATAATGTCTTAAACAATTGCTGTTTTTATTAATTTTAACCAATTTTAAAATAAAAGAGTTCTCAATTCGTCGGAATATTTTGTATCTACACACATATCATAAGTCCTCTATAATGCGTTCAGAATCCGTTGGCAATGACCAGCATTACAACAAGCAATTTTACTATGATAATTTTCTTATCTATAGCAGTAACATAATGTTCTTATAACGATATAAAATTTGATAAAGTTATGAGTTTCAAATTTCGAACATCTTTGAGATACAAAACAATTTTATTTGACCTCAATTCTAATATCACTCGAGGTGACATTTAATTCGAAATGAAATGTCAATTGCATACAATTTTGACAAATCTCGTATGTTACTTGATAATTTGGTATCGAACGATATGATAGTAGAGGCCGACTCTAGATTGTCTCTGAATTAAAAAATAAACTACGGTTGCCGCCATTTTTGACGTTCTAATAATTGATCAATGCCGGCTATGCCGGTCGTAACATGCGGTTCCTGAACACATCATAGAGAGCTTATAATATGTATGTAGATAAAATAGTGTATGTAACTGTACATAATTAGGCATTATGCACCAGTCACATAAATTACTATTTTGTATGTATGTTAGGCACCTGATTACTTGATGAAGACAGCTGGATCGATTTGGAAAAATATTTTTTTTTCCAAATCGATCCAGCCGAAAAATATTTTTACGAGTATATTGTTAAAATCATTACCCTTTCATTTGATTTCTTTGTCGGGGAAAAACTCTCAGCGGTTAAAAAATCAAAGGTGAACTGCGATCGTATAATGTTTATGGTTAAATGTCTTTGAATCAAACAACAGAGGTCTATGTCACTTATCATATACAATGTAAAGACAGTAAAAACGGAAGCTTCGTTAACGGTGCGCGTGCGCAAGAAACGCGACAATACGATTGCAATGGGATCAATAGACGCGTGCTTGAGTATTAAAAACCAAAATAGCTGGAAGAGCTAAAGCTAGAATAGCTAGCTAGAATAGCTAGCTAGAATAGCTAGAATAGCTAAAATAGCTAGAGAGGCATTCCATCTTAGACCTTTGAGTTCGCAACACATTTGCAATCATTCGATTGCAAATGCCATTTCATCTGAGCACTGAGATGAAATGCCTGTATGCTAATTATTTCGCTGGCTGACTTACTCCCACACCGGAACACAATAATACGAACACTGATGCTTGGCGGCAGCCCCAGGGTGGGTCAGTCAGTTTTATAAATAAGTACCGGGGGCAATCTCAATCTCATACAATTTAATGCAGCCCCAAACTAAGCTATAGGCTTGTACTATGATGGATACTATACAACGATAAAACATACTTATACAGGGTGTTTTTTTATTCGTCTAAAAATTTTGGGGGTTAAATCAGTAAGTCATACTGACCAACTTTCACTATGGGACCAACCCCGAAATCGCGAAAAAAAAATTGACCATCCCATACATTTTGGCTAGTCAGCTGACTATGTTTTGTATGGGAGGGTCAAATTTTTTTTCGCGAATTCGGGGTTGGTCTTTTATACATTAGAAAACATCCAGGACACATATATTTACATTTATATTTATACTTTTTGTGCAAAAAAGAGTTTACATACATACATACACATACATTTACCGACAATCGAACCCGGGACCGCTAGCTACCAACTATATAAGCGTCATTAGATAGAAAGATAGTTTAGTAACTTTTTGTAACGCTAGATCACCGATGCGCGCGCGACCGGTCGGTGTGGCAAGCCTGCGCAAGCGCAATCCACGCCTGCGGTCAGTAAATGTCACACTAGAGATCGGATATTCGGACGTTTATTTACTTAAAGTTCGCGTAGTCTCAATATAAGCTAAGGGTATTAAAGATAATTCAAAATTCAGCGGCTTTTATAATAAATGAATATCAAGGGATGATCTCACACAAACTGACCTTGTCCCAAACTAAGCTCAATGTTTGTACTATGGGACTAAACCTCCATGACTCAGGAACGAATACTCGCGATCATCACATAATATTGGCCCATACCGGGATTCAAACCCGGGACCAGTAGCTTAGCAGGCAGGGTCACTACCAACTAGGCTAACCGCATCGTCAATTATTTTATATGTAACATATCTGGAGTTATTTAATATTGTCGATGATGTCAAACTTTCCTGGTTAACCTATTATCCTTTTTTAACATGTGTTTTCCATGCGTACTTACTAAGGCTCGGAGTAATACCTATATATAGTATCTCAAACACTGACATTGGCAAAATGACGACACGGTTAGCCTAGTTGGTAGTGAGCCTAAGATGCTAGCAGTCCCGGGTTCGAATCCCGGTATCGGCAAATATTTTCGTGATGTATTTGTTCTTGAGTCATGGATGTTTTCTATATATTCAAGTACCTGTTTCTCTATATAGGTATGTATATCGTTGCCTGGTACCCATAGTACAAGCCTAGAGCTTAGTTTGGGGCTAGCTCAATTTGTGTGAGATTGTCCCTGATATTTATTTATTTATTAGCAAAATTGTCAGCGTACAAGGACAGATGCCATTTTTTAAATAATAATAAGTTAATGTTAATAAACACAGATAAATTTACTAAATAAAAAAAAGCATGCAACAGCACAACACGGAACGGGATAAATCTTTTTCTGATTCTGATTCTAAATAAGCGGCGAATATCCGATCTTACTACGCTATGTCGGGCTGCGCCAGCGCGTGTGTTCCAGCCATTGAGCAAGATTTAATATAGTGAGAGGATCATGTAATAGTGACCTTAGTATGAATAACCTCGTTAGCGACCTAAACTAGAAATTTACATCTTAAAATTAACACCAAACGACTAGATTTAAATTGCAAGGGGATTTTTTTATTACTGGTTATCAGTTTTAGATAGATAAAACGTTTATTTAAAAATTTACAGAATAACAACAAAAAATATTAACACAATAATTACATATCAGCGGGCTTAGCATGCAAGCAGGAGATAAAAATTGACAGGTGCTATGGAAATGAATACATCTATTCCATATTCTAACGTAAGACTTAACGCTTAAGGTTTAAAATAAAAGTGTCTCGTCCTGACTTTTATTACCTTTTATTATTAAGCGTCTATTGCGATTTTCACAAGACGGGGAAAAAAAAAAAAAGAAAAGAAAAATAATTTTATTTCTGCAAAATGATACATTTTAGATTACACACACACACACACACACACACACACACACACACTTTAGATTATGGAATAGGTGTATTAATTTCCCTAGCACCTGTCAAATTTTATATCAAATATTATCAGTTGTCAAAAGCGTGCATTGCAGCGGAGCTTTGCTCCTGCTCGTTTTACCGGTAATTCTTTATCGTATTTATATAGTAGAGCTTTTATAAAAGATCTCTCTCTACCGTAAAAGCTACTGTCATCATATCAGCCGAAAGACGCCACCGCTGGACATAGGCCTTCCCCGAGGGGCTCCACGACGGTAAAAACTAATATAAGGTCAACAATATGATTACGATATTGAAGCAAGATGGTTTTAAACAAAGTGATATAGAAAACTTAAGTATAAATAAGTTAAAAAAGTTCAAATCCTAAGTGATATACTAAGATATGTAGTAAAATAGAAGATACTAAGATGAAATGTCTGGGAAAATTCGTTTTCCTCGTATTTTCACACAAAAAGTTTTACCCGCGAAATATGGCTCATAATTTCGGCTGCCGCCGCCTAATTAGGCTGATGGTTACAGCGTTGGCCTACTAAGCCAAGACTGTGGGACCGAACCCCAGCTATAGACCAGTGTTTTTTTTTGTATTCTTTTATTTTTTCATATGTAAAATCGATGAAAATTCGGATTCGACCCGAGCGACGACGCTCGGTGTCCCAGGTACTTACACTTTATTCCGACGTATAATATGTACATGAATGTTTGAACCAACGTTTAGTTTCAGTTCAGCTCAATATTATCTAGTTCAAGCTGAATTGAAACCTTGATATTGCGTTTTGTGTCGCAAAGCTCCAATAAAAGCTTTCACTCTTAAGCTTTTCTACTAACTACTCTATGTTTCTAGCCTTAGACAGCAGTGAACATACATACTCGTACGTGTCTTACAAAGAAGACAAATATTTATTGCTACTTTCCAGCAGTATACTTTTACTAGTCTATAAAATGTGCCCCAGACTGGACTCGAACCTACTCCAGTAATCCAGATAATTTCTTGATCTATTGCACCCAATCGACCAACTAAGTAAAGAGCAAACATGGCCGATTTAATAGGAAACAAGATCATTAAAATATCATAAAATATATTGGGAAATATTTACAAGGAATATGCAATTCGTGATGCATAATGTATAATAGATTAAATTTGGTGAAGATGCTAACGGAATATTTGTTAAGCAGGAAAAACTGGTTTGGGAAACTGATTACACCTCTGTTAGCGTTATTCGCATTGTTAATGCAATTTTAATGCATAGGTTGCATTAGTAACTGTTTGTTCTAAGATAGACTTATTCACTAGCAATCCTAGGGCTTAGCCTAGATACAATACTGTTACTGTTTAATTTTGGTATCTGTGTGTTGTCATTCTTTTCATAATCTTTAATAAATAATAAATAAATAAATAAATCAGGGACAATCGAACACAAATTGACCTAGTCCCAAACTAAGCTCTAGGCTTGTACTATGGGTACCAGGCAACGATATACATACTTATATAGAGAAATACATACTTAAATATATAGAAAACATCCAAGACTCAGGAACAAATACGCGCGCTCATCACACAAATATATGCCCATACCGGGATTCGAACCCGGGACCGCTAGCTTCGTAGGCAGGGTCACTACCAACTAGGCTAACCGCGTCGTCAACGCGTCGCGTAGGCTAATCTTTGTTTTGTTTTTTTTTCTTGTGATCGTCGAATAAATATTTCCAATATTTTCTATTTCTAACATTACGCTAGCTTAACGATTTTAGGAAATCAACAGAATGTATATATGTAACGGTGTCTCCTTATAGAATGTGTCGTTTCATCGAATTTCATTTCATCGAAAGGTTATCTTAATGGGTTACATAGGTTAGGTTAGATCTGTGACCACCAAAAAGTTATAATTCCTGCACGTGGTGCCTGTCGATGAAATGAAAATTCGGCGAAGTAAAATATTCTATGAAATGAGTGTCAGTGATTCAAGAGTGAACCGGAATTGACGTGGCTGACGCGACTTATCGTTGCCTTACGGTTATCCTGTAAATTTTATTTAATATACATAGAAAATCGTCAAGTCAACGCAATGCGCTAGGCCCTGATTATGTTATTACCATCGAAAATATAGAAGTATTACGAAACTAAAATGTACACTTATCTAATTAGATATTTTCCGAGATTCAATTTCAAACGTATACAGGAATTTGTAATTGTATACAGGAACCAATTTTTCTTACTCCCTGGACAAAATTAAGTCTAACTATGCGTGTGTTATAGTAATTCCTTTATTCCTAAATTATTTAACTAATAATAAAAAGTTAATTAATAATACTTACTGACGTCATGGTCACCGTACACTTGAGGTGCCATACGTCAGTTTCATTTGACAAGTTGGCATAGAGTAAGATATTGTAATAAGGTTGCTAAAGTTTTTTTAAGGAAACAGTTGTTTTAAAGAGGTTTTATCGCTAAACCAGCTTCTTAGATTAACCAGGCGTAGGGTGATAATAATTTCGGTTGAAAATTAAATCGTAAATTAAAATAAAATGTAAAAAAAAATCATGTTTATTTTTTGTACCTCCGATGCAAATGTCATTGCCATCGATAAAAATTGATTCCTGTGCACTTATGCTAATTCACCTTGTATATATTTTATTAACAGCATTTTAATGGAACTGAGCTTGCTCCTAATTAAAATATATAATAAAAATTTAATTAAATTAACACGAATCGGTCAACAGCTACTTACATAATCGGGTTATGTAAAAGATTGCCTTGACATTAATGTAGTAGAGAATTGCCAACATACATATGGATAACTATTAATTATGTTGCAAATTAATTTCTATATGTGACGTTCTCAATATAAAGGGACCTTATCGAGGCAGGCGGTTACGCCGTTTTTAGAACTGTTACCATAGTGTTCGTATAGTTACAAGAATAAGAAGATCGTAACTGCCTTCCTCCATAAGGTCCCTTTATTGAGAACGTCACATATGTCAACAGTATGTATATGTCTGATATCATAGAACATAACGGTATGAGTAATCATGTCGCTATATCTGTAGAAAGTATAGTCAGCATCAAATAGGTAGGAGCAGTCAAAACACATTCTTATTCCTATAGTAATAAAGGTGTGTTGCGATATATTTGGCCACTGTCGCTGCTACCAACTAATTTAAATGTAACTTTATTACAATGATACTACGTAAATATAATACAATCCTCAGGAAAACGTGTTGGAACTATTACGAGAGAAAAATAATAATATATCTACACATACCTCTATATATAATAATAAATAATAATAATAAATATCAGGGAACAATCTCACACAAATTGCCCTAGTCCCAAACTAAGCTCTAGGCTTGTACTATGGGTACTAGACAACGATAAACATACTTGGATAGAGAAATACATACTTAAATACATAGAAAGAAAGAAAGAAAGAAAGAAAAACAATTTATTCAGCACACACACAGCTCAAACAACGTATATACAAATAAAGTGCTACTAAAATACAAAACATAATAATAAAATTCGAACACATACAGAAAGACAGGTATGGTAGGAGCCAGCAGTGTGTGGATGAAAAGGGTCTGACTCAGCTTGTGTTGCGATCGCAAAGCGATCACAACGCTGTTGTTCTGTCAGAACCTTTAAAACGGCGAGTGCGTTGAGGAAAACATTTGAGTTTTGTTATAAATAAATATCATATATAAAACACATAAATAGTAAACGGTCGACGGCAAGTAGACAACTGATAGTGTAGAAGTGACAATAAGAGACAACAATACATATACTTATTAGCCATAAAATAAAAATAATTAAATAAATAGGGCAAATCATCCGGTTCCAGTTTGGAATTGCAGCAGAACTGCATACATAGAAAACATCCATGACTCAGGAACAAATACTCGCGCTCATCACACAAATATTAGTCCATACCGGGATTTGAACCCGGGACCGCAAGCTTCGTAGGCAGGTTCACTACCAACTAGGCTAACCGCGTCGTAGATACGTAGATCTATCCCTTAGATTAACCGCCTGTTACACAATCTTCAAGTAAAGCATATCTGTCTTTTCCCTTTCTTGCACTTGAAAATAGACAAGGAGAGGGCTATCTTTAACTGACAGATGAATTTACTTGTCGATTGTGAAACAGGCCCTAAATGTCAGATACAGCTGTTAAAATCCTGTTCGGTTTTAAGTATGACTTGCAAAGCGTTGTGGTATTTGGTCAACCGTTGAAACTACCTAGTATATATTAAACTAGATATATTTATAGCAAATATTGTTATTAACGACGCGGTTAGCGTAGTTGGTAGCGACCCGCCTGCGAAGCTAGCGGTTCCTGGGTAGATACCCGGTATGGGCAAATATTTGTGTGATGCGCAAGAGTATTTGTTCCGAGTCTTGAAAAAATAAATATCAGGGACAATCTCACACAAATTGAACTAGTCCCAAACTAAGCTATAGCTTGTACTATGGGTACTAGGCAACTATATACATACTTATATAGAGAAATACATACTTAAATATATAAAAAACAGGACTCAGGAACAAATACTCGCGCTCATCACACAAATATTGCCCATACAGGGATTCGAACCCGGGACCGCTAGCTTCGTAGGCAGGGTTACTACCAACTAGGCTAACCGTGTCGTCAATAAGATATGATTTCTCTATATACGAGTAAGTACGTTTATCGTTGTCTAGTACCCATAGTACAAGCCTAGTTTCGTGTGGGACTAGGTCAACTTGTATAATTGGATTTTTTATTATTTAAGTATGCAAACTCAATTCTTTATAAAAACTGCTGTCATCTATCACTACATATTTAGTATAAAACAAAGTCGCTTCCCGCCGTCTGTCCCTCTATTTGTACGCTTAAGATCTTTCAGACTATACGCAACGGATTTTAATGCGGTTTTCACTTAAATCATTTTTAACGAAAGATTTATGTATATAATAATACCCGGAGCGAAGCGAGGGCGGGTTTCTAGTTTATAATAAATAAACCTATAATTTAAAGTTAATCAAAGCCGTTTTACCACCATGTTTCAATAGTTTAACATATACAGGGACCGGTTATGTATGTTAATTATTTTATTTTGGTGATTTCACATATATTATGTAAATATTCAGGTGCCATAAGCCACGCCAATTAATGGCCACAGCTTGGCCTACTGGCGGGTGGCTGGCGGAACACGAATAAGGCCCTGGTCAAACACAGCGTCATTTTTTATTTGTCTTTCTCATGTAAAAGCATGTCATCATGTTTTAGTCATTTGTTTCTATGACTATCCCCATGGAGTTTTCATGTTGTTTTTTTATCTTCATAATTAAGATAATTTATACCTAATTTTGATAGGCTTGGTTAATTATATAAGTATTAAGGAACATGGTAAAATTAACATATAAATAACGCTGTTTTTGCTTTATCGTTGGGTTTGTAATACTAGGTAAATTATTATTATGAAATGGTGTTTATTTGGATATGATTTTTTTTTATAGTTACTATAAATCAATATTCCTCTACTTATTTATACGTGCAATATGTGTCAGTTCTTTAAATTCTATATATATATTGTTTTTCCGATCATTAAAACTGTTCAATCTGTGTGCCACAAACGGATAAGCGCAGATTTACCTAAATACCGCGTTGATGTCTTTTGTATGACGAGCTTCGGCGCGTCAACTTGCACAGAAATTATAAGTACAGCTAAGAACTGTACACTTTAGTGTTTATAATTATAATTAATGGAGTTTTGTGTCATTGTTACGTTCATTTTCTCTAAAAAAAACATTATTTACCCTTATTTATTATATATTAAAAAAAGTGTATTTTTAGTGTTTTGAACTTTTCATGCATGTTTCATAAAGTTGTTGTTTTTGACACCTGACATTCTTAAACTGTTTTTTTACTTGGCATGAAAGATATCAGTTCGATTTTAATCATTAACATTATTTACTTAGAGCGCTCTTGTCGCGGTAATTGATTTTTATACTTAATTATTTTATATGACATTTGATTTCGACATTTCAGCTCTACATTCACAACATAAAAAAATGCAACTTACCTTGACTTGAAACTAGAGCCGAGCTTAAAATTACAGCGCACACGAAGCTTATCGCAAAGTTCCTCATCTTGAGAGCACATCCAAGTAATCTGGGCTGCAGCATTTCACACACACATCGTCAAAAACACAGCACCACAAAAAATATTTTTTTTGTTCCGCGTTCGAAATGTGAAAGTTGCCGGCTGCGCGGACGCCGCTTCACTGAGACGGGTCGGCGCACACGCACCGCCACCTCTCTAGAACGGCTGAGACGCGGGTCGGCAACATTTTATTGATTTAGTATATTTTTTAGAGTTGGCTCATTGTGGAATTTGGTACAAGAATCGTTTATAATGCCCAAAGACAGACATATATTATATGGTAGTTTTG
This sequence comes from Tortrix viridana, assembly GCA_963241965.1. Taxonomy (NCBI): domain Eukaryota; kingdom Metazoa; phylum Arthropoda; class Insecta; order Lepidoptera; family Tortricidae; genus Tortrix; species Tortrix viridana. The sequence continues at coordinate 5,853,040 of OY725196.1, read as the reverse complement.
ATCCTGAAGCATCACACAGTTTTCGAGGAAATAGCGATGAAAAACTTCTGCGCGAACGGTGTCGCCAGCAAAAGACAACATAACCTAAAACAGCGAGCCGAAATCGATAACTGGGGTACATTAAATAACTCCAAAGTGTCATAATTCCGAATTGATTGAAATCCCGAATTTTCATAATTCCGAATGCAATTTTTTTAATGAAGGCTTTTTTTTTGAAATCGCACATAAATTAAACCTAACCTAACCTAAAGCAATTCAAATATGTTTTTTATTTTAAATACCTCCAGCATAATATAAAATATTCGGAAAAAATATTTCAGAGTATTTGGGTGTTCCCCGATAACTGAGATGTATCGGTATTTTTAAGAAAATATCGATAACAATATCGATACTTTTCTAATATATCGATTGTATCGGTAAACTTAAATATCGTAAACAGATATCGATACTTTTATCAATACTTGGTACCGATACTAAATAGGCAGGTACATTTTTTTTTAGCAAATCGTGCTAGTAATCAATACATATCACCTGGCCAAATATTGCCACTGCGCACGGGTGTACTGCCGTCCTAAGATAAAAAGTGATATCTCAAATTCAATAGCCAAAGCAGATTCAGTCCTATTTTGTTAGTAATGAAGTAGCAATTGCTACAGCAGTTTTGTCTGAGATATCGCATTTTAGCTTAGCAGGGCAGTGTAGTATAGGTAGATGTTAGTGCCTTTGACTGTACAGTCCTAATATTTTGAGGAGTTCCGTCGATTCCTCATGGATTCCATCGTCAGAGTATCATTCTTATAGAAATGTGACCAATCTGAACCGAGTATGTATGTACCTTACTGAATAAAAATAATAATTTCAATTCATAAAGTTCTGTCAAAATATAGATATTAATGTACCGAAAATTATTTATCGATATTACCTATATCGATAAAAAGATACCTAATTACCGATATTTATATCGATATCTGATATCGATATTCAAATTATACCAGTATTGCAGTCCCTGAGCGAAATATAAAAGCTTGACTATTTCAGTCTAATTTTATAAACAATAGACATTTCGCTGTCATAATGTAGCCATTTTTCTTCTTAGTAAAAAGCAGTCGGGCTATCAGTTTGATGAAACTAATTTTCTTACTATAACGTTATCGTATTATTCAAAAATCTACGTCTTTTCTAACCTGAAGACTGGACCCATCCATTTTTATTTATTTCAGTGAACAATAAATCTCAGAAGTTACGAAGTTATTTCCGCAAAGGTTGCGCGCCGCTGCGGTTGGGCCACTTCACTTTCAAACTCGGTCGCGAGCGAACACGGGTGCCGCGGCTAGTTCAAAGTATATGCAAAAACTATGTACTTACTGACCTATATGTGAACCTAGTCCACATGGCCTATAATCCATTGATTGAGAGTGCATTATGCTAAGCCTGATGACGTGCAGACAGTGTGGCGGTGTGGAACCCGAGCTCCTCGTAAGAGATGCGTCTAGTGGGTTGGTGCCCTTCAATTTTAGTGTCTTGTAACTGTATATTTTAAATAATCTAGCCTATGTACGTCCCACTGCAGGGCACAGGCCTCCACTCGCAATGAGAGGGTTTGGGCTATAGTTCCCACGCGGGCCCAGTGCAGATTGGGAACTTCGCACACACCGTCAAATTGTAGGTGTGTACAGGTTTCCTCGCGATGTTTTCCTTCACCGAAAAGCTCATGGTAGATTTTGACGTGTAAATGTGCCCTTGCGGCAGTTGCGGCCTACTTACTGAATAAATATATTTTATATTTTACGACGGAAACCCAGTGGCGGATTAACTAGCAGGCTGAGACATGAGCCTAGGTCGGCAGATTTTACGGGCGGCAATTCATTTTAGCCGTCGTACAGAAATCTTTTTGACGGTTTTCTGATGTCTTGAAAAAAGTCTGATGGTAAAAATAATATAGGAACTGAAAATTGTAGAGGTTAGGATGGCAAGAAGTTAACGGTCTATACTTATGAAGTGCGTGAATCTACCACTGCACAAACCTATCCTACTAATAAGTATGAAAATTTGGATGGATGTTTGTAATTCAATCACGCCAAAACGGCTGAACGGATCTGGATGAAATTTGGCGCAGAGATAGATTATAGTCTGGAATAACACATAGGCTACTTTTTATCCCGAAAAATGGACAGTTCCCGAGGGACCAGGGATAAACGACTTCTACGCGGACGGTGTCGCGCGCAAATTCGACACAGAGATAGATTATCACATTAAAATTAAAATTAATTTATTTTCAGGCTACTAGGCCCATAGATAAATACTGTACTGACTAAAATACATTTATTTATAAACTTAACAATATTTTAAATAATTTTGGCGACAAAACATCGTGGCTCTATTATAGTCTGGAATAGCACATAGGCTAATTTGTTCCGAAAAATTGGACAGATCCCGAGGGAGCAGTGGTAAACGACTTCTACGCGGACGGAGTCGCGGGCAAATGCTAGTTACATTATATCGCGTGTCCTAATGAACCAAGCACCTAATCATTTATTGTCCTACATGTCGCCGGAACAGTAAAGTCGGTGACATCGCGCGACGCGACACGCATTTTTACCTACGCCAACCCGATATTTACCTCACGTATTTCACTTTCTACTAAATTCCGCGCCTCATTGGCCCCTTTAGATCGTAAATTGTTGATAAAAAGATGGGAATCTATGTCTGCTGGGGACAACCGCTGCCTAAAATCTCAACTGTTAGGACTCAGTGACATTTGACAGGGGCTAGGGAAATGAATCAGCAGACAAACCAAGAATAACTATATCTAAGGTAGCTGCATGAGCAAGCTGCACTTTACGGTTTGTGAGCATTCCTAGAGCAACGTAAGGTTTCGATAACTGCAGAGTGCAACTACAACGGAAACCGCAATCGGCGCAACTGAATTATGCAATCTGTGAAAAGATCGTGAAAATTATTCAAAATAAGAATATTTTAAGAGCAAGTGATGACGTAGGTACTGCAGTTACCCAGTTGGTAGCATGGATGGTACGCGTAGTAGCCCTGCCCACGAAGCTAGACGGTTCCGGGTTCGATACCGGTATGGGCAAATATTTGTGTGACGAGCGCAAGCATTTTGTCCTGAGTCTTGGATATTTTCTAGTTATGCTATAACAACGAATAATTAAAAAAAACGGGCAAGTGCGAGTCGGACTCGCGCACCGAGGGTTCCGTATTTAAGTCCGTACTTCAAAAATATACCTTTTTATGTACATACTTTGATACGGATGCAATAAGGTCTATTTTAACTTGCCTCTTCTTTCTAAGTAAGATCTTTAAAGTTTTTTGTCAATTTCTCGAAAACTATAAATTTAGAACAGGATACCGGTAATTTTTTTTAAATTTTTGGTTATAAATAAAAAAAGTCCGTCACAGAAAATTATAAAAAAAATTGTTTTGAAATGTGCAGATTGAGCCCTCTCATATGACACCCCATTTGCTATAATCAAATCACTTTCTTATTTCAACCCCCATTCTAGACCCCGGCGTTTTTTTCTCGATCTTAACAATCGCTGAATCTACCTACTTATCTTGTCTTAAAATGGTACGGAAACTTTTGTATGCGAGTTCGACTCGCATTTGGGTGGTTTTATTTTATTTTTAAATAATCATTTATTTTGATATTACATCATCATCATCATCATCATCAGCCTATAGTAGTCCACTGCTGATATTACATATTACAAATGAAATCTAAAAACAAAGCCATAACTGTTATGTAGTAATAACATTTATTTTGTTAACAGCGCCATCTGTCAACAATATAAAGACCAAAGTTGGCCACTTAACTATAACACAAGTGATAATGATGGCGTTGGACAAACGTATCACTAGATGGCGCAGATATTAATCAAGTAACCAACACATTGCAAGCTTTTACCGCTGGTCGATAGGTGGCGCTAGTACGGACATCAGATGGATTAATGATGTATGACATTAAGAGATGGCGCAATGTGTACACGGAGTTCGATATGCGCTAAATTTGTAGATGCAATGTCCGACCAAATATTGAAATTGGGATAGAATTAGACACATTTTGTATGAAATGTCAAATTACCTAAATAAATAAATAATACATTTTAGTAAGTCCCCAAACTAAACTAAGCTAGTGGATTGTACATCATCATCATCATCAGCCGCAAGACGTCCACTGCTGGACAAAGGCCTTCCCAAGGTTTTCCACAACGGTCCTCTGCTGCTGTCATCCAGCGGTTTCCCGCGACCTTTATCGGATCGTCGGTCCACCTTGTAGAAGGCCTACCGACACTTGGTCTCCCGGTTCGCGGTCACCCCTCTAGAACCTTTCCGCTCCAAATGCCATCGGTTCTACGAGCAATGTGAGGATTGTACGATAGACTTTAATTTATTTCTCATGACTGTTAAGTTTTAATTATGACAGGTTTATATGGTTTTATCATTACTATTTTTATAATAAGTAGATCCCGTACCTTCAACATATTCCGCAATTAATTGAAAAAGATTATTTATAACGCGTACTATTCGTTTGGACTAGTTTCTGGAGAATGATACCATGTCACTGATTAGTCTTTCATTCAATAAATAATGAAATTGTAATGTGACGTTAAAGAAATTACTTGTACTGCTGCACACAGAGACGCCAAATATTTTTTTTATTTTGATTAAAGTTGCTGCGTCTTATTCTATTGCTATAGCAAAGAAAGTGACAGCAGCAACTTTAATCAAACTTAAAAGTTAATTGACGTCTCTGAGTGCGGCCGGTAGACAACTGAGTAGGGTCCTCGCGCACTAGACGACCACGACCACGACCAGTGGCCGCAGCAACCAAGTATAGGAACAACCACACCGCTGCTCAAAATGCGGTGACGCAGTGACGTGACGTATACGCCACGTTTCTAACGCATACCGTCCTTATCGGATCTCTCTCTCTCTCATTGCGATTCCGTACCGTCACCATATGGACGTCGCGCACTTGGCCGCAACGGCTTCTTTAGTTAACTTAGTCGCTGCGGCCTCTGGTCGTGTTGCGTATGCAACATTTCTTTATTGTATATTTTTTATTGTACTACTTATAGTTAATGGTATCGAACCAGCTCTCCATACAATGTACGGTGGCTGAACACGGACTAACAGTTCGCCGGCAGTCCTAATGGCCTGGTCAGGGCTTGGAGCGGCGGCGGCGGCGGCGAGCGAATTCTCTCTTCATTGCTCGGTCGACACGCTCACCGCAAAGCGGTTAGTTGACGTTACACGCAATGTATTAAGCGTGTGGTAGACCTCGGTAGTTTGAAACCATGTAGACAGTGGTTTCAAACCAAATTTCGCAAGGGCGTTTGAAGGTCATGCGAAATTTGGTTTCAAACCACTGTCTACATGATTTCAAACTACCGAGGTCACTTGGTTTGAAACCGTGGTTTCAAACCGTCTAGCACACGCTTTAGAAAATTCGCTCGCCGCTCAGCCGATCGCGCATAAAGGTAGACATTCACGGTCAGTTTAACTGATCAGTTAACTGACGTACATCCAGAATTTGAGCTTGAGTTCGTATAATTTCAACTTAAGATTTCACATTCACGGTCAGTTTTTGGATGTACGTCAGTTTAACTGATCAGTTTAACTGACCGTGAATGTCCACCTTATGTCGTGGCCGGGCCCTTATTCTGTCAGAGGGCGGCCTGGCGGCCAAAATCAGTGAAGAAAATGAAACAGTAAGAAAAACTTTACTGATAGTCTGTGTTCTAATCTGACAGGCCAATATCGGCATGCGGATTGTTAGGGAGGTTGCAGTGGTCGCACACCGCGACCTTTTGTAGCGATTCAGTAGCGACGCAATCGCGATACAGTATTGATAGTCGCGATGTCGCTGGTCGTATACCCTCGCACACGTAAACACGATTTTTCATAGCTACTATCGCGATACAGTATCGATACAATCGCGATGCAGAATTTATTCGGACGCGACGCAGCGTCGATGCAGTTGTGCGCTGTAGAAGTCTTTGGATGCTACATAGGAGGACGCACACGGCGACTTTTTGTATCGATACAAACGGTGGTATCGCCATAGCATCGCTTCTGCGCCGTGTTGCAAATGCGGCAAGCGGCCACATTTAATATAATTATGTCGGAGATAGTCATTAACTAGTATAGGAGCTTAATGAAACCGGAAGGCGACACCAGCGCCCTTTGGCAGAGCCTTGGTGGTCGCTCCAGTGCGGCGGCAGCTCACTCCTGCTTGAGATCGCGTCCAGTAAACACCTTTGGATGGAACTGCTCTTTGTTATCTTTGTAGGGAGTGAAGAAAGTGCGCGTGGGATAGGTACTGTGCGCATCTCCCGAGATTCGGTCTGTTATGCCGCCAGGCAGGAAGAACCATGGGTTGGTGGCAGGGCAGGGCTTGATTTAACGTTAAAAAGTTGCTAACGTTACCCGCTGATCGACAGTTAACGTTAACAAAATATATCGTTAAAATTTTGTTAATATATTTTAGTGTTATTTTTACCGGTAAATTGAGGTAACGTAAGAAGCAAAGTATTGTTAATATTTAGGTTATTTTACGAACGTTATCCGCCTCCGTCATCCGCTTGATTTAACGTTATTTTAAACGCTATTTAACTTTAATTTAATGGTATTTTTATGTAATTACCGATAGGTAAAGTTATTTATTATGTTATCATCTATTAATTAGCAAGCCTATTGTTCAAATTAACGGTAAAATTAACGTTAGTAAGTTAACATTATAATAAAATTACTGTACCACATAACATTAAAATTTATACCGATACCAAAGTATTTTTATGAAATACCGATACCTAATGTATGTATGTATGTATGTAAACTCTTTATTGCACAAAAAGTATAAGTAAATAATACATTGACATCGTAAATTTAAAGTACAAAGGCGAACTTATCCCTAAATGGGATCTCTTCCAGCTAACCCTAATGTTATTACATATGTTATTTATTATGTTATCTAGTAACATTAACAAGCCAGCTAGCTAAACAGCTAGTTGGTAGTGACCCTGCCTACGAAGCTAGCGGTCCCGGGTTCGAATCCCGGTATGGACAAATATTTGTGTGATGAGCGCGAGTATTTGTTCCTGAGTCATGGATGTTTTCTATGTATTTAAGTATGTATTTCTCTATATAAGTATGTTTATCGTTGTCTAGTACCCATAGTACAAGCCTAGAGCTTAGTTTGGGACTAGGTCAATTTGTGTGAGATTGTCCCCTGATATTTATTTATTATTTATTTATTTTATTTATTTAGCCCTGGTTGGTGGTGGGACTGGTAGGGTAGGTACACTTGACGTGTTGTTAATTAATGTCAATGAAGTTTGAATGTATTGTGTTTAATGTCCATCGAGGAAATAAACCTACCCACATCTGTTTTGTGTTCTCTTTGCTTCGACCCTCAACCAATTACAGCCCAAGATGTCTGGCCATACCCTGAAGATTCCTGACGCATCAAGCCGTGTCTCCGTTCTCGTATATTTTCCGTACTATAGTTGAAAGTCCACACACGCAGCTATATATTAATATAACGTAATATACCGTGCTGTAATATATAGTATAGCTCCGTCTGTGACGCGCCTTAAGGTGTCAGTTGGTAGCAGACTGCACGCAGCAGCAGCAGACGACGTGTCGCCGCGACTCTACTAGTTTCTATGTATTTCTATGAAATTCTCTCCGTAACTAGCGACACGTCGCTTTCATACAAACACATATAAACCAGTAGTGCGTGTCTAAGTTGCCCTCAAGCTAAACATAAAATGACAAGTATGTCTGGCGCGAGGCGCTGTGTTGTAATACAACAAAGCAAATTGAACCCGGCACACCAAAAAGTAACGCGTGCCCGTGTTCGAACTGCTACCTACCTGAACCTATTCTCCTATAAAAATATAGTTCTAAAATTCTTAAATAAACATTCGTGTGGTAATTTTCATCATGATTTTTTTGTTAGAATAATATTATAGTACCTGCATACCTAAGGACCGGCGGGTAATTTTGCAGTTCATAGCAGTAAGCAAATAATAATTAGAATAGAAAGTGATTATAGATGACTGCTTCAAGGTAGGTAACAACAAGTAGGTAATATTAAAAAAATAAACATGGTCACCTACGCTACGCGAGACGACATTCGGCGCTCAAATTACGATACATTTACGAGGGCCGGTCCGAAACTTTTTAGCTGTGTCGACATTTATTTAAATATATTAATATTGTTGATATACATTTAAGGTAAATTCCAATATAAACATTATAGTTAGGTACTCAAAAATCATACAAATAAATTACTTTGTTTTTTTTTTACGATATTTTTTGGTGAATCAACTTTTTAGGTACCTACCTACTCCTTTTCTTTTGCGGCACTAAAACTTTCCTGTTGACTTATGATTAATTTTTTTTTAATTTATTTATGAATTGATAATGTTTTTATTTAATATGAATATAAAAATCAGACCGTCAAATTTACAGATTCCACATGTTATCACCTCAAATATTTCTTTATTTTCGAAAAACCCTGGTAACTCTGGGGAAAATGCACATTTTTCATAAAAAACCTGGGGACAACATCATCCGCTGCGTTACCAACTATATTATTATTTAAAATTGCACTATTTTAGAACAACATTTTTAAATGTTAGCCTATTTGTCTGATTTTGTAGACGTGTAAGCCACGACGTTAGCAAATAAATAGTTTTTATAAAAAAATATAATTTGTGAAACATTTCGAAAAATGGGGAGTATATTAAAAGTTGATTCACCCTTGATCACGAGACGTGTTAACGCTATGAAAAATCTGCAAGCGACGTATTCCTGCGCTAGATTTTTGCTATAATGAATATGGTCTCAAAAAATACTAACCTTATCATTTTTCCCAAAATAAATATAACAAAACGTGTGGTTTATCAGTCCTATTTTAAACCATACGTTTCCTTAAAAAATCTATAATAGAATATGGAGCAAGTATGCCTTGAAGACATGGCTAAACTAGAGTCCCAGGAAAATTCAGGGAACAGAGTAAAACAAGCTGCTCAAATATAGTAAATACTGACGATTCCATCACGGGTAATATCATCAGAATCGGACGACCCTTTAAATTTTTTAGTCGGGTTTTTAATAGGTAGCAAAAAAGCTGATTTTTCCACCAATAATTAAAAATTCTAAGAAAACAACTCTTTGTGAAAATTCAATTTGAAAAAATCTTTTTTTACCATTATTTTTGGCAAAGTTGTTATTAATAAATAAAAAATATGAATGTTTCAACAATAAATTTAAATTACGATTAATACTGGCACAGCTAAAAACTTTCGGACCTGCTCTCGTCCAGTATATAGGCATTATATAGGTATATACAGCTATAGATAGAGCAAACAAAATTTCAATGTTGTAGCTAACTACGGCATCAATTCATTCACATCGTTCATTCATCGCGCCAATCAGTGTTGCCAAAATACCAAACAAAATCGTACAAACTAGCGTACCCGGCGTTATAATTTAAAAGCCGCGGGCGAAGGCGTCAGATTTTAAAAAAAGTCCGCAAAGAATTTTAGGAGTGTCGTGAGACGAAATCGGACTTGGTCGTTATAAATTTTGTGTAAGATAACAATGCGTGCGTGTGGGTGTGTGGTAAAGCGCTGACGAGTATAGTTACGGCACGCAATAACGCTAACAAGCGTGCGAGCGGGAGGCGCGTACGCCTGCGTAGCGGTGTCTCGCTCTAGCCGACGGCAACATGGCGCTGACTCGGGCGCAGGCTCGAATCGTATCGCCTACCCACTCAAGGTTCGCTGACTGCCGTTCTTTTGTTTTAAATGTTGCCACAGTAGAGAGTTTTCTGGGGATTCCGGGATTAAAAAAGGCTCCACGTTTTCATAAAAAGGTTTGCTCGTTTACTTAAATTATTTGTATCACAGAATTTATAACTCTTGTACTGCAGATGCATCTATAATATTAAGATATTGGTGACTCGATCACTTATTTCGTGACTACATTCTTACTGTGTGTATTTTTTTGTCCTTTGCTGATATTGGTCACGAATAAATGTTTTTCTTTCTTTCTTTCTTTCTTTCTTTAAAAAAGCCTAAACAGATTTTGATAAAATTATGTAGAACAGTCCGTCCAAGACAGTCCGTGCTCTAAATTATACATCATCCTAAAATGTTATTTTTTCGATGCATACATATTATAGGTAGGTCTATCAGGAATACAAAAAACCTCGCTATAACTACCTATTGACCAAAAGATATAAATTATATTTTTAATTTCAATTCTCGTACCTACCTAACACAGCAAAAGTATTAGCGGCGCCTCTATTAGATTTTATATTCCTGACATTTACTATTTTTCGAGAGTAACCAGAGCTATATAAATAGTATAAATACCTAACATCCTCAACGACTAAGAACAAAATTATTATGAATATATATATTTTTTTAAATCCTAGATGATTCTGTTTTGTGGCAATCTTCCCCGTCGTTCCGGGAACCCCGAACCGCAGACGAAAACAGCGTCGAGCCGAGGACCTGCTCAAACCGAACGTCTGCATACCGATCGTCGGTTTTTTATACGCTCGTCGGTGCACGCCTTCGCGGTGTGGGTGCGTGCGCCTGTGTGCGCGCCCGGCATTGTGTGCCATGCACAGCCAGTTGACTCGCGCCGGCCGACCGCGCTTCTACTCTGTCGCAGAAACATTTTATCAAAATCTGCCGGGTAAACAAAAATAATGACCAGTGTACTACATTACGTGCGCGAGTGCAAACGACAACAGTGTGTGATTACCGGAATGTAGCGTGTGTTGTGCAGTGATTTCAATTTTGAACCGTGTTTTGGAGTTCGCAACCGCCATGCTCGCTGTGTTTAGGTATGTGATTAATAATGGTCCATCAGTGTTAAAGAGGTCACTGGCCTGCAGTTTTGCGTAAACTACGAGTTTTTGTATTAACAGTCCTGTCCGTAGACGCGTGTATTTACATTAATGCGTTACTCGTTTGCATACGCGAGGTGTTAACGTTTTCTACAAACTTACATCCGTTGTTTCTATTGAGTTTTATGTGCGTTTGGCGCCGTCGGCGGTTGTTATCAGTTCTCTAGAAGTGTGTCGAGTAATTTATAATGTAATTAATACGTTATCGGCGCCGGTGGAGCGATCGCGCCGTGAACTTTGCTTGGCGCAGTGTTGTTGGTAGCCAAGTTTTCGAACGGCTCGAATTCCTTCGCCGGCCGTAACGCGAACGCTGTCGCTAGAAAAAAACATGAACAATAGAGTAATAAAAGCGTAGGAATAAAGATAAACAAATAACACGCCTTGTGAACGCACATCGGGCGGAATTAAAAAGTTTTGCTTATTTAAAATCCGTCGGGTGATTATAACCTAACTTTTTTGTTAATTTAAAGTTTAACAATTTATTGGGAAGGTAGGCAGAGGAGAGAATAAACATAACTCTCTTGGAGTTGGGTAAAAATAAACAACTCTACCCACATACAAAATTTATCGCTATATGATAAAATCCTGGATAATTATAATGATATACTAAAGCATTGATTATGTAGGTAGGTACCTACTTAGTGATTAGTTAATAGATACGTACCAAACTAAACTTATTTAAAATTATCGGGATAACTTTGCAAAGTCTCGAACTGATACCTACCCACCTAATTTTATTCAAAATACTCGAAATAGACGTTATGCATGTTATTTTAACGATAAGTAGGTACCTATTAAGCCGATTTAAATCACCTTATCTATTAATACTGTCTTAAAAACTCGATTTCCAGTCTGTAGGAGAATTGTAGGTCAAATTTAAAAAGTTTTTAGGTAGGTAGGTAGATAGGTACTTAGGACCAGGCGATGCTTTACATTTGAGTAGGTAGGTATAATAACTTTTTAAATGTCACCTGGGCCATTACTTCTGCTTACGGACTCCGACCTCCGACTAACAATTATTAAGGCTTAATGTCTTGAGGAATTATACAAATGTTTAAAGGGACATAAAGACAAGTTCGCTATAATTGTGATGCTATTATTTTTTTACACCCTACCAACCCTAATAAATAACACATATCCCTTCAATGCGCAAATGCACCTGCATAAGAAAAACCCGCCATGACCATAGGTATTAAAAACATTTTTTATTGATACGAAAATTACATGGTAGGTACCATTTCATTGGATATTAAATTAAAAGGAATTACTGGCTATTATCTTTTTTTTTCACGTCAACCGACCATAAACAATGTACTTGGCTTTTGGAGTTTTAACAAATCGTTTGCGCGGGAAAAAATGGCATTGCGATCAATCTCCGAAAAGTCTTTTTTTATCAGCAAGTCGAAAATAAAATGGTCCCTATCCTTGTATCGGACGGAATCTGCTTCCAAAACCATTTCTCAAAACGGTGACCGAAGCGCGAGCAAAAAGTAATATTATTTATAACCTTAAAAAAAGGTTTTAATATTCTTTTTTTTATGGCGCGCAGTAAAACGCGACGGCGGGGTCACGAGTGGCCAGTTTGAAAATCGAGTTTTTCGAATACAACGAGCGTTTCACGGTAAAATATCCTATCTAGGTACAGTCAACATCAAAAGTAGATACACACTTTTGTACCTTGTAGGTAGGTTTGTTAATGCGTTAAAGTACAAAAGTGAGTACCTAGGTACCTATCTACTTTTGACGTTGACCCTACCATCAAATTTCTGTCGGTCGATTCTATTTCAAATGGGCTGTTGTAGGTAGGTACCTACCTAGGTGTTTAATTATAAATATTATAGTCATATCAATGATATGGATAAAAAATAGGAACAAAGGCTTTAAGTAGATGACGGTAAAGAAATATCGAAGTAGGTAGGTGACCATTTACCAAACTTGTAAACTATAAGTTAAAACTGTAACTTTAACTATAACTATAATAAATAGCAAAATGTTCTAAAAACATATCAAATCGGTCAATATCGAGTTAAAAATCTAGTTCATAATATACTTACCTAGATAAAGGACCACAAAGACTGAAATTTAAATATGCGTAGCTGGAGTAAATAAATAGCCGACATTCCGGAGAGGTCGCAAGAAACTAACTTGGTTCCGAGAAGCAAAACAATCGTTATTTTAACTTTATCACGTATGAATAATTCAAACAATCACAATGCTACGCCTCTAGAGTACGTATAGGCCCTAATTACCTTTATTTTTACTTTATTGGCAATTTGAAATGTAATTTCCTTGTCGAGCGTAAAACGTTGTTTATAATTATATTCACCTACTTAGGTTACGCGATAATGCCTTATTAAATACACTAAGCGATAAAGTGGCTTTTAATTTTGTAATAATACCTAATACAGTAATTAGGCGTTTTTTGTTTGTTTCCTTGAAATTTTTTCGATTACCTACATCCTACCTCTGAGCATTTCTCAAAATTTTGGTAATTTGAGAGTGACATCATAGATTTTTTTTTAAACAGCAAAGGTTGGTAGAGTACTTGAAATTATATACTTACCTAATCTCCAAATGTGTACCAAAATATTTGTATGGGAAATTCATTTTTGTTTATTTGTGATTTTTTAAACCTAAGATGTCACTCTGGCCAACATTTTAAGAAATACTCTCCTACCACAACGACAATCACAACTTCGCTCGCATTGTAGTGTAGGCACACATATATAGGCAAGTAGGTACCTATAATTGGCACCCGAGTTTCTGAGAAGCTAAGCGTAAAGAAAGCCGATGACTGTTGCTCGCTGCTGGTGCAAAGACTACACCTTAATAGGTACCTAGCTACCTAATTGAATTTTTATTTAAACTAGTTTGACAGATAAAGTGTTAGCAGTCATGTAAGAAATTACCTATGTGATGAGGAAATGTTGATGTTTTAATATCGACTCTACCTACATGGTTTGTCAAGTTTTTACTGTCCAATAGGTACCTACTAGGTACCTATGTCAGAATATTTATACAGGATGTTTGGTAGTCGTGTAAGGACTTAGGGATGACATGGCAGAGGATTAATTTTATCTCCGGAACTAGTAGGTACCTACCTACTCATTCAAAAATTCATTCACCAGCGTTTAGAATGGACTTTCAGGGTGGACATAAGCTATACACCTATTTTAAGTTACGAAAGCAGACGAAATCGCGGGCGAAAAGCTAGTAAAAAAATAAACTTTTTCTTGTGACCATATCGCAAAAACTCCAAAAAAGTAGGTACCTATTTGTTTTTTGTTGTGAAAGGTACCTACCTATGTAACCTATCACTAGTAAAGGAACTGAAGAAGTTTTCAAAAAGCGGTTAAAATTGTACCTCGACACTAGTCCTTAAATAGCACAGGACGTAGGTATAACAGTAAAAATTAAAACAAAATAAAAAGTACTGGCCATCGTAAAAACCGAAGCCTCTTATTAAGCGTACTCCACACGTCGTTTAGTGTTTAGTCCAGTACTAAAGTGACTATTCGAGCAATAAACTCTGGGAACCTGCGCGAGAGTGGAGAATGCTAATGCGCTCGTGTTGCGAGGTGTGTACGCGGCATATAAAGAGGGTCCAAGATTTTGATTAAAAATGATACTAGAATGTGATGCTTATAATTAATCTGACGATTTAGAGGTTGATATTATGCTTGCATGGTCTAGTAGAGACAAATCCTACGAGAACTATGTACACGTAAGCATTAAGTATGTATGAGACTGTGCAGGTCTTACATTGACCGAGCTGAGCGTCGAATGAACCAAGAGCAAGACAGGCGTAGCTTAACTCAATCGTTACACACAAAATAGGCCGAGTTGCGGAAACCAGTCCTATATTGCAAGGATATGATATGAGGTACAAACAACACTAAAATTTAAATTTCGGGTGCTTCATTCCGCTTTAATACTCCTTAACGTGGCCAAATCAAAAGTACAAGACATATTGTAAGTTAAGACCTCCAGCTGCCTTTAAAGAGAGACGGTTCGACGATCCCAGAAGATAAATGCGGGGATTTAAGCATGAAATTTTCCCTAATACTCGTAATATAAAGATCACGGCACACTGGAAGCGGACCGTGCTATGTTCACACCACTAACAACAGAAACAACTAACAATCATCAACAAGACTTAGGGCCGTATTAAAAAATTCATCTCGACTGTGATCCCCATCTCAAGAAACGTCAAAGTAAACGTCAGTCCATAGACAACTGTCACTTTTGACAAGTTTTGTGACGGGCATCTCAGCCAAGATCAGTTTATTAATACGGCCCTTAGTTTAGTATTCATCGCGCTCATTATACCTACATCCGTCCCATTCTCTCCTATGCTATCAGCTATAGTATATAAAGTAAAGAAAGTTAAAAGGCTATGATGGATAAATACCTACAATTGTGCTAAACCTAGCTTTCTGCTTTTTTTGTTTTTTCAATACTTCTAAAGATTAAATATCCTTGTTCTGGGATCTGTGATTAAGCTCAACATTAATCGTATACACTAAAATCTAGGCTGTTACTTTTAATTGCCAGGCAAATACCCTTTATAGTGGAAACTTGTTTACTGTTTATGATTATGACGCTGTAATGTTGGTATTCTTGAACCATTATAAAACCAGCCAGTTCGAAAATCAATTTGTGCAAGGTGTTCGTATTTTTTAATTCGTAACGAGCGCGTTCTTAAATATACGGTCTATGGTTGTCCAAGTTCTCAAGAGAAATAAAAGATAATAAATCTCTAAAATTGACATTTTATTGTTTTCAGGTTATCTTAACTTAAGCATGGTTTACATAGGTTAGGTTAGATCTGTGACCACCAAAAAATTATAACTCCTGCTAGTGGAAATGTCTGTCGATGAAATGAAAATTCGGCGAAATAAAACATTTTATGAAATGAGTGCCGGTGATTCAAGGGTAAACCACATAATAGATGCAGGTATTCGTTATGCACTAATCACACTATTCCAATAACTAAGTCAACTAAGTTCATTCCACTGGACGAACAGATGGTGTCGTTTACACTATAAATAAAATAAATAAATAAATAAATCAGGTACAATCTCACACAAATTAAATTAATTAAATTACTATTCTAGTAGCACTAGAATAAAAGTGAGCAAGTTGTTGGAATGAGCCCTAATTATATTTTTATTTATGATATGAATACGTTAACTATAACTACAGGATACGAATGTCGTTCTATTGTTTTAAATATAAAGGATGCCCCTCATTAGTGATGTAGCAACTAGGCTTATTTTTAAATTTTAATTTAATACTAGGTATCTGAGTAAAGAAATCGATTTGACAGTTCAAGTTTCTTGAACGTTGAGAGTTATTTCAGTGGAATTAGTCATGTTAATTAGACGATTTCGTATCACTTGATGCGTAAAACTATATGTCAAGTCGGTGTAATTACGGTTTCCTATGAAACAGGCGAATACTGAATCCAAAAACACAGCAAGAAAAAACGCAAACTTAAAAAAGCACCCAGATAATTAACAACGCTTCTTAATGTTAAACACATAAGGCTCCAAGTCGGGTATCATTTGGGAGATTAGCACGATAAGGTGCAACACCCGAGCCAACTTTTTTTTAGCAAGGGCGTGAGTTGTCCTTTCGAAAGTTCGTACTTTTGTCATTGGAATTTAAATAAATATTCTAAAGTGATGACACATGGCTTGGGAACTTGTTTTGCCAAAAAAGATAGAGAAGACACGGTTCACATCACATTTTAATGGTTCCTCGGGCCAAGTAGGAATTTGACTGGGGATTAGTAAAACCTAAAAACAGTTGTTATTTTTACCTAAAAAATGCTGCCATTGTCAAGTTGTTAGGGAAGGCGTATGTTATAGTTGGTACAACTATAACATACGCATACGCATAAGATAGTTCTTGGAATTATGGTGTTTTTAAAGACAACTTCATTTTAATTGATCGTAGTTGGGTGAAACTAAAAACGCTCCACAGTCTAGAAAATAAAAAGAGTTGTTCTGTTTTTGAAAATCGGCACTGGATTTCAGGTCTTTTTGAGTATAACGGAAGCACATAAAACGAGACCGAACGACGGATCAATTAACAATTGCGTCTGATGTGTCACATGGCGCATCGGAATTATCGTTTATGGCTCGAAGACAGTAATTAGTGCGCAGGCGCGACGTACGGCGCATTTAAAAAACACGGCCAAGTTGAATAGGCCTTTAAAATAATCGCCATTACGCTCGTGTCAGTCAACTTCCGCGGATGTACGGGTAAGGTTCAAAAAGTTGGACCCAATTAGCAAAGTGGTGGTAGTGGTGTCACCAAATGGTTCCTGCGGAAGACCAGCTCTGGTCTCAAAACCAGTATCATGCTGAGCTGGGACCATTTGTGACGTTCTCAATATAAAGGGACCTTATGGAGGCAAGCGGTTACGCCGTTTTTAGAAGTGTTACCATAGTATTCGTATAGTTACAAGGTCAAGAAAATCGTAACTGCCTTCCTCCATAAGGTCCCTTTATATTGAGAACGTCACATTTTGCGTCATCTGGCACTAGTGCAGACGGTTTTCGTTTGTTTTGTTTGTTAATTAGTGTTCTGTACTTTTACCTACCTACCTACCTAAATAAACGTTTTTTTTTTCTTTCTTTCCTTCAAATAGTTAAGCGTAGTTAAAGTTAACCATACAAACAACGATGGTGAAAAAAGTTCCGTTGTGTGACAAAAAGTGTCCTTACAATTGTATGGCTAATTTTCGTCGCGCAACGGAAAGTTTAATAGAAAATGTAGTTTCGTGTGTTAGCATGACCAACTTTTTGAACCTTACCTGTACGGTAGGTAGGTTTATTTTAAAAGACATACATAAAACACAAATAATGCATGCGAATGAAATTCGTGGAAATTTTAGTAAAATGCCTTAGTGATTACTTTTTATGTAAGTGTTAGCAAAGGTGGAGCATGTAGGTACCTGGGTCGATCAACTTTTTCTTGTTTGTTATTCTGTCCCGTTGTCCAAGAGACAACAGTGACCGAGTTTCTCAAAGAAAACTGTTATAATATATGCTACTAATGTGCTGAGGAAATAGTCCATAAAATAATGGGCTTATAACTACGACAAAAATGTACGTTTGATGAACTATAACCATGGAAAACGTATGAGAATCATGGTGTTAAAGAGTTGTCCAGCGGACGTAACCATGACAACGAGGTACAAGAAAAAGTTGATCGACCCACCTACATGCCGATCAATAAAAACAAAATGTCCTATGAGAAGGAACATAATGTCTTAAAATTGTTATTTTACACATATGTTATTTTGTTATTTTACATATTTTCCTTCTCAGAGGACAATTTTATTTTATTTTATTTATTATCATGTAACAAAATGTTATATACCTAACAAAATATAACGTCAGTAGGGGAGGAGCACCATAAGCAAATAATTAACATAGCCTAAAGGAAGGACAAAAGGTATTTATAATTAAGATGTAATTTTTTTGTGTGTAGGTTTTTAATGTGCATTTGTGCAGTTATTACGAGTATTTACCTATTATCTTTACTTTTTCTGTAACAGTTGGTACATAGGTATGTATCTGTCTTGTCAGTTAACAATTGGTCAGTCTTTATTACAAGAATGAATGAAATAAAGCTAGAACCCGAAACGTGACTTACAAAAAAATTTACAAAACTGGATGAATGCTAAATTTAAAACACATCCCACATCCTAAATATCCTGTCAGTAGGTACCTACCTATTATAAATTTAAAAGTTGGTAGGATGTTTAAATGTTTGGATGTTAGGCATTTATTTTGTTTTGCCTAATACCCGTACCAGACGTTCGAACTTGGTCCGGGCCGGACAACGGATTTGGTTCGCTCCGAACCGGATCTGGCCGACTGTAGAGTAGTCTTCGGACCATATCGGCCGATTTGGTCCGAAGACTGCTCTACACACGGCCGGGTCTGGTTCGGAGCGAACCAAATCCATTGTCCGGCCCGGACCAAGTTCGAGTGTCTGTTACTAGTATAACAGATTAATGAAATCCAGCACAGATAATCCATGTCGTTGAATAAAATCTATTCCCTAGAATATACCCTAGCAAATAAACCCTAATTTATTTGTCTTAAAAATATTGACGTGCGTTAAGAATAAACAATGAATGTTAGTCGGCAAAAGCCGTAATATTATAAGATGTGATTCAGAACTGATTAATATGATGATAACATTGATAACTCTTCTTTCAAGCCTGCAAGCAATGACGCCGAAAAGTAGAAAATATTACATCATCAGGACTTAACACACAAAAATATATGATCAAATCAAATGCCTGAGGGGCTTAAATGTTAAGAATATAGAACATTCAAGCATTTAAAATCGGATTCAATTCTATAAAATGTCTGAACGTGCACATAAACCCAACTGCAAAGGATTTCATCAATAAAATACCTATTTCTAAAACAGAACCTATTTCGTTACCTCTTTATTAAACCTAGTATATCAAAAAGGAAGTATAACAATAAGAAGTCCATAACATTTTCGCCTGTTTTGCTTTAGATGACACAAATCCGGTAGCTTCTCAGAGGCTTACTAGATCGGCGCGGGCGCAGACAACCCTCGAAATTCCGACGCAGAATATCCAATAACACATTCCCTACCCAAGTCCCTGGTTTATATACAAATTGGACCTCGAGACGAGTTAGTGGCACTGATTGTAATAATAATCGTTTCACCAACAAGCTCGAGCATACACCAGAACCAAAAGACACTCATCAAATATCTTCTTCTTAACTATATAAGGTTTGTCTTTGCTTGGCTCAAGCGTCTTTTCAAGTCCATCAACCGGTTTCTGGCCGGTACTAAGACGATGCTCGGTGTTTTGGTGTTGCTTGTTACTTGTGAAGATAAAAAAAAAAACTCTTGTATGTTGTACCGTGTTGGCTTAAAGCGCTAGTACCCAGGCCATAAACATTATTAAAAAATAGTTGGATCATGTTCGAATAGATGTTTTGACAGTTATTAGGTTTGATTGAACACGATTACATTAAAGCGTTCCATTAGTTAAGTTTTTGATTTACAATTATTTTGGGATTTTCATGCGGTGGGTTACAAAAGAAGTCACCCTGTAAATTAAAAATTAACATTTTAAATCGAGATTTATGTAGATATTCTATAGATGATTTCAATAAGATTTTTGTACTTTTATTGTCCTTTTATTCCAAGTTCGTTAAAATGAAGCCTTTAAGTCTTTTATAACAAGTCCTAATGATTATAAACCAAGTTCAAAAGCTCTTGGTAACAGTCATTTAAACATCTGCCGTACCTCTACCACCAACTTGAACCTAGCCTTTATGATGATTACGTCCAAAATCGTTTAAATTTGTTTGGGGCCTATTGTTTTTCGACCAAATCTCGTGGTACAGGGTATGCGAGGATCGAGGTCCATAATTGAAGCTACTGGTCTTAAATAGGCTGCTAACAAATGTGGTGTGAATTGGCAGGGTCTGGTGCGACGGATTTATAGCGGTTTCCACTATTAAAACTTGTTTGATTACCTATTTTATTAACAGATTCGATGCCATCATCAACTGGCATGTATGTAATTTGATCACCCTAGGAGTGTCAGGTGACAGCTTTAAACGTAGTATGGTGATAAAGGGAAATAATTGGAAGAAATTATTGAAATTACGCACTTTCCGGTTAAATGGTTAACATTCTTATTTGTATTCCAATAATCTTTATTAAAAGGATTTGGTTGGTATTTTTTTCAGCTCCACAAGGTTGTTTCCAAATTCAGTTTTTGTCACGTTTAAGTGTACAATAAAAGAAATGGGATATCGTTTTAAAATTAA
Organism: Tortrix viridana; assembly: GCA_963241965.1. Taxonomy (NCBI): domain Eukaryota; kingdom Metazoa; phylum Arthropoda; class Insecta; order Lepidoptera; family Tortricidae; genus Tortrix; species Tortrix viridana. The sequence goes on along the minus strand of OY725196.1, from coordinate 5,832,247 downwards.
TTTCTAGTTCTTGACACTATAACGGTTATTCACCTAATCAAACACCGCATTTGTATAGTCTAGAACATTAACGAAGTTAAAGAATTCCACCAATAAAAATCACTGATTCATTACCTGGAGACATAACGGTCGGCAAAAAAGGGCGGGAACTGACCGTAGGTTGTTTAAAAACTAACCCAGAACTAATTGTTACGGCACTTTTATTATTCTTTTTTAACTAACCACTACACATAAATAAACCACCCGACAAAATTGGGACTCCTTAAAGAGCATGCATGACTTAAATTGCCCAATGGATTTTCATCAAGCTTAGATAAGAGCACTCGATCAAGTCACCTTTAAATCGAAATCTGTCTGTTTGGTAGCTGTGATGGCACAGACAAATACACAGTTAAACTTATAACACCCCTCCTTTTGCGTCGGGGTCAAAATTGATAAATGCGAAGGGTTTTAACGTATGAACCTAATTAGTTGAATTTTGGTACTGAGACAACTTAAGACACGAAAAAGGATATTTTTTTTTATTCCGGATAATGTAATAGTTTTTGTATCGATAAACGAGTTCTACGCGAACGAAGTTTCTTAACCAACAGAACAGACAAATGTTACACGGATAAAGGTTTTAAGTATTTGTTTATTTGGCATAGCTTAATCCGAAAATTCAACACCAATTTCAAAAAACGACCAATATGCAATTACATGTTATGTTAATACTAATTACTAGGATTGTTAAAAAGACCTTTATAAAGCCAATTCTAATTAAAATCAAGTCTTACTGTTTCTTGCATGCATCCAACTTAAGTAAAACTAGATCACTTTACTTAGAATATACAATAAAAAATCTAGTTGCTACACTTACCACGGTCCTACTACATCGCATTACGGTCGATGTTAATATGATAATTAGCAAGTGATTAAGCTACTTGAACAGTGACGGTGTTCTGAGCCGAGTCGGACCACCAATGGAGCGATTAGAGGCGGTGCGGTAGGCGGTTTTTGCGGACTTTGCGTAGGTACTGGCTGGACAGAAATGGCCTTATGATTTAATTTGTTACTATATTTAACCTTTTCAACGCCATTGACGGATATATCCGCACCACTGGTTCAACGCCAACGACGGATATATCCGTCACGGTTGACAGCGAAAAATAGACCCGAGTGTCTATGACGTAAGGTTGAAATGAGCTCTGGTTTTCAGCTGTCATTGGCGTGTGAGTGACGACTTTTGTATTTGACATGGCGTTGAAAAGGTTAACCAGTGTTCGAATTTTGAATTCGTATCGATTTGTTTAATAGGTATGGCATGTGATTCCATTTTTAAATATTGACACTGGCCAGTAAAAATATGTACAGTAGTAGCAATACAACATTGTATTTTGTCGGATAATTTCGTAATTCTTTACTTTTTAGTTAGCTTATCTAGTGGAAAGCAATACATACGGTATTAGACTGATATTAAATCAGCAACTTTTATTGCAACGTCAAAAACGATCCGCTAGTATGAAGTTTGTAAGAAGAGACTTGCTTGTATGTGAAGTCACAATTTTCAGTGATCAAACGACTTCTTTTTTTAGTTTTTGTTTAATTAAAAATTGTCGACATTCCAAAAATAAGTGAATGCTTTGTTTTTCCGTGTGTTTTCGGAAGCTTGATTTAGTGATAGTGATAGTGTAAAATATTTTATTTTGACATCGTCAAATACCGTTTTAAATAAATAGTAACAATTAACAATTAAATAGCAACAATGAAACAGTAACTTATACGAAGAAATCCTACGATGAAGTTTGATTGATTAATGCACTACAACTGTAGTTTATATTTTTAAAAGATGTTTGAAACAGGTACGATGTTTTATATTCATGATTTAAAAGAGCAAATAACTAAGCATAAAAAGATAAGTTTTAACTATTTATCGTACGTAGCCGGAAAACGTTTTTTAAGCTATTTTAACAAATAAATACATCTTATTTGACTTCCGAGGTGCAAAACTGCGAAGTTTATATATGAATATAAAAAAAATGGATGTTTCCGCCGACTACATCTTCATTATTTCTATACTTAAGGTATATTTGAACCGTGACGACGCTAATTCTTATAATTGAACCATGGCTTTATACCTATTACGGATAGTTTTTTGCATTGTGTTTTTAAGAAGGTTATTATTATTTTGTGCATTCTTAATTAACTGTCCCATAATTATTGGTAGCAAGTATTAATAAGAACAAATAATTACCATATGCCTAAACTTTTTTTTTCTTTTCACTTATTTACTTTAATAATTTAATGACTTGGTAATTTGTCAGTAGGTTTATTTTGAATTTTGTATAGTTACCATAGCATTATAGTGACTGTTAAATTTAATTAGCTGCTCATTTTGCACAAAAAGACAACAATCTACGCCCCGTTGATTTTATACAATGCATTTCTTTACTCGTTTAAAAAAAAACTTCAAGGTCTATTTATTCTACAATACCTGACGGTTATTGAATCGAGACAATTATCTGGAAGCAATCTGCATATTAAAAAAACTGTTTTTTTGCTTGTAATTTATGTACTTAAATGATTAAATAATGTGATCAGGTACATAAAATAATTACACTATCATTAAAAGGAGTTGTTTTAAAAAAAAATGTAGTTAGGGATTGTATAAATAGAATAAAAAAAATTCCAGTAACAACACAATGCTCAAATTTTATGTTTAACACAATTACACCAATTTCAAAATCCACTAAATTTCACCAGCTTTAAAAGAAAACATATTAAGTCAGCAAATAGACGAAACACATGCATTACTTAACTTAGAATTTGAGCTTCCCAAGTCTTACTCAGCTAAATCACAGCGTTCAAAACCTCCCATCAGACACTAACTTATCACAAAAACTTACCTTCTTATTGTTGTAGATAAGACTCAATTTCTTATGACGACATATGTCATTACGTCTTTTTTCTACCCCTCATGCGGACGTGACCCGTAACATGATCCCCTTACATATGCTACCGAATAGGAAATAAAATATGTCTATGGACCTTATTTCAAAGCGTTAAGGTTTAAAGTAGATCTTGTAAATTAAGAAACATGTGACGAATTTTGGGTAAAAAATGACACGTGTCGTGTGCTGTCTTTAGTGAATACAATGGTTTCTAATATGGGATTGGTTTGGTAACAGATTTTTTTGACATTGTCAGTTAAATAGATGATTATTTGCATCTTCTACAGAAAATAATAATATAAACCACTGATAAGTTTGTATCTTAACATTTTTCTTATTTTTCTAAATAAAAAAAAATCTATTAAATTTCGTTTTACAGCGCCTTAGGAGACTATCGATGATTCCGCCAATGTCAAGGTTCGAGAAGACCGTTTAGTTTAGCGATTGTTCCGGCGATTCATATTCTATTGAAATAAAAAAAACTTTTGCTTATAATCAGCTGACACATGTCTAAAGTTACGGTTATATGATACCTACTTAATTCGATTAAAGATCAGTTTGACTAACAAAAGTGACTTTTTATTTTTCTTCTTTCCAAAAAAAATCTTTAAAATTGAAGACTCTCACAAAAAAATTACATTCAACCTAAAAATGGTTTACTTTTGAATCACCGACACTCATTTCGTACAGTGTTATACTTCGCCGAATTTTCATTTCATTTCCACATGCAGGAGTTAAACTTTTTTGGTGGTAACCTAACCTAACCTACGTAACCCATGCTCAAGATAACCTGAAAACACTAAGGTTTCAGTAGAAATTAGCTTCCGATGAAATGAAATTCGGTGAAACGACACATTCGATGAAATGCAAGGGGGCACGCCTAAAAATATCTATGGAAGTAAAAAAATATATATCATATTTAAACTATTTTTAACTCACACTTGTCATTAAAATAATTAAAACAAGCCAAGGTACATAGCTTACACATACAGACATTGCACATGGAGGTACATAACGTCCTCGTAAAGCGGGCCGTAAAACCGATACCTAACAGGATCCCATTACCTGGGAGATATTTGAAGTTTATGTACGGTTTACTGCTTGCTAGGGTAGGCCGTCAAATCGAATTCGCTAGGTTTTTTTTTTGGTAATTTTGACGTGAAATTGCTTTAATGCAGTACCTAATTGTTTCGATTTGTTTTGGGAATTTATTTGTAAGGGAAGCGTGGCTTGAAAACTGCGTTAAAGGAAGTGTTGAAAATTTTACCTTCCGCACGAAAAATTTTCAACAATTTTAGTGGATCTCGTAAAGATGACATATATATATGTTACTTTTTATACATACCTGCAGATTTACGTGTGTTCTGATTGATTTGCCTCCAAAAATGACGCGAGTAGGATACTTCGCAATTTTTTGTTTGTTTTGCTTCTAAAACTTAGGATTTAGTCGGGTTTTAATTTATTAGTTTTCGAACAATCACTACTGTATCGAGTTTTATATTAAAACATAATACTTATAAAAAGTATTTTAAATTTTATATCAAACTAAAGTGTATCTATTTCGCCTCGGTCAACCCTATTCTAATATATTTGCGAATGTTTCGCGAGAGCGTTTTCGATTTTCAGTGTATCTACTAACTTTTTATTGTTTAGCTGTGTTAGTGAAAATGACCTTTCGTTTTTTAATAAAATTACATAAAAACATTTAATATAAATAGTTACTTTACTATAGTGCTAACAAAAATAATTAAAACGCAGAAGTATCAGGTCCAATGGATACGGTCAGCATCACTGGTCTTCGAAGCATGCGATTCTCCATCCTTCTTACTCATCAATCTTGATGAGTAAGAAGGATGAAATCTGGAGAAAGAGTCAGCTAACTGTACTGGAAACCTTAGGACGAAATGTGGACATGAGAAACAGAAATTATAATTCTCTATATATCTCCGAGTTATTAAAAAAATAAACGTGACTAAAACAATGCTATAAAAAGTTAATTGAGTGTGACAAATTTTAAACCAATGAAGACAACCCATGACCCACAAGCCGTGAAAAGGAAACCTCATAAACGTTATTCGTAAATAAAGTTAGGTTTATCAACATAACCTTTAAAAATTGTACGTAAACCGAGACGAAACAATAAAAATCCCAGTATATTTTGTAAAATAAATAGAAAAAAAAAAACAATTATTGAACAGCTATTTTACTCATGTGTAATACTTAATACGTTTTGACCCTTTAAATAATAGCTAATTCGTTCCATTGTATAGCTGATTGTCGTGATTTAGAATTTTGCAAATCGGTGCTGTAGTTTTTGAGATAATCGCTTAGATCTGTGTGTGTAAGTTAGTATGTTTGTTTTCCTTCACGCTTCACCTGTTATCTCTAGAAAAATCGTTGTTTCTATGGGATGGCGAATTACTAATTAATTATATGCGGACGAAGTCGCGGGCAGAAAATAGTAGTATATTAAATATGTTATCGTGAAAAACGAACAAATCCATTTCCTTATTTATTACAAAGGAAGTAAAGCAGATATTAAACACTTTACACCCAACTAACATAAACATTGAAAATACATAATAAAATTACAAACGTACAACCGCACCTACTTCATTTACATCTCTCGATGCATTACGAGCTGCGTTGAAATGCAAACGTAAACACACCCACATTGGTGTGCCACCATCTTTACGACTGACCCTACCCAGAACACTTAGCCTGTTTATTAGAAGCACTAACTTCGAACTGAATTCCAAACTTTAGAAGTGCTGTGCCATCCCTTTCGGTCATGCAGAGGTCGGAATAGGTAGTGCTATCACCTAAAATTGGCGCTTCTTCATTCATGCGTGAGTGAGATGAGAATACATTATTGAAAGAACATGCATCAAGTGTAGATTAATAAGCACCACCTATTCTGATCATTGCTCATGAGTCGAGACCTATTTGAGAAACAAGGATGTCAAAGTCGATTGCCACGATGTCGCTAACGTTAGTGTTGAAAGCATAACTACAGTGTTGTGTAAAAAAAAATGAAATGTTCTGACCGTTTAATTATTAAACACTAGTTTTCGCCCGCTCCTCCGTCCGCACTGAAGTTTAACGCTATTCACTCGGAAATAAAAAAGTCCTATGTCCTTTACTGAGATTAAGCTATCACTATACCAAATCTGAACAAAAACCGACGGAAATGTGAAAAGAATTTCTCTTTTTACGACTATAGAGGTACTTAAACAAAAACTTGCTGAATAACATTCTTCAAAATTTGACAAAAAGAAACCCCCGACATAATGGCGACGCCTACTTTCAGAGCTCATAACTCTTAAACGTCCCAAGCGATTTTCATCAAACCTAGCTAAGAACCAAGCCAGTAAAACTAGCTTTCTATTAAAACAAAAACTGCCCGAATCGGTCCAGCCGTATAGAAACTACCATCCCACAGACGGACAAAGTAGGCAAACGCGTCGAGCGTTAAAAAATGATGTTCCAGATCAAAATATTGCTAACATGACACACTCAGCGCATGTTGTACCGTTTGCAATGTTGCTACACGATATATCGTGCATGCGATATTATAGACGGGGCTTTGGCGACGCTAATAACGTATCTGTCTGAACGATTTGAAGAGCTCCATTGGAATAGAATTGATATGGAGTCATTTTCACCGTACAAGCTTTAGCAAAACGGGTATGTAATACCCTCAGAATTTTGGAAATTATCTGTTTAAGATCATTATATCGAATAAAGTGTAAATGATATATTATTAAAGAATTCCTGTATTCAGTGCTAAAGAATAGAAATGATTATGAGATGATCGAAAAATATATTATATTTGATGCGAATTTAATTATTTTTTATTATATTCATAAGAAAAGAAAACTACAAAAAACTTTGAAATCAATGACCCTTTCTCTTCTTGGATGCTCTATTCTTACACTTCTTGAAGAAAAATTATAAAAGGCAACATGCCACATCTAAACCCTCTGCAACCCAAGTGCATTGATATGCATAACTCACTGCCGCTATTATTCATAATGCACTGGCGTTCACACCTCTGACATACCAACTATGACGAATGCAGCGTACATAGTAACGAGTGCAGGATCGTATGACGGTACACTCTCGCCTCTATTCAAATTTTAAGGTTATTGAACCTCTGTTGGATCCATTTCACGTGGTTTAATACTTTTAAATTATCAAGTAACAATCCCCTAAAGGCGTAGTACCTAGTTCTCGAGAAGGTAAAGGGTCTAAAGCCAGCACGCATCTTAAAATTTTTGGAACCACTGCTTCTTGATGAAGGCAAATTACCGTAAGAAAAGTTGCATACATCTGTGAAACAATAATTAGATAGGTGTGGTGTCTCTTAAACGTAATGGGCCCTCGACACCATATTGCCTAGACCCTATGATCATGACAGGAGACTTTCCCCAAGCAAAGAAACGTTTATAGGGTGAATATATGTTATGTTAGAGGCAAAAATATTGATTGAACCTTTTTCTTTTCCAGATACAACCCTGCAAGTCAAACGCGCCTCAACTTTAGCTTAAGTTCAACCTGACAAACGTTCTGTGATCTCATTTTAGTTTTTAGTACCAAAACGATTGCCTAAATTAGTCCGTAAGTGACCAAATGGACAAGTTTGAACGGGTTGACATGGATGATAGATAGTGTCATGGGCTCAGAGCCTCTGGGTGTGTGAAGATGCCGCATGCCCACTCCAGTTCAGCGGCGAGCTCGGCCGGGGATGACCTGGGCTCTACTGATGAGGTCAAGGTGTTCAAGGACGAAGGCGACGGGGAAGACGAGAAGAGGAGCTCGGAGAACCTTCTGGAGGAGAAGTCTAGTCTCATCGATTGGACTGAGAGTGAGGTAAGCGATAATCCTGATATTTAACGTTGAAGAATCATCAATCTCTTTACGAATGAATCCGAAACTATAGAAAGTTTGAATTTGTATGATTGCGTTTTACTAATTCTAATACCAGTTTCTTTCTTAATGGGAAATAAAATATTAATAAAACATTACTAGAGGAAAAACTGTCACGATGCTGATAATATCGCATTTTTAAATGAAAATGGAAACAAGTGTCATTTGAAGTTAAATTTATTTCGAACTTTGAATGCATTTTACTTTATGTTTCAATGTTGAATATATAACTCTTTAGTATATAATTAACAGTAAACAACACAATTCAAATAATAAAAGAAATTACTTGCGTAGTTGCTGATTGTACGAATCCAATTTCAACTTGCGACATAATGTCAAGCTGTTAATTTATATAGTTTTGATATCAAATGTTTGTGTAATTTATTGTTTAAGACATTAGGTAAGCGGTGTTGCCTCATATCTTAGGAATTGGCGCCACAGGTCATTAACTTTTCTGGCGCTAATTGTTTCATTAATACATTTATAATTAATATAATTTAATTAATAGAACTTGTTGTGAAACTGTCACATCATTAACTTGTTTGCCTTTACTTATTACCAAGCCCACCATGAAATTAAATATTTCTCGCACTATTTCCAAAACCATCCTTGAAATTACACATTACTTGAAGACAAATGTTGTAGAATACAAAATTCACGCGGCGCTAATATTTATAGACAGTCTTCCCAAAAAAGAGAGCCATCGTACCATAGAGAAACAGCAGGTGCTTCCCAGGTAGGTCTTTATTTGTGCATGTTCCCGGTATTTGAACCACTACAATGATTCAATAGGATCATGTTGAATTTCGAATGCCTCCTATAAAATAACCCCCGTCTGATGCTTAATGCGGATATATACCCCACTGTTATTCGAAAAGCAAACTTATTATATCAATGTTATGTGTGTTCCGTTAATTTTCAAATGGCACTTTTTAATTTGTTTCGTAATTTAAGTTTGGTTGGAACCATTTGTGCTTTTACACTTTCGAACTGTGGCACAATTACTGCATATTGTACTTTTTTGCTCGTTGCCTTAGTAGCTACACGATGGCTACACGGCTCAATGATCTGACATGTTTATTTGTGTTTGAGCTTGATCTGATCATGCCTTTCTTGAAAACATTCCACTTTATTCCTAATTTAGATATAAAATACTGGAACATACTTAAAAAAAAAACTTAAAATAGACGTTCCCTTAAATGGCTTCTTAAAAAACAAGTTGAATATTCATAAGCTTGTAAGCAACCTTATACAGTCAATTCGATGCGTAGATTAACATCTTCGACTGTGAAAACGTAATGTAATGAGACAACTCAATTAGCTCACCACCGATGCCGGAGATAAGCATCAAACGTTTAGGCCAAATCGCAAATTGCCCGTAAAGCAAACAAAAACAACCACAACAGCCGAAGCGAAACGTCACCCAAAACATTGATTGAGGTTTCCGAAAAAAATGAAACAGCCGCGTTTCCGAAAATTTATGCTGGAATATTGTGTTCTCCGACATAAATTACTTATTCATTGTATTTCCGAAAACTGTATTATCTGAGGGGGTGCGTCCGTTCACAATGAGGGTCTACCTGCGTTCAGGTATTTCTTATAATAAACACAAACTCCCACTGCTATTGTCATCGAATTTACCTGTCTCGGGCCGAGGTAAACATGAGACACCTACGGACTAACAAACGAATGCAAATGTATCTCTCTTCCACAATTCAGATCCTTGCAAGAGCAACAGGGATGGAATAGTAGAGATTGGTAAAGGAACGCACGGATCGTATAAATATTGGATTATACTTAGGTGTAATTCTGCCCTGTATGTCATAATAGCAACGATTATCGTACGTGATGCAATTACAATGCTCTTTGTAAGAGCGCTTTTCTGTTCCGTTTCGATTTCTTTTCGATTAAAGTTTCCGTTTGGACGTGAATCTTGAATCGAATTGTGTTCGTGTCGAAATCTTTACGCCTTCTTAGCTTTCAGAATAGTGATTTTAAGTTTCGTTTTTATTTCGTTTTCGTTAAGAATTCTGTTGGAGGAGCGTTAGTAATTGATTCTTCACATTTTTGAACAATTTTTTCATTTTTATATTTCTTAATAATAAACGTATTTTCTTCTATTTCAATTATTCAATTTCAATGAATCTTTCATGTTCTCCGTAGTAAACAACCATCAGAAATTCATAAAAACGTCGCGGCTAACTAAATCGCGTCCGTTTACATTTTAAGCTTTTTATTCCTTTTCTGGATCGATCCTTACATCGATCTCGTTTTTATCTTCGCCATTAGCTGTGCTATGGTCAGTGAATGGTCCGGCGATTTCCGTTGCGGTGTCTGATCCTGTTTAGGCAACCTCAGTTCTTGCTTAGACTAGGTTTTATACGTAGCCCTAGGCACAAGCTTTGTAGGTTTTGGATTGACAAGCAGATTTATGCCTTGTTTATTACCTGCGTTGAACAATTTCTATTCAAAATAGTTGATTATACTGACTAAAAGTCCTTGAAAGTTACTGGATTATTTTCTGTTGAGTTTTAATTAAAAGGAAAGGACTGGAAGGACATTCCCTTCCATTTCGTTCGTTACTTTCCGTCTGAACCAATTTTAGAAATGATCTTGTTATGTTACAAAGTTGTGGCATTTCACATTTCATCGTTAACTTGATGTGATGCTAATCAGCAGATGATAATTAATATTGTTCTCAAATAGAAGATTTCATGGAATCAAGACTTGACAGATATCCAAATGCGGGAGCTAGTCAAACAATGAGAGTGAGTCACGGCTCAGGCATGCCAGTGTCACAAATCTCGCAAGACAACTATTTGTTCAAGCATTGTCTGGCCAATCAGATTCCGAATTAGCGCATTAAATCTTAGGCTCTTTGATTTCCTTACAAGATGGACCATATATCAAGGTTTTGACAAAATATGTGTAAATTCAGCGCCGGTGGCACACCATATGTGATAAAATTGCAGACAATCGTTAGTTAGTGGCACTCGATGCGTTTAAACACATGCCGATTATGACTCATGCAAAACTGGAACTTATAGCTGGTTTACCTGTTTAATATAAAGTACCTGGGAGACCGAGCGTCGTCGCTCGGGTCGAAACCTAATTTTCATCGATTTTCTATACAAAAACAAAAAAAACGATCCATAGCTGTAGTTCGAACCCGCAGTCTCTGCGTAGTAGTTCCAATATGAGACCTAGCTAGATCGATTTTTCGCCCCCATAAACCCTCGCAATGCAAATTTCATCGAAATCGTTAGAGCCGTTGTTTCTCGTTTAGTATGTTAGATTAGATTGTTTTTATTTGCTTGATATTTACAGGATGTCATTATTCTAAGCATAATATTATTCTGTGAGACCTTACAATTATGTATCTCTATTGATCAATTTTGCTGAATGTGACGCCTAGACAAAGAATAAACCAATTAGCAATAATAGTTTAGCTTATATTCGTAATAGAATAATCACTTTAAATAATACACTATTTCTCTAGCTTTTTTTGCACTTTTTCACAAGTTTGGCATCTCATCTTTATGTTTTATTTTTTCTCATCAGGATTGTCGGTAAGTTTTTCGTCCAATTGCGCTTGCTTCCATTCCAGCCGGTCGCGCTATATTTAGCTAACAACGCGGTCTTGTCTCAGTATCCGCTTCCGTCCGCCATGTTGCTTCTTGTTCTCAGAAAGGATAAGGGTCAGCGTCCACTCTGTTATTGTTCACTTTTACATACGGTTTATAGTTTCTTGTTAATGGAATTATTGATTATAGCTTCACTGTTAGCTTCTACTGTTGTATTGTACTTGAATATCTGTTAGCTTCAACTGTTTCAGCGCCGCCCGTTACCATTGTTTTTATAGATTGACAACACACGTTAGTGTCATGGGCGGTGAAACCATTATTACATTATAAACCAGAAACTCTGTATTAAATCTTCTTGGTGACAACATGACAGCCATCTGACATTCAATCTCACATAAGCACGTAACGTGCTGTTTTAGTTTTACCACTAAAGACGAAGACCGCAACCCTCAAATAAATTCCTCTATCACTCTGATCTGTAACCAACTTCACTCCAATCCCCAACCACTAAACATAGCACATAGCACTCGAGATCCACCGTGAATTTAGTCATAATTAATTCTCGTCGCGATTTTATTAATTCAGCCTTGGGCGCGCTGTTAATTATTACTAAACCGTCTCCATAATGTTTATTAACCGCTTTGAGCGTCGCACGCGCATTTGAGGCTTAACTAACCTCAATTTGGAAGGAGCATTTTTAATATTCCTCTCGTGTGACCTCAATGGTTGGAACAGATCATCGAAATGTAGTTGTACCTAATTGTTCAACGTCTTATGATTAATTTCTTCTTCTCGTCTCTTCTTATTTTAACTCATTGAACAATTTCGTGTTATAGTAACTAGGCACTAAAGTTATGATATGACTTACTCATGAGTCATGTCTGACAGCAGACATGATAAAGATTTTTTTTCTGTGCTAAACTAAATATTGGTACAGTACCTACTCAAGTGTCTTAATTTCAGCTCGATGCGTTCGTGTGAAGTCGTGTCGAAACGCGTAAGAACGAGCGACAGAGCAATAGTAGAAATCTTCACGGGTCCTCTATTTCCGGGTCTTTTTTTTTCTATAAAGATAAACAATTGAAAGCGATATTGACAAATTCCTCTATTAATATACCAAGGATGTCACAGATTATACATTCTAGACATGACACTTATTTACAATGCAAAGTGAACCATTGAACCAATCCTTTATTAATTTCTCAGGCCGTATAGGTGCGCGTGGGCGCATATAATGCACGTACTTCCTAATTGCGATCTACGGTGTTTGTTTGCTTGCACGTGGGCTGTTGCATTGGCCTGCATAGCTGATCTAGGCAGTCTAGATGCGATGCATATGCATTAGAATTTAAATATTTCATTATTATAGAGCTTTCTTTGTGTGTATTGTTCTGTGACTGCAACACACATTGATCTCAGGTCGTATTAGGTATATGCTGTTCAAACCTGTCAAGTTCCAGTCTGAAAGCACATATATATGCCTGTGCCCAGCAGTGTGACGTATATAGGCTGGATTATTATTATTATTATATATAATCTAAAGGTCAAGCATAGTTTCGTGAGATTTAAACAGGTTTAATAAAAAAACAAACTTTAAAAATCCGACAGCATATTTTGATATTGTCATCTATGTATGTTAAAAACCATTTATATATTTTTTTAAATCTGCCATTTTTTTAAATTAAGTATTTCGAGGCATTTCCGACACTAACTGCCGCACTCAGAGACGTCAATTAAGTTTTAAGTTTCATTAAAGTTGCTGCGTCTTATTCTATTGCTATAGTAAAGAAAGTGACAGCAGCTACTTTAATGATACTCAAACCTTAATTGACGTCTCTGAGTGCGGCAGTAAGACGAATCTAATGACACCTCGTTCGTCGAAATCGGGCCATCCATTCAGGCTCTACGAGGGAATAAAAAAGCGTACGTACAAACAAACATACATACCTATAAGTATGTAGGTAGTTGTAGGTACTTACGTAACATACTTGTCAAAAACATTACGTTCCTTCTTTTCAGCATATCCAGCGCTTTAAAGCGACGTGCGGCTGCGCAGCGTCACCTTTGCGAATACATTAGATACGCTAGTTTAGAGCGTTCGTGTTTAGCCACTGGTTCCCGTTTAATGCCATATTTCCGTGCGTAATTGATATAAATACTATATTTTAGGATAGTCGGAGACGGGTAGGATTTGCCGGTCAATATACGTATCATTAATACAACTTGGCCTATATTCCGACATTTCTTAAACAATATTGATTGTGATTATTTTCTATATTGCTGTATCTTTCTTATTTCCTTGATAATCTATTAACTACTAGCTTTTAGAATGGGTTTATAAAATATTATATGTTCAGTCGTTTAGGCTTGATTGAAACAAACACCCAAACATCAATAACATTAGTAGCATTGACACGAAAATTTAAGCAAAAGATTGGCTTACTAAAGAATTTTGTTTGTAATTATTTATACCCATTACCTTCAGCTTTCAGGACATAGTGGTATATCGCGAAGATAAGATATTATTCAAGGTGATACTCGTAACTATTACCAGTGCATGCGCGTCATTAACTACTAATAATCCTTGAGAAAATACACGGATTATATTTCAAGCGAAATTTATTTATAGATTAATGAGACATATATAATTAATTGAATGTATATATTTAAATTAACGTCGATATTCTGGCTAAATTAAGTGTATAAAATTGCAAAAATAAGTAAAATTGCAAAAGTATAATATAATAGAAACGCTTCACGGTAAATAACTAAGAATACGCGTAAGTTTTCTTTGTTCGCATTTATTAATTTCCATTCATTAATATCATAATATACATTTCATATCTTGTGGCTGATACAGTTAATTTTTTTTATATTGACTTTCTAACACTAAAAAGAGTTCAAAAATTAATCCGCATAAAGTAGTCAGACAAACATATTTTTAATCTTCAAATACTTCTTAATACTAACGTATCGGGCTTCTGAAATATATTCATGATGTGTTTATTTTTGCTTCACATAGCAATAGAAATTAGCTTCCTTAATAGGGGCCATAAAATGTACCCAAAACTTCTAATAAAAATCAGTTCGATAGAAAGTATCCGTGTTATCACCGAATCAATAATTCATATCGATATTTGCGATACGCTATCAGTGACAACCCTCAATGAGCCACAGTGTAAAAAAATACAATAGCGACGCCTTGGGCACTACGCGTTCTAAACACTCGTTTGATTAAAAAAATTTGCTACCTTAAGACGGCAAGGTAAGGTATAATTTTGTTTTACATTTTATCGACTTGTATTTCTGTGTTATTTAATGTCATAACGATATCAGGGCACCCGTCAACTGTGTAGGATTAGTCAGGATATTGCCCTTAATATTGATATAGTGATTGTAGTTGCAGACCGACATATGTTTATAAGAAAAGACGTTTAATTCCGGTCAGATAAGCAGATGGGATGTGTGTTTGAGGATGTGTCCAGAAACATTAATTTAAAAAAGTAAACTCTTTAACTCTTGAAGCTTTAAACTACACATGCTAACCACTCTACTCTTTATAGTATTTGAAATAATGTATAAACTTTATCTGTGCGTAGGAAAAATGTAGTACAACAATTATTTGAATAGAGATCAGCAACGCCATCTATAAATAAGTAACAAAACCACATCCCCCAATAAAAGCAAGTAATTAGTCTCATTTCACCAAATTTTTATAACCATTGACTAGCCAGTATTTACACGATTAGTCATTCGAACAGACGCCGATAAAACCAAAGACAACAAACCCAACCCACAATTGAGACGTATCGCTAATCGATCCGAATTAATTCTTTAAAACATTCGATTCTTAAACAAACTAACGAATCTAGTTATTGTCCGTTTTACTGCGATCCGGTAATGCCTGTAATTATGCTAAATAAAGATTAACGAGAGCTCATTGAAGTTTTTGTAGCCGCCGCCATGTTTAAAAATTTATTTCGGTCGCGCGCTACTGAAAAAAATAATTAAAGGTGTATTTATCGTTAAACTACTTTATTTGTTCGAACAACCAGGCATGTTTATTGTTTCATTATTGTAATTAAATTTCGAACGTTCAACACTGGCCGGTAACATCGACTATTAAAACTTTTAATAGTCAAATTTAAAAGCGTAAAATTAAAGTGAAAACGTCACTTTTAAAATTGGAATCACAGATACAAATCACTAAAATGAACTCCGTAGACACGTTGGCTTGAAAAAAGTAAAAATAGTCTTTAGCAATAGACTGTGCAGTTTAATGGGGCGTTTTATTTTACAACCGCCATATTCAGGGTTCCGCGTGAATGGTTTTTTTAGTATAACGCGAAACACAAGGCGTAAAGTATCTGGAAGTCATATAATAGGTTCTAAAACTGCCAGTAATAAATAACTATAGGTAGGTAACTGTTCTCATTTGAGGAATGTGTTATTTGAGTGTATTGGTAAAGTCAACAGAAATGGTTCAATCTGGCTAATTGGAACCCTAAGCTAACTCCTTTTATTTATTTATTTAAACTTATTTGCACTATTAAAAATAAATACAAATGGCGGACTTAATACCCATAATATGTACGTTTGGGTTAAACGTACATATTTAAACAAATATTTCGTCACTAATCACTGAAAGTTAGTAAATAAATGTCATACATAACATATCGAAACCGAACATAGTAATGCGTTTTGAAATCCCTGCTGACGTAAAATTATCCCTCAGTTTCAAATAAATGTTTAACCAAACCCGCTCAAAAATCCCTGCGCGCGCAGCAATTAAACATACTGAAATAGCTCCGTCGTAATTGACGATCTGGATTTATGTGACCGTAAACCGGCAGGATGCGCAGGAGTTGAGATGGTGGAGTGTCTGGGATATTTGAAGTTGAGCTGTCAATTTGTATGAAATATTTGGCAAAAGCGCACTGAAAAAAAATGTCAACGTTTTCGCGTAATTGACATAAATTGAATAAAACTTGCTATGATAATAGGCTGTAGCTTAGGGAAAAGGATCCAATTCAACCATTTCACACTTATAGAATTTGACATAATATTGACAGCAATAGAATTCAAATTCAAATACATTTACTTTGTGGGTTGGATCCTTTTTCCTAAGCTATTATAGTTCTATCAGCCGCAGTTGAACTGCAAATTCTTTCGTATATTATCTTAGCTCATATCTCTTAACTCATATTAGGTTCGATCGAATAAAGACGCTTAATCACAAAAATCATAATGTTGTAAAAAATTACCGTGTTAATAATTTCGTCAGTTATTTCCTGGAAAAAATAAAATGTTTTTTTTTGCCTTCCAACCCTACCTTTTTTGGACCGTAACATACTTTGAACAGAACTTTGGACTTAGTGACATTTCGTAACACAAAAACCAACCTTAACTACAAAACCAACGCCTCCAAATCCCTGATAAGCTGACGAAAGCTCAAGCAAAGCTCTTTATCTAAATACTCATTTATCTAAAATTCTTTAAATATTAGCTTCTGTCTATCTTTTACACGCCGGGTGTTAGCTGCGGCATTTGTAAGTTTTGGTAAAGCTTAGGATAAAAAGGGAGGATTGTTGAGAAAAAAACGCTAAAACTTAAACAATAAGGAACATACAGGGTTAAAAAAAGATAAAAGATATTTATTCAGTAAGTAGGCCGCACGGACACGTTTACACGTAAAAATCTACCAAATTTCTAAACTGTGCTGTTTAGCTAAAGGACATCCCTAGGAATATTGTTTGTTGAATAGTTGTGTTAGCTGATTCATAAAATCAATATTTGAGAACGGCTGGAGTGATATAGCATTTTTCTCAATGTTCGTAGTAGTCCTAATATAAGGGAAATTGGAAGAGTTGCCCGAGAAAAAACGGACAGGATAACGTCTGTGGGATCAGCTGGCTTGTAATGAATATATTAAGGAATTTACTTTTATTTTATTTTATTGATTACTTTGCAGCTTGAGTACTTCGACTCGATTTTCTTCTTGGTGTAATGTGTGAAGTGGTAGGTACGAAGGCAAAAGTTCCTTTTCGAATTGTTAACCCGACGAGCGCAGCGTTTTTTTAGCGTCTTTAGTGCAGTGACTAAGCCGCTGTAATCTGTACCTGAATACCAAGCTTATCATTTCAAGTTTTCTTGGTTCGGCGCCGAGAACTCTACAAGTGGTTAATTTTGTATAGAAATTGGTTACACTGGCAATCCTGATGTTAACGTATTAACTGCCTGTGACGCTAAATTACCTCATAATTTCATACAAATCACGGTTTCGGGCACGTAATGTATTAAAGCTGTTAAGGTAGTTTAAGTTTTAGTGTTGTAGTTAAGTGAATTAGCTGTAGATCTACGAAAATAAAAAGGCAAAATAGATAGGAACACTTAAATATTAAAAAGAAAAGATAAAGATAAAAGATATTTATTCAGTAAGTAGGCCGCACGGGCACTTTTACACGTCAAAATCTACCAGCGCTTCCCAAGAGGAGACCACTGCTGAGAAGAAGCATTATTTTATTACTAGTACTTACCTACCTACTTTAAGGTATAATCTCTAGCATACTGGTAACTCTAAGATACACCTAGGATCTTAAATCTAAACATTCGCATTTGGAACAAGGATAACGCCAACACAAAAGGAACAATGACAATTCAAAATCGAAATTCATATTTCGAATATAGAATTCCCGCGAACGTAGCTGAACAAACGCTATCGCTCATCTTTTGTTTATTTCTTGACGTATCGTTCGAAGAACAATGCATTACCAAATAACAAGATCCGTCGGTCCTTGCTTAAACTATACAGCGCAGGATCACCTTATAATGGAAGCATGTCCAGTAAACTTGAGCTGCGTTGGTCTTAGCTAGTATAATATACAGAAAGGTCAAGATAAACTAGTAAACTCAATGACCGCTAGCCGGCTAGCCGGAGTCATAATGCTTTATATTCAAAATGAGGTCGGGGATCTAAGTAAAGTGGATTTTATAGCCATACACGTACTAGTTTTGGAGTTCTTAGTTCTTACTGTTGTTGCTACGATCTTTTTGACTATATACGAGTAGATTTGGCTAATTATTTCAAGAATGATCCACGATATTTATAAATATTTTTTACGTATTAAAATCTCGCAACCTCAAACGATCGTTCCAAAAATAATTTGTACAATTCAACCGAACCCTATGCGATATTTGAAAGGCCAATTTAAAGAATATTTGTAAAACAAGATAACGTATTTAGTATGGATGGAGTGGGAATAGTTAAAATAACAGAGTAATTTTTCAAACAGCGCCTCATTGTAATGTTGATAAATTATTTTTAACCTCATTTATACTTCAACAATGTCAGCTTTATGATTCTTAATTTAGTACGTTAACGGTGCTAGGTATGCCTACGCCTCCATATGGCGTCTTAATGCCATACTAAATGTATGTTCATGGCACTTAATAAGGTACGTTGTTATAATTATAATATACTAGCGGAATATGATCCAGTTACTCCTTTATGTTTACTTTAATTTTATTTATGGCATATTTTTGGCTTAATTAGGCTGTTTTTTGGGGGTTTTTTTACAATACAATTTTCAGGTGTGACATTAATATTTCAATTGTGTTAAAGCAACGAACAATACGCATGCCTTTTCATATAAGTTATGTTCGCCTTCAACGTCTGCAACGTTTCTTAGGGGATTATTATTTTAATTTGACTTCAGCCTGTCATATGGATATGAATAAAAAGATACATTTAGGTAAATACAATTAGTTCTTGCGATTTACTTTTTTTTTTTTTTTTAATCTAGTATTTTTAACGAGCTTAATAGACTAACACCTGAAGTTTAATGTAAGTGTTCAGTTTTCTTTCCTTCTTTCTAGCATACCAATCAAACTCTTTCTTTTAATTTCAATTGAGAGAAAGTTTGATGAAACCCTTGACTTTCCCGACAAGAACCGAACACGACCGAATGCGGCCGAAGATTGATCGCAGTAATCTGTCTATGTTCTGATGCCGTCAACATACACACACGTTTGACGAATCAAATTGTTTACTAGCTTTTTACTGTGGCTTTCCTTATTACGTGCCCAGCAGCAGTTCAAGGTTTGAAAAGAGATAATACAATTTTGAGGAACTTGCAAATAAAATCGCGCATTGACAAAAAAAAAATCTTTAAAAAATCCAGTGTGTGCTGTCAAATACATAGTAAAGAAAAATCATTGGATAATTAATACACGCAGTGATATGGTAAAAGTAGTACCTACCTACATAACCAATGCTTGTATTAAATCTTGTAAAAACTTGTTGTTTGGTTATAAAAATAAGTATATTTGGCCATAAGAACAGAGTGACTCACGTGTTTGCGACAATCTTTTATCCGAACCAAAAAACAACCAGTAAAAAATTACACAAACTTAAAATGCATTACAAATAATCATAAGGCGTCGATAAAATTAAATCGATACCGAAACCTTAGGAGTCCCATATCGATTAATTAACAATACTTTACTCGGACGCTGTAATCTCATAAACATACGAGATATAACGAGATTTTATTATAAAAACTGAGAATAAACCGATACACGTAACACCTGCTCCATCAAACACGAACGATGATTATGTTAATGTTCCTAAAATTTTACCCGCGGTTTTCAAAGAAGAAACAACCTTAGATACCTTGATACTGATTCTATTCTTGTAAACGTTGAAGAGACTCAAAGGTACACAAAAAACTTGAAGCGTGTCGAAACGAATGAGGTATCGAACGGGCACCAATTAAACAAAATGGGCGCTTATTCTCGTCTCCCATAAATCGATAACACGCTACACAACCAGTTACAGTTACGCCCTTTAAAGGATTCGTCCCGTACACGGTAAAATGAACTTTTATACACAATAACAGACCTTGTTATGAAAGCTGAAAGTGTCAGAATTACGTAACCTCGGGAGCGACTGTTACGCCCTGTTAGAACGCCCTCCGCTAACGAGATCGACAGAGATGAATGGATGCAGTTTTTATATGCGCGAGCGAGTAGAAAAATAAACAGAACTCTTGAAAAACACTTGTGAGATAACAAAGGCTGGCTTCCACGAAGACGTCCAATAATTTGTCTTTTTAATTTTACGGCGACTGCCTTGGCTTTTAAAATATAGTTTTTTTTTGACCTCGGCTGGTCCATTAGGTCGGAGGCTGTATTCGGGAACTCATTACTCCTACCATGCCACATGAAATTTATTTTATGACTTATTGTTTCTCTACGCCCTTGGATCAGGGACAATAACCTTTTCGCGTGCGGACCTGAAAACAGTTTTATTCTAGGGCGTAAAATATGCACATTTTTATTCCGAGCACACTTCGAAGAAAAGTCCTCAAAGTGTCCGCGACACAAAAAAAAACAAAAGGTCAGCAATCGTGTCGTAATAATAAGAATAATGCGAAATAAAACCTGAACTAAGCACAATGAAATAAAACGGACATAAAAGAATTCGAAACCTGTTCTGCTCTTGCATCGGTTTAGTTGTAAAAAAGCCCATTCCATATAATATTACCCATTACATCCCCGAGAATCCGTGTTCGGCCAATCGGCGGGAAGAATTTGAAAATCGAATTGGAGTTCGAGTTATAAACAGTCGTTCTAAAATAAAAATAAATAGTTTAGTTTTTCGCACGCGACGATGAAAACAAATGAGTCAATAGTATTTTATACACCAATGTTCTTGCACAAAACGCAATTAAAGAAGCTTAGGCAAATTGCGTTGACAGCCAAAAAGATGCACCCCGTTCCCACAACGATTTGGAATTTCGGGGTGATTATTTTTATAAAGTGGGCAACCCCACGCCGGAACTCGCTAATGAGCGATTAGTGTTGCCAGTTACGGATAATACTTTACTAATAGCTGGGGTGTTATGAGGCGATTCGGGGGTTACAATGGGGCGATTTTTTAAGGGTTAAGCGTAGTCATAAATGTCTGACAGTAATATTGGGGGCACTACATGTAATAAAATTCTCTAATGTTCATAATACGCTGTGGTTTTTTAACCGTATAATAATTTTATAGCAGTCGCTTACGCATTACGCTTTTGACCGCGACTTCGTTAATGTAGAAGTAATTTACCGCTTTTATCTGTGGAGCTATCGAATTTTTCGGGATAAATAATATCCTGTGTATTCAGGTTGAGGACTTTGTGTGTGCCAAATTTCATGCAAATCAGTTCAACAGTTTAGGCGTGATTAAAACACAAACATCCATATAAATTAATATATAATTATTTTTTTTATTATAGAGAATTCTCCAGAATCTTGCTTCTAGAGACATCTTTCTCTATAGCTCTAAACTACCGCACATTTATTTATGTGTTATCGCATAGCCAAATATACATTTAAACGTAAAATAATATTAAATAAAAAATAATAAAACCTCTCTCACTACTATTCGACTCAAATATCTAATTCTTCGTATTTTACATCCATATTCTTTTTTAAATCCCCAGCCTATTGTGCGGGGTGCAATATAACGTATAACTGGATTCGCAGACCACCCACAGTCTGAAGCTAACTAGGGAAATGTAAATCAGATATCGGACGAGTGAAAAAAAAATGTCAACTTTATGGTGCTGGCCGAAAACAAGGACGTGTTGGGACGCCATGTTTCTTCTCAGAAAAATTGATTGGAAATTCGTTGGTGAATTCGAATTAATTCGATGATTTGTTCATGTGTGTAAATAAATCAATCTCACACAAATTGACGGAATGAGATGATATGTTATTTTATCGATGTTTAAATCGAATCAGAAAATCATGAAATTAACAGACTATCCATGATCTCTTTAAAAATAGTAACAAAGTATATTTATGTTTGTCTGTTTGTACAGCTGTTTTAAACTACGTAGTACATTTTGATGTATTTTTTCATGTTATAGCGAATTCATTCCGAAGGGTTTATGTGTAACTAATAGATGTACTAATATTTTCCAATTTAACCCTTATTGTGCTGAAGCTCCATTTACTGTACCCGTCAAAAGAAGGGATTTTCTCTTAAACTTTCTATCTGAGAGCTTTCAGAAATGTCAAGAACAGGGGTGTATATCATACCTATATAGATCCCATAAACATCTCTGTTTTCAATTCGTCGCCGAAGTATTAACCGGCAAACTAAAGTTGTTCCGTTGTAAGTACGTAAGGCAGGGTTAGGTAACTACGATGAAATCTGCGACAAAAAAAATACGGGCATAAAAATGTAAATAATACTCTGCCGGGACAACTGTTGTTAATCATTCGTCGACGAATCGAAATCGAGTTAAGAAAATCATCTAGCTACATGTCTAGTCATAAGCTAAGCGTATAAAAACAATCGGGAGGGAGGTCTAACGAGTTAGCGACGCGTCGGCTAACGAGTGAGCTAACTGGGAAATAAAAGCTATGCGTGATGCACACAGCGCCCGCGGCGGCGCAGGCGCAGGTAGCGTTGGCAGCGCAACTCGAAACACGAACTGTATTATGAGTTGTTGAAACGCTGCTCCAGGCAGAGAAAAGTACAGAAATATTTAACTATTAGCTTTCTCTGTCGGGAATATGAAATTATACGGCCTCTGTTGTGCAAAAAAAGGTTTTTATGAATTGGTGTTTTATGGTATGGCTCTTATGTCTATCAGGCTGATTCGCGATCATGATAATAATTGTTAAAGATACCAGTTCTCTACGTCCGCGTAGAACTCGTTTATCGTTTTTAACAATAATAAAATAAAATCGGAATCCGAATTCGAAGAACTTCCAAAAATTAGTTCGTATTTAAGGCGTGATTAAAACAGTTTCCATTTTGTACCTAAAAATAATGAGAATGAGATGTGGTATATTTGTAACTACTTCACTGATGCTTGCACAAAATACTGCCAAAGTCAATACATATGTATATGTCGTATCAAATGTGAAAGTTAAAAAAACGTTATTTGCAGTACCAACTTTACGCTTCACACAATCGCTGCCGTCCTTTTGCCTCTTCCTTGCTTTGACTTTTTCCAGGATCCACATCTTTTGTTTTTACGAAACTCGCATGTTACTGCAAAACACGCGACCAAAGTAGGAAAACGTTTATGTCGACAGTAAATGCGGAAAATAAAAAATAAAAACTGGAACTAAGAGACGTTTTTTCTGCAGACCGTGCCCCAAAAATCCTCGTGAAGGCGTTGTTTGTCCAACACGCGTGTGGCCAAGACTGGTAGCGAGCAAACAGCGCTGTTGACTGTACCAGTGTTTGGCGATCGAATTTCGAAGATCTCTGTACGTCTGGCTGCGTACACACACAGGTCTGGGCGTTAGGCAAGGCCTAGAGTAAAAAAATACCGGGAAGATATTTCTTTGGCTACAGTCTAAAAAGATGCAACTTAGGTCATAATAAACAAGGGTGTAAATCATATTCAGAATATACTAGACTTATGCCCTTTTCAATTTAGGAGTTTTATTTATACCCTTTTCTCACATAAAGCTACAGATTTAAGTATTTTGGTTTCGGGCTATACTTAACCGAAATGAATACGAATTAACTTTTTAAATTTATTTAAGTTGTTGACACGTGTTTATTTTGGGATGGAATAAAATGGGCCAAGTCCGTCTAATTTTATCTGTCAAATGAAAAATGAACTGGGTGATGTGATTTATTGTTATGAGTCATTTATAAAAGTTAGGTACCTAACAATACTCAACAACAATTATTGCACATTACTGATAATTACAAATGAAACAAATAATAACAGTTTAATTCTACTAAACATGTTAATTTAAACTGTTATTATGATTTGTTTTATTTGACAACATTTTGTCCCAAAATAAGACAAATTGAACTAATTTCTGCTGTATCTAGTAGGGATCTCCCGCTACTTTTTAAACGGTTAAAAGCAATATTTCCATCGTTTTTTTTGCCGAAACACGGACATTTAGGATTAAACCTTGTTTATTCAAATCAATTAACCCCCTAACAAACAATACTCTTTATTCCCACTCATTTTTCGCTCCACGGAGCAATAACGAACAACCAACGGGGAATAATTCGTCCATTCTCTTAAGAAACCGTACAGATCAAAGGAAGCCTTAAATTTGGACCAAAACAAACGCTGAGGCAAAACAAATAAAGTTTGGTTAAACCGCAGTTACACCGCTTGCTATGCTATTAAAGCTATACTTAGCGTGCGCTTCTTAAAGCCCCGCCCAGATTCCTTAGGCCCTGTTCACACACACACTGGTGAAATGAGTGGCAGACTCATTATATCTTAGTCCTCGTTGCCTTCTCCATGCTATAAAAAATATGAGGTTGTCAAAATCCAAAGGGCCCTTATGGTGGCGGGCGCTTACGCCGTTATAGTTTTCATTGCCTTGTCATTAGTATAACAGCCGTGTGCAAAAAGGCGTAACCGCCCGCCGTGATATTCCCTTTCGATTTGGACGACCCATATACTGTGTAAAAAAAATATATGCCTGGATGAGTAAATTACTTTTAACCTCTCTAGATCATTCAAGTAAGCATATATATAAGGGTTAAGTTCGCCTTTGTACATTATTTTCATTTCTTTTCTGTGTACATATTAATTTGTCAACCTGTTTTTGTACAATAAAGAGTTTACATACATACGTACATACATACTGTTTCAGTACTCACGGAAATTGTCGTCTCCATACCATACGTTGGAACTATTAACTGTTGTGTCCATCCATGCTCAGTAGAGATTTTATGAGACTGTTAACACCATACTGTTACGATTGCGTGTGTTGCGGGTGTTTATGGGGACCGGTGATCACTTACCATCTGTTGTCACGTCTGCCCCCTTTTTCCATAAAAAAAATCAAAGAACGAAATTTACTATCCGACTGGGTTAAGGCTTGTGTAGTATGCCTAACACTGAAAGCCCGTCCACCTGCGGCAATTTCTTACAATATTGTCAATGGTGAGCTCGCATGCCCGCAATGCCTCATGCATTTTCACAAAGAAAATTGGCTACATAAGCCACGTGCGAGCTCACCAGCGACAACAGTCTTCCTTAAAAAACGGTCGCCGTGACCGAAATTGGTCTGACCAATCATATCATCATGCCTAACACAAGCCTTAACCCAGACGTATAGTAAAATTTCGTTATTTAGACTAATTATTTTTTTAACGTACGTATTTTGATGCTTATTTTTTGTTTTTAAAATATGGTTTTCTATTTTTTTTTATCTCCGACTTTCTTAGTGCTTATGTTTGGATTTTGTTTTTGAGCTGTCTCTCTCTCTTTATATTCAGTAAATAATCTTTATTGGTGAGATTATAATGTTTTTAATTAAACATATTATATTATCTGTAGTGTGACAGAGTCCTTATTCTCCACATAACTTCGTACAAAAAACACGGCCTTCGTTAGAATGCATGACTGGCAGTTCCGTACAAATTGTAGATAGTATTCAATGGAATTCATTTAAATGTATGATCCTTGTAAGTTCAGGACCGATTTTGTTTGATAAACTAAGATTCGTATTCTTAAGACCTATTTTTTTAGGGTTTCTATAGGGCAAAGCGGAAGCCTGTTGCTGACACTCTGCTGTAAGTCTATCCGTCTGTTTGTCATGGGTCCCTAGCTAGTAAAAAAAGCAATAGACCTGAAATTTGGATATTTTATGTAAAACGTTGACCCACAAATTGAATTTAATAAATTCGCGATTCGTTTAAATAATTTTTACAAGTAAAATAAAAAAGGAGCAGATTTATTTTAGGGCCTGTTTCACAATCGAAAAGTAAATTCATCTGTCAAATAAAGATACTCCTCTCCTTGTCTATTTTCAAGTGCAAGAAAGGGTAAGGGCTTAATTTATTGGACAGATATGCTTTAATTGACGATTGTGAAACAAGCGGTTAGAGTAGTCTACATTTCAACACGCTCGCAATAAAAATAAAAAAACAAAACAAACTGCCCCCAAACTCCAAGATAGTTGCAAACAGGTAAACTATCGATAATATATGACGACGTCAGCCATTAAAAAACAAAAAGCATTTCAAGGGTTGCCAGCACAAGTGGTGAACCACTGGAGAGCTGTTTGTGAAATTACTTAATTCCACCCCAAATGGCCACTTACCCCCCAATTTGTGCCACTTGTAGTGGGTTCCGCGCACTAATGGGTCTGGGTTGGTAGCTGTATTTCTGTTTTATAGGTATAGTACTTGATGGTTAATATAACGATTTTGACAGCTGTCAAAACAGTACAATTTATAACCTACAACTATTAAATTTTGTCCGTTTTTTCTCGTTGAAATCTGTGTAATATACAGGGTGTCCCGCGATAAAGTGCACAAACGAATAAGGCTGCATTTCTATTGAGGCGGAGACGAGCGGAGCGGTCACCTTGTACAGTACCCACACTAAAGCATAGCATACAGAAACTAAAGGAATCTGATTGGTCCTTTTCGCACTGCTCCGCTCGTCTTCGCCTCAATGGAAAGACAGCCTAAGGATTAAACTACATGTGATTTATCACGGCAAAAATTAAAAATAAAAATATGGGGTTTACAATAATAATTATTGAAAACTTTACGCAAAATTAAAAAAATTGGTTTTTTTTCGTGATAAAATCACATGTAGTTTCACCCTTATTCGTCTGTGCACTTTATCGCGGGACACCCTGTAGATTATTTCGTTATCTGAACCACAATATTTGGACAACGACGTGTAGCTTTAAAAGTTTTTGCGAGAGCTTTCGAGAGCTTTATCTTTTACGTCAGGTTTGTACCTTTATGGCAACAATCCATTTTGATTAATGGTTGGGCTATCAAGCCAACCGAAACCAACCGATTCTCAAGTAATTCGGTTTAAAAAATTTAAAGCGTTCTTCAGTCCCAATTGCATTTACTATTAAAAAGAGAATTAGCTAAATTATGAAAATACAAACTACAACTCCCATACAAAGTGAAAGATATTTTTTCCGCAGTTATAGATAGATTATTTTCAGTAGAAAATCTAATTTGGTTTATTGTTGAGCTCATTCGCCCAATCTTCAATGTACCTACTTCTCCAGATAATCTTCTATCTTTCTCTTTAAAAATAATTCGGCCATGTTTTTTTAACTTCCTTCAAACACAACCGATATTCGATATACCAATACATCATCACAAACTAACACGCAATTATGACTATAATTTACTCGGAATTGGCCTAGTCTCGACCATTGCACTCAATCATTCTTCTATCCCTCTTACCCACATATTGATAGAACGAGACACGAGACTGGTCAGATCGCATAGACATAACTCACGCTATAGTCCAAAAGGACGTAAGTTGAGATTGTAAATCTTTTATTTTAGATTTTGTTTAACGGCGTTATAGTAAGAATTCAATTGGCTGTTTTTTTTAGTTTTAAACGTGTTATGGATTATTAATCATGAGTAAACGGTCGAGTTTCCTGTCTTTTTTGCATATTCTCAGAAGATGCTAGGCTCGGGTCGGTATTGGTTTTATTAATGAGTTTGAAAAAGTTAGTTCACGCCCATTGGTCAAATGCGACTATTCGTGGAAATCATGGAAATAAATCTAATAACTTAAACCATTTCGTTCGCGTTAACTGCGTTTTACACATTTGCTACTACCGACTGGCATTCGTATGAAATTTTGATACGGAAGAGATAAAATATCGGCAGACTTTCACAAAAGTTTCTATAGATAAGTAAATCATACTTCAGGCGATGGAGTATGGAAACATTTTTCCATACTAACTTGGTGCAGTTTTTGTCTCCACAAATAATGCGTATTTTGTACCATGAGGTACAACAAAGAAGAATCTGCGCAAAATTAGTATGGTAAGGTGTTGGTTACCCAGTCGAATTATGTTATGATGTATGGCATGATAAATGCCCCTTTCAAGTAAGTGATCTACCTATAGGTACTAAGGGCATGATCCGGTTTAAATTCACCAAACGCCCAATCCTTTGCCAAAAACAGACAAAGATTCGTTTGTATATTTTCAAAACTTCTGCCTTTTTGAGTTACGGTCTACTTCTAAACAGGGGAATATTCGAAGATTGAATATTAAAATGATGTAAAAAAAATCAACGCATACAAAGCACGCAATGATTTAATGATTCCAAAGTAACAAATTCTAAAACTAGGCAACACACATCTTTAATCAGATCTTCCGGTCAAACCTGAGCTAAATTGAATGATTGGCGCAAACGTTTCTAACAAGGTTTTAACCGAAACCCTATACCACGTGGCTTCGGTATCCGAACGGTCGCAGGCGCCATAAATACAGGCTCGTCTGCGCCCGCGCAGGTACGCCCGCCAAACAAGATCGTTCCTTTTTTAAAAAATAACAAACTCTGCCAGTCGCATTTAAACTCTAACTAATCGAGTTAAAGTTGAATTTAGAACGGTTGGAAATGGAATTCATTACCATAATTCACTTTAGGCTTTCTCACTTCTGAAATAAAGCTCCTTTTTCGTATCGGACGCTCTCGACTCGCTTAAACTTAAATTTAAATCTCAACTCTAAGTTTTTAAGTTAAGGTTGGAATTTGGTTATGAATTTTGAGTTTTTTCTCGTCATGCCAGCTTTTTTTGGATGTCTTTTTGTGACAGCGCCTGCGTTGGTTCGGTGGGTGTTTTGCGGGGTCAGCGAGGATAA
Organism: Tortrix viridana; assembly: GCA_963241965.1. Classification (NCBI taxonomy): domain Eukaryota; kingdom Metazoa; phylum Arthropoda; class Insecta; order Lepidoptera; family Tortricidae; genus Tortrix; species Tortrix viridana. The sequence goes on along the minus strand of OY725196.1, from coordinate 5,803,173 downwards.
TAACTGTAAATTATCGTCGTTTCGGTTTATTGAAATTCGCCCGGACGTGTTCTATGGCAAGACATGGAGGCAAACATGTCCAGTCATTTGTGAGCATCCTGTTCATATTTTTTTTGCGGTTACCCTAGTTGATCATGCGGTTTGTCTTCGGTTATTGGTTATCTTTATTATATTTGACCTATAATTAGAATTCTTAATTAATTTAGAAATATTGGCATTGCTCGGATGTGAGAGATATGTATATCAGTTTGTATTGTAATATAAAGCGAATAAAATACAACGAAAATAGTAAACAACTCCACAGTGCCTCTCAGCGGGTAGGTATTGTTTCGTAGAAAATTAATAGCTCGATTTTTTTTTGCCCGAACACGATACTTCGATTCTCAGTAACGCGAATTTTTACTTCTTCGAATTTTCGTTTCTCCGAATTTCATTACTTCGATTATTAAATTTCCGATTTTTAATTGAAAATATGTTCAAATCTACGAAGTTTTAATATCCCGAATGCACTTTTCACAGAATAGGTTTTCCCCGATTGTTCAGTTAAACGATTGTTTAATACGCGGTTTCACACACAGTCGGAATATAAAGATTTTATGATTTCTTATTTATGTTTCGGGCGCTTCGCCGGCCGCTGCCGCGGCACGCTCGCTTCGCTCGCTCGGCTCGCTTGCTGTTGTGGTCACAGTTCTAACCTTACCCAACCTAGTGAGGGGGGGTATTTGGTTTTTTTATGGCGGGGGGCTTCGCCCCCCGATCCCCCATTGTGGGGCGCTTCGCCCCCCACCCCCCCTCCGCCTAGCTATCCCATTCCGCCTTCCTAAAGTGTGTCTAACATTCGAAGTCGAAACCCATTCGAAAAGTATTAATTAGGATTTCCACCTATCAGAATCAACCGTTTTCGGTGAAACGTTTTCGAGAAACAGAAAATTTTGCCTATTAATATTCGATGTATTGAAAAAGCAGCAAGTAAAATTAGGAGAACTGTAGTTTCGGACACCAGATGACTTCGAGTAAATGAAATTACAAAGCAATGAAATTCTAACTATCGTGATTCGAACAACTGAAAATTCTGACAAACGTGGTCGGAGAACCGAAATTCGAGGTATTGACTTTCTACGAAACGATAGGCACCCCCTCTCAGCCTCAGACTCCAAGGCCTTAGTAGGCAAATCATATCTGTTTTTTTTTTGTTAAATCCCGAACACAACACAATTTTTTTTTTATTAAAACATATTATCTATCTTGGTCAATGTTTTAGTACTTATCATGATCAATTAATTAATTTTGCTAAAACAGATGCTTACATCATTAAAGTAGAATATTTTAGACACAGCAACAGCAGCGTTATCGCAAAACACCTTTTTACAACCCTAATGCGCTGTAACACCTCTAACCTCTCCGCTACGCGCCAAAAACCGATATCCAAACAGACAAAGTAAACTCCAACAAATCGGATAGAAATCCCGAAACGTCAACAGATCCGCAATCAGCCTTAATGAGATACCTACAATATAGCCATGAGCTAGAACAGGACAGGTATAGATTTGTCGGTGTGGCTAATGACGGGTGGGGATCTAATTGCTAACGATAATACCTACTGTCTTGTGAAGTACTGACGTGCTAATAAAGGCAATGTGTACAGACGAACACGCAAAAGCGTTTAAGTCGTAGCGTGTTGAAGCCTCTGAAGTTGTGATATCTTATTCAAATAAAAAATAGATTTTGACTCGGTATGAAATTAATTTATCTTTGCTTATTCTGGAACTAAACCATAACAGGCACACTAAAGTATAAATGGAATACTGTATGTTTTTATACTATTTAAAGTCATGATTAAATGTCACAGGGTCTCATTATTTCTACCAATTTGCCAGCAGTATGTAAGATTATAATTTGAATAACAACTTTCCTCTACAAGCTAATATTTGCACGGCGCAAAGTGAAGGCTAAGGAGCCTTCCAAGAAATGAATTAGCCCTTGTTTGCAATTAATTTTTAAATTACACATTATTACGAAAACAGCCTGCGCCGAAATACAATACGTAATTTGTTATCTTAAAAAAACACGATTATGACACAGAATCTGTCAGAAACTGCAATTTAACCGAAACTGCGACAGTGATTAACGCTATCTTCATTTGCGTCCCAGAAACCAGATACCGATACTGAATTTCGATCAATTAACATTCATGATAAACAGCACTTTAGGCTTTCGTTTCGTAACAAGAAATAGCTTGAGTTATTGCGGTGTCAAGTGGGGTCTTGTCTTGTCTTAACCGTATTATAGCCTTATAGGGCTGGAACCGGTTCTTGCGCGGTGTTATTGCCGTGGATGCTCGTTTTTCGGCGATACTTGACGTCTTAACGTGATAATAGCATCTTCTGAAATGCTAAAAAGGTTTCTTGTTCACGTATTTTTTTTTAAATTAGGTGCAGAACTGGTATAACGATTTTTTTTGGTACCATAATATAAATAAATAAATATTTCACCCACAGTTCTAGCAATACCACTTAGTGGTGTTTAATAAACAAGGTTGTACCACAATAATCAATTTGAAAAAAGTTGGGCAAATGCACAAAGCGACGTTGTAGGCTTTAAATAAGTTCCTTTGAGAACGTTTTAGTGCAGAAAGTAATAAGTACTACCTTATTAGGAGTAAGTTTCTTTGTACAAATGCAATAAAATAAATAAATAAAAACGTCTGATTGTTAAAAATACATAAGGACATGTTTCACACACGCGATATCTTCTGCCCTAAACAAACAAGCACATCAATTCTTAAGTTAAAAGTAATTTCGGCTTAATTATAACAATAAACTTGCATTTACAATACAAGCTCTATGTCCTTGTCCTTATACTCCTTGCCAGTGACACGCCTGTCATATCCAAATTGCATACAACTTTATTTGATGGCAGTGAACGTTTTAAGGCAGTTATCGGCGATGTCAAATCGGAAATATATTATCATACATATTATCATGGCAGTGGCATCGATCATGCTGTCCACGGATTTAGATAGCCCGTTAGCTAAGTGGCTATTACTGCATGTTACATGAATTGTGTAGAATATGTTCGCGATAAAGAGTAACCTAGAGGAGTATGGCTATGACTAGCTACTACGTTATATATAGAATGATATGAACATGACTAGCGGTTTTATTACGAGTATTATAATTCGCATAAAAATGAAACTTATAATAAGACCAGGGCCCTAATAGGGTTGCCACCTGAACTATAATATATAGTATTCACTATATTTTGGCTGTTCGTTCTTTATAATTTACAAAGCACGGAAACTACGCTTAAATACTATATTTTTGCTATGCGCACTTTATTTGTTGTTTATTTAAACCAACAAATACTATATTAAAAAAAAGGTGGTAGCCCTAGCCAATATCCTAGGACAATCCTGTACATTTTAACAGTTTTCGAAAAGAGCAAGAAAAGAGCTAAAGCGTAAAGCCGGGTCCACATTACACGCGGCATTTTATGCATCTTGGCTAAGCTTAGCCTCTTCAGACCCGGCCAACACGATCGTGCGTATTGTTCAAAATTTAAAATGGTTCTTATTTACCAATCAATAAAATTCAATATTATCTATCACTTGATACTAAGCTGGGTTTGAAAGGGCTATAGGACAATATTTACTAATATTATAAACAATAAATATGTATTATATTATAATAGAATTTCCCCGCAACTCCGTCCGCGTAGTAGTCGTTTTCTGCTTATCCCTCGGGAACTATAAAATTTTCCGGGATAAAAAGTATTTTTTATGTTAATCCAGGTAATAAACTATCTGTGTGCCAAATTTCATAAAAATCGGTCGAGCCGTTCTTGAGTTATAAATGGTGTAACTAACTCGACTTTATTTATATTATTTATTATTATAATTATATTATTATTCATAAACGCACAACAAACCTATTTTAGTAAAAGTATGCTTTGTCACTTTCTGTCAGATTCAAATGTCAAAATGAAAGATAAGGCCACAGAATACTTCAAGCATACTTTAGTTATTGGGGATTATGAATAAGAGGGTAAGTCTTGTGCTTGACTTCGTTTGTGCAAAAGATGTGTATGTCTTGTCAAGAGTACCCTATGTCCATCTCTATCTCTAGGATATAAACTATCTCTGTACCAAATTTCACATTGATCGATTAGGGGTTGTACTGTGAACACTGAACGAACAATCACACTATCTCATTTATAATATTAGTAAGGAATGAAAGTGCCTGTCTGTTACGCATTCTCATCTAAACAGCTTAACAAATATTGATGAACTTTGGTAAAGAAATAGTTTGAGTTTCGATAAATTTGTTATCGAAGAAAGGGATTTTTGGGAAAGTCGCAGCCTATTGTTAGTACTAAACAGTAAATAAAGAATAGATGTCAAGCGTTATCTTATCAACTGAAGTCATAAATCACATCTGATCCTGTTGCCAAGATATTGGTAACCGTCGTGTTAACATGAAGTTATCTTTTATAGAGATTTTAAGTAGTTAAATTGCAAATTGTAATTTTTCAGTAAAAACATGAAGAAATACCTATTTAGGAAGTACGTAAGTACCTACACTGTAACTTAATGCTTTCATATTTTATTGTGTTAACATCGTGTGACCAAACGTCCAACGTTAGAAACTAAATTTGAATTAATACTAACTACACGCGATCCAAAATCGGACAACATCCGAGGGAATAGCGATAAACTACTATGCGGACGGAGTCGCGGGCAAAAGCTAGTTTCACATTAATTTACAATAATTTCAAGATACTCGTATTATTTAAAAATTTATACGTTTCTGAGTAAACCGAACTAGTTTTACATCTCATATAACGAATCGGTTATTCAAAAGCTATAAAAAGTGTCGCGGCGTGGGAGCGGTGCGTCAGTGTTGCCAAGCGGCGAAAATAAAATAAGATATATTATTTACATTATATTCATTTGGTCCAAACATTCCTAATCCCAAAGATGCCAGAGAAAAGATTGACTAACAGGGGCTTTATATATTTTTTAAATCTGCTAGGCGGATGCTATTTCCACAAGAATATTGCACAATAACTATATTTATATTTGATAGATAACATGCATTGACGATCGTAATATTATTTCATACTTAATCCACTTGGCACCAAAACCCCTTATTTCTTTTCAAAATTAACTTGAAAGTCTTGAAACAAATGTGACATTTTAAATATAAAGGGACCTTATGGAGGCAGGCGGTTACGCCGTTTTTAGAACTGTTACCATAATGTTCGTATAGTTACAAGAATAAGAAGAGCGTAACTGCCTTCCTCCATAAGGTCCCTTTATATTGAGAACGTCACAAATTCACGGCCACAATCTATCATTTGTAACACGCGATTCGTGTCGCTGGCACTGAATTATTTAAGCCCAGCCACACCAAGCTGTACATATTAAATGACTTTTAATCCATTATAATAAGGTGTTTAATTAACAATAAATTATCGCTTACATGATAAGCAGTCAACGCGTTCTAGCCATTGGTGTTATAAAGGTTGTATAAGATAATACTGTAAAGTGTGGTGTTATATTTAGTATTAATTATGATACTTTAACGCTTTTTTATTCAACTTCACGTTTTTTCTTCTTAGTGTGTTTAATTCAAATCTTCTTGAACCAGTTCCTATTGTCGGAATATTAATTATGATGTCCTAAGCGCCGATCTGATGATGGATTGTGGAGTCAAGTGTCAACTGGATACTTTTGTTTGACAGAAACCCATTATTTCGGTATAATTTCATTGTCAAAGATTGGGATAATTTAGAGATGGGTGTTAAACAGTAATTTGAAAAATCGAACAATAGTTTATCGTCTGAGGTCTACTTTCAAGGCAGTTCCATTTCTGATCTCCTTTTTAGGGTTCCGTACCAAAATGGTAAAAAAGGAACCCTTATGGTGAGACTTCGTTGTCTGTCTGTCCGTCCGTCCGTCTGTATGTCACGGTAGTTTTTCTCAGCAACATCAGATGCTATCAACTTGAAATTTGGCATAGTTGTCCCGCATCTGTTTTTAATAAAAAAATTAAATTCATTTTATTAATAATTAAAAAGAGGTCTAGAATGGGGTTTGAAAAAAGAAAGTGATTTAATTATAGCAAATGGGGTGTCATATGATAGACTTAATCTGCACATTTAAAAACAGTTTTTGTAAATCATTTCCATGGTGTACTTTTTGATTTATAACCAAAAATTTACAAAAAATTACCTCCCCCCCCTCCCCATATCTCCGAAGTTTATCAACCAAAAAATCTGAAAAATTCCTGACGCATAGTTTTTTTTATATTTTACGGGAAAAATGAAATGAAATGTTCAAAATTTAAAGTTTTTGAGAAATAACTAAAAACTCAAAAAATACCTTATTTCATACGAATTAAAGTACATAAAAAGGTGTTTTTTGAAGTACGGACTTAAATACTGCGCGAGTCCTACTCTCACTTGACCAGTTTTTTTTATATAAAATGCCTTTTTACCTTTTATACCAAAAACCCACCAGTTCAACATGTGAATTTTAAACTGTTTTAATTTGGCAGACACCTAAACAGATAGAAGCCATTCCTTAATTACTCGTCCATCTTGACCGTAAAAAAATGCCCTTTTCATATGAATATTTAATTACACAGGACAATTCATTTCGAGCAGCATGTGGTAATTACTGGTGCCTGTAATGGACATTAATTGGTGATCCAGACACGTGTTGAAAAGGTTGTGCGAGCAAAAAATTCAATAGATCAATAAAACTGTTGGGTTAAGGCTTTGTCACACTGGTGTATAACGCGCGAGCATATGCGGTTGCAACTCAAAAAAGGAATTAGTAATTTATAACAGTTTGTTTGCTTTCTTAGCTCAAGCAGGATTTAAGCGCTTTTAATTAATCATAACCATATTTATATCATCCAATAGTCGTTCGGATCTTGCCAAGGGATCGCTGGTCAATTACTAAATCGCCTTATTGCATGTGTTCATAAAATCCATAAAGATTATATGTATACAGGCAAATTGACATGGTATTTGCACTGCTTTTGTATCAGGTCATCTTGCTTGGATTTCATAATCATATTGTTGACGTTATGGTTTTAAGAGCTATTAAAGCTAAAATACTATAACGATATAAAAAGCAGAATCACTGAAACAAAGCGGAATAGACCCTGATGTAATCGCAATATAGTGCTCTTATACGTGACGTAAACTGACAGACGCGTCGTGTCGCGCCGCACCGTTTCACACCGGTGTGGTGTCACCTTTATCGATATGTTCACTTGTTAGTTAAGGCTCTATATCTTGGCAGATCTTTTACCGATCACACGGACGGGTTATGTGTTGATTATTCGATAGGATCAATACGATCGATATCCAGCTGCTGAGCAAATATTGATAATTTTAATTAGTGTTATAAATATCATAATTGATGGAACAATACGTGCTGAAAATATGTGTTGGTTGTCTGTCCCTCACGTACAAATGAAGCATCGTAAAAATATTTTTTTTATGCAAATCTGGTATTTGTGTTTTCTTTTTATATATTAAAGTAATTTGTATTGTATTGTAAATGTTGTCTATTTCCCCAAGAACGGACTAGGTTTTGGGTAAAATGTATGTTAATAAAATTAACGGTTTCGTTTTTGTGTTGATTACGCTACAATGTCCTATCAAACGTCAACCTTTAACAATTCCTTCGTTTTTTACTGATCAGTAGATACCCAACCATTATCTCCTAAAGGGGCCTTAATTACTTTTATCTTTAGCATCGCGACGTTCGCGACAGTACTTTCAATCAATCGATTATGCACCTAATTACAAAGATATACGACCGATTTAAAATAAACCCCATGTGACATGTGAAGCTTTTTTTCTTTTTGTAGCTATTGATACTTGAATGTCGTCTGTTTTTTTATTTAATTGCATTTAGTATTGTATTGATGGTTGCTATGTGTAGTTATTTTAAAGCCGTTATTTAATTATGGTGACGATTATTATATTAACAATAAACATTACTCAAATTACTGACTCGGTGGTGGTATCTGCCTTGTCTGTACCGGGGTAGTGGGTTTGAATTGAACTTGATCACTAAGGGTTTTTTACTTGGCATGAAAAAGGCCACATAGACCACCTCATAGTAACTGAGGCCCGTGGAATTGGAGGTAATGTTTAGAATTTGTTTAATCACAAACTGACATACAAACTCACACCGTTATGTATTTGTTAGTTTTGTTTAGAATATTTGTTTATTTAACAATGTTTAATTCAGAACATAATACTCTTACTCCTTACTAGTATTAAATGCGGAAGGAATTGTATAGTTAAGTGAACTATTGAAATTAGGTAGTGAGATATTTTATAAACTGAATACGGGCGTAGGGTACTTTTATCCCGGAATATCGGGATAAAAGCTAGTTTACCTGACAAGGATATATTACTACACCATAAGTACCTACGCATCCCATTGTTATAATATAAAACTTGACTAGCATTTGTATCCACCTAATTTTATTTGGTCAAATATCCACTAATAAACCATGCCAATCAATACAAACATGAAATAACCTACTGGTTAAATTCCAAACCGTGTTTTGACAGCCCTGACATGTCAAACGGATCATGCTCGAACAAGAATTTAATCACCGCTTCCCGTTTATAAAAATTCCAAACATGTCCAATTTAGGGTTGTCACCGGTTTGAAATTTTGATAGTGTGAACAAAGGATTTGTTAAAAATAAAAATAGCTGTATTTTACGTTGAAAAGTTGAGATATGGTCTAACGGAGCTACGAGTAGGGAGTGTCAGGTTAGAATACCAGCAGCGTGTGTTTTTATACATTGAATTCTTACAGCTTTTCTAACTTAATTAACGTGCTTTGACTACGTCTTTTTTTAGTTATTACTTATTTGCTTAGCTGCTTTAATGCTATCGACCATATTCTCTGTATAATATGCCTAAATACGTACATATTATAAGTTTACAAAGATAAATTTATGTTTGATTTCTGATTGAAAATCAACATAGCATTATGAATAAGTAAATAATCCATTCTTGTGCAATACATACATACATAAACAAATAAGTTTATTTGAACTAAATCAATTCCTCACGGCTTTCCTCGAAAACATTAGCGCCATCTAGTAGTAATTGGTGTGAATCAGGACTGAAATTGGTCGCCGCAGGCGCATGTCTGTCTTCATGCAGGGTTGTCATTAAACAATAATTTACACATCGTACTTTAAATTATGTGCCGTGAATTCGAGCCGTTTTAACATAATCATTGGCTATTATTCTGTACTCTGAAATGGTTCTTGTTGGTTGAAATTTAATAACTTTATCTTCGGCATGTGTGTCCTTCCTTTGTAATAATATTAAAAAAAAAAACAAATATCAGAAGCCAATCTTACACATATTTACCTAGTTTTGTACTACGAGTACTTGCTTAGAGAAAAAAATGAATAATTATAAATAAAAATAATTAAATACATACCAAACATACATGACAAATATTTGTTCTCATTGTACAAATATTTGCCATTACTGGTAATCACTTCGTCTCCACGTTTTTTTTGTTATTTATTAAACCTAGACTTTGTCTTAATCGCAATGACAACAAAGTTATAGACGTATGTCAGTTTTTAATCCTTTCCTTTCTTTTTTATCCTGAAACTGAAAAAATCTCTATAGAGAGCCAAAATACTTCCCCTGCGAAACCTTAGCTGGATCTCTTTTGAGAACATTTCCTTTAGTTGTTTAGCTTTGTTTTCTCTAACACTTCATTCATTTATTACTTCGCCCCGACTTTCTTGAAGTTTTCAATGAAAACTTATTTCTGATTAAATTACTCCACACATCCACTGTCAGCGACACGCGTAGCGTGTTCAAATCACATCGAGTTTTATTTGCTTAAAATTGGAAGTTTTTTTTTAGGAATTAAGTCAAACCATTGCTCAGTTTTTACCAATCATTAAATAAATGTATGTTTGCATTGATTATTTATTTAATTTTGCCTACTGCTTTTCCTGTCTTTTAAATACATGGAAACTTTATTTGAGTACAAACTACAAATATAATACATTTATATATACATACTCGTATGCACAAAGACGTCTAACAATATTAACAAAATAACTAAATATAATTTTAAAAAAACTTAACAAAAACGTCCCAAATATTAATTAGTCAAAAGTGGCAACCCTTTTAGCTACGCATGGTTGGTTAGTGGTAGGCGCCTTTACCTGTGGGAACCACGTCTAGACACCTTTTTACACTTTTTCGTCGATCGCCACTTTCTCCACATTAAAATAGGAATTCACTATCTTTATTAACATCATATGATCATTACTCTAATCTGTATTACTGATCTTATTGTTAACGATATAAGATTGAAGTTGTGGTATGTAATGTACCGTGCAATGACTGCAATGTTCGGTTGGCTTGACGCCTCAGTGGAAGTGTGATCTTCTAGTGATCTTCTAGTGATCTTTCCTGTTTTTCTACGCTGTATCTTAAAGGCCAGCTATTCTCTTGCGATTGTTTTGATTAACGGAAGTCTATGCGAGTAGTGATAATTGCCATCAAAGATCCATTAAAACTCGTTTATGTTCGTATTCTTATCAGTGCTATAAAGGTTTTGATTATTTTTAAATTTCTTGAGCAACTTTATATAAGTAACATGACATTCTTGACTGATCCTCTCTAATGTATTAAATCTCGAGCGAACATTTTCTTTGGGTTTAGAGTAGGCACCAAACACACAGGCCCCGATATTATAAATGGAAATTTGCTACCTCAACATTCCAAATGCGCCTCTGTATTAATCATTCTATCTCTACCCCCCATTTTGGAAACAGAGACTTCTAAATTGGCTTATTTATCTTCACCCTAAAGTTCACTTGGTTTATAGGGTAATTCCTCTCATTCCAGCACGTATCGAAACCTAATTGAAGCGAATAGCTCAAAAAAACCCGATACCCCTTGGGCCCGACTTGCCCCCGGTTTGGGGCACTTGGGGTAAACACGTGCAAGTGGGGCTAACTGATTCGGACTCATCCAATTACGTCCGTCCTTGTCTGGGGCACTATTCTCAGAGTTACTCGAGATTATAACCTCCTATATATGCTCTAGTACAAAAAGTGTTAACTAGCTTCTAGCAAAGATAACTTTAGATAAATTAAAAAACAAATCGAGGTGATTTTCCATTACGTACTTGCTTAAAGTATTTACATATTTCGTGATCATGTGTCATTTCATTTGTATTGCAACTTTACTAAAATTTTACTCTCATACAAACATAAATATAACGCTAACATAATGTAATCATATTCTATATATTAAACAAGTGACCATAATGGATGGACGCATTCTTATATCCGATTCAATATAAATTTGATAAGACAAATGATACATCAACGACTTTTAAAATTATGTCGAATGATGCGTTCCCCGTTGTTTACGGATCCAAATCATTTATAATTAAGATATTCAAGTGTGATATAAAAACTATATTGAAAGGAGCGCATTTCTTAGATAACTATTGCGCTCGCTTGCATTCATAGCTCTCTGCATTCATCTCGCACATTCCGGAATAGCTCCCCAACAATATCACTTAAGGTGTCGAGATTCGAACGGTCCATTGGTTCAGTAATAGTAGAGATAGAGGAAATTCGGTATTTGGATTAATGTAAACGGAAACTTGATTTGTTGTTTATTGGCTATATCTGTGGGCTATATGGTGCGTGGGAAACGACTGATGATTGTAATGGGACTCGGGAATTAATTGGGAGGGATAACTTGGTTGATAAGGGGGTTTGGATTTGTTTATAAATTATAGTTTGTCTTTGGATATGTATTTGAATATGTTTTTGTTTAGTCAAATTATTATTATGATATTTACAGAATTAAGTTCGGTGACACGCCTAGCGTGTTTTGATTACAATAAATAGGGATGATATTTTTTTTTCTTTGTTGATCAGGTAAATTATCAAAAATAATTGGACACGTATTTTTTCTTTTTCACTTAATCAAAAAATAACGGATATATTGAGTTGAAATGTCGCATGACGTCACGTGGTGGTACAATTTATACACAGAAGTGACGTCACGAGCTCCCACTCCCGAACTGTGTCGCGCTTTATCTTTGTCATTTTTTGTTTCATTGACAAAAGAAAAAATACGTGTCCAATATTTTTTAGTAATCTAACTGACGGACTAAATAGAATTTCGTTTTATTTACCCAGTCATCATGCCTTTGCTACTTGGCGGTAGTGAACGTGTTAAAAGCTAAAAAATCAAAAATGATCTTGACTTCTATTTTATACGTATACCTACTAAGTAATATACTTTGTGTGTTAACCGTTATTGTTTTGTTTCAGGAAAAGTCAGGAGAGCCTTACTCCGGTAAATTATCGGTGAAGTCGGACCTCAGTCCAGTTTTTGGTAAGTAGCTTGGATTTTCACTAGCTTAGGTTTCTGGTATTTTGATTTTCCATAGAAAATGAAATGAACATTCTCTGCGTTCAATACTTTTTCCAATTGCTTCGAGACACGGAACCTTTGAAATGGTTTTGCGTTTTATTTTAAACAGGGTTCTTGTTACACGCTGTATAATATTTTCACATACCAATATTTTCCAAGCGCTATTACGTCGAGGATGAGTAATAATTCGAAACCTACTTAACCCCCTCACCGATCCAAATTCTCAAGCTATAGTGATGTGAAATTGATTCTGTAGGTGGGAATTATCACGTACCCGCCGCCATTACCGGGAATTATGTGTGTTTTATCGCCAGCTTATAATCATCTGTCACTCCTTACAATATTTTCGTATAATTTCAATCGGCGACGCCTCCGTAGGGATGTAAAAGTCGATGATTTAATAAATAAATAAAAAAAAATAGAGAAACTATTGGTGTTATTTCTTTTGTGGTAAGCACGAATTCGCAAACACACTTAATATCTAGTTCAGAGGCCCGACTCCAAAAATCGAAGTTCGAAGTTAGGTTAGCTCTGACATTGTCTCTTTATTTGGTTGCGAATAATAAATGATGGGACACGGCATTCGAAGTTTCGAACTTAGCGCTTGGTAGTACATACATTGGGGTATAAAATCGGTACGATTAAACGAAAGAAGTGTGACAACTAAAATAAACAGTTTTTGACAATAAATATTATCTTATCTTATCTTAAAAAAAACTTTTATATTGATTACAAAATCCTGGGTTGTTGTATGTTATTATAAAATATTTTTATCCATTAAATCATCGATACTCAACTCCCCACTGGTTCACATCACTAGCGCGCTCGTTATTTGTTGTTATTAGTGTTGTTTTTTGTTATTTTTTCCTCGGGATTTCGTTGTAACCGGTTTGGGAGCTAATCTGATCTCCTCGCCACGACTCGGGTGAAAAAACCCGTAGGGTTGCCACATACCTGGATCTTCGTTCACATAATAGCTCGTTTGTTTGTTATTTTCAAGTTAATTTATATATTTTGAAAAGGTTTTGTTATTACGTTTTGAGTAATACGAGGTTGACTAGTACTGTTTGAACTTTGTGTTAAAATTAATGTTTAATTATTTAATAATTTTAAATAGATTAGCATTCAGATGGGTTTTTAATGTTTGACAAGCTATTTGACATTAACATTGAGTCATATCATATCGTATAGAAATATAATCGAATTTATAACTAATTATTAATACATAATTATATTAGTCATTACAGTTATAAATTGAATTCTTGCTTGCACCATAACAAAATGTTAATACAGAACCCGGGAATTTAAAAGTTTGATGACCCTATTAACCTCCGAGTGATCCGAACTCAGGCTGTGGGTTAAAACGGCCCCAATAAGAAGTTGGGAGGTGTGAATTATGCCCTGCAATTAAATCTGCAGGGACCTTGTGATTAGACATTTCATTGACTCCTTAAGCGCCTTATTTTTAGGGATGCGTTTTCGTGGACCGTCTATATTTAATTTTGATCAGGTCATAAAAGTCAAGGAATAATACTTACAGGTTGACATGTTTGAAAGTGAAATGATTTTCTGACTTTTTTCTTACTTTTCACCTTCTTTAAGAAAAATGGAAACTGCCGTATGTATGTGTTTCTTACTTTGACATTTATCTTTATTCTTAATTAACCTTGGCCTTATATCATGTAAATACCACAAAGCGTGTCCATGACAAAAAAAGACAACATTAACTCACCAAAACAAATTTACACGTTTTTAAACCAAATTCCACGTGTAACCGTCCCATATTTCTTATAATAAAAGCTAACCTATTTCATCCTTCCATAATATTAAATTTATGTCGACATAACTAAGTAATAATTTAACCCAAACTGTAAATACGGGTACATTATCGCATCGATCTAGTTCCCGAGACATAAAGATGTATATTTTATTTGACAGCTCCGCCATATTATACATAATCCCGGTTTTATCACGGACATTAGTAACGCTTTATAAATTTTGATTTACTTGGCGTTTTGTATCTGAAAGTTGTACATTTTCGTTTGGGTGAATTCTATTAATTAGGTTAACTTGAAAAATAATTAAACGAGAACTTGTTATGACAAATAAACGTGATCTTAATTAACATTTTCATTACATGAAACTTGAAAGTAGTTTAGTTTATACTAAAGTGCGGCGAGTAAATGAAAAGGGTGCTCGTATAATATTGCAAATAAAAATATTTAAAAGTAGTACAGTCTGTATCTCAATTATACAAAATAAATAAACACTTGCTCAACTACTGAAAATAATAGTAAATATACTTCATATATATAACTTCAGAAATGTATGATTCGGTTACCATAGTTTGGTGGCTTTAACTCACAATATACTCACACTAATATACACAATATACAATACAATGCTACACAATATACAATAACTCACAATGTACGTATACCTACATGTTATGTATGTTTTATTTTTTATTTAGCCTATAGAAGGCCTCTCCCCTAGTCTCCTGGAGTCCCTGTTAGATGAAATTTGGTACAAATATTTATTCTACGGATCTGTAACGTCATTGAGCGTTTCTTCATTGACCGATATCTTGTCGGCGCCTTTTTTGCCTTTCCACGGCTGTACAGGCAACTTGTGTCACATACACGCTCCGGTTTACTTGTGCAGTACAACTGTACAGGCAAAACTGCGCAGGCATACCCTAGTGTGTATGGCCAGCTTTATGGGTGGGAGCGAGCTCGATGTAGGAACTTCTATCTTACTGTAACCCATAACACTGCCCTGCTAAGGTAAAATGCAGTATTTTACACCAAACTACTGTAGCAATTGCAACCATATTACCCAGTAATGAGGTTGCAATTATTACAGAAGTTTTGTGTAAAATACTGCCTTTTACCTTAGCAGGGCAGAACAGCGTCCCGGCGCACCGACACACCATCGGTCAGTGAATCAGCTCATGAGTTGTTGCATACTGATTTTGGATCGTCTGTCATCGGCTGGCCTGAAATGACGTCTGGGCCTGGCATGATTTCAATTTGTAAATATTAGTGGGCCGCGCGCATGATCGTACATTGTACGATAACGTACATCTTTCTAGTTCCGTGACGGTTGACTACTGGAGCAGGTGAATCACTAGGATCTTTAGTGGCTGTAGTGCCAACACAATGATTCAGAACAATACTAGCTTTTGCCCGCGTTATCGCTTTTCCCTCGGAAACTTTTAAATTTTACGGGATAAAAAGTATCATTTGTGTTCATTCAAGAAACTGACGGAAACGGACGGCTAAACAGCCGTTTAGGCGAGATTTAAACACAAACTTTCACATTCATAATATTAGTGGGGTAATAGACTAAGACTAGTAACAGACCGGAACAAGTTCGAGCGTCTGTTACGGGTATTATATTGACGCACACACGTCACGGTGATTGTGTTATTGACTATTTGTACAAATGTTACAATATACGAAAAGTTGAGCAACTTTAGTTCTTTCTGGGTTCAAAAAATATCGATCGAGTACGATTTAGCCAATTACATTAAGTTTAGACTGCTAAGCGTGCTGTGCTATACATTTTTATTGGTCAACTGTACTTGCATACACACACGTTTGCATAAAATGTAAGGCAGAAGTAATCCATTCATAACTGGACTTCGTGATTTCCGTACTAAATGACCCCCTTTAGGTGTCAGCACTAAGTATCCCCTAGAATTTGGCCTATCACATAAATTGCTTTACTTTTTTACCTAACACAAATAACAGCCTTACCAATCCGACTATATAGGTATATGCAATTCTATTATTAACTTGCTTATCAACGTGTTTACGATCTCGCGTCTCGCTCGCACCGCGTGTCGCTTATCACCCGTGTTTATACTCCGTCTCGCTCATACACGTGTTAATGGTTTCGTCGACTGAGGCTTAACGCGAGTTGTGGATTTTGAAAGCTGCATTATTTGTTAAGCGGTAGCGGGAGGCGTTTTCATCAAACGTGCAGATTCTAATATTGTCACTGCCAAAGAAGGTACATTAGTATGAAACAAATCATTTAGGATCATTTCAGCTCTGAAGTTGCTATAGTTCCAAGGAAATGGCCATAGGCTCTACATATGCGAACACTCGTGGAAAAGCTAGTGAAAGACATTAAAGTCGATGGAATAGATGGAATCAAGTGTAAGTGAAATGTGTAAAGTACGTTATGTACTGCGTTTTCTCAACTTGATTATTTTTGCAATCGCCTGTGGATCTGAATCGCAAATGTCTAGACTTTATTTTCGTTTGCATGCTATCCCAAGTCAGATACAAAATCAACATTTTAAATTTCATATAGGGTTTTTTATCTCAAAGTTTTAAAACAATTAAAGTTACTTAACGTTATAAGCCGAAACGAGTGCGTACGCATTCTGCGTTACGTTTCGGTGCACTTCTTTTAATAAAAAATAAATAATATTTACATTAAATCAGGGAAAGCAATAATTGTTATTATCGTAAAATTTTACGATATTCTATTATAAATTCATCTACCCGCTAATCGCTCCGCTCAACACAGACGCTAGCCTAAACATCATATCGTATTTCTAATTGGACTCCGGGATGCATTCACAATGACCGTCGCTTGTTAAAGACATTCTCAACCAAGCTACCTGATTTACATTTAAATTAGACCCCATTTCGGGTCTTTGGCAATCTTCGGACTGGATGTATTGAATTACATGAATGCGATTGCGAGCGCCTTTATTGTGTTTACAATAAGGTTGAATTCGGGATGATCTATGCGTAATAGTAATAATTTCGAACTAGTTGTTTAATATTATAAAGAATCAGGTTCAGGTGCTAAGAAATTTGTAGCGCTTTATAGCCGAGTCGTTTTGGCTTTGCGTTTGCATATACATATATATGCGTGTGAGTTAGTGTGTTAACGAGAACAAATAGATGACAACATAACTTACCTGAGGTAACCCGCTGACAAAATCGGGGATTCCTACTTTAAGAGCTCATAGCTCTTGAAGTGGCTTAACTGATTTTCATCAAACCAAGATAAGAACGCTCTCGATTAAGTTACCTTTCTAAAAAAAAACTAAATCAAAATCGGTCCATCAGTTTAGGAGCTACGATGCCACAGACATATAGGTACACAGAAACAAAGATAAACTCAAACTTATATTTTTTTTGAGCGATGATACCTGAAGTTACACATAATTACTTCAATAATAGCTCTTTACTATGCACACAATTTTTTCTCCTATAAATTCCGTACAAATTTTACTAACCGCAAACGTGCGTGGCGGGATCGAACCCCTGACCGCCCAGGTAGCGGTTTTTGTGTGTTTGTCTTAGCTGACTCAACGATAATGTAAATTACACGCTTTTAAGACACTATAGGTATTTTATTAACAAGGTTCTTTGACGTGAACGGGATATTTTAAATTTTATATCAAATAAAATATAAAATATAGGAAATATCAAATAAAATATAATATATAAAATAAAATATAGGATTTTATTTTATTATTCAATTCGATGACTCAGCATCTGGTAGCTGTTATCGTAGATTGTGCCGAAGGAATCATGCGAAAAACGGCCACGAGACTTGCACCAGGTTTGACCCTCTGACTTCCAGTAACGTCCGAAAGCTAAGGTCAAACATGCTGGTTCTTTCAACTGATTTCCAAGCAAATTGATACAAGTGTTATCTATAGTTGTCTTACCCCCGCGCCGAAACAATGCGAGCATTACTGCTTGGCTGTAGGTTTAAGGATAAAGAGCAACACAGAGAACAGTCCGCCGGCTTTCATCGTAGATCACAGACTATCAGTTTCCCGTACGGTTTCATACATTTTCTTCATCGATTTTGGCCGGCTGGCTGCATTACAGACTTTGGTAGCGAACCAGTCGGACCCTGCACAAGCTCCTACCACCAAGGCTGCGTTGCAACTAGAGCTGTGCGAGGTGTGCGAAGAAAAATCTACCTATAGGATTGCTGCGCTGCGTGAGGCTAGTAACATGAACTCATCTTATTGGTGGAATTTTCCTTGCACACCGCTTAGCTGGCTCGCACAGCGTTGGTGGAAACGCAGCCTTAAATCGTTGCCTTTTTAACCGACCTCAAAAAAAGAAGGAGTATCTCAATTCGTCAGGATCTTTTTAGTGAATACTCTTTATAAGCTGTGTTTAAACGAGGACAAGTCATAGCGCTGAGCAAACACAATGGAGGGATGTTCATTTAAAAAAATCCGCTTTCTTATACCACATTCAGCGCCGTTGACATCCCTAGCGTCTTCAAATTGCGCACAAATGATATCTGATGGCATTGAACGATGTTCTCTAGGGATCAAATTAGTCTAGTTGATGTAGAATAATATACAAGAACCAAAATAAACCAGTAGCCGTATCGCTTACCCGAATATTCGTGTGTGCCGAGTCGGTCAATATTGTTTTAGGCGGACCCACCGCTGATTCCCGGAACATTCATGGGAGAGTAGGTTTTTAGGGTTCCGTTGGAGTGGACCAAAAACGCCAGTACAGAGAAGTGGGTCTGAACAAGTTGCACCTTTAACCGCCCACTGCCGAATTTCTATCAGCCGATTATACGGTTGTCCTTATCCATTTTTACAAAGTAAATAATCTGCTGTCACCGCGGGGCCTTAGTGGTGGCGTTCAAATAACCTTTAACTCTCCGCCAAGCAGTGTTTGCATTTTGTTCTAGCGTACCTAATGGCTACCATAGACGCATTCCATCTTAGTTTTCCGCGATGGCAACATATTTACAGTCTTGAGATTGTAAATGTGGGTCTCGGAGCCCTACTTACCGTCGGTTATGTGTGTTCGTTCGGGTTCTCCATTATGCGTGCTAATCAAAGATATCGATTACGATCGCCCATATTTTTCTAATTAGTGGAGAGCCTATAACCTACAAGCGGAATAGGCAGACCTAATTTACTTAATCTTATGTCAATAGCTACATCGAGCGGTCAACACCACTCGCGCAAGTGAAATAGGAATATAGTATATTTATTACTGTTACTTTTTTATCGGACTCACACGTAAGATAACACTAGTTTACAAGATTTTTACCCCCAGGGTGAGACACATTATTTCGTGTAGATTTTTTGACGCTGAATCTAAATCTGGTCACAGAATTACTGTAGGACGTCAGGATTTTGAGATATACCAATCTCAAAGTGTTAAAAACACAGTTTTTGGCGATATTTGAATAATTTTTTTGAGGACAGCGAATTTTTACGGTCATTTCCAACTGAAGCATACTTTAGTACTACTCTTTCCCTTTCAAATCAATTTTCGTTTGTTTCGCTACGAGTTTTTTTTCTCAAGATATTAATTTTTAGCTACGGTACTTCGATATTACCTATATTCTATTTTGCATTTTAGTACTAGCGAACTACATTATGAAAATAAAATGGTATATCTTGAGAAAAAAAAACTCGTAGCGAAACAAACCAAAATGGGTTTGAGAGAGAAAGAGTAGTACTAAAGGATGCTTTAGTTAGAAATGACCATAAAAAATTGCTGTCCTCAAAAAATACTTAAAATATCGCCAAAAACCGTGTTTTTAGCACTTTGACATTGGTATATCGCAAAATCCTAACGTGCTAGAGCAATTATGTAGCCAGATTTAGATTCAGCATTAAAAAGTCTACAAGAAATGTCACGTCTAACCTTGGGGCAAAAAAAATAATAATTGTAAACTAGTGTAATTAATGCGTCTAGTTATTTGCCAACATTAGCGTCAAATTTAAATAAATAAATTTAGGAAAAATAACTCGCTCTGACACAGACAGTTGTTTCGGCATTTCGTTTGTTTCGTTTGTGTAAGCCTGCACAAATAGATGACAATAGCGACTGAACCCTTCGCCCACCTATCAGAATTCAGCCTTACGGTTTTTTTAACAAATTGGAATTCGAACATGCTAGGCGAGAAAGCGTCTAGCGAGATACACGAAATAATAGATAGGCACTTGCTTACATATAGAGTTGCTTGATTTATATTTTCGCACCGAGAAGGGTAGTTTTACGTTTGTATGTATGTTTATTTATGACCTCCTGTAGAATCACTTCATATTACTAATCATAACCATCATTTTTGCTTCGCCGTAGTCGGGTAATTAAAGTCCCCGCCGCGCTGAGTTTGTGTTTGTCCGGGCTAATCTCAGAAACTACTGTACGGATTTTCATACGGTTTTCACCAATAGATAGAGGGATTATCCAGGAAGGTTATACGCTGTAAATTATGAACATTAGTGCTACCGTGCGAAACGGTCGCAAGTACATAATAAACGAATCGAACGCATGCGCACAACGAACTATTTTTACGTGATCCTCAGTATGAGAAAAGATAATCTTACCATTTAATCATGTTTTTACCTTTAAGACATATTTAACAATAATTATCTTGTGATTCCTAGAAACTCAATAACGCACTGTAATTAATTATAAATATTAAATAACATTATCTTGTCGTACGGTAAACGGGCAACAAAAAAGATTTGATGGACATCGCCAAATTGAAATGCATTCCTTGTATTTTAAGCGGATGAGTCAATAACTAATTTAGTTTTTATAATGATTTTAAATTAGTGCCTAAAGTATAGTCATAGGTGTTGTTTTTATTAAATAGTAACCTTAACCGAGTTAAACCCCCAGTAAGATCGGGACCCGTACTTTCGGAGCTCATAACCTTGTGTCATAACATAACTCTTATCTTATGGAGGCAGGCGGTTACGCCGTTTGTAGATCTGTTACCATAGTATTCGTATAGTTACAAGAATAAGAAGAGCGTAACTGCCTTACTCCATAAGGTCCCTTGATATTGAGAACGTCACAAATGGCTTAACGGATTTTCATCAAAGCAAGCTAAAAAAACTCGATTAAGTCACCTTTCTAACAAAAAATACTAAATCAAAATCGTTACATCCGTTTAGGTGCTACGATGCCACAGACAGATACACAAACACAAATACACATACACGTGTTAAACTTATAAACACCCCTCTTTTTTCCGTCGGGGGTTAAAAGTTCTTGGTAACTGACGTATATGCATCGAAATGGAAATTGCAGATATGAAAAAACTTTTATAAATTGGCATAAAGGTAGAAAAGAAAGTAGCGCCCCATTTTTGACAGGGATTTTTAATTTAAAGTTTAATGCGCCTTCAGTCAGAAACAAATAACGCTAATTACGGCCACAGCTGATTTACTGACTAGTATAATAATTAATATTGAAATGATGACGACATTGATGACGGTAAAGTCTTATGGTCGTGTTTATCGATGTGGCGATAAACGTGGATAAAACATCTGTCGCTTTCTGACCAGTACGTAGGTGTGAGAGTGACGGATGCTTTATCCACATATATCTACCGCGATAAAGGCGCTCAAACTCTGCCTTTTAAATCCCCCGTATACCGTGTAACTAAAAATATATTTCCCATAACCCTTAGTAGCCAGCAACTCCAAATTGCCGGCAAATTGAAACGGGCTGCGCGAGGTAATTGATAACTAACGGATAATTCGATAATTCCCTTTCTGAACCGCTTTAGTTCCTGCGTGTTCCGATAGATGGCGTTTTAAGTTAAAGATTTTGACTAAGATATGAAATAATAAGTGATGGTACAATTTATCTGTTTATTTGTTTATTTAAACTTGCTTTTGCACATAGTAAAGTACAAATTGCGGACCTAATGACCAGTCAACTAGAAGGCCGAACTAAAAAAAGCCGGTCAAGTGCGAGTCGGACTCGCGCACCGAGGGTTCCACACAAAATTGTAGGCATGTAAATAGTTCATAAATCATGGGAATACCATATAAACACGGTCCAGTATAAACTGACACGCAATAAGTATGCACTTTAGTACTTAGTGAGTGTCAGCTTATACTGGGCTCTTTTATTATGTGATGTAACTACAAATTAACGGTTTTCGGATACGGTTTCCTTTACTTGTGCTATATGACATAGCTTCTTGCAAAATTTCATCATTCTAAGTCAACGGGAAGTACCCTATAGGTTTTGATTCCCTTGAGATTCCCTTCAATATGCGGCATAAACGGCCGTATCTTTTAATTGCGTTGACTTAGATGTTTGATTTTTTCACTGATCCAAGGGACTGCAGACTTATGTATTTGATATTAATTTCAACTTGATACCTCCACGCGTTCCTGAGAAAAAAGGTCTTGACAGACACACAGACAGACAGACGGACAACAAAGTGATCCTATAAGGGTTCCGTTTTTTTCTTTGAGGTACGGAACCCTAAAAACAACAAACAAAACGAGCAAGAGTGCTTATAAACCAGGCGTTCTATGACATGATGAGTTTTACCAGTAATAAAATAATAGACCTACCCACTATTTAAATTTTGACTTGTTTGTTGTTATTGTTAGTAGATAACCTGACATTGTTTGTATTAAAAAATAACAATAATTTGACATGCAATATTTTGATATTATGTATAAATAAATGAGTATAAGTATTGATCGAACAAACCCGCGGATGTGGTAGAGACGTGCCTATCTGAATCCGTTTATGTTCGGCATGGGTTTAAACTAATAACTTTACGAAAAACAATATGATAAATTGCCCCCCAATTAGAGGATCATGGCTTAGGCCTCAGAGGTACATATACCCTATAAGAAAGAAGAAACCCTAAACGTTAAATCATCAAAGTACGTACCTAGTCAAATGTCATAGATACAAAAATACCAAACTAAAAAATGTGCATGTAAATGTCATGTGTATTTATGTTATAAACAAGATTACGCTGTAATTTTCCGGTCTGTGCGCAAACCGTTGAACTAAAACAGAAAAACTGCATTAGTCCTCCAGAAACCCGCAAAACGGAGTTACCGAAAACGCTCACACTTTGCGGCCGCCGCTGGCGCAGTCCACAGAGCCGTCACAGCACGACACTGATGGGTTAATAATAAAAAAAACTAACCCTTTTTTTTTTTACTTATAAATAGAACAATATAATAAGTGTTATATCTAAGCCACTATTGAAAACCAGTTAGTTGGTTTATGTAATAGGTGGCGTTACTTTCACTTGTCAATAACGGTAGAAATAACATGTTGACACTGAAAAAAATGATTTTGTACCAGTCTCTTGTACCTAACGGCGGGACTGTTATGAATCAGGTCTATTATTGTATGATAGCCGACGGTCGTCACGTCAGGACATCTGTCAAATATAAATTTTCAGTACAACACATGTACTTTTTATCATGACTTAGTAACAATGTAAGCGGACTTTTATAATAACGTCTAAGAGAAAAGCAAGCTGATTAACTAACTCAACTATGGTTAGAGACACAGTATACTCACGCGTATCAAGACAACACGAATAAACTCTCCTTTAGAAAAATGTTCGACAGAAAGGATAATATTGCTGTACTGCTCTAACCCTGTGTACTGTGAAGCTGCGCGCGCAATTACTCGAGCTAATGACTCCTCGTCCTATAATTCCCCTCGCGAGGATTTGTTCCCACTGTACTTGTGTTTTTAGCCGGCGACGACTGTACTTTTATTAAGCTTTATTTTTAGACTACGTGGTGATGAATGTTGTTGAGCGTTTAGAGCGTTATTGCTTTGGCAGATATTTATTTATGAATTATTGACTTTTATAACCGCTGGAATACTTGGTTTAGAAAAATATTTTAGCGAACATGTCAAGAATAAAATAATTATACATTTTAACCCAATGCATCTGTCTTCGTCTAATTAGCATTATAGGAAAGAAAGGCACTAAGGGATAAGATTTATATAACTTACTCGTATCTTTGTAGCATTGTTGGATCCATTACTCGCTTATTTGATATTTTGAAACAATCATCCCTTTTCTTAAGTAAATTATTTAAGCTTGAGCCAATCCCTTATCCAATCATGGCAATTAAACATGCCATCCAAAGTGAAATAAAATTAAAAATAAAAATAAAGTGACTATACTTAACATCGATGACTCGTCACGATTCCTTCGATTTCGACTCTACTTGTGATAATCGATTCGGTCACGCGTTGTTGCCGGTAATGGTTTAATACTGGCCGGTTATAAATGGCTACTTCGGAAATTCGAATAAGTCCCGTCTCTTTGACGGCGCGATATGAAGGCTTTAGAGCGAGGGGGATAGAACTGATTTTTGAAGTTTCTCAGAGGGTCATTCATGTACTGACAATAATTGTAGGTATACAGGTTGCTTATAATTTTTAGTGTCGACGACATATAGGATGTTAAAAAAGCTGTTCGCAATTTAGAATGTAATTTGATAAATATTGACCTCAATGACATGTATCTTAGATCCGTGACCAAACAAATACCATAACTTAAGACAAATAGGTACGATATCATTATGTTATGGTGATACAGGTGAGTAACGAATACGAATATACCAACCTTTCTTTTGTTGTTTCAGGTAAATTCGACCCTCACCCGGCCGCCGGCTTCAACATGGGCTACCTAATGGCGCCGTACCCTTACCCCAACGGTGGAGCTCATCCGCTGCCTGTCTCCATGGTAAGTCAACTATCTGCACTAACATTATAAAGAGATAAACTTTGTAAGTTTGGATGTAGTGAGGTAATCTCCGAAACTTCTCATCCGATTTCAAAATTTCTTTCACCAATATTTAGAATGAACTTTATATATATAGCCATATATATTAACCGAAGCGAGTTAGAGAGCTAGTTATACACGTTATAATCACCCTGTACCTAAGTACGTAAGGGTGTAAGAATGTTTGGTTGGAAGTCACAAAACTAAATAAAAAATAATCGTTTTTATTGCACAACTGTGTACCTACCCATTATTTTTTGTTTGTATAGTAACGGCAACTAGTTTTCTCCATTTTCTTATTTTAAAATCAAAAGTAACCCCAAAACATAGTAATCTAATCGTGTATATCTTCAATTGATTAGAGGTTGCGAAAACATGCAATTCGAAGATATGTTACATATCTGAAAAACGTGTGCGAACTTATCGCGTTTATCGCGACATGATTTCGCGTGTTTCGCTGCTGTTGTCGTTTTTTTTGTCGATATTTTTGCAATAAAATTCAACGCTTGATGTAACATTATACTATCTACTAAACTTATATCTTGTTTATCGGAAACAATCAGTGATCGATGTGAAAAATATATAAATTACGAAACCTCATCCATTTAAATACATACATATGTATTTCACTATCATAAGTGAAACATTACACCAATTTATTGCCAGCTCATTAACGTACTATTGAAGTTTTAAAAATTTAATTCATAACTTCCTAAAATTGTTATTTACCATTCAACTGCACTGATAAATTATTTAAATACCTATAAATCTTTACTAAGACCTCTATTTAGACAATTAATTCTAATAAAAAAAAATGTTATCTAGATCGACGCTGACTAACTGGAAGTGTATTTAGTTGTTAAAATAGTCCCTTTGTCGCTATACAGTGTAAGTGTGTTTATAAAGTGCATATATTAAAATGAACGACATCAAATTAAATTTTATCGACGAATAAAATGTTTGGTGGTCGCAAAACATTTTTTTTCAAGTTTCAAAAATCTAATAAAAAAAAAAACATTTTCACCGTTGATAAAATTGAATTTAATATGCACTTTATAAAGACTCACCCTGTATTGTCCAATAGGTAAGTTACTTTACCGTTGCTTTGTTGGTCCGAAATTACCTTCACAGTACTCTCGCTAGTCTCTTTGTGTAGATTACTCGGGCCCTGGATGTCTAGCACAAGTTTCCGCGACTTATTTGTCCCTTTCTGACTAGTCTGTAACGATAGAGACGCACTGAGCGACCAGCGAGAAAACACAAGATGTAGCCGCTCTGGTTACCCCAATATCATCAATCGATATGTCGACGGAAATCACGATGTCAACCATATTGTTCATAAAAATAATATTAATACAGTTACAGTTTCATTGCCCAAACGTTCATTAAATATGCCTTAAGTCGCGTGTCACGTACCTACTATTTTGAAGAATTAGAAAATGACAGGTGTCCTAAAACGATATTAGTGCTAATAATAGTTTATGCAATAGGCTATTTGACTATGTGAAAATAAATTATTTTTACACTACCACTAAATCAAGCTTTCGAAAATAACACGGAAAAACCTAGCTATTGTTTATTTTTGGAATACAAAACCTTTATAAAAGAGCACTGAAAACTGTGACGTCACTGTTTGCTATTTTCATACTAACTTCATACTACCGGATCGTTTTGAGGTTTCAATAAAAGTTGCTGATTTGACCAGTCAGTCAACTAGCCTATTGGGTGTATAACTGTAAAGGGCAACACATACCAACATTCCGCCGGTATTTCCAAGTCTCTCCGGCGGCCTGCCGGCCAAAAACTATGAACAAAATGTATAAAGTCGTACGAGAAACTGATAGTCTTGTGTGATGATGATAATTGGTCCGACCGATCTCGGTCACGGCGACCGTTTTAAAGAAGACTCTGTTGTCGCTGGAGAACTCGCACGTGGCTTATGTAGCCAATTCTCTTTGTGAAAGTTCTCATGCATTGCTCACCATTGACAATATTGTAAGAAATTGCCGCAGGTGGACTGGCTTTCAGTTCGTCGCGCTTGGCGTCAAGCTCAGAGCGCCGTAGCTTTTCAAAACCGTGGACTTTGGCTTGCACCAGAGTCCGCCACTCGGGTCGTTTGGCAGCCTGCTTCTCCCAGCGAGACGGCTCAATGTCGCATCTTTTCATATGCCGTTTAAGCACATCTTTGTACCTAAGGAGTTGTCCGCCATGCTTTCGCTTGCCTTCCCTGAGTTAGTCTTGTGTAATAATACTATGAACAGACTGGCCGAGATCAGACGGCGGATTGATGGTGTGTGTTGCCCTTTACGCTTTTGTTAATTATTATACTTTGTTCACTAAGGTTTCGCTGAATCATCATTTGTCAAACAGTATCCTTTCCTAAAGAGCCTAAGATATAAGAAAACTGAATTAAAAACCTCGAGACCGACGTCGCGGGCAAAAGCTAGTATCTACCTACTTAATAATATTCCATTAGTAGACTAATAGACACTTGAGAATAGAATATAAAACTCAATTGAGCATTTATATTGTTAGAATAATGTCGGCTTAATGCGTTTGTATGTTAAATTGAAGTATTTTCCAAAGATAATGATAAGATATTAAATCTACACGATATTTACGCGTTATGGAAATAATTTGAAGTAGCGCGCTAGAACTAGAACTCCCTGTGTTTGTACAGTCGAGGACAGAAGATGTTTACACTTTTTCACCTTGTTCCATTGTAATAAAGTCCAAAAGTGTATACATCTTACTGTCCTCTACTGTACACTCATCAGTAGAATATCAGGCACGGTTTTGGCATAAACTGAGTTAGTACAAAAACAAGACAATCTCTGGTTACGCACGTTTAGTTAATGTGAAGTTTTAGAACTGTCATTTTAGGGAGAGGCGTATTTTAAGTTTTTTGTGGTCAAAAAGCTTAAGTTCTAAGCCGAGAAAAAGACAGCTACGTTACCTTATTTAAAACTTTTACGGCTGTTTACAAGTGTCACTACGGGCAAAAGTTCCGTAGTACCTAACTCTTATTTCAACCATTCTCTGAGCCATTGAACCGCCCGTCGCACATCTAATTACAGTGGCACCTAATTGTTAAGCTTTCGGCACACCAAACGCGTGTCAGGCGCGTCGCGCTTTGAACGCGGGCCCGCGCATGTTGTAAAACAACAAATCAAATTGAACCCAGCACACCAAAAAGTAACGCGTGCCTGCGCAGGGCACGCGTTCGAGCTGCTTCGCGCACGCGACGCGCTGCAGTCGCCGCAGACAACTCGGGCAGCGCGTCGCGTGGCGTGCGCGAAGCAGGCGCGTCGCGCGCGCTGGCACGCGTCGCATCAGCGCGGCGTCGGCGCGGGTACTAGTCGTTGTATTTTTTTACAATCGCGTGGTGGGGGTACGCGCGCGCCGCGCAGCAAGTCACACCGAACGCAGCCGCGAGGCGTGCGCAGCGCTGGCACGCGTTCGAAACGCTGCCTGCTGCCTGCTGCCTGCGGTGTGCCGGGTGCTGCGTCGCTCACGCCACGCGACGCGCCTGACACGCGTTTGGTGTGCCGAAAGCTTTAAATACATTTTAAAAACTTGTCATGGAACCCAATGTTAAACCATAGAGAATACAGTCGTGTGCTGGCTATAAGCATTAAAACTGTCGTTAGTTGTCCAGTACCTGAGAGCCGGAGCGTCGTCGTGCGGGTCGAAACCGAAACGTTCATCGATTTTCTATACAAAAACAAAAAAAAACGATCCATAGCTGGGGTTCGAACCCGCAGTCTTTGCGTAGTAGGCCAGCGTTCTTACCATCAGTCTATTCAGACGGCGGCAGCCGCCCCGAAATTACGAACCATACTGCGCGGGAAATCTTTTTGCGTGAAAATACGGGGAAAACGATTTTTCCCAGATATGAGACCTAGCTAGTTTTTAGAATGCCGTAAACCGCCATGTCGCAATTTTCATGGAATGTACAAATATATATACAAATGTTTCTCGTTTAATAGTATAACGGCCGCACTCAGAGACGTCAATTAACTTTTAAATTTCATTAAAGTTGCTGCGTCTTATTCTATTGCTATAGCAAAGAAAGTGACAGCAGCTACTTTAATGAAACTTAAAACTTAATTCACGTCTCTGAGTGCGGCAGTAAGATATCGCCAATAATAAGGCGAAACGGTAATTAGAAATGTACGGGCGGTTGAAACGCTCAGAGAATGACTGGTGGCAAAAGCTGCGCGATCGCGCACTTCGGATCGAAGTGCGTTCCAAATTCATATAAGCAACAGTTTATTTTATCAAACCGATGATAAACAAACGGCCGAAATTTAATAGTCGAGTTATTTTTATTGGATTATTTCCTCGTAATAACACCACGTGCCGGGAGTCGAACCCGGGACGCCGGAAACGGTAACACAAACAGTTTTTATTTCTGTACATCCCAAACCGGAATATGCGGCGTGTCTTTTTAACCAAATGTGTATTTTATAAATTTTGTATCAGACGCGCGTTCACAGATGTGCGTTTATTGTAAATGTACCAAAAATATTTCATTCTATATTTAGAACCTCGAGTTGGTTCCGTATTAAAAATATAAAATGAATCTTCTTATAAGTTGTCTTTTTGATATACCTACTAGAGTTTTAAACCTGAAAACGTTGAATAAGGATAGGTACGATAAATTCAAGTGAAACGCTTTATAAAATCATTCGTACAAAAAACATGTTATGGGTTTTCCATTACGAAGTCTGAAACTGAAACAAAAACCGTGTTCATTACAAGCAGAAAAACGCAAACAATTTTACTTAAAATGAACGCGATATAAAATAAAACAAGCGCCGAACGTAGAATGCAATTCAAATTTTAAATTCAGCACGTCAATCTTTAAAAATCGAACGGCGCCGCGTCAATAGCGTTCGATCTAGTCAGTACGCATGCACGGCCCCCATTCAGAACCTTCAGAACGCCGTAAGAAAAAAAAAAGAATCCGCCACGAAAATATGAAACTTGAAGCGCAACAGGTGGACTAAAGCCGTCTCATTCTTTTCTATGGAGTATTAAGTATCGTCCCTGTTGTACGGAAGCCGCCCCTAGTCGCCGCCCCCGCTTTGGGCGGGAAATTTAAATGAAGGAGGGGATGGGATGGAAACGCTTTTCTTTTTGCTCGCGGGGTGTTTTAGGGCTTTTGTCTGGGTGAATGCGGCCAGTCATTTCGGGGTCGCTTACGTTTTGTTCCGACTCGGGATTTGAGAAAGGATTTTTTTAACTCTTCGGATTCTTGAGTTTAAGAAATCGCTCAATGTACTCTAGCTGATTTTTTATTTGAATTTTTTCACTTTTCTGATCACTTATTAAAATTGATGTTTATCTGTTCTAGTATTTACTTAAAGGAAAACAATAGACATTATGCAAGTAGTTTTCCATAAGCAGCTGATAAGATTAGCTATCTAGTTGATCGATTTCAAATAAAACATCTATATCACTATCATCACATACTGCACTTATATGATACCACTCAATAACTTGCTCGTGTGACGATTATTTATAACTATAATAACGTACGTCACATTCTAAAGATAGCAAATAATTTTTAATTAGGTAATTACTATTAATTTGCGCTGCCAAAGTAAATTATTTTCTTGCAGCATGAATCTAATCTACTGTTATCGATTATGATTATATCCTCAATTCAGGCTCAATTTTATTGCCACAAGAGTTAAATTTTGTAAAAAAATATACTGTATATTTATCTCTTCTTGCGGATGTGCATGTAAGCGGGCACACGAAACGAAATCCTAGTTGATTCTATATGCACTTAGTATTTTTTATGTTTCTTCCCAACTCCTAACAAATCTCACCAAAATGCCCAGAACTCCTCATTGTCGTGTCTATTTTGTACGTAATATCTATCCTCTGGCACTGATTTTTTTCCACGTTTGTTCAACTCATGCGCAGGCCCTAGATCGGCACGAGTCATCTCGGGCACGTCTCGTGTCCCTGTCGTAAACATAACGGAGATACGAGATAGCGAGATGCTAGTAAAGTTATTGTGATAACCAACAACTATTATATTTTGACCTTTGTGTTTGTGAATGTTGTTTGGAATCAGAGATCAAGTGTGCTGGTGAGCCAACTAGAGATATGTCGCCTGAAATTGTTATAATAAAATCATTGTTTTTACTTCTGGACAATGAAACTTTAAGCTGAACAAAACATGATAAGCCAATAAACTTACCAATTGACAGGGTTGTGAGGGTACTCACATGTTAGTTCGATATATTCTTTTTATCGAGCTAAATCTGCTAATGTTCCACTCTTTGGGCCTGTAATCGCTTTCACTGTCCATGTTGATTCTTAAAAACAATCGCCTGTCAATTCAGCCGAGCTGCTTCGTCAACGAATTCGGCTACCAAAGCCACACGACATTGTTATTATACGCACTGACTGGGAAAATTAACCTTAGCGATTAAAAATCCGCTAATAAATTTGCTAAATAGCAGAGTGCAATGACGTATGACGAATCGAAATCATTTCGAATTTGATGTCTCTATTCCGTGTATAAAATCAATATTCTATCTATTACTTGTCTTTTACTTTAAGAAATAAATACCTTACCATACCATACCATACTTTACCTATGAAGAGGGAAGATTGTTGAATAAACCCTAAAAGTACTGAACCGATTTTAATAATTCTTTCACCATAAGAAAGCTACATTATCCAGAAGTGTTGGCTATGTTTTAACTTATTTTACCGAAGTAAAGCGAGGGCTGATCGCTAGTTTATTATATATTTCGAGAAAAGAATACTGAAGTGAAAAACCCTTATTTCCTAAGAGCAACCGAAGCGATTTTCCTAATCACCGCATACTAAAGACCATCTAATACCGATTCCCCGATACGGGCATACTTCCGACCGGGAAAGTCATTACCCACGCCCCGGTAATTCGGATTTCGAGGGCCTCCCCAGTCTCCCCTCGCGCTGCATCTCATTTCCAAATACTATACTAACGACTAAGCCTCCTTTCCTATACCACTATCAAACCCAAAACCATTCCAAAACATCCCTTATAACGTCAAGAAAGAGTGCAAGTTCTATTGAACTGAGCCAAAGAATCCGCATGCCAATTGTTACTTTGTACCGTTGAAGCTAAAGTTAGAATTTCTTTGCGCTTTCTTTTCAACGCAGGACGGGGAAAGACCGTATGGAAAGGGGAGGCAGGGGAGATTTCCACTGAATAATAGAGGGGAGATTTCCTCTCTTATTTTTCGTGAATTTTTTATTTAAGAAAGGGATAAGATTTTAATGTGGGCGCTTCGCTTTTATTACTTGAGATATACCATTGTTGGGATGTGATGCGTGTGGGGTTTCCGCTTAAAGTATTTTGTATGTATCCGGGCCGTAATGACGTTTTAGGAGATACGTTTTTGACGTCGGCCATTGTCGGTTTGTCATTGTTGCCGTTTTCACTGCGATTGTTTCTGTGGCTTCTTTGGCAATTCATTTCGAGTTTAGAGTTTTGAATTATGAGGAATTCCTCAATTAGAGGAAGTAATCGCCTTAGAGAATGAAATGCTACGCTACAAGAGTACAGTAAGTTTAATTTGATAGAAATTTCCCTGATATAGAGCCGTTTTGTATCACAAAATAAACAATGCACGTTAAAGTTACTGTGAATTTGGCCGAAATGCAGGTGTAGCGTAAAATTTCGTCGAAAAAAAAAGACAATTTATGTAATGGAATTTATCGACTTAGGAGCAAAACTCCGGAAAATACATTTCCGAAAATGTTCGTTGGAATTTAATATAGAAACTATTTGAAATAAACCCGTTTATAGAAAATGTTACTTATACACCTGCTGGTTTTTAGGGCTGCTACTATTTGCTTCATTTCAACTAACTTTTACTACTATATTTTTTGTTAAGACTTTTTTTTGTATTTTTTTCGCCTCTCGTATAGAGACAGCATATTCGAACAGTGTTTGTGCTGTTTACCGTATACGAATAGGTTCATAGAACACAAAACAAAGTTAGCGCGTTGTGACACTTCTGAACAGCCGCATCTATTGGCAACAACAACCTTTCTTTATTACAATATTTATATAATAACCGGCGTAACCAAAGTCCTTATAAGTGGGCTCGTTAAATATTCTGGGCACTATCAGGACCACGCAACGGAAGCTAGACCACATTCTTGGACTGACCTTGAACTGTAATGACTTCTTAACAATAGGTGCCAATTGTATGGGTCAAGGCAAAAGCGGAAGCGTGGATTGATCAACGCTGCCGCTTGTGATACACACTTGAGTACCTTGAACTCAAATTTTAGCCCATTTATCAAAGAAATCAGAGAATCTGCTACTGTAGACGTTGAATAACTGATGTAAATTATATGATTTATACCTAATATAACAGCTATAATTATGTCAGTTTGTATATAGGATGTCAAAAAAATGTAAGCAAATTATTGAACAGCTGGGAGGATCGATGTTCTTAATCATTTCTGTATAGGCCTTTTATGTTTAATTAATAATTGACTGAGTAGCAGACTAATATATCATGGCTCTCCTGATGATGCTGATAAAATATGACTGTCATAAATCAGCGAGCTTGGGTATATAGCTCTCTCATGTACTCTCATGTCGTATGCGTAGCCAATTTTAGCTTTGGATGTGCGCTTACGTAAAAACTCAACACATGATTGTTGTTTATGATTGCTGATTAACACGGCTTTACATTTTCATTTGTTTATCAATGCAACTCTGCTGAACTTATCTCTAGTCATTTTTTAGCGATATTTGTACTTTTTAATTTTGCCCTTATCGTCTACTTATTAATAAATAACCTCAAATCGTAGGATTAAACATAATAAAACACAGCCAAAAGACCCAACAATACCTACTCTGCCATGGTCGAGTAGCAAAGGTTTACCCGCTCCCGCGCCCGCTCGTACCTCGTTCCTCACTGACTCACCCAATCGGAAGTATGAATACGAAATTATATTTTGATTGTCGGCTCCTTTTTCCGAGACCTGCTTAGTACTTGTTCGTAAGCTAAAACAATGCCGCGCGATCGCTACTCTCATTGTATTTATATATTTGTCTTATTTATTGGTTTATAACGATGTTTATTTAATTATGGTAAAGGCTTTATGGTTATTGCATGATTTTATTATATTTATTTGGCACTGTGTTATGACAGTCCCTTTATATGCGGGCCCTATTTTCATGTTATTCATTAATGTATCTACAAAGATGGAAATATATAATAAGTGTTTCATTATGAACCCTGTCGGGCACAGCAGAATGTTTATTTATTATATTTATGTATAATTTAATTTGAATTATTATAAATGTGTAATTAGTACCTAGCGGTAACGGTAACGGTACCAGCTTTGGTAATTAGTACCTAACGGTATATATATATATATAGTGATCGGCACGGACGGTGCAATTATATCCCTTGTTCAAACTTCAAATTATCTTGACAAAACGGTACAAAATTTATCAAGAGAGTTTAGGGGCATCTGTTTTATTACCTTTCCTTTAAAATTTATGGTAAACAGCAAATACAAGTCACACAAATCTCTGCTTAAGAACTGAAAGTAAATCCATCAGACTACTTTTAGATAGAGTCGGCAAACTAGCTCAAACCTAACCACACCCATATCAACCCAGATTGAATGGATAATACAGAATCTAGACCAGACGACCCCCCAGCCACCCTTAGGGGGGTGGATGGGACTTTCTAGGCAATTACCATCCGTAGCTAGGGGAGGTAAACGGATACGCTCATACGGCATGATTGAATTCTAGAAAACCTACGTCGTATAGGTTTCATTTGGTTTAGTTATTTTTTATCAATATAAGTTTCTATAAAACATTTTTGAAACAAGCTTTTCTGGCCGACTGTACTTTTGCATCATCATCTGCGACGCGACCAAACTAACGAGCCCGGCGGAAATATTATGGAGTGTGGATTAACGTGGATAAAACAACTGTCACTTTCTGATATAAAAAACACTCCTAGTAACAATGTTTTGGCACTGCAATAGACAAATCAGGTTTATGTGTGTAGTGGTGAAGCCAACACAGCATTAATTCAGAACGAAATTCACTCACACACGCACGGTGCTCGTGGGATATTTATCGTCAGGTATATCATCTATTAGTACACACGTATGCAAATGCTAGGCTATACTGATTGAGCAATACGCGCTGTCTGCATGTCTCCATCAAGGCTAGCACTGATCTCTGTTGAAATGGCGTATCTATTACAGAAAACGTACTGCATATGTGTCCTTCTATTTAAGCGCAGAGGGTTTAATGTGCTTCGGCTACTAAATGACAGTTGTATGTTTTATTGTAGAGCAGAGCAGGGAAAAGCTTTTAAAAGTATTACAGGGTTGCCCTGACTTCCCAGGTGCTTTTGTCATTTAATGTTAGAAATACTGTTAGGAGTTTTAAGAGCTGGAGTGTATTTTGAATGGAAAGTAATTCGAAGAAGAAGTGCTTGGGAAATTATGAAATGACTTGCGGCTTTGAAATTCAAATGAATTTTTCAATATTTTTATAAACTTCCTTTATAATATATCGCAATTCATATTAAAATAACATCTTAATAAACAAACAAGGTATAAACATGTGTCGGGTTATTACGAAGATTTAATAACTAAGTTAGTGATACTTCATATACGTAAATAGATATAATGATGACCAAGATAGAACAAATAACTCAAACACGAGGATTTCGATCCCGCGACCTTTGGTAAGCTGACAACCTCTGAGTTGGAAAGCCATGTGGTATTTTAATTGTGCCCATTTATTATTTTTTTAAATAATTATTGTGCCTAAACCGAACACAAACTAATTTAATAACTAAAATCCATTGAATTAAAAACTCACATAAAACGTTTCAAATTAAAAAAAAACACAATAAAACTATAATATATTCATAACATAACAATAAATAATGTTGCCCTTTTAAGTATTAACCCCATCCGAAGCCCTTGAGCAAGCGTTCAATTTCACACCAAGTGTTACCAGAAACGAAAATATTAAATCCAATTTACCGAAATTACACACCCCTCGATTATGCAGAAAAAAAAACACGAATTATGACCATAAACCTCTAGAGTCCATTGTGCACTAATCGCCGATCCCAATACCCAGTGGTGCAACCCTAGTTATAGCGGGGAAAAAATGATTATGATTTTATGGCAGGTTACGTCTATTATATGGGGATTAGGTTATGAATTATATTTGTATAAGAGGCACTTAACAAGCTATTTGGCGCTTCGCATCGCGTGCCGGTTAAGCCAAACCCTTAATCACAATTATTATGTTGCTACTATAGTGTTTAAATTTCGTGACAGGTGGATTAATTCGACGGCCAGATTGAATTACGCGTTGTTTGATGCGGTTAATTTCCACTCATTATTTCACGCCATTTAAAATGTTTGTTAATTTCGTATTCTGAGCGCGTTATTGGCGTAAATAAATGTATTGGAAGCGGTTGAGTCGAAATCGTGTGCTAATTTGTGGCACGTATTTGGTAAAATTGCGTTCCTAAATGACTGCTTAGGATTAGGGGTTGCTTTCATTTATAACTCTGTTATTGTAATTATTCACTATATCACTCCCATTAAATATATGTACCCATTATATGGGTATAGTAATATTACTATATGTAATAATCATTTCCATCGAATTCGAAATCAAAGGAGACATGTCCCCGAGGACCGGGCAGCAACGGGCCCGGACAAAGAGGATTACGGCCGATGTTGTCATATCTTGAACCCATTACCATAATACGGTGACGAGATTTTCATATTTTTTTTCTTATATTTCTCGCCGTGCGGTCCCATAGATTATAGTGTTTTGACATGCTTTTAATACTCCAACGAGCCTTTTAACAAGGCAACTCATGCGAGGGATTGTAAATGTGTCTCATTTAAACACAAAGCTCGCCAGCTAATACGACACAAACATGTTATTTTACAGTGAAAACGAAATTACTGAAACGATTACCGACTCCCTACGTTTGCTCACAAAATACTCAATTACGTAAACAAGGACGAAAACTAGAAAATATAATGTTCAGTCAACGTTGTAAGGGAAAACAGAAAACATTACGTGCCAGTTGCTAAACAAGCAAAGTTTTCCCACAAAACGGGGGCTTAGCGTTAATATTGAAGCGTTATTGTTTGAGTAATTGCGCGCCGCGAAATAACCTAATGGCGGTACTTGGAATATTGTAAAAAATCGATTCACCCACATTCGTTGTTAATTATAGTCGGTTCAGCCGTCTTTCCGCCTGCGCTGTTCCGAATGCGATTTAAGACCCTCCCTGGTCCAATTACAGAGTTCTCAAAAGTCCCCCTCCGCCCTCCCCCCGGTTTAGATCGAGCCTCGTTTTAATGACCTCTCGAGCCCGATGTTCATTTGTCGCGAGGATTTTTCGTACGATAATTTTTACATTTTCTATTTTTTTTTTCTGTCAAGAGAGCATTGTGTACGCTGGGACCCTTGTAATCTATAAAAAGGTCTGGCTTTTCTAAAATATTTCCTTTTTCTTCTCCGATGCCGTCTAGCTCGCTTTTTATATTTCCGCCCAGACTTTGCCGGCATATTATGAAGTTAAAATTGAGTTAAACTTGAGCGGTAGTTTCTATCAGTTACAAACTTTTAAGTGTTCGAAATGCCATTTTCCGGTGGCATTATTATTTTCTTTTATAGAAATCCAATGGAAGCTTTTAAATAGATTTTGAACTCAAATTTTATGCAACGAAAGCAAGTTCTAATGAAGAGTAATAAAATAAAACTTATTTTTGAAATTCAGTCCCATATTTGCAGACATAGCATAGCCAAACCATAAAAACAAATTCAGAAAACATGCCCCTATTCTTTACAGCAAATAAACAATCTTTTCTAATTGTTTAAAAGCGGTATCTGCAATGCACCCCATATTAAAATGTCCCCATTAGTCGGTCCGCCGAGGGTCCCTTTGTGCGTTGTTTGGAATCCTGCAATTTCCTACGATTTTAGTTATTGCGCATAAAGCTATAATTCAAGATCTTTTGTTGGAATATTTTTAATCTGAACCACTGTGCAGTCATCGATAGATTGGCCTTGATTAGAAAATGTTAACGGCTGCTTGGTTATATTTAGGTAGGTTGTCAACTGCATAATTCCTTGCAATTTTCTGAATAAATTATAGAACTTCGTGCAGGCTCCGTCGGAATGGCCGCCAAGCAGCAATGTGCGCATTGTTGTGTTCCGGTGTGGGGTAAGAGACCCGGTGAAATGGTCAGCATAGAAGCATTCCATCTTAGTCCTCAGGGTTGGCAACGCATTTGCTGACGAAATATTGCAAGAGCATCAGGACGGCTAGCACAAGTGGTCCGCGAGTTTTTTGTCGCTTGGCTCTCCCTTTCTAACTCGTCTGTAACGATAAAGATGTACCGAGCGACAAGCGAGAAAATACAAGATGTGCTAACCGCTCAGGTGGCCTGTGTGCTCGTTGCCTTCTCCATGCCATGAAAAACTAGCTTTTAGATTAAAAAAGGGTGCTTGTACAGAGCTGGTTAGGTTAGGTTCCAAACCAATTCGCTTGATTAACAATGGCGTCCAAATTGTTGTCCGAGTTCTTAAGTAGACAGATACTTAAGAACTGGACAAC
Source organism: Tortrix viridana (assembly GCA_963241965.1). NCBI lineage: Eukaryota > Metazoa > Arthropoda > Insecta > Lepidoptera > Tortricidae > Tortrix > Tortrix viridana. The sequence goes on along the minus strand of OY725196.1, from coordinate 5,764,480 downwards.
AATTCGGACGTTTAAACTAAAATGGGTGTGGCTCGTAATTTACCTAAATATTGCTATTTATACACGTTGCAAATATCCCTCGTATAGTAGTTGTACAAACAAACTAAACAAACATTTCGCGATCAACTCTGCTCGCACAGATCATAAACAAACATCTTTTTTTAATTGTGAACTACACTCGCCATACCTTCCCATAGGACACAATTTTAAAGTACGAAAATAACCCCTACGTCGTTATCATTAGGATAAACGCGCCTATCGTGGGACATGGAGTTTAATGGATTTTTTAGAGCATTTTAGAGCAGCTCGACATGTGTCATCACATCATGTCAATGCGGGGATTATGATAACCATCGTACGGATGCCATCTAGCTGGGGAATCGCCCTTTGCGATCTCGACATCAAGCTCGAAACAATAGAAAACAACTCTACATCTTGTGTTTCAAACTCTACTTTATTTAAACTGGTCAGAGTTGGAATCGGGTTGGCTTTATTAAGAATTCCGAGAGGGGTGATTCTGAAAAGACAATTTAACCCTAAAAAATGGTGCACGGACATTAATCCGTATGTAATATCGCAAATTTGTCGTCGGTCCGTCGGTTCGGGGGCCATCTGTCAGTCGGCGCAATTCGATTTGCTGCTATTAGAGATGCGACAATGAACGATAATAGATCAGCACTTGATTGGGACAAAGAATGCATTAATGGATCATAGCCTTAAAAATGATTACCGTACTTGTAAAAAAGCATTGTGAGCTATTATATATATGAGAGGATCGTGTAACGTTCACAGAAATGTGATGCTGAAGAAAACGTGATATATTAAACACAAAAATTTAAGTAACATTTTTACTGCAATTACTGAAATGTAATGTCTCTGTCAAGAATGTAGAATCGTGTTTCACGTCTTTAAGTTCTCTTAGAAACAAGCCATTACGATGCTTTTCTTTTGTACAACGCGAACGCGAACAATTTAATATCAAATAACCTTCAATTTCGGGCCCTAAATAATGATAAATGTAGTTATTAATTCATATCTCGCTTATGAATAAATATGAATACGACCCTTCAATTCGCTTAATATGAAACGCTTAATAAAATCCACATAACAGTAACAAATTGCCCTTTTTGACGTCTTATTCAACCTGTCAGTGTCAGACATGGGGAGTAAGCGTGCAAGTTACAAGTGAAAGGGACATCGTTATAGCAGTGATATATTTTGTCCCTTTCACTGCTTGGAACCAGAACGGTTTAACAGTTCGTAATGCTTCCCATGGTTGGATGAGCAGGCTAATAAAGGCGCAACTACACGTTTCGGTTTACAATACGCACGCGCGTCTTCAGGTGACAACAATTGGGTGCGCGCACCCTAATTTTTGGGCAGTTTTTTTTATTTGATCGACTGAGTAAAAGGGGTAGGTTTTTTTAAGTTTAATTATATACATTGGTGATTGATTTTTAATAGATTATAGATTTTGTCGGGTTGCAGTTAGATTGGCAGGACACATACAAAAGCTCTTGTAAATGAGCTCAACAGTGCCATGATTTTAGGAAAACGTATTCTTCACAACCTGTAAGATCTTGTAAATAATGAACCTAGTAGTAAAATTGTCAAAAAAGGTCAATAAGGCCCTGTTAACTTTGTTTGTTTTACTTCGTTTTGTTTAGTAAAATATTTACATACATTAGTATATACAATATTGTTGTTTATCATACCTAGATTATTATTTATTCGTAGAACAAAGTTGTTACTAAAACTAAAACACTTGAAATCAATTCGATAATTAATATTCTCTAAAACATTCGGTTCAGTAGGAAGTATTTAGTATTCTGATGACGATTTTTGATAGCAATAGCCTAGCCGGATGTTAGTGCGTTGTCATTCTAGACTTCGATTCGGACCTAGGTCTTTGAGCTTAATGTGTAGACATTCACAAAAAAGTTATCAGTTTATCAGTTTATTTATTGCTTTGGGTAGGTACAATGGTGTTTAAGGTACAATTTTTGTTCTGCCGTGAAACCCTGGCGGGCACTGCAATATTATTATTGTTACACGTTTTCTTCTTTTTTTAGAAGAGCAGGAAGATGCACTTTGTCGCTCTTGAGCTAAACTTGAATTTTGTCTTCTGCTCAAACATTATTATTCAGCACTTGCCCCAATACTGGTGAAAGACCTCCCATTTTCCCAAGAGTTCATCTCTAGCCACTTGTTTAATAAGTCAGTGACTTGATACGTCATCCTGATCTAACCTGCTTAGATTATGAGATTCTTGGATTTTGTCTTCAGTTATTGATTTTAGTCGAGCAAGAACGTCCATTACTTCTTTTGGACGCTTTAAATTAAATTTCCAAAAAGTGCTAAAGCGTTTCATAAACAACCACGATTTTTTTAAACATAGCTATCCTCAATAAATATTAATACTCATAATTTCACTAAATGGTTTAATAATATAATAAATTGTTATAGCAAAGTAATAGTGTCCGGAACAGCCGCGTGGCGACGACGTGCGCAACAGGCGTATGCGCATCGATCTAAACGACTGTAATGACGAGGGATAACAGGGACAGTGATTTTGACGTTAAGTTGGTGTGTAACTTACCTGCAAATGTGAAGGCAGTGGGGTATAATTATAATTATTAAATAGTATTTTTGTCTGCACTTTTGTTTGCATTGCACCACCGGGATTAAATAATCTAGGCCATTAGGTAGTGTAGTTTTCTATCAGTGAAATTATTTTCTAAATCCGATTAGTAGTACCAGAGAATACATTTAAAACTATTGATTCAGTCAAACCGAATACAATTCACGTCATGGTATATACAGTACGATCGACCTTATATTTAAGAAGCTGTACATTTAAGTACCTTGTCGCAGCTATTGATATACTAAATTCAAACCATTCTCACTTTAATACCATATAATGACACGGTACTAAAATGTACAACCTCTTATAAGGTCCACCGTACAAGTATTAAATCAATTTGCGTCCTATTATAGTACGTCGTAGACGTTCCGACTATATTCATAACTTCCGGGTACATTTGATTTGCAAATGCACAGGAAGTAACTATCACTCGTGACATCTTCATTTTTAACCGATTTCAAAAAAGGAGGAGGTTCTATGTTCGGCTGTATGCATGTTGTTTTTTTTTTTTTTTTATTCATATAACGGTTGTACAATTCAATTAAATACAATGATACATTTTACGTTGCCTAGATATAAGATACAAGAACTAAGGCTTACAATTGAGATCTCCGAGCTGGTTTCATTATTGATAGATTTACGCAGTTTTAATGAAATTTAGCTAAAACCACGTCCAAAATATACAGGTTCATTTCTAGCTTTTCCTCGCGGCTCCGTCCGCGTAGTAGCCATTTTTCGCTTATCTCTCGGGAACTATCTAATTGTTCGGGATAAAAAGTATCCTATGTGTTAATCCAGGTAAAAAACTAACTGTGTGCCAAATGTCATTAAAATCGGTCGAGCCGTTCTTGAGTTATATATTTATTTATTTATTTTATTTAAATAGGCTGGCCAACAATACACATGCGATATACATTTAAAATAACAATAACATAAAAACAAGTACACATGCATACATATGCATATGGTGTAACTAACCCGACTTTGTTTTATATACCTATTTATAGATTACAATCGATTCACCCGTGCGAGGGCCTAGATATTGACAAGACAGACAGACACAAAGCTAAACAGAGGCTTCTTTTTTTAAGTTAGGGGTTGAAGGAGACTGAAGTACCAATATCCAAAAATCTCATTAAGTGTTTAAATTGCAAAATATTTTTGGCGAGTATTGTAGTTTTAGAGAATTACTCCTTCAAAGCTCTTGATGATCGATTTTATTCTTATTATATGCTTAGCTTCAGGACGAATTTATTCGACATTATTTTTGACAAAGACTGACTAGTTTAAAGTAAACAGACAAATCTCATGATTTCTAACGACATCTGCCGGAAATTGGACGAGACTGTTTTTCAAAAGGGCTGTAAGTGACTACGACGGAAATTGAAAATAGCTTTTCCATTAAATTACAAGAAATGTTAAGACTAACGACGAGAAGTAAAATATTTTTTAGCTTCAAAAAACAAAGTATTGACAAAAGAAAGTATTAATTATAAAATTCTGTTCAAGGTAAGGGAAGATAATATCGAATCGATCGATATGTCAATAAATCAGTGATAGCAAAGTGATACTTTGAACTGATTACTTCTGTTAAACCTTTAATGTAGAAAGAGAAGAAGCGCTAGTTTTTCCTAATCTATATCTCTATTTTTATATTTTAAAGTGACTTGAAATATTTGTATCTTTTTTATGGCAATCTCCTCCGGTAAACATAGGTGCATACATAGAACTGATTATCAATGCAGTCAGTGTTAAACTATTATTATGGCTTAAATACTTCAAAAAGCATTGTGAATTTAAAACTCAGTTCACACGTAACACTCAGACAAATCCTATGTTATCGATTGCCACTGTACCACATCACTTATCAAGCTGTATAAAAGCCGCGCCGAATCCGTTAAATCACCGCTATACAGCAACGCTGAAAGCCTCAGTCTAGGCGTTAAAAATTCAACGCCGTCTGCTTCGCCTCTTAAGATGTAGGTTTTGAAACTGGGTGACTGGGTTTACAAACCAAGATTTACATTTACGCGCGCCGCCGTGGATTGTACTGATGTTATATTTTCAAAGTCAATAAATAGTAAAAAATAAGTAAGTTAATTAATAAATAAATATCAGGGGACAATCTCACACAAATTGACCTAGACCCAAACTAAGCTCTAGGCTTGTACTATGGGTACCAGGCAACGATATACATACTTATATAGAGAAATACATACTTAAAATATATAGAAAACATCCATGACTCAGGAACAAATACTCGCGCTCATCACACAAATATTTGCACATACCGGGATTCTAACCCGGGACCGCTAGCTTCGTAGGCAGGGTCACTACCAACTAAGCTAACTGCGTCGTCAATAGAATGACTGGATTACTAAACGGGTGAATTTTATTTTGGGTGTTTTCAATATATTGATGAAATCAATGACACCTACCAGCAACTTCTGATATATACAAGTAGAACTGGGGGTGTAGTTTATATTAGCATCAGAAGTTGCTGTAGTGCATTCGTCAATATATTGAAAACACTAATGACGGCGGTTGAAACGCCCTGAAATTTACCCAAACACGACTTGAAAATGAAATGTTTATAAGCGGCCGTTCAAGTATTACTTAAGCAGATTTTTCGCCATTTTTAATGAAATAATAAACCCCTTTAATACTGCTAGTTGATCGTTGTCTGACGTGTTCACCATTCAAACTCCCTCGCCCCTTGTGATCATAACTATCATAAGATAACACCCCTTCACGAATCCTAAGAACAAAATTATCTACTGTATTAATTTTAAACTTGGAACATACATAATTCTACTATTGCAAGAAATATTTGTTTATTTGTAGTTTTAATGTCTTTACCACTAAATCAACTTCTACTTTTATTTGATTTCAACGAACCCACAGAGATATATATTTAAATAAAGTCAGCACGTCATAAATGTACACGGCAACGAAACGCAGGCTTAAGCTAGTAATAAATAATTCTAGAGCGAAAATCTACAACCCGCAAGCGAAGAACCGGGGCTATTCTCTCTCACCACTATTTAAAGTTCGCAGTCGAATTCATCTCGAACCATATGACCCTTAAGCAAAATCAAAATCAAAATATTTATTCAGTGAACTTAATGCCTAATGGCATTCTCTACCAGTTGACCTTTGGGCAAGCAGAAAATTGTTGTAGGCGGTGCAATATTATTATATTATTTTGAATTTTAACAAAGTACAAGTTAAATATTGTTGATTTTACTTGTTACTTTAATAATTATTAAACACAAAACAATTTACAAGTTATTCAGAGTCAAAGCTAACCAACTTAATCATACAACATTCTAACATGGCCACCAACTATCATAACGGCTCATTACAGATAAATAACACAATTAATATATTCGCGCCATAACGTAGCACGGTAGCCACCACCCACGTTCGAATACAGAATAAATTTAGCTGCCAACAACGCTCTAATACCACCTTTATCTACACCACAACAGAGATTACAATTCTGCACAATTGTCAAGTTTCCGGCCAGTAGCGATGTAATGGAACTTGTTGTTATTCTTATAAGAACTATAGTTGTATAATAGTGATGTTAGGGCGGTCACAGTAATAAATAGCAGTCGAGGATGGTTAATTAAATCTCGATGAGTGCGTTGTAACAATTTCTGCGGATTAGTTATATTACCATTGTGTTGCTGTCCGTTGTATTGTGGTGGTTTGAAGATGTTTTGTGACATATTAGGCATTGATTGGGCCGATTATTTAGTGGTTTAGTTAGCCGTGCAGTGGTAATAATTATTAATTAATTTAAGGACTGTAAATACAGGAGGTCTCGCGATAAAGTGCACAAACGAATACGGGTGAAACTACATGTGATTTTGTCACGGAAATATATACCTTCAGTCAACAAAGTATCGGGAATGGATGATTTGTTTATGGTTCCAAATTCAAATTTTTGTTTTTTTTGTTGTTGTTAGATTGGCACAACTGTTTTCTATTTTGGCGCGGAGTTTGAGTTGCATCTGTTATTTATATTAAATACAGTGCTGTTTTTAGTTATATCATATCTAGTGTGTATTGCGAATTTCATAATGGACAAAAACATTGAACAAAGAGTTTGTCTTAAATTTTGCATCGCCAATGGAATTTCGTGTTCGGAGTCACTGAAAATGTTACAGAAGGCTTACGGTGATTCGACTTTATCAAAAACACGTGTTTATGAGTGGTACAAAGCGTTCAAAAGCGGTCGAGATGTGATGGAAGATTTGCCTCGCTCTGGTAGGCCATCAACGTCTGCAACTGAAGTTAACATCGCAAAAGTGAAGGAAATAGTGACTGAAAATCCTCATTCAACTTTGAGAGAGATAAATAAACGTCAAACGGTAAATAAAGAATATTATTTGAGCGTTATGCGGCATTTAAGAGAGCAAATTCGACGAAAAAGGCCAGATTTGTGGAATGAAAATTCTTGGATTTTGCACCACGATAATGCGCCTTCGCACAAGGCCATCATTGTGAAAGAATTTTTGACCAAACACTCAACAAATACCATCGAGCAACCACCATATTCACCAGATATGGCTCCTGCCGACTTCTTTCTTTTTCCTAAACTCAAATTACCACTTCGTGGCACCCGTTTTCAATCGGTAGAAGACATAAAGGAGAATTCGCGCCGAGAACTGAATTCAATTCCGGAAACAGCGTTTAAAAAATGTTTTGATGATTGGATTATTCGTTGGCGTAAGTGTATCGTTTCTGAAGGAGCATACTTTGAAGGTGATAAAATAAATTTGGATGATTAACAAACAGTTTGTGTATTATTGATCTTTTCCCGGTACTTTCTTGACAGAGTAGTATATAAAATTTTGTATGGGGTTTACATTAAAAATTATTGTAAACTGCAAAATTAACGCAGCTATAATATATATTATAGCTGCGTGTATGGAGTCTGTAAACTAGTAAGGAAAATATACCTAAACTAACTATACGAAAATATATCGTAAGATGCCTTGCTGTAATATATATTAATATACCAAAATATATATTATAGCTCCGTGTGTGACGCGCTTTATTCGTTTGTGCACTTTATCGCGGGACATCCTGTATAATATGTATTGTTGAATATAAAGATGAACTCGTTATAATTTTTGGCTTCCAAATAAAGTCATATAAAAGCTGTATAAACTCTTACATCCTATTAAGATTGCCATCTCGTCTCGTGACTGTCTATTCGTGATGACATCCTTAACTTTTTTTCTCCTTTTTTGCGGAATATGAATCCTTAATCCCTTAGATAATTTTCTTACAAAAATATGTAAACACCGAAATGTTTATAAAAAAATCCGTAGCTTATCAGGGCTTTTGAAAGCTTAAGCTTGAGAAACGAGAAAGATATTACTCGAGATAAGAAAACGAATGTTACGGCAATTTAACACTAATTTTAAAGGTGTTTAAGTTGAATTTATAATGTGGTTATGATGATTAGGTTTTTTTGTATTATTTTAAGTAGTTTGCTATCAGCTGTCAAATCGGTCCTGTGTTGTTGTGTGGATGACACTGCGGTTTTGGGTTTGGAAGATGAGATATTTTTTTTGAACTTTTTTTCAACTTTTCTTGAACAAATATTGTTTTTATCGTTTTAGGTATAGTTTAAACAATATGAAAAGGTACGGTTATCAAGAAACTTTGCATAAAAATGATTTTTTACAACCTTTGCTAGAATTTAATATGCTGCTATCAGATACATTCAAATGCTGGAAAGGATTTAATGCTAAGTAGCAAGTTAAACCATGTAATTTATGGATTGGTTTTCGTAGCGATTCTTGAGCCTTGATCCCGAGGGCTTATTGCCTAACGCACTCGCGATCGCGATCGACTTGAAAATCTTGAAAGTGACACAATTGCTTTCATTTTGTAGGCAGATTTGACTTCAACTGTCAAATATGAAAGCGATCGCGATCGCGAGTGCGTTAGGCAATAAGCCCTCAGGTCTGGCGTCGAGCAGAGTCGATATTTTACTGCGTCTTCACTCCTATTGCAATCGTAGGTATAGTAGGTACGACTCGGCTTATAAGACCTCTCATTATGTTAAAAATACGATATACTCGTTGAGTAAAAGACAATTTAGAACAAAGGCCCTTTGGTTGTTCGGCTTACATGGTATTCATTATGTAACAGTTAACTCTAAATAAATACTAAATAACCTATTATTTGTTTCAGGTACGTAAATGACAAATGGAATGATCTTATCACGAGGTAACCGATTACCATTACAATAGTATATCAGCGGACAAAGAAAGTTTATTATTATTTATAGCACATTACGTAACAAGAGACATGCTTCAGTATTTAAATATTCAGAAGCAAGAGCACGAAATCGGGTCTGCGTTACTAGGATTTCGAAGACGATGGCTCTGAACAGAGGATGCACATTCAGTCAGTCAAAATAAGGAGCGAGGGAGTTCTTGGAAATATGTCTCTACGGTCTCACGTCAACAACTAAAGAGCGTGTATGCATATTTCTGGTGCGATCTCCGGTTTCGAATTTTTGTCCTTCATTTAAAGCTTGAAGATATTAAAGCATAATTTTATTAAACGTCATAAAGTCCGAATCGGCTTCTAAAAACCAAGGTGACCACATTTTGATGCGTCCCGCGTGCGTCTAGCGTACGTGACGAGAGAGGGCGCTAGCGTGCACGCAGCGATCGCTTTATCCGTACGACATCGGGTTCCTAATGCTTTGAACTTGAAAGTAAGGCAGTGTCAGGTTTATGCGAATGTCGGCTTTAACCCTTGTGAGTTAGCGAGCGAGAGATGAATACGTTCTCATTTTAATTTATTCTGACTGTCGTTATTACAGTTAGAATCTAGTTTCTTATACATTGACGCCCAAGTAACGTGAAATGTATCATTAAATTAATGAGTGTATCAACTGATTTTTTTTTATAAAACTGACTAATTTTGTCTGTCTGAAGTATAATGTTAGTAGTTATCTTATTTTATTTATCAAAGAATACGTAATACATTTACTAGTTTTAATAAACCAGATGATTTTTCTTTACCTATTTATACTAAAATAATAACTCAAATAACTAGGTAGGCGTAAAAAATGCCAAAGGCTAAACGCTTCAAAGGCTCGAATGTAAATTTAAAGATAATGTCATAATATGTCGTTTCACGTGAAGTATTATTTATGTAAGGAGGGGGATTAATGCGTGTCCTGGTATGAAAATATTAGGTTGTATTAGCATGTCAAACGGACTGTCCCAAGACCGGGGCTAGCGTGGATACCCTAATCTAATTAATTCATGACGGAATTTCGTTTTCAAACGATTTTTTCTGCGGTTCAGTTAATGGTTAAGAATAGCCCACAAAATGAAGTACTTATGTTAAAAACAAAGCTTATTAGATAATTTTGTAATATTATGATTAATCATGAATTGTTAATCTTAAAATTTAAAAATCAATAAATAAATATCAGGGGACAATCTCCTACCTAAGTATCTTGCACATCTTGTATTTTCTCGCTTGTCGCTCAGTACGTCGCTTTGGTAATAAAGAACTAAGAAAGGGATATCTAAATGACAAACAAGTCACGGCCAAATTGTACTAGCCCCACAATGGTCCATAGGACTTTCCTTCGTCCAATCAATACCCAAGTTCCTAGCAGCTTACCCTTAAGGCCGCAAATTAGAAATGGCGGAACGTGCAGCGGGGCGTTGTAATAACAACGCCCCGCAACGCATAATAATGCGTGCACACTGGTCGCTGACCTACGGGAAGTAAAGAAGTCTTTCATATTCAGCGACCAGTGTGCACGCATAACAACAACGCCCAGCTGCACATCCTAAAGCCGCCTGCTGTACGCATTGTCGTGTTCTGGCATGGGGTTAAAACAAACGGTATAACACTAACCTAACCGAGTTAAAAACCCCCGACATCAGCGCCTAAAAAACCTCTGAGCAATGAGCAAAAACTTCAACAGGCTCCGAGCACGTACATTTTCACTGTAGGGACTTCGTCACTAGATGATTTCCAGTATTAAAAAACTCCCGATAAAATCGTGATCAGAGCTCATAAGTTAAACTGATTAACGGATTTTCATCAAACCAAGCTAAGAACAATATTAAGTCACTTTTCTAAAAAAAATATCAAAATCAAAATCGGTTCTTCCGTTTAGGAGCTACGATGACAGACAGATACACAGATACACACGTCAAACTTATAACACCTCTCTTTCTTTGCGTCGGGGGTTAAAATGACTAGCTTTAAGATATAGGTTGTTTTATCTCACTAGCGCGCGTGAGCCATACTTGTAGTTGTAACACGTGTAGACACGCACACTACGAAGACGCTTAGCTACGACAGCTACGCACACAGAGACAACGTGCATGTGTAGCTACACACACAACTATGTCTCACCCGCATTCGTGAGATAAAACAACTATATTTCATCTTAAACCGAAAATGTCTACGGGCCTCAAGACCCCACTTGCGATAAGTGTGCCTACATGCTTAGCACATCTTGTATTTTCTCGCTTGTCGCTCAGTGCGTCTCTGTCGTCACAGACTAGTTTGAAAGGGAGATTCGAGCGACAAACATGTCGCGGGCAAGTTGTGCTAGCCGTCATGAAGTCTTCACGCAATAAAAAAAATGCAAACTTGATTCAAATAGTTTAGTGGTTAATACATCAGGAGCTTTATGGTAATGTTATGTATCACATAAATACATTAAAAACATCCACTCGCACGTTTTTCTTAAACAACCACTAATCAACTGTCACCTTAAAACAAAGCCAGGATCCGTTCACCAATACTAAACTCCCTAAAAAACCAACGCATGTGTCATACAACTTACATTACAAATCCCAACCTTATCCCCAACACGATACCTTTGTAATTGCTCTTGCCTATAAAAGCAGTTATTTATTTTTTATGAAAAGGGTGATATAGCGAACAAACGTACGTCGCCCGCAGGCCCCAGGGTGTGGTTTCCATCCCTTTGAAGCGATCGCCGCCGGCGCCTGTCAGCGAAAGCTGGCCAACCGACGGTTTGTTTTGAACTGGGTTTGGTCCTTCGAGCCGGATATTGGGTAGTGAAAATGTGGAAATTGATAGTTGAGGCTTTTGTTTAAAGATATAATAAACTAGCTAAACTCGGCTACGCTGCCTCCGTTCGTGGCTCAATAAAAAGTAGTCACGATATAAAACACTCTTTTTCGAGTTTTAAGAGCACAAACATACGGAGGCTGAATTTTTATGCCTAACTACATTTTACCCGCAACTTTTAACCTGTTTAAAAGTTATTTTCCAAAATGCTAATACTTTACTAATATTGATACTCACAATTCCTTGGAACACCAGGTAATTCGTATTTCATCCAGTTCATAAAAATGAAAACTGTTAAAATATATTTAAAATGCATATTTCAAAGCTCAAGTATCACTTCCATTCCGTATAATGAGAGATATCAATATTCATAGAATACAGACACGTGTCGAGAGGGAGACGCGTCTATTCAGGATATCCTTTTTCTCCTTCACTCTTCAATTTAGAAACTCGTCAAGTCTACATTTAAAATTCGAACGCACGCTCCTAGCTTCATTGTTTGCTGGATACGGAAATCGTCATTTGTTTTTAATATAATGTTTTTGCGTCGTTGGTGGCCAGTATTATGTTTACGGCATGTCATGAAATTTATAAACAATTTCATTTAAATGTCAACATGTCGTTTTATGAATCTTGCTACAGCCATTAGTTAAGAATATGCATCGTACTGCGAACAGCACCATCAACTTTTCTCTTTTTTTAATACTTAAAGAGTATAATAGCAGCTGAAAAACAATACGAGCTAACTTTTTAAAAGTATGACAATTCGTATCCACATTTATTTTGTATTGTTATAAAATAGATACATACATATATAAATAATTTCAAAAAGCCAATTTAAAGACGTAGGTTTGCGTCTTATCTGAAGTGTCTTTAAGCGTCTTTAAGTTAAATTTTTAAGGTAAATTGTATTTGATGTTGCGAGGCTCATAACGCGCGTTCACTTCTAAACCCCATCGTTTCTTTCAAACGACCTATTGGTCGTAGGTAATAACCTCACAATAACCTCTTCGTTTCGAACCATTAGAAAAGTAATGACAAAGACAGGGTAAAAGGGTATAATGATATACATTACAGTTCTAATGAATCACAGTAACAAGGACAACCGCACTCTTTGTCCAATTAGGGTGACAATTAGTGGCGCCCACTGTGGGGCCACTGGCGCCCAACGTGGGGCGCGTGACCAAGAATATGTCCCGCCAATTATGGACACATTTGTACTTTAATACTGCGATAATTATAAAGCTTTTTGAGATAAACCGCAACATGTAGAACGGTTAATATAGCTTGCCAAAAGAGAGTTAGAAGAATAAGTGGGCGATTTTCGAAGCGAAATTGGCCACATTATTTTATGCCAGAGGAGGCAAACGAGCGAGCGGGTCATCTGATGGAAAGTAAAGCCGTATGTACATTACGAAATTAGTCGCATGGCATTAAGTAAATTTTATCAAAAATTGCGCGTGCTATGAAACTATTTCGTAAAACAAGTGAAACTGTTGATGAAACTAGTGTCGTAAAACTAGTATTGTGAAACTAATTTTATGCCGCTAATTTCGTAATGTAACTTCCGCTTAACAAGTTAAAGATAATGTCCTATGTTTTATTCTCGCGCGGACAAAAATTGGTGCACATTTGTATAATTTCTTGACAATTTTTACTATTTGTTAGATTACTACATTATTGTATACCATCGGTTTGTATCGGTTTGTCTTGTCCCTTGCTTCTCTCTACATCATCATTATCATTACTCTCTTTATCTTTTTAGGGTTCCGTACCAAAATAGCAAAAAAGGAACGCTTATTGTGAGACTTCATTGTATGTCTGTCCGTCCGTCCGTCTGTATGTATGTCACAGCAGATTTTCTTAGCAACTACAGATGCTATCAACTTGAAATTTGGCATAGTTGTATAACTTGCTTGCCCGCATCTGTTTTTGGTAAAAAATGATTTTATGAATAATTAAAAATGGGTCAAAAATTATTTATATTTTACTGGAAAATTAAAATTAAGTATTCAAAATTTATAGTTTTTGAGAAATAACTAAAATAGTCTATTTTAGTTAAATTTAGGCAACTCAAAATAGACCTTATTGCATACGAATTAAAGTACATAAAAGGTATATTTTTGAAGTACGGACTTAAGTACGGAACCCTCAGTGCGCGAGTGCGACTCGCACTTGACCGGTTTATTTTCAGCGTAATCATCGTTCAAATGTCATTGCATTGACAATATGGAATAAAGATTCAAGTGTCCACCACCCTACGTATTAATCATTTGTATAAATAACCCTTACTATGGGTAAATAAATATGTTATCCTACTAATATTACATCCCTTCTTAATCCCTATCCCTGCTCACTAGTAGGGGATACGGTTGTAAGTGTAATTGATATATTGATTGAGCCGCCGTGTAACTTTTATTTAGTTAATTAATAAGACCAAAATCAAACAGAACCGATTCATTGTTGCACTCCATGATGACTGCGAGGGAGGCTACAGGGTTGACAACTCTATAGATAGTTATAATAATATAGATTCGCCAGAATGTATCTTTAAATATATGTAAATTAATGTCACTAAAACTGTACGTGCAGTAATTTTAGAAAAGTATTACACGGACCAACTTTTGGGAGTTTAACTTTCATTTAATTTACTAAAGAGCTACCTACGGCCTTATCGGAGAAGCAATTGCCACTTTTCTATATTCTCTGCCAGCTTTTATCCCCTACGACACGACTTTGGCCTTCTGTCTTATTTGGCTAAAGTCACTAAGCTTCCTCTTAATTTAACTCTACTCATATTATAAATAAGACACATCCTAGCTTAGCGGTGAAACAGGTGAAAAAAATAAAAATGAAAACTATAACCGAAAAGTATAAGGTAAACTATAACCAGCTATATTCTAATGAATTGTCAGTTGAATGTTGGTTTGCAATAGCAAACAGTCCTTGTGAATAATAACAATATACGACAAAAATACATGAAATTTTGTCAACAATTTACATAACAATTCATCGTAAACATCGACAAACTAAAGAAATCTCAGAAATAATAACGCTAAATTATAAATTCTGTCCACGCACAGCCCTAAGTCGAGTGGAGAGGGTCCGTTCTAACCCCATTGTGAGCGATTCCCACTTGTTTTTTAATACTCGCCAACTCGGGGGTAGTTTCTATTATTTCCAATAGAGGACCCGTTGTTTTCCTTCGTTGACATACTTGTATTGTTGGCTGAGGAATTAGGGTTGTCGGTTATTGATAATTTTGCGTAGGGTCAAGTGTGGCGACATTTTTAGGTCGCGTGTGTTCCGTACGCTTGAGTGATGTGCTTGAATATTTTTTGGATTTTTCACAATTTTGGTGTCGAGAATTCTATATCGGTTGCGATTTGTAGGAGAATGAGGGGGCTGGTATTTAAGTGTATTAAACAAAGCCAAAAGGTATCGATATGTAACGCCCTTTTGTAAATTTAGCTTAGACATCGCTAACGTCGAAAACTATTTTTTTCTAATTATGTATGTATATTATAAATATAGGTAAATTATTTTATAAATAAGTAGTAACTTACAAATAAGTTTACATGCATGTGGTTAATTTTTTTTCGTGCGAGTATCAATCCATATTTTTTAAATTCTTACATCTCAAAATTCTTACCACCAAATAGTCAAAACACGAGCTTTGAATTTTAAGCTCGATAGATTCGACGGGGTCGGACATCCGGTTCCAGACGCCATTACCAACCCCTAATTTCCGCCCAAGACCGGATGTTGCAACCTTGGAATTTTCCACTATTTCTATTTGAGCGGATGGGATCGGGTAAAAGAGGAGCCGGGTATTGTTCAGTTGGTAATAAATGAAACTGAATCGACGAAATGGAGATTAAGTTGTTAACAACGTATTACTTATTTATAATTAGCATTAAATTCAAGCAATTCATATTGAACTGGTACGTATTTGATTTTAAATTCAATCTCTCTTGATTTTTAAACTTCTTTTCGAAAGGTTGTCTGGAGGAGAACATTTCTTTTGTATTTTCTTTCTATTATCGTAATTGTATTTAGTGTTCAATAAAGAGAATTTGTATTGTGTTGTATTGTATCAAATAAATCTCGCGATACACTTCACGAGCCTCGCGAAAGACGCATTTTTAATTAAACAACGGCTTCGCCATGTTATGTGCGGCCGCCATCTTGTTCTGCCTTTTGACAAATTGGAACGGCGGAGTGACGCGCAATTTTCCCGCCGTTGCGATGCATTGTCCGCAACAAAATGAAAAGTCGCTTTTTTATTTAGGCAACGTCACAGTCCGTGTGTTTCAATTTATTATGTTTGTTTTGCGGTATCCATTTCTCGTAATTGACTTTTTGCCAAACGAATTTGTATTTGATTAAATTTCTTTAGCAGTTTCGGGATCGTCCGCGGGGTCGTGTGTCGATTCTTTTGTAAAGGTCTTTATAGCGTTGGACGTCAATGGGCTCAAATTATGTGTAAAAAAAAAGTTACCCAATAATACGATTCATTAGTAGTGGTTGTTTATGTTTTTTTTAATGGCCAGCTTACAAAGTCATCGCAAAAGCAGCTACTTTGTTTAAAAGTATTTTTACGGGGACATAAATAAGAGATAATTTATAGCAAAGGTCGAATTGGAAAACGTAATTAGTCAAATGTTAATTTCGTTTTTCTAATTTAAATACGTCTTAGTTTTTTGGAGGAATATTAATACGTTCTTTTTATTACGGTTCGGATATAAATCTTGTTTTTGGTGACGATTTTGGCGTGAATCATTAACTATGAGAATAAAGTAATTAATATCTTTAGACAAATCGTTGTGTTTTGAGGTCATGCAGGTGCTTACTGTGTATGCTATGTTAAATTTTGTCCATCTTCATTGCCACTTTCTGTTTTGTTAATCGTATCGGTCATATCTTTAGAAGTGAATCTTCAAGATTAAGTAAATAAGACATTGTGATGTATGGTTTAAAATGTAAATATGATATGTGTTCCGGCTAAATTGTTTTGACATGCCGTTCATTGACGCTGTCTTCACCAAAGAGTTCAGTCTCTATTGTTTAAGTCTCTAATCTTACAAGTTCGTATCTATTATATTCTTTTTTTTATTGAGAAGGCTAACGAATTCATATACACGATGTTCAGTAGGCGTGAGGTGGTGTTGATTAAAACTTAATTGTTAAATATCTACAAAACACTTGTTTCGACATCTTTCAGCGTACACTTGTGTGAGATATGTTGAATATGAATGAAAATACGGTTCATTAGAACAATCCTAGCCGTAGTGGCTCATTAGCCGAGATCAAAGCGGCCGAAAAACGCCCACCGGCGCGTGCGCAGCATCGCTATATCCAGGTCCATACCAGCCGCTACGTGTCTAAGAACTGGGAGATGTGCATATCCTTACAAGAAAAAGTAAAGTGGTTTCACCTGATGGTTCCAACGGAAGACCAGCGCCGACTTTAATGCCGGCATTACGCTGAGTTGGGACCATTTCGTGACTACATTCTTACTGTGTGTATTTTTTTGTCCTTTGCTGATATTGGTCACGAATAAATGTTTTTCTTTCTTTCTTTCTTTCTTTCTTTCTTTCTTTCTAAAGCCGGTTCGATCTCTCCTGTTAGGTCTTAGGATTGCAGTAACGAGATTGTAGTCTTAAGATAGTATAATTGTCTATGGTCTCAAATCCCACTTAACATCAGGTGTCCTGTGTGCCCATTTGCCCATTTGCCTTCTCTATACCATAAAAGAAAGGTCGGATCAAAATCATCTGCCGTAAGAATGAAATGCAATAATAGAAAAATCCACATTCCCATGGTTAGGTATTAAATTTACTTACTATTATTTGTGTATTCCGGTTTGGTACTTGCATGCGTTCTATACATCTACATCTTGGCATCTACTTCTCCATGCGATTGGCGTGAACCCGAAGTAAAATAATGTCGCAGGCTGCACCTAAAACCGGAGCGATCTAGATTACGCGCATGTTACAAGTTGTCCGTTTGACAATTGTGCACATTTCTTTATTTGATTTATAAAACATATCCAAAGCAATTCCCATTCGCATCATAAACATTTAATTCAGGTTAATTTAATTTACCGATTCAATAAGTAATCTAATCCAAAAAGCGCAATAAAATCACTACTGCACTATTAACTATTAACTAGAAACGTCAAACTGATAAATAACATAACCTACAACATTCCAAAAACTTTGTGATAAGCAATTAATAAAATCATTAGTTACAAATGAATTCTGATATCAGTTCTTTTCACATTTATCGCTCCCTAATTCATTAGCCTACCGATAAATTCCGAAGCTATGTCATATAAAGTTAATATTTTATACACCCACAACGTAAATGCTATATTAGGGATTGATTGGACCAAATTGGATCGTTACGTCGTCGTTAATGTCCAATTACCGAGCAAATTAAAGGAATCATACGAGGTCAAGACAACAAGACTACCTCCATTTTAATTTTCATAAGTAAAGGGGGCCTAATTGGCGCCCTTGCGGCATTCCAGTATTTTCCTACCGATAATATGCAACTTTCTTTTGAACGATGTTACATTTTATGTTTAATTGTGTTACAATAATGCTATAATCACCTCTAAACGCTGCTATAAGACCATGTTACGGGAGTGTTCAGCTTCCATAAAGTTTGTAAGCGTTTCTATCGAAAGCCGTTTTAAGTTCTTTATTGTGGTTCCATCAACTCGGACCTTCCTATAAAATTAATCTTTAGCCGTTTTCTTCTATAAAAAGCGTCCAGATTCGGGTTTTTATTATACGCTCATAAAACTGAGAGCTCGTAACCATCCGACGAAAAGCTACTTTGTTCTCGTTAACGTTTTACGTTCGGAAACTAGAACGGATTAGCCTATTTATAATTTTTTAATTGTCTTCGCTTTAACAAAATTTCAGACGATCTTGAATACACAAGAAATTGGAAACGTGAAACTATAACAATGCTGAAATCAAATTTTGAAATTTAATTTTCGATTACTAAACTTTAATTTATCTCGCCCTGGTAGATTGTTTGAAGTGACAGTTCCTGCTATAGTTGCTGTCTTCACGTTTTATTTTTACAAATCGTTTCAGCGTAATTATATTATAAGCTAGTGTCATTGGATTTTTATTATTCTAAGAGGCTTCGCGCTCTATCATCAATTTTATTGTTTGACGTTTTTATGCATATTTAAAGTTTCCCTTTGAAGATGGTCGCGGTAGATTTATCGCGCTCATTGGGACACACGGCCGCCAGAATTAATTTCTTATGTAAAACTAATTAGTTTTGATTTAAATTATCACCGTTTCTAGTTTATAATTCTACATCTTTGTCAACTTTATTTAAAATATTTTATTTACGTTAATTTTCACTTTGTGCAACAGTCGTTTAATCATCTTTAAAATTCCTTTCTTCTTTTTCATCCATGTGTCGCGGATTATTTTGAAACGCAATATGATTTATTAAAACTGGTATCAATTTGGCATTAAAGACGATGGCTTCATATCTTGTTTATTTTAATCTTATTCATATTAAATCTTTCAATGTGTGACGGTAAAAGTTTTGATTTATGATATGGCGCATATTATGAATAATTTATCTAATTGTATGAAAATAATATTTTTTCGTTAAAGGAACGGACTTTGATACGTTTTGAAATGTATCGTTGGAACTGTCTGGGGTATGCATTTATCTAAAATGCACACTAGGACCTACTTGGACCAATTACTAATCGTTTCATTTTCTCTTGCAATAAAGTATTTAATATGTAGCTCTTTAATATTAGACTTTACTGTAATTTTTACGTGGGCTAACAGGAAAAAAAATATTTCGTTCGTAATTTTCACACTTAATCTACAGTCGAGGACAGAAAGATGTATACGCTTTTTCACCTAGTTCCACTGCAATAAGGTCCACTTTCAAATTAAACTAATTTTGATTTTCATTTAGTATAAAATTTCTCGATGCCTCGGGAACATTCGCGAATTCTCTATGAATTCCTCTATATAACCTAGGTAATTCCAAATTACAATTTCACATATTTACCCCAAAAACAAGCAAATGTAGTAGTCGAAATATTTACGCTGCTAAGGTCGTGACGCAATTTGTAACACTCCCTTAGGGGGAGGGGGAGGAGGGGGCGGACATCAAAGGGCTCGCCGACAAAGCGCTAAATAAGATGAAAAAAAAAAAAGAAACGACAATGCACGGGGAAATCGGGGCCTTTCGAATTTTCTTTTTCCCTTTTAGTTTTTCGCGCGCCGTGTTTGTGCTGCCATCTGTTGGCGCCTAATTTAACGCGTTTATAATTTTTGTAATTTTAGGGGTGTTTTATTCGAAATGATGAGAGCATATTACATGTTAAGTTTTGAACGGTAATCATGGCTTGTACATAAAAAATACGGACAAATCCAAGAGGCAAGCTATAGGAGTTAATAAACGTGAGTGCCGGTCGTGAGCCATTAAAAAGGATTACTGGGTGTTATCAACGTTATCAGTTAAACCGTGCGGTCTAGCATATAGCCTGTCGACTTGACAGTGTTTTACACTTGGCATTTATAATGCGTTCTCTGTAATCTTTGCTTGCATGTAGGATCGGTTGTAAAGGTGTTTTAAGTTATAATTATCATTCATTGAAAAGATACCTTGAGCACAGATTAAATAGCAGTCACTTGGTACCCAAGGGTGTTTTTATCGGTGTTCTATCACTGAGTACAGACGACCCTAAAAAGAGGCTTACTTCAAATTTACGTACGTTTTGATCGTATTGTTTATGAGAAATTTTTGCAACGAGAAAGAGTATAACTTGACACGTGACTAATTTATATCCATTCAAGTCAAATTCATAGTTTTATGGGAACTTGTCCCTGTCCTATATTTAAGTAGTAAAACTTTTGTGTATTTTAAAAGCGATTTCAGTCGAGAAAGCTCAATTTTTCCAATCTTTCCAGCAACCTACCGCATTGTTCTGTGATTTAAGTGCAATAAAACTTCTTTGTCTTTTGCTTCAGTTCCTTTGAAGTCGTCTGTCGATCGTTTATGCTAATTGTGCTTGTTAAACGTTATTTATCACCTAGCCGTGACATTTGAGGTTGATTAGTAGCTTGCTTTTAGCTTTGATGATGAAAAAAAAAAATTACATTTTTAGGCATCATCAGGTAGTCATAGCAGAGAATTCGCATTAATAATGTGTATTTGTTTTTTGATAAAAGAACAACCGGTCACGATTTATCCGCCATGCTAATTATTTACACGCTGTATATGAACAAGAGGTCAACCCAATTAATTATGCTGCCTCACCCATTCAAATGAAACTAAGTTCATAACACATTAATCTTCGCAATTATCAAATTCTCCGTCACATCTCATCTGCATATACATACAAATACGACGCACGCGCGGCGGCAAGATCAAAGAGAGTGCGACCCCTTTATTCGTACCGCCAGTCTCCCGTCCCGCTCGCACCACTCTCTAACCTCGTAAGAGAATGCGAGTGCGAGCGAAGAAGATGTATAAACGATTATATAGCTTGCAACGTGAATATTTCACCTCGTTATCGAGTCTTGTTTGTGTTAGATAGGGATGGAGGCAATTGAGTTTGTCGATTATCGATGGATTTGATTGGTCAAGGTTTATTTTGTCTTGTTGTAGTTGGTAGAATTAGTTAAAGATTGTGTAGCGACACAGTTGCTTAACGATTAAGTTACTAACTAAATATTAGTTGTAAGCACGTGTGTGTAAATGTAAACACTTTATTGTACATTTCACAACTACATATTAATATTGAAGAAACAAAACGGAAACGAACTTATTCCTTGTATTAATTCCGGCTTATTGATATAATGGACTTGTGGAATATTCAAAGATTTTTATTTGATTTATTTGATTTTTGTTATTTTAAAGACCGAAAAAAATTAACAAATGCACAATAGAAACTATCGATAAATAATTATTTATTTATATATTTCAGAAATACACCACACCACAGTCGGATTGTGTCAAGTTTAAATGAAGTATGATAAAAAAAAATCTAGAAAATGTATGGTGATTATTAAACGTGTAGTTAAACTTCATTACATATTATGTGTTACGTATTAAAGGCTCATCGTCGGTTGATAAATGCATTCTTCTATTCCAAAGCCTTGGAATCAATTATTCTAATCTTATCAAACAGCAGCATAATTCAGAAAGCTTTGTATAAAAAAAACGTGTAGTAAATAATGCGTGTATATTGTGGGCTATAGTTTTGGAAAATATGATTTGGTCGACTTTCTGTTTACTGCCGTCGTAACCGAGCTCATTGTTGGCTTTTAATCCATCGACAA
Source organism: Tortrix viridana (assembly GCA_963241965.1). NCBI lineage: Eukaryota > Metazoa > Arthropoda > Insecta > Lepidoptera > Tortricidae > Tortrix > Tortrix viridana. Next base: position 5,742,388 of record OY725196.1, on the reverse strand, counting down.
TCGAAATCCATCGACATTTCCATCGACACCACCCCATCCCTAGCGCTAGTAGAGCACAGCTCCCGAGTAGGCAAGACAGGAATCTGCCGATGTCGATGCTCGGTAATTAAAATAGACTTATTGCGATCGAACGTCCTGTGGTGTTATTCTGTTACGCAGAAGTTGCTCCAACCACCAGCCTGACGTGATCCGTGTACGCGGCAAGATTGCGCGGTGATTCATGTCTAGTCTTTTTTCTGACGAAGTAAATTGACAGTCCATCGATGATCAATTTTTATTTCACTAATAGCGGTGTTGATTTTATAAATGTGTGTATGATGATGATGACTTCTATACATTAATTAAACTATTGCTTTTTTTTTTTCATTGCAATAGCGACTCGTGAACTGTCAGATTACGTTGTCAGATTAAAGAGATATGACTACAACGTTCTTAGAGATATCCTCAGACGCACCAGTATCGCAGTCACTGATCCACGGGATCGGGAGTGTAGAGGCCAAGTTAAGTTGGTTCGATCTTCGCCTACTTCGTATGAGAATAGCGCTAGTTCTACGTTCATGGGATTTTTAACGCTTTTTAGTATGGGAAAGCTGTTTGTGTGTATATATGGCGGTGGCGTATGCGTGCGAAAGGCTACGCGACAAATTGGTGAGTGAATTTTAAATGAGATACAGGGCGTTAATTAAAAGTGTTTGATTAATATTAGCACTTTAGAATACCGCTAAAAATATTAAGTGGCAGTTAATGTTTCTGCCCGCGACTTCTTCCCCTCAGAAGTCCTTTGGAAAATGTTCGATTTTTTAGGATAAAAAAAACTGTCTGTGTGCAATAAACTAGTAGGTACCAAAACAGTCGATTGGACGACGAAACTAACAAACAAACACGTTTGCGTTTATATTATTAATAATAATAGATATGTATAGCAAAGAGGATACTGATCCAATAAGTACTTAGTAATATTATGTAGCAGAAGTTTTCCGTGACTTCGTACGTATAAAATTCATTTCCTGCTATTGCCTTTTGATAGGGTTTGAAATTCAAAAATAAAAGGTCTTACCTACCTCCACCTTATATTTATTCAGTAGGCCGCACGGGCACTTTTACACTTCGAAATTATATAAATAATTTTGCCACCCCACGGAAACATTTTACTTACGAGATCAAAGGTAGCTAGTTTATGTGGTACGCCAGGTATAAGCTATCTCCATTCCGAATTTTATCAAAATCCGTCTAGCCATTTCAGCGTGAAGGAGTATTATTATTATTATTATTATTCAGGGAGCGGCTATTCAAGGCTAAGATAACCTAGTATCCCTGCGACCAGAGTTGATCTATTGTGATTGCCACAACCTACAGTTCTCCGCTAAGCCCTGTTAATTCTAGGAATTGCAGGACTTTTTTGGCGCCGAGATACTTGATCTCCTCTGGGCACATTATGTGCTTTCCCAATGAGGAGCTACTATGACGCATTATGGTCGGGCAGACGGGAGAATGTGCAGGGGTGTTTCCTCCGCCAGATGGCAGAGTCTGCACAACCCTGTGTCACATTTCCCAATCGTCTGCATGTGCTTGTTTAGGCAACAGTGCCCTGTAAGCACTCTAACCTGGTTGCGAAGATTGTTCCTACTTAGCGCTAAGGCCTCCGTAGCTGCCTTTTTGCTAAATGCTCTTATCAGGGCCTTGGAATGGTTTAAGCCTGGAGTTACCCTCCAATGTTAAATGGTTGCATTATAGCAATATGTCCGCAGGGTGAGTTTTGTTAGGATTTTGGGGATGCCACAGAATGGCTCCGGTCCAAAATGTGTTCATCATCATCATCATCATCTCAGCCGAAAGACGTCCACTGCTGGACATAGGCCTCCCCCAAGGTTTGCCACAAGGACCGGTCCTGCGCCACTTGCATCCATCGGTTTCCCGCAATCTTAACCACGTCGTCGGTCCACCTTGATGGAGGTCTGCCCAAATGTGTTCGCTTAGCTCCTACTCGTGCAAGTTCGTCTGCTTTCTCGTTGGCGACGATGCCCGCATGCCCTGGGACCCATCGTAGGATTACCCTGTTTTTTGCACCCAGGGTGTTTAAAAGTTGCCTGCAGTTCTCGACCAGCCTTGAGTTCATGACATCAGAGGTTAGAGCCAAGAGAGCTGCCTGGCTATCCGAGTGGATATAGATAGTACTGTTGAGATAGTTGCTTTGCAGATTGGCTGCCGCACACTCAATTATGGCGTACACCTCCGCCTGGAATATGAAACCGCTTGGCGTGAAGGAGTAGCAAACATACTGACACGTACTAACTTTCCAATTTATAATATTAGTGTGATAATACTCATTAGAATACACCGAGTACCTATCTAAATAAAGTAGGTATATTTAACAGAACTAAAGTTCATCATAAATACAGTTTATATTATCGTCGAGCTAAATTGAAACTGCTAATGCAACCCGCAGACTGTATGTTTGTACAATTATTAGTAAAACTGGACCGGCGCGGGCGCAGGCCGTTTCAGATTTATAGAAGGGATTGTTCGACGGACGGAGATTTGGGTCGCGATTATATCTAATAATGGCCGATATAACTTTAACGCGTACCAACAAATTGTTATTGGTTTAGTCAAATAACAAGAGGGTCTTATTAGCCTTATTAGCGATCATCGTGTCATACGAGGTCTTGATTAAAAGATATTTATTGAAAAGTTAATTGTATGCTGGTGCATATAGAAAAGTATACTTATATAATTCTCTAGATATATACGTAACCTTCAAGTGAATCTATATATATAAAAATAATTCATGTTCGCAAAAATTACTAAACGGGATTCGATGCGGTTTCTACTGTTACATTTAAGAGAAGAGAATACAGGAAGGTTTTTTTTACTTTTTTTTACACAGAAAACATTAAAACGCAAAGGCTGGAATTATGTATTTTGTGTTATATTTGTATTGCATCGTTCTGTAAACTGTTTTATGTAAATGTAAACTGCTGTGGTAGGTATGTACCTTTTTAAGAAAAGATAATATATACGAAATTATACATTTTTACCAAAAATATTTCGACCAAGCGGCAGTTTATCAAGCGTTGAGTTTCCAAATCAACCGCACACAGCCGAAGCAGCGTGAAACAACTATCTACCAAAGACCCATCACCAAGACGAATATTCCTCAAGCTAATCTTATTATTTTTTGACTACATCGACATTGATTGATTCTGATTAATGTGCACTTATCGATTTGACATGTATTGACCGGATCGAATACATTCTTGAGTGTTTCTGGAAATATTTGAGATGTTTAGGACCGTATTATTAAACTGATCTCGGCTAAGATGCCCGTCTCAAGGTATGTCAAAGTAATGAGTGTGTTACGCGGTTTGAAACCATGGTTTAAAACCGGTGGTTTGAAACCGTGTAGAAAGTGGTTTTAAACCAAATTTCACATGACCTTAAACGCCCTTGGCAGATATCAAACAAATGGAATTGTTTGAAACCGTGTAGAGAGTGGTTTTAAACCAAATTCACATGACCTTAAACGCCTTTAGCAGATATCAAACAAATGGGCTTGTTTGAAACCGTGTAGTAGCTCGCTTCTACCAAGGTCACTTGGTTTAAAACCATTGTTTCAAACCGTGTAGCACGCGCATAAACATCAAGCCTTCTGTCATTCATGACGTATCTTGAGACGGGCATCTCAGCCAAGTTCAGTTTATTGATACGGCCCTTCAAGTTTGTAAAAGTTACAAAATCGTGTGACTGGTTACACTGCCTTTCCATAGAAGCGGAGACGAGTGGAGCGAAGAGGAGCTGTGTAGGAATCGACCAATCACATTGGTTATAATCCACATCTCGTCTCCGCTCCGCTTCAATGGAAACAATCAAGCGGAGACGAGCGGTGCTTAGAGGAGCCATGTAGGAATCGACCAAATCACATTGATTGTAATCCACATCTCGTCTCCGCTCCGCTTCAATGGAAACAGTCAAGCGGAGACGAGCGGTGCTTAGAGGAGCCGTGTAGGAATCAACCAAATCACATTGGTTGTAATCCACATCTCGTCTCTGCTCCGCTTCAATGGAAACTGTCAAGCGGAGACGACGACTGTATCAAATTTGTATAGTACGCCACTCATCCCCGCTCGTCTCCGCCTCAGTGGATTCACATATCTACCTCTTTTCACAGCTCCGCTCCGCTCGTCTCCGCTTCTATGGAAAGGCAGCCTTAGTATTTATTTCATTGAATGTTGGTTAGTTTTTGAAATGGCTATAGTGCGTTTTGAGTACTTGAGATCTTTGCTGAGATGCCTATCTCAAGTCACGTGAGAAATGACAGTTTTCTATGACTTGACGTTTACTTTGACGTTTCTCGAGACGGGGATCTCGGTCAAGATGGGTTTATTCAATCGGCCCTTAGACAGCCCGAAATAATACGGATCGTTATGGAAAACATGGGATTGACGTAAGCTAGATTGTAACTCATCAGTTAATGTCATATATCCATTCAGTTTGACTGAAAAACAGAGAGTTAAGTCCGTGACATCATTGTCAGTGATAAAATATTAAAAACCCGTCACAGGTTTCATTTAACACGGCTACTAACGTACGTAATCATTTAATTTTTCAATCACAATCCGATAATCACGCAACGCCGCGGGGCAATCGTTTACCTGCTACTCAACCTGTATAAAACACTGGCATTAGTTAACCCTGCGAACGCGGGGGCGGCCCCCTCGACCCCCGCACATAATTTACGCGGAAATGACATTTCGCGCATTACGGTTTCCTTTTGATGTACGCGTGGAGCCGTGGACTTAATTTTGTTTTGCTTTAAGTGACAATTGGGATTTTTTGGGGCGGGAAATGGCTGGCCTACGTCTTCGACCAGTGTTCAGTGTCGTTGGTTAATAATGGATCTATTTTGTACAAAAATAAAGGTTTACGATAAACATCACGATACATGCTTCTTTTCTCTTTGCTATGTCAGCTGTTAGACATTTTGCTTGAGCTCAGGTGTCTCAGTACATAAAATGAATCCAATTCTTTAATGTACCCTGTTCGTATAACTTTTAAGAAGATTAAATAAGAACCTTTTTAACATTATAATGAGACCAGTTGTTCGTTATAAAGAAATTCGATTCTCGACAATAAATAAGAACAAATAAAACAAGCAAAATATGAAACCTCATTACAGCTAAAGCTAAAAAACATACCGATACAATTCCTCCATTAAATTGAAAGTAAACATTAAGTAAATTGCAATTGTAACCCTTTCAGGCCTGAGGGTTTGCTAAACAATTCATGTACCTTTGAAGTGGCGCCGCGGGCGGGCGTCAGACGCAGGTGCTGTTCGGGTGGGAAATTGGATAGGTACATATAGGTATTATGTTTATGTATCAATCTGGAACCCGTGGACAGTCTGGACGCGGGAAAACTAGCCGTGCACAGTTGTAGTGTTAACAATAAAAAAGTAAATACAGGGTGTGATTTTTTGCGTTTTCATCATCTAAGTTTTGGATTAATTTTTTTCAAAAGTTTGTTGTGAATTCTTGATTTACTACGAGACTTTGTTGATTTAAGTATTACCGTAGCAATTTTATTTATATACTTACGTCAATTAAGAGAAAATCCCTAATTTTGCATTATTTATTAAAGTCTAACTGCCGCACTCAGAGACGTCAATTAAGTTTTAAGTTTCATTAAAGTAGCTGCTGTCACTGTCTTTGCTATAGCAATAGAATAAGACGCAGCAACTTTAATGAAAATTAAAACTTAATTGACGTCTCTGAGTGCGGCAGAAAATCTTCTAAATCGATTTCTAAAGTTACGCTGCCTGTCGAGCTGACTAATAAGATATTAAAAGAGTTTAAACCGCATCAAATATCTATATTATGAATTTGCATTTGAGTTGTATCGTAGAAATTATGATGTTCCGAGGATTCGAATATAGTGAGTATTTTTACAGCTTAAAATTAAATAGTTAAAACGAACGATCCCCTGTCGCGAGTCGAACCCGCTACAGGCCTATTAACCCTTTGACATGTCAACTTAATTACCCTGTTTTTAAATAGTCACTATTTGTCATGTTACTCTATTCCCACAGGGGTATTCTGGTGTCTAGGCGAAGGAGTTACGATTTCTATTGTGAGTTGGTTCGGAAATATGTAGATTAGATATCTATCGATGTTGTCGTCGCGGATCTTGTTCAATTTATTGTTTATGATTAACATTTCTGGAAAAATTGACTTGACTTACCTATTTTTTTTAGAAATGCGGCAGTCGGTGAAATTATATGACTAGGTCTCTAGAGCATACATACCCTCAGGTGGCCAGGGTGCTCGCTCGCCTCCTCCAAGACTTGGAGTTCAAGTCATAACATAATACAACCTGATAACCATTGTTATAATTCGATACTTTCAAGCGTAGGTATAGGTAAAAAAAATTATAAGATTATACCGGCACCTAAATAGATATTCTAGTCTACCGGGCTGGTACAAAGTTGGGAGCGTTGGTACTTAGGTATTTAAAAAAGTAACACCAGTGTCTAGACAGTCAAGGTTGTATGTATAGTTCTAAACCGGAGAAACTTTAGGTCCAAGTATTACGTACGAAACATGCCGTCGTCACTCCTGTGACGTTTACTCCTGTAAGCGTACCGTATCAACTAATTATAATAGCAAAGGTTTCACAAACTGATTCATTTCATAAACATATCGCTTGGAAAATAGCAATTTTTTTCCGAAACTGTAAATATTTCAGGATTTATTTCAGGACCATCATGTAGAACCCTATAGGTTAGGTTAGGTTAGTTTTATAAAATCCTGTAATATTCACAGTTTCGAAAAATAAGCGATTTGCCAAATGATATGTTTGTGAAATGAATCAGATTGTGAAAAGTTGTTTATGAAATGATGATAAATAGGTAAAACACCAAAGATTACCACATTACGTATTTTGTTATGTTATTAATGACTGATTAGATTTACAAAACGTTATTAACCTTTTTAAATTCCTCTTTGAATCGCTAGCACAATTAGCAAATGATTAATTGATCAAAGCATGCATGATTCAACTGTGATTGACCAGAATAGGCCCTCGAGGAGTTTCACGGTAATTCTACGACACTTTCCGTAATAACATGTCGCGTGTGATCGGACAATTCCACCGGAATTAGTAGTTAAATTATCCTTTATTCCTTTTATTAACCTTTCATTAATCGAGGATGAAAGGAACATCCATCGGTTAATTTTTATTCGGAAAAGGCATTTTTCAACGATTTAATCTGCTTTCAAATTTGTGGAAAAATATAACGTCATCGCCTGGGAAGGAAAGTAACCGACAATTTTGGGTGGTGAATATATTTTCAAAGTTATTTTTAAGACACCCTGTTAAGTATATAATTGTGT